>OX384532.1:12402500-13602500 GCA_947538915.1 Tenthredo distinguenda
AACGAGTTATCGTTATAATTCAAAAGTTTAAGTTAAAGTTTGTTTCACTTGAGTAGCGGTGAGTCTAAATTAGGATTAGGCTGTTGCGACGAAGAAGGTGATGGTACCTGCGCCACCATTGTCTTTCCGTCTGCCAGATTGTTTCCACCAACTCCACTACCACCGCCGCTCATCCCAACTCCTGCTCCTCCCTCCTTCATTTTTTCACAGTAATCCGCAAATATATCTCTGAATCGTCCCCACGACTTTTCCGGTACAGTAATCGCTGTTCTAAAGTTCGTTTTCACCTAAACATTGAAATTCAAAGATTATATAATGAGGAAAACATTTCCAAGACAACAATCACAATGAAGTTGATGTCATTTATGAAGTAGTCTAAGAATCAGGAGAATGATGATTTCTCAATTTCTATAATTTTAAAAAGCTATGATAGTGTCACGGTTATTATACATAGCAGGTGAATAGCTGTTGAAGTAAAGAAAAAAGCCAAAAATTATTCTCTACAAGCTGAATAAAATGTTTCTATTAACGACATGAGGAAAGCTGAAGTGTAATATGAAAGTCAAGAGTTTTTTCTTTTTCAAAACATTGTAACAAGTTGTAAAAATATTTGATTTGCGTGTTAAATGTATGTTAAAAAATAAATTTCTATCCAGTTTTTTTTTCCTCCCCATCATTTTTCATATTCTCAATGAAGAATACTATCAACATTTCAATTCGGTACAAGTGAAAGTAATTTCTAGTATTAGTATCCCTAAGGAAAATTCTCATCGCATCATCAGATGTAACATGAAAATTATTTTATATGATTGAAGAATAATAAAGAATGTGTTTCTTACCTCTGAAATTCTCATGTAAATGCCACGATTATTTTGGCCAATATCAAAGTAGAAATTTTTGTTATCAACACGCATGTAACGTCCTTCGGGTAGATCTCCTTTGAATCCTCCATCATCTGTACCAAATTCTTCTAGTAAGTCCGTCAATGCATCACGAAATTCTATCATCCCCTGCGCTGGTATTGCTATCTGCGACCTTGGTCCACCCCGCGTTATCGTTTGGGAGACCTAAACGAGACCAACATGGATCATAGTTTTGTTCAAATTGCACGTTGCGTTTGCCTCATTCCTCGGCTCTTATATTAAGATCTAATGATCGGTTATATGATCTATGATTCGAATGAAGTATTCAGTTTAATCGAGAAGTAGATAATCCACAACACACAATGTGCCAAAAAAGCATTCACTGAAAGGCGAAATTGATATCTTAGAATTAGTCCTTAACTGGGGTAAACTCTTATCATATTAAAACAACTAGTTCCCATTCCATTCTACTACAAATATCAAATATGCATAAGAGAGATCAGGGCTAAGATCTGAGGTAAAAATAATGAATTATCTTTAATGCAGAATAATTATGGTGGATTTAATCAAGCTATGAATGTATGGCGAAAGATTTATGAACTGAGAAAAATATATGTGATACCAGTGGTATGAAACTTTAAAAATTGTCATTTATGAGCCAACATGCAATGGTATGTAGAAATCAAATGATGTCTGTATAATAGAGAAAGAATAAATGACAACCATAAACACAACTGCAAAGTAATATTAAAAACACATCATGCAACATTCAGCTTTTATTCAATCATTTTCTCATGAATATACTTTTGAAATAATCTAAATGAAAGCTGGGCTATGTATTTGAATAGGGAGATAAATCTTGCCGAATATTAATATTAATCAAGAAAATGGCACTAACTTCAACATAGAATTTGTGATAAAAAATCTAATACCTAGTGATCACTGTAAAAAAAACTATTGCGCAAGATCTTGAGAAAGAATATAAATGATGTCGAAAAGTTTGAAATGCAATAAGAAATATCCAATTGTGTGAAATAGTTGAGTTACAAGTTGCATGGCAAGTTTTATTAATATCTATATAAGTAGATTCCTACTATTTATTATAGAAAGTTGTATACTTGATGGTCGGTACATACAGGGTGACTCACCCTCAGGAAACGGCCACGTGAGTTTTCCTTGAGGTCAAGATAGTACCGCCGATTATCTTTCACCATCATTTCTGACTTGAGTTTCCCATCGTCCGGCACGTTGTCTGGATTTGGAGGACCTGACATGTACATATACTAGACGGTAGAGAACAATTTTATACAATTCCTCAAACACATTCTAAGTTTCATAAAACTTTTTGAAAATATTCAACTAGTAAACAAACCTAAGGATGCGTAAAAGTCACTGAACGTGGAAAGGTGATCTCGGAATTCAGAAGCAGTGCTCAATGCCAGGAAAATTTGACTTCTCCTTCCATCAGCTCCAATCTATTGGAAAAATAAATCACAGTTTGAATAAATTTAGAGGTAATCCCTGCTTTGCTACAATAAACAAAAAAATCTGATTAATCTGAATTAAAAAAACACTTAGTAGTTGAAAGTATATAAATGACTGAATACCTCGGCAACTTTAATGAATCTGCCACGTCTGTTTTGTTTCACATCCAGATAGAATCTCTTGCTTTGTATTTGCAGCATTTTGGTCGCTAGTTCTTGCTCGCCCTGCTGGCCTTGCTGGCCTGTAATAAAAAATAAAAACAATATTATGCGACAGAGCTCCCAAAACCAGAATTTAAATATATGTACGATTATTACTCATGCTATGATTGAGGAGACCGGCAACTATTTCCATATAGATATTTCATATGAATTTGATAAATCGTAAACTCCTATGCATCAGTGATTCTCTGAAGAAGTCTGATTCACACTCTTGAATTTCAAATAATGTATAGTGCTTGCATTAAATTTTTTCAAATACATTTTTAGGAACCAAGGTATAAGAGGGTACTTACAAACTATAACTAATAAAAAGAACTTCCTGAATCTTTCATTGGAAAAATGTATGCACTATTTCCATAACATTCTGAAAACGGAATAAAAAATATTTCCGTAATGGTCTGACCATTACTCCAGCTTATTACAATACTACATTATAATTCCGAAGTATTTAGATAATTTCTCATGAAAAAAACAAAGGAAAAAGAATCAGCTTACAGAAATTAATTTCAAACGATCGATTACAGGCAAAAGAAAGGGATATAAGTACATACTGCCAGTTACCATTTATTTTGCTATGCATTAAACGATTGAAATTCATCTTCTTGCATATATTTGTTAGTAACAAATTCTACTACTCATCAAGAGAAAAATCGTGAACATTTTTTTGAGTGAAGACCCGAAGTATGATGTTATATGGTAGCATGAAAATCGGAACGGAATGAGAAACCCAAATCGCTAATGATGTTGACGACTATAATACCTAGCCCCTCTTAACAGTGGATTCAAGCAACGAAATATTCTTATTTTAACTAAGGTCCTAAAATTCTGATATGTACATTAATTCCAGTTACAATACCGCTTGTATTATTTTCAACTAATATATTCATTTCTATATAACAGACAATACTAATTATATATCGGCCGACAAACCCGGGAAATATCATGTATAACAGCCGAATCAAGAAGTTAGGGTAATATAGAGAGAATGGGAAGTGGGGTGGAACATCCCTTGGGGTAGGACTGGTACTTTAGCCGTAACATCTATAGCAGACCTCCCCTGCCCTTAACTGATCAATAACAGCTGCACGTCGGGTCAACGACCCCTTTTTCAGCTCCACTAACCCCTACCCCGTTGCTACCCCCTTCCAGGATTACCCTGAGACCTACGGCAATATTTGTACCTTTCCTTGAGTAATTTGAGGGTCGAGATTGGTAAAAGAATATACTAAATTAAAACAAAAAAAAAAAAGACTCAATAATTTGACTATCGTTGTAAGTCTTGTCTTTATCGTGAGAATATGAAACAAATCTTTTATTTTATTTAACTATGCTCGATCATTTCATTGTTAACTAATTTTTCATCATTATTTTACGAAATTTTTCAACAGATCGTGTCAAGATTTCAATGTTGAATGAAGTGTTCGGAAATTTTGAAGACGTTAAAAATATCGAGTCTTGTTGATGCTCTATTCTAAAATATCAAAATAATGACGTCACAATGTTCGAATGCAAAGAAATGAGAAAGGGATGAACACAACATTTTTGTATAATTTCCTTGCCACGTAAAATTATCAATCATTTACATTACGTGAACGATATGTAAAATCACTTTTATAGTGGGCATTTCAAGTAGGGTCTCCACTTCTTTGTTATTTTTATTCTCATTTTGAAGTGAGAGATGAAGAAAAAAAGTTCTATTCTGACCCATTTTATTTATAGTTATATCTTAGCATTGAAAACTGCTTCGGTCCAGACAAAATATAAAAATTACCCATTTTGTATAATTGCGAACAATTTCGCATAAATATTAAAGTTTGATTAAAAAACTGTTAACGAGTGCCTGGAAAAAACGAGAACAGAAAAAATAACCCATCCATAAAGTTTGATTTTATAATTAATCTTCCGGCGTTTTTTTGTTTATTCAATTCATCTCTGTCTTACACTTTTCATAATACGCACGAATTTACAGGAACTGATAAAGATCAACCTGGGGAAGGAACGAATCAATAACAGCTCGTGATATACTTTTTTTTATAAAGTAGAGAAGGCATTTTTTGTCGTGTTGAACGACATATACGAGCAACAGCTTCAGAACGCCTCTAACAAACTCTAATTATGTATTACGGATAAACGAATAGTTAATTGCTCGACATAAAAATGAAATGCACATTCGATACGGTTTAATATCAAAACCAATCCATAGAATATTCGCGAAATAGTAAGCAAAAAAAAAATTTATGCAGATCAAAAATGAATTCCGTTATTTCTTCTATTTGTTTTATTTGCAAAATAATTTAAGTAAACCTGCACGAGCTATTTGTTCCTAAAAATATTAATACCAGTCAGACCGAAATTTCCCCGCATCAATTTCGTAATTCTTGCGCAGCACAGGTAACAATGACAAATATATACCCACGTCATAACCAATATACATTGTTCAATATTTCCTATTCCGTTACTACCAAGTAAAACATGATAAAATTAATTGCGAAAAAAAACGAATCACATATTGGCATAGATGGAGCGCCTCTTGAGACTTTTGAATCAATCTTTACGTACTAGATTGTTGTAGGCCGCCCGGAATTGGTATGGGGCTTAAATTGCCTTGAAAAATTCTGCTTTTGAACATCCTGTCGATGTTGGGATAATCCGTGTACCTAAATCTATACATACTTCACTAGCTTATTAGACTTCTAAGCCCACTTTTTACCGCTATACCATATACGTGGTTAATCGTAACCCCGCACAATCCTTCCTCTTTACGTATTTTCACCGAAAAATATAAGTCCCTACACAACCACGTATCAAACCATTTCACGTCATGTTGTATCGTACATTATGTCATTTTAACTTTTCACCGGAAGTACTGTTCTTTTTCGATAACATTGTCTTTTATTTTCAACTTTCACTTTTGGGTTACCGTATAATTTAATTTACAGTTTTTTGTTTTACTCAGATACGATAAATTATTATTAGTTTTAATCAATGATTGATCCTCACTGTATTATATCTTTTAGTTAAATTTCGGAGTGAACCAAACATCAATATTACACATATAATTTGTAGCTTATATATTTCCCCAATTTGATTTCGTTATTTGAATAAATCGAAGGACAGTTATAAGCGTGGAAAATCCTTACCGACGTTTTATGAATATAAAATGAAAAATTTTATACTGAAATTTCAACTCACTACTTACAGTATATTGATAAATCAATGTCTAAATAAAAGAAATCGATATTAGAAAGAATCAAAACGAGTAAAAAAATTCCAATGAAATACACTGATCATAAAATAATTTTGTAGATATTGGTGCCACCAATTTTGGCAATTTTATACTGTAATATATCGCGGACTCATGTCAATATAGAAAATAATAAAATTGGAATCAGAGCTCGCAGATATATTCGCTGATTACTCGGCGATGACTTGCAGCCCATACGATCGTAAGATATTGGAATGAATACCAGCCCCGTAGACTATAAGAACCACTCTTGAAATAACACTGCATAAAACTAACAATAAATAAACCATTTTACGATACGCATAACATTACGAGACTACAATCATACCACGAGATGTAATTATCTACACATTTATTAAGCGATAAAACTATAAACCAGGACTCAAGTACATGGGGATTAATATCAACGATTAGAATTAAATCTTCGAGAGAACTGAGTGATCATTAAAAAAAAAAAAGAATTGAACGAATGTCAATTTGCTTTTAACACTGAGGCAAGATATGTGCGAGGAGCCTTTTTTTATTCAACCGTTTTTAACATAGGTACAAAATTAGTCGAAATGAATTATCGCGTAAATTGAGGGAAACTTATTATTAAGATTAAATCCACGAACTGTTGAAGCGACTATAACCTATACAAAAATCACGGAAAAATCAAATTTTCAGCTAGACCAAAAGCAAAAGCAAAACACTGGATTCTAGGGAGGCTGTGACGACCGAGAGCGAGACTAGACCCTCCAGACCGAGTGCATTGATCTCTGCGCCGACGACCTGCCTCAACGCGAACTGCATTTTCACACTAGTCCGTATTGCCCCGGTTTCTCGTGCGTTGCTCAAGTGATTCTACGGCTCGCATTTCACATATTACTTAGTGAATATAAGTGAATTTTATTTGTCAACTGATTGATTCTATTGTGGTTTTCTCTTTTCCCTTTGTGGGAAATCAAATTTTCTATTAGATTGCACGTTGGACAGTATTTCCTGAATGGCTTCGTCCGTACAGTTACGTTACATCGGTTCGCTAACAAACTGTACTTTCCTACTATAGTTCGTTGCCTTCACTGCGCCTGTGCATTCCGATGTATACGCAGCAAGATTGTGCTTTTTTTGGTTTGTATTTGTATTTTTATTTCAGCAGATCTGAGATATGTATGATAGACGGATGCTGAGTACATACGGAAGATTAATCCTGAAATTTCTGCACTGCTTCATCTACCTAATGCAAATCCGGTATCACATTCTACTCCTCGAAAATTTCAAGTCACCATCGAATATAAATAAATCAAGTTGGAAGTCTTATACAAAATGAAATAAATCAATGATTAAAGCAATAAAACAACGAATTTGAATTGAAAGAAAAAACAAACAGAAAATTGTAAAGAAAATTACGACGATCAAACAAAACTGAATAAAGAGGGGGGGGGGACAATTAATTGTTTCAAAAAAGTATTTGGAAATGGACGATGTATGTAGGTATGTGTGCACGGTAATTATAGATAATAATTTTGTAGTAAAGAAGCAGCGCAATAATTTATAGTTTGATGAAATAGAAGAAAATATCTACGACGGAATAACTGATATGTGAGATGTGAATGTAACGTAAAAAAAAAAATCTTATCACAAGCCAGACTCGCTATTCTTATCAAAAGTAAATTTCTAAGAGACGCCTGAGTGGTGTAGAAGTAGGTTAACATATCCAAAGAGTGACACATGTGCCCTGCGTATCGTCACGTGGATTAATAACTAATGTATATAAATCATTACTCTATTTTATAATTGAATTAAAAACAAATTTCAATAGTTCAAAAATACCATAACGACAATTCGCTTAGCTATAATCAATTATGTATACATAGTTCTTATAATAAAATTACCTTCTGGGTACCAATATTGTATTTTTCCCATCGTATCTCCCCATCCATTTGCCAACGTCTCTTCCATACTTAAATGATTTATATTTTTCAAGAGTTCCCCCATCCTCTATATTATCGTAATATTGAAATAAAAAATCAATCGACTAAAAACTTTCACTATGATTCAACACCTACGTAAATTTGTCTACACGTACACATCGTTAGACTTTCTTAGAAAATTATCTTTGCGTAACAAGGAAAACAAAAGTTTGTCACTTTGATAGATTTTACGAAATGATAAGATTGATTGATAATTGTTATTATTGAAATGCTTGTGAAAGGTGGGCTTTAAAGAATTAATCTTTATAACAGGTCACAGTTTGTGAACTCGGTTTATTTCACATTGCATAAACACTTTTCCACTAAAAATTCATTCTTCAGGTTTAATGAACAACAATTACACGAAACTTTGATTATTTAACCAATCTCACAATATTAAAACCAAATAAACGAAACATCCGAGTTGAACTGACGTTACTTTACCATAAGTAATATCTACATTATTAAAAATAAACGAATGATCCCGGCAGAATTAGTCACGGAAAAATTTACACTCGTAAGTCCAGTCTCGACAAGAACGATTCTCGTACTGAAAGCTGAGATACGGAATACGGAATACGGCCCGGTTCTCTTCGATGACACATCGTTTGCGATGAATACTCGGTTGTGTCGTCAAACGCGAAATCGGTGACGTCCCGGTCATTCATGGTGCCCACTGTCATGCCTAAAGAATGTAAGCGTCGCCCGGTACTGGCCAATCCTCGCGTTTCAAATCCTGCACCACGTGACCCGGACCACATGACATGGTTGTGACGTCACCGCCAGCTGACAACCTACCCCCACTGTTAAAGCGCTCCCGACTAGCGAACGGAGACTACTCAAGCTGCCATAACCTCACTCTTCCCATTAATGCTCAAACTATATTAATAAACATGACATTTATCGAAGGATTTATTCCGAAAACCAAACAGGTGGAAGATAGAGACTGCCTGATACCGTTAACGAATCTTCGATGTAATGTTTTATCCTAATCATAGATTGGTATCGTAGTTTAAACTGATTATGACGTTGCGAATGTAATACTGTCTCGTGACGTCATTGACGCCAATCTGCGATACATGTATGTGTGTATGTAATCGGAATTCGACGAAATTCTAACGCGATACAAACAGGAAGGTATACCCTACTTTCTTGGAGAGTGATGATTCACGCATTATTTTATCAATGTTATATTAATATACTTGTTTTCAGTTATACTGAAATATGTTGCGTTATGGAGAAATCAAACAATGATTAATTCGATCAAGCCTAATATGTCCACTCCAATTTTACGAAATATAGAACTACTACCGGTTGCCGACAAATGTGAAGCTGCTTTCTCGCGGATCTGAACTTCTTTTAGTTAGTTACTTATAGTCCTATGAGTTCTTTCGCGCTGAAGAGTAAAATTATCTACTTTTATCCTTGTGTAATACATAACTACCGGATATTTAGAACCGACTGATATTGTGCTAAAAATTCTTCAACTGAAAGCAGAATGACATCAAGACTGATTTACGGTTTTTCCAACCCCTCGAATCTCGTATTATTCAATGGAAATATTTTTTTATTTTCACGTTTCACTTACCAGAATCAAAATCTGCTCCTCCAGTTTCCGTACTGCCCGGTCCATATTCTAGAAAACAAATGAAAAATCATGATTAGATAATATTAAAACTATATCAGTAAGTGGGAAATCATTGAGGCCATGAAGCTATGCAATATAACAATTATTCTATGTTTGTAAACTTGAGATTAGCCCCTCAAAACCTCGATCAAAATTAAATAAATTTTAATATATGATTGTTCCACTGATAATCAATTATTATTAATTAAACACTCAGGGTAGACAGAAATGTGAAATTACAATTACATTGAGTAGAAGAATAAAAAAAATTCAAATATAAAGGAAGAGAATTAAAGAATAATAAATATACGATTAACGAGGCTATAGGGATATAGGATGTAGAACAATTATTGCTTTGTTCAAATACAGAGCAGCATGAGTCAACTGCGAGTATAGAAGTTATTTCTGATCCATTGTCAAAACATATATTTTTAGGTAGAAACTGACAGCCTAAACTTTATGCTCTATTTTACTACACCCATTTCATTTCTGGATTAGACACATATTTTGTCACTAGGATCAGATCTGACAATGAGACAAATACATAACATTTTATTGGTCAAAAGTAACATGCTGATGAAATATTCACATCACACATCCTTATATGTACTTTATTGTCCCAATTTTTGAAATAATATGAAACGGATTATCGAAGATTAAGGAAGTAACAGACATTGAGTCACCATAAACACGGTCAGTTTGTAAAAAAAAGATTCACACTATTTGAATGCGAAAATGTGCCGATTCCTTCATTCACAATGATTTAATTTACATCTGAAGAAAAAAAAAAGATTATCCCAATTCGGTTGAAATGTATTGCCTCAATGGTTGCTGACTGTTTCCTTAGGAAGATAAATGAAAAATAAAACCGGCAGGAGCACAAATTTTGTCACCATCTATTCATTCTTTCTTTTGAATTTTGAAACATGACAAAAATCGAAATAAGCCAAAAGGATAGAATTATAGGGAAATTCAAACGAAAATATCGATATATAAAACCAATTTCAAATAGCACCAGTATATGGAGAAAAGGGGATGTATTCTAATATTTTATGCTCATGTTTCAAAATTGATATCTTAACTTAGCCTTGCTAATGTGAGTAAATCTATAGAAAAAGAGTCCATGGATATAGTAAAAAATAATCATTATCTCTTATCTCAATTGTATAATACTGATGATAAGATGTGATGTAATGCACACACACATATCTACAAACAATAGGTGATACATTGTGATATATTTGGCTGTTATATCGTGCAATACAAGGCTAATCCTCTATAGAAGCATTTAACTATTAAAAGGCTTATTAATAGATGGTTTTGTTACTTTCTTTTTCTTACTCGTGTAAGAATGTTATCTCCATAAACGCTGATCTTTAATACATTCCCATATTCGACATGAAAGAAATGTTGTTTAATGTCTTGGCAATGTACAATCTTTTTTATTACAAGGGCACACTTTTTTACTAGTATAAAAGGCTCGTGTCAAATAATCAGAGTAAATTTCTATGCCAAACAATTGAGATATGATAAGAAGTCAAGATCCAATGCATTGCGTGAAAAAGGCAAGAGTAGAATACATTTTTACTTCACTATTTCATTTCACACTAATATTCTGAGTATTTCAACATCGTTGGTAGATGATGACGAAGGAAGATTAGGAAAGCAATGTTTTGAAATTGAGTATGAAATTATTGAAATTTGTATAATATGTCTCGATCGTAAAGTTTTGGCGGAGCCACATGAAATTAATCTGCAGTTACTCTATCTTTAAATATCTCTTTGAATTTTGCATAGAGCAATATCAAACCAGATTGCGTTGGGAGCTAAATGCTTGAGCGCTACATAAGCAAGAACATTTAAGTACAGATAGCAGCTGATGACGGATTTTATCAAAGTTTATATCAGACGATTGAGTACTGGGCATCATTTTTTGCCATTTGACAGAACGTGACTGGTAAGTAACGTATTAAAAATTTAATGATAAATAACATCATTTAAATGATGACCAACGCTTCAACTCTTTATGCTTATTATTCCATATTTCATTCAGGCCTTTCATGAGGAATAATCAAGATGAGAATCTGAATAAGAAAAGAGTGAAAGATTCCAAGTTTTCAATTTATTTATATTGAGGGAAAATCAAAGGCTAGATGAAAAGTGGATTAAAAATAGAATGAGGCGCAGGAAAAGTTTTCATTTCTTTGATTTCTTTCTTCCCTGATTGCGGAATGGTGTTATTTGCACTACTGATTTGTCAATCATGTAGAAACTCGGTCATGAGTTAGTAAAAGTTCATTGAACTCATATTTCGCATGATAATTAACAACGCTCTGAATTGTATAAGATTATAGTTCTCTATCACATTATAATATCCTGTAGAATGGCGTTATTAAGGTCTATAGTCCGCAATTATAGTATTGATTTTGAAATCCTACCAAAGAAATAAAGAATTAATGTTCAGAACTATTACACAGATGCTAGAGACATATAAAATTTGGAGAATTCACCTCTTTGGTTGAAATATTACAGTTTTGTATGATTCTTAAACTAACCACCATGAAATCTCTCAGGGATTTACACAAAACTTAGCATCTGTTATATATAAAAATTACTGACCCAGACTAAAAACGTTTTGTATAATGAAGTTTTGTATTATTGGAGTCAGAGTCTCAGCTAAAAAAAGACGGAGTAAAAATGGTCATAGAAAAAATGAAGATCGATGATAGAGATTTTTTAGAATTATCTAATAGCTAAAATTGTCACAAGCTACATGTGATATGGGACACAATTGGTATTGTTTACTTGTGTAGGAGTGTACTGCTATAAATCGAAGTTTTCATGTGCCACAAAAAAAAAAATTGTTATCTTTGAAAATGGGGATAGCTTATGAAGAAATTGACATTAACATCGTTAGGAAAACAATAAATGTTATTGTAAACAAGAAAAGTATAGTGAATAAAGATAAACAAAGGTATAAACCAATCCTTAGTGCCCTGTAATAAAAGCCATTGGATCCTGTTCTAAATTCTTTAGACTTCTTTTTGAGGACAAGAGGATTTGGGGAGGGGATCACCCGTGACACGTGTGAAATTTCGCGAGAGCTGTAACCAGATGGACTTTGCGTTTAATGTGCTCCAGATAGATTGGCAAAAGTTACATCACAAGTACTTCGTCTGCGTATAATGTACCGAATTGTAGATAATTTTAATACAATTTTTAAATGACTCTAGTATCTAGACGAGGTTTCGTAATTTTATCATGAATGAAGTACAGCGAAGAATTGATCGTCGGAGAAATATAAATTTGCGAATATTCAACAAGAGCCTCTCGGCGAATGTGCGGCCATCTTGGATCCTGCACCATTGAAAAATAGCGATTTTTTCCCACATCTGACAGAACGCCACGAGGCATTTAAACCCTCGTACGCCGTTTGGTTGCGCGTGAAAAAGTATGCAAAAAATCAACATCAAGTTTCGGATGAAATACGGCCCGTGCTAGCGGCCTTATAATTGAATAAACAAACGTCCTGAACTGAAAGTTTGACGAGGGATATAGTATATCGTTATGCGAATACGTTATGTCGAATTTTGGATGGGTCTTTCGTGGTTTTCTTACTTGGACGTTGATCGTCCAGGCTTTCCTGGTCCGACATTATTCTTCACGCGTCCCTCAACGTTTCGGCAACGGGTCCGACAACCAGAAACCCCCAGCACTGAGCACAAGCCAGTCACAAAACCCAACACACCAACCAAACACCACTTGCAAATTTTTCACTTCACTCCACGGCACCGCACGGCTCTCCTAATCGCACGCACGACCGGAACTCACTCTGCCGTCAAGTGTCAAACTTATAATCTTAAATATCTATCATATTTGATCATATTATTGTGAGTTTAGAGTCGGTATTTGCGCGTCGAGTTTACATTTTCATTCAACTATTTCAATATTTATAAATCACTTGTTGCGCGATCCAAAAAAGTGTTAAAATTGTCGAAATATAGAAGCGAAAACGTCAGAGAGATGAGGAAGTGACGCATTTGTACGCCGTCTGCTCGTTGCTAGGCTGGCTGCTAGAACAGTGCTGCCACTATTATCCTCAACAATCAAAATTTTCTTTTACTCTGAAACTAAAATTTATCATTTCAATGTATTCGTTGAACATTTTTTGTCAAACTATTCACATGGCAGCTAGCTGATACCCTATCTTCAAGTGACATTTACGTTATTTCGTTAATACAAAACTTCCTAATTTCACGTGCCGTATCACCTGGTAACATTCTTGAATCGTTTTTAAACCTGACGCATTATCACTAGATCGTAAACAATTCGCGAAATGTTAATTAATTTCGCACTGTACGTCGAGTAAGTAATTCTTGTCAATTAGGATAACATTCTTCGCGAATTAAAACCATAGAATCGACAGTTCTAATTCTATTTATAAAAAATCAATGTGGGTTATGTCCATCTTCCGACTGTCATAATTTTGAAAGTTAGAATTCAAGAAAGAAAAAAACCTTACGCTGTCTTTTTTTCCTTTCATCTACCCGCGTATATTGTACCTTGGTATCATTTGCCAAATTGTTAAGTCAAAATTCAAAAAAAATATACTACGTTATATGTTCAGATTTTGCTTTTCTACAATATTTCTCATGCTTCTTGTATTGCTTTAATAAAAGCCTAATTGTATGTAGTATTTTCCACAAATTCTAAAACAATTATCAGTATCATTAACATATCAATTAAATATGCGATTTTGTATTCGATTTATATTACGAATATAATAATTGATTTATGTACTGCTCATAGATAGAATAAATAAAAAATTTCATAAGAATTTGTCCTATTTCATTTCCTTTGTATCCTGATTCAAACAATCTATCTTTTCCCTACTCCAAAAAGTAAACTATCAAAATCTGAGTTTTATTTTCTTATTAATTCCATCAAATAAAATTGGTGTAGCTTATTATAACTTAGTTTTTCACGATATGGTGAAAGCTTGCTTGAAACAACGAATGAAGAATATTCTCTCCGATATTCGTATATTATTTCTGTTAAAAAATATACAATAGAATTTTTATTAAATATTTTGCATTTTGAGATTCATGATGATCGAAAGGGATATTAGGATAATCAGATTTAAATTCTAAATATATTATGTTTTTGTAATTTTATATTGAAAAATTATTAGGGAAGGATATATATTTGAGAAATATTGATGAGATATTATAATAGAAGGAATGAAATTAATGTTACATAGATGAATTTTAATTAAACTGTTTTATTTATATTTTTTAAGCAAAAACACAACAAAATTAAAATAATGTTATTCCTTACGTGTTTTATTTCTTCTTTTTTTCTTTATAATATAATAACTAAGATATATCATTTTAATAATGGCTTGTTGTTAATATGTGGTGAACATGTTAGTACAATAATGAAATGAGATGAGTACTTCTTCTTCTGCTTCTTCTTCAGGTGTAGAACATTTTATAGTGTCATCGCAAATAACAACTGTCTGTACTTTATTTATTATTATTATTATTATCATCATATTTCAAACAGAAACTTGTGTTTTATTGAATTTTGTTTTGTTAGTTGTCGCTTATTTAAGAATTTTCTCTTAAATTGTTAGAAAAATGGCCGCCACAGTATAAGGCACACACTTGATGCAACGCGCACTTTGTATGGTTACAGTGTATTTTATTTATTTTATTTTCCGTATAATTTTTTATGCATTTGATGAATCTACGTGAATACTGAACAACGAACGATTCTTTCGAAGTACATTTAGGGTTTATTTATCTTTGTTTGCATACTGTCCTACAATTATTTGTAGAAATTATTCGTTTACCGCGATTCAGCAAAAACTAACTATCAACTAAGATTATTTTTTCACATTCCTTTAAAGATATAATCCATACTTTTACGCGCTATTGCATTATCATAACTTATATTGACTTCAAAATGAACGTGTAGATAATTTCTTCGTTTTTTTTTTCTAATTTTTTTGTTTGATTTTTTCTTTTTTTTTTTTCTTTTTTGTTTTCTTCTCATGCAAACCATACGATCACTTTGTATTTATATATACAAGTTATATCATTCGTAAAATTTACGATTATTTCATACGTAAAACTTGTCAGGTTTATTACATCTTACTCAATCTAATTCATAAGGGGTTCTAGCTAGCACGAGCTAACTAATACGCGGTAACACTACGTGGTGCACGCCACAGTTTAGAAAATGTTTATCGTATCATTGTGATTTTCATTAAATAAATCATTTTTAAACTGGCGAAATTTTTTCAATCAATATTTTCTTCTTTGTAGACAATATGATTAATTACTCACTACACAATCTTATTGAGGACATGCCAGAATCTAGTTATGCTTGGAATTACTTATTATATCTTTACTGAATCGTGACTAGGCATTATTCTAGATATATTGGATTACTTGTTGCTTATTGTTGCCCACTGACCATTATTATATGCTATCATCAAAATTTTGCGTTTACATATTCATCATCATATAAATTGTGTTTGTAATGGCTATCGCGCCAGCATACATTGCATAGTACATTGTTTGATATAACAATTTGGCTTTTTATGCAGTCATAATAATATTGTTAAATATTTTTTCATGTTTCATTTATAAAAAATCCTGTACTTTCGTTTCATTTAGAATTAACATTACATAACAGGTTTATAACAGATCAGACCCTATGCAAAACTTATGTGAATTACTTCCGAGGTCAAGATGAATTTTGCATCTTTTCATTTAGCATTTTGTCTTTTCGATCGTGAGAGATTAACATTACCGTTAGATGTAAATTATGGGGATAAAGTAGTCTCAACAATTTCTCTTGAGCAAGATTGAAACCTTATAAACAAAAAACAAAAACGAAAACTTATTGCGGTATTTTAATTTTGGAAACTTGTACAGTAACGTTTCTATCGTATCAATTATTAATCACATTACGAGCACGTGAAGATCATAAAAAATATACCTTACCAACATGTAACGATTCATAATCTTGCTTATTATTTATTATACAACAGCATACAATTAAGACATCAGCAAAATCTTCAATCAGAACAAAACTAGATCCGTCAACGATTATAAGACACAGTCTTTTGTCCCTTATTTAGTTGTTCTTTGTTCTTCCATGCTTCAAGAAGTAGGTCAAAGAGTGTGCTGCCGTGATTGCGAATAGATACACAAGTATATTATTTAGTTGGAAAATAATAGTCTTAAATTATCTTTTGGAAGTGATCTTAGCTTTGATAGTATGATAGTTAGTACGATGATACTGACGACATGATTATTTTGTTGCTAATTAACATTTCTTGATATGTACAGAGTAAAGACGAACAAGATGGTCTTTTTTATTGTTTCAATTCATTTTTTTTTCTTTTCTTTTTCATTTAATTTCTTACATTAAATTCCCGAACGAGATTTTATTCCTAAATTTATAACTCAAAAATAATGAGATTTAGTCACAGAGCAGACTCTTTATCATACTCCTCTGTCATTTTATTGAAGAGAGGTGCCTGATGATCACATTCGAATATTATACGTTACAGGTATGTCTTATAACAACAGCTATCCTGCCAATGTAACAGCAAACGTGTAGCCAACAACTTGTGTCTATATTCAATAATTCAATGATTAATAGGTACATAATATTAAACAGATATTTTATCATTACGAGATGTAGGCAATTTGTTATAACATTTTGGGCTAAATATTTTATTAGTTCATAAATGAAGTCTTGGTGAAAGTGAATCTATTTACAAGAATGGGAAGCTGCGTGGAACTATTTTACCATTAACGTAACTTATTATTTTTTTTTTTTGTGTTTTCTTTTTATATCAATTTACGTTTCTTAGCCAGTGTAATCGCACGCCAATAAATTTAGTCCAACAAAGTTATACAAAGCATTTTAAAAGTTAGAACATCAGCTATCAGTTCTCTCTTTTTTTTTCCAACTTACAAACTTATTGTTTGCTTCAATCCCATCATCTGAAACAGATGTTCGGACATGTACGAAACAATCTTTACTGTATATTGCAACATACCGCCTTACATGGTATGGGTCCCTCTTGATTCTGAAACGGAATCTTCGATCCCTCAACATTTAGTTGAGTTACACCAGCCAGTCTTGTTTTTTCTGTATAACAGCTCTCGTACACTTCAAACGCTTCGTCCACAGCTTCAATTTGCTTTCCGTCTTTTACAACCTTCTTTACTATAGTTGAATTAGATTTTGGTAGTGGCACAATAATCGGTATCTCCTCGCTACACAAACATTCAATCATGCGTTCCGGGGTATTTGGAGTGGTTCTTTTAGGCGAGTTTGAATCCAAATTGATATTATTACTATTCATTTGCTTCAGTGCTTTTTCACTCAATTCATCTTCCATACTTATTGTGTACTCCCTTGCAAGTCTATAATACTTCTTAACATGTTCCCTTGTCGTCGGATCTTCATGATTATCGTAGTTTTCTTCCTCTGTAGCCTCTCCCTCGTGCACCTCACCGTCAACTTGTAGCTTCATTGTTTTCCTGTTATTTTTTACCATTATAACTGGTTCAATTATCTCAGTTTCCCAACACTCTAATACATCCGGCTCTTCTATACTTCCAAGAGAATTAATTGTGCCTCCGGGACTCGTTTCGCGCTCACTATTCCCATGAGTAAAAAACGATTTATCTATATCTATAGATCTTGCATGGCTCTTGGAAGCGTCTCTTTGAACGCTGTTGGAATCACTCGCGTCTTCAATTATTTCTGGATCCTGTAGGTTACTGAAATAATATAATCACAACTTTTAACATCTATTTATACCTGTATTAAAAATTGTATAAGTTAACATAGGGCTAAGACTAGCCCATTCAATCACAGTAGATGAAACCTGTTGAAAATACACCAATTGAATTTATAAGGCTTTTCAGGCGATCCGAAAACTAGAAAAAAAAAACAAAATGTGATTTTCATCTACTTTTGAATGGTATACTTTGAAAGTATTTTCCATCCAATCAATCATTACTCCACTGCTGACAGATTTGTACATTGTATGATACGAAATGGTCCCCCTTACTATTTGAGATGAATAATATTGAGTATAGAATAGAGAGGATAAATTGCATACCTTTTTTCTGAACAGGCTGGGTCGAATATAGTTCCAGTCAATAATTTTCCATCCAATGATACCACAATTTCCCCTCGTTCATAAGTTTTTACATTTTCAAATGCCTCAATTCCATTCTCTGTAATATCATCATTACTTTGTGTACAACTCTTTACTTTCATTTCGATATTTTCGATATAATTCGTCTTTGAATTCTGTTTAAATCCTTTCTCCTCAGTATTTACTCTGTTCAAATCCACCCGAGAGTTTTCGGCAACCCTCATGCCAGCAGCGCTACCCTTAATGGTAAATTCACAAACCCTGACACTCCTCAGAATCTCTTCCATGCTTCTTCCATTTTTATTTGTTGGAGAAATTTCTTTTATATTAACAATGTCTTTTTCTCTTCTCCTTTCAATGGGTTTTGAGGTATCAAAAGTGTCAGTCTTTATAATTCTACCACTAGTAACAACGTTCGATCGCATTCTTCTATAGTCATCGATCGATCCGTTACTAACAGATAGTGCAGGCATGGGGTTGCCTTGCAAGTTTTTTGACGGCTCTTTGTTTGGATCGCCATCATATATTTCTGTATCTGATAAGTCAGAATCGTCTGAATCAGATATAGGCATTGGTACTCTGAACATATCTGGTGATTTAGTTCTTTCCAGCCAAGCGGCAACAGCATCAGTAATCGGATGATCAGAGAGTAAAGGAGCTGTATCGATTTCTCCATTTCCAACATCAGTAGTTTCCTGAGAACTGGTGCTAATGGAATTTGCATCAATTTGCTGCACGCTATCTTCCACAAAGATATTAGGAATATCATCCGACTTATTTGAACTGTTTGCTGTTGCTAAATCTGTAGCATTGGTCGTTGATTCGTCCCTTAATGATTCTAATTGCAACTCCTTGTCATCAGTTTCCTGAGTTTTGGACCCATGTTTTATCCTAGAAAGGGATAAATCCTGGGCGCTGATTTCTTCTGGATGATCGAAGATACGAGAAGATCCTTCTGTAGGTACTTTTGTATGTTCCTTTTCGTTGGTTTCTTGAACAGTAGCATTACCGGGAACTCCAGAACTTGATGCCTCTTGATCTGTCGGCGTACTTGAGGTCTTGCTATCCTCTTTTCTCAAACTATCATCAATCTTGGCAGCCTCTTCATTATCAGACTTGACTTCGGTGTCTAAATCTGGTCCAGGTGTGGGTTCTCTCACGAATTTCAACCCTTTGGCACTGTACTTTCTCCTGGGTGGTGCAATCGGTGCACCAGCAGGAATAGGAGGAGGAGGAGTGATTGAAGAAGGCGGTGTTGATCTAGTGACTAAAGATTCGTAACTTTCTGGCAGTCTATGGGTTTCAGCATTAATTGGAGTTGTTGTCTGATTAATTTCAGGACTAGTTGGTCTTGAGCTTGGCTTTTCGAGGGGCAGTTGTGACTTCGAACTTTCCGAATCCAATAACTGCCCAGTGTCAGGAGAGGCGGATCTTTCTCTTCCCTGCAAAGACTCGCTAGGTACAACGCTAGATGTTGCATCATTGCGCTGTGGATTTCTTGGCTCACGTTTGTTACGCCCCGGTTTTCTAGCGTCCATTGCTTTAGCTTTACCCTTCTTTACATTCTTATTGCCACCTTTTTTATTCGACGTTTCATTATCAGGCTTTTTACTAGCAGAAACCGGACTTGAATTTAATTTAGCCTCAGGCGCCACAGACTTTACATTCTGGCCATTTATTTCTGCAGATTCATTAGAATTCTCTTGCTCTAGGACATTCGGTACAATATGATTTTCTTCCTTGGACAAATGTCCATTGCTGGTAGGCAAAATACTTTCTGAATCTGTACTTGTTAACGCTTCATCAACAATCTTCACTTCTGCAAGTTCCGTTTCAGACTTGATATTATTTATATGATCGACAATATTTTCTTCCACATTGTGTGATGCATCAAACTTCTCGCTTGCTTCATTGGCAGAATTACTTTCAGCAACTGAATTGATGCCGTTTGAAATTACAATTCCATTCGATAGAGATTGCGTGTTGTTTTCTGTCGCGTCACAAATAGGAGATCCTGAGTGTAAATCTCCATCAACTACCTCGCCATTCTCTTCGGTTTGCTGTGGTATTTTATGGTCATTATTTTCGTGCTCTTTCTCAGTAAGATCTGACGATGTCACATTAATGTTTGTTATCCCTCGTAGCCTTGTATTTTCCAATGCATTCTCACTTAATCTGTCTTTTGAATTTGCGTCAACAATAGTTGATGGATTCCCGTTGACAATCGATACAAGTCTCGTTTCATTCTCTGTCTCTGCCTCCTCGGATCTTTCCTCTTTTATTTTTGTCGGATGTGACGACAAAGGAGTGTTACTATCTTGAGAATCGAGTGTTGCCGGATCAGTTATGTCAGGCAAAACAGGTAACGTGCTCCTAAACTGAAACTCTTGAACTTCAGGATTGAGCGGTCGAGAGATTGCGCTGTCATTGGTGCCCGCAGTGGTCGTACTTGTAGACCAAGCAGGCTGGGACCAATTTGAACCTGATTCCCACTCTGAGCTGTACTCTTCTTCCTCGTCTTCTGTATTTCCCTGTGTTGTGAAACATTTATGAATTACTCGTAACAGAAAATAATCAATCATAGAGATGTATACTCCAAAAGATGATCCCCATACTTATATTTGAATAGTTTATTGAAATGGTTATCATAAAAATGTTTAGTGACTTTTTCTTCTAGATAAAATTGTTTGAGAGTTACAAGAGAAAATAGTAGATCTTACAACTGCAAGAGGACGTCTCTGCTTTCTCCTCTTCTTCTTCTTTCTTCGCTTAGCCCATAGAGCTTCGCTGGGAACAATGGCACCGTTCTGTATCGTGACACCTATAACAATTAGATTAGTTCTGTAATAAGGTTTCAAAAGACTTGTAGTATACCAAAGTCTTATTCTGCCATTTGGACATTGCACTTTTCTATTGTGTTATAATAATTATGTGCAACAGAGCTATAAGACTTGATATTTTTTACGTTAGTTGATGACATTTTGTTCCGGAAATATGAGGTCAAATTTAATTCAATTTCTTGTCTGATCTTAATGTTTCATTTCTGGTTAATTAGATGTTGGAAAAGAAGGTATATTGTAATGTCATACAGTATTTGTACGACATACCGATTATGTAATCAAACCACGAGCGTTGATAAGTATATCCATATTATTGCGAATTTGATGTAGAGAATGATTTGCTGAAGTATGAAGGTGTAATAATTCAAATAAATGAGTGGTAACTTACAATAATTAATTTTGCCTTTGTAAGATTCGTAGAGAACGTAATTACGTAGCTAACATATTGGCAGACTAACACATACGACTGAACTGAGTCTCAATTTCTAAGCTCACAGCTTTCGCTTGAAGCGCTTTGCACTATATTTAACGACTCTATTTAAAGTACAGAAATGTGCAATGGTTGCCAAGTTTACTTTTTAAAACTATTGTATGTAATGCATTTCACAGACTCGTATAGAAAAGAATAAATCAATCATGGGTTTATAGATAGGCTATTAGTGCACTGAGAAATACTAATGTGACTTTACTCACAATAGAAGATACTCGAATAGTGACTCCCAAATAAGATCTTTACAAGCGAGTATCACTATAGTATGTACATACCTACTATATTACCGTTCTAATTTTGAAAAAGTCGGGAAGAATTTTATGCAATCTAAATTTCCCTTTCTATTTCCAATTATTTAATTGATATCTTATCACCAGGCATGTCTTTATCAGTTAACAAATAGTTCATATTTTAAACATCAAAATGTAAGATTCAACGGGATATTACTTCCCGGCTATTTTTTTATTATGAACATTTTCTGAAAAACCAAGAGAATAAGTTTATAGTAATTGTTTGATGTTAATCAATGACAGATGAATATGAATATATACTTATGTATCGGTTTCAGATACAAATGTACGTACAATGAATGTACAATCAAACATTCTAATGATATTTCGTTTTGTGTACTAGTGTTATTTCATGAGAAATGGCAATTATTTTATAGTATCTGTAAAGCATCAATCTTGTTACAATCCGCATAAAGGATAACTAAATTCCTAACATTCTCAAGACAAATTGGAATAATTCCGCATGGTGATACGTTCAGTATGAGTATAATAAGGAGACTGTTTTACAATGCGATATTTTTCAATGTGAATGTTCAGGAGCTAGCTTTTTTTATATAAATGCGATACAAATAGTGGATACTATTGAGAGCGAAATTAAGTATTCACAGAATGAATTCCAACTAAGAATGAAAACGGATCATCAAATAAAATGTCTACTAGAAGCCATTAGTCGGCAATAAAAATATAATAGTTCAAGCTTACATCAGTTCATGAGATAAGTTCCCATTTATTTGGAGAATAATTGTTTGTTGTCAAGCATATCTGAGTCGAGGTTATTTTTATTAAGGGTTTTAGTGGCCTGAAAACAGCAATAATCTAGTCAACCAGTCAAACTCTAAAGATAGATAGACTGCCGAAGTACAGACACATATACGCGCATCACCCCAACAAATATCAAAGTTTTAGAATAGACTGTAACAGCGTTTATGAAACCACTATGTAAATCTATATTACCAAACTATAGTTATTTACAAGAATGATTGAGGAAACTGAAAAACTACTCAATAAACAAGCTGATGATCTGCTATGATATAGGTACCTTATTAATTAGTGAGCTGAACTGGAAACTTGCATAAAAAAGTAGTTATTGATTTTAGTATTCTTGTTTAAATTTGCTTGGATTTGATTTTGATCATTTATTTTAGAGTGAAGCCTGAAGATGCATCAATCCTCTGATACAGACACCATCTTATACACAAATGCCAGAGATTTTGAGGTCTAATTCAAGAGAATACCTTTCATCAAAATCAAATAACAAAACTCGTATGTCAAGAAGAAAGAATGTATAATTATGCGACCGATATATCAAATGAAAAAAAGGTGATAAATACTTCAATGTGCACAATATGCTTTTCTACTTTTCTACGTATGAAAAATCCTTTATTAAAATGTAATTTTTAGATTAAATATCTGTTACGTGATCGTGATTGAAAAACAAATCTGTTTGCAGATATCTCACTCTTTACCTTAAACCTGGTACAGGTGCAGCGATAATAATACAGCAATGAGGCCGATGAAAACAGCAGCAGGTGTGCATAAGACCCTTTTCCTTCGCCGTGCATCTTACCAAAACTGTTCTTATTTCAAATTAAAAATGGATACCTCAAACAACGCCATTGACTAAATTAAGAATAATTTTGATATGCCCATGAAGGGTACAGCAACAAGCATTAAGTGCTATACCACATGCACACAAATGTAAAGTAACATTTTCATACCAGCTATTAGTAGCAATCCATTACTAGTTTCTCACTCCACAAGGATTTACTTAAAATCTTATTTTGTTTATTTTCAGATCTCATTTTAAATAGCTACGATTAATTTGGAGAAACAAAGACTATATTTGTCAGTTCAGGAATAGTAAAACATTATTTTCCTCGTGAGATATTCTCCTATCGAATACCAAAATGATTGATAATCCAAACTTACCATTCATATTGACCATCGGTGGGCCAAACATGAAGTGACCTGGATATACGTAGTGCTGTGGTGGCATATGCATGTGTGGTACAATCTGTGGTACTATTTGAGCAGGTTGTACACATTCCGTTGTTGCCTCTTCGTTAACTGTGCCTTCAGCATCTTCAGCATCTTCAGCTACTTCTTCATCCCTGTTTTCACCACTGCTAACAACTTCCGCATTTGCAGGTGCCCCGGTACCGCCAACTTCATCCATCGATACAGATGATCCACAACTTCCTGCCTAAACTCAGATATGATACAATTAATACATGAGTAAAGCAATATTTAATTGCAGAGATATTTTATCGATTCTGAGTTTTTTCATTAAGTCATATCAATAAATTCTACTAAAATCCGAGAGAAGGTTAACGGGAAATAAATGCGCATTGATTTGCGGAGCCTTTTGCTCCTTTCTTGCATGAGTATAATACATAATGGTTGAATAAGGAATCAATAATTGCCTGAGAGTCTGTAGAGTGAGGTGGAGGGTGTTGGTCTTGTAACGATTCAGGCATGTATTGAGGATTAAACCATTCTACAGGTCTGAGTGGAACTGGCCCACACGACATTGCTGCAAGTACGTTAGGACTGGGATGTCCAGGGACTGGAGGGCCGACCAACATAACTGGATATTCGTAGTAATATCCAGTAACTTGATCGTAAAAACCTCCATATGCAAATTGGGCTCCGGCTTCTGGTACAATGGTGTATTCCCCTCCGTTACTACCATCCAGTAATTGCTGGTCTTCCGCCGTCTCGCTGCCATCTGTAAATAATGATTGACTTTAACAAGCGTCAAGGTAATAAGGAATTATCTGCAACTCATCTGGTATATCGATTACTTGCAAAACTGTAATTCTCAATTGATGTTATTGTGAAAATACCCAAACTTTTTAAACTGATTATATTACCAGCAGTGGAATGTGCTGCAGACTGACTTTCGTTGGTTGATGGAGTTGTAGTCGCGCTAGTCGCACTAGTGCTTGCTGTACTAGCCAATGGTTTCTTGCGAGAAAGGTAGCCCTTCTTGAATAGAACATCTTGCCGAGGTGTTGTTATTCTCATGTATTCCTCTGTGTAAAGATATAATAAGTTTAGCACTCTATTCAAAATACAGATTCAATACAATAGAATGACACCAGTAAGAAATTGAGTCTGAAAATGATAGGACTGAAGTCTCTATGCCTCATGAGAGGTCTACTGTATACCTTCGTTGAAAACAATTTTCGGTTTTGTTGGATCCTCGTCATTCTTAGATTGTGAAGATTTGGACTGCCCGTTGTAAAGCGACCCGTACCCATATCCGTATGTGTTTGTGGCATTGTTGTATGGCCTGGTGCGTTTATAAGACGAATATCCCCCTTGCATATTTCGCTCACTCCTAACGGATCCGTTTCCATTTTCTATCTGATATCCATTGTGCACTTCTTCTTCTTCATCTTCTTCTCCTGGTGGAGCTGAAATCATATAATTATTTCCAGTTAATCAAAACACGTATCGTAAAGTAACGCAGCGTAATGTACACAGATTTCCTATAGACTATTATTCAGAAGAGACATTACTACACATAAATTCAAGTTCAAGCTGAAGCTGAAGATTAGAGTCACATTGGGCTGCATTCTAAAGACTGAAGAAGTAGGTAAGAAAAAATTCAAAAGATTCAATTACTGCAAACAAAATTTGAAGTCGTTGGAAACTGCTTTACATCATAACATATTTAATATTCAAAGGATGTTATGGATCTATTATTGGTTATTAAGAATTAAAATTAATGGTCATCTAAATTGCTCGTACCATCTTGGTACCTCGCTATTAGGAGAGCATGATTGGAAGAGCCAATAACATGGGAAATTCTTCGTTGCCGGCGCCACTGCATTTCTGATGTCGATTCAAACCCGCTTTTACTCCTGACTTTATTTTAGTTTCAAAAACTTATCCTTTATCATTTAAATAGATATTTACAGACAACTCGAGTGTTCGTTTATAAAATGTGCAGTCACTAATTTTATCAGTGAGACTATTTAGATCGCAAGATATTGCGAATGATGGACTGATTCAAAAATATAGTTCTGCTTTTTTATAGCTGCAGAATGTCCTGTTCTATATTATCTGTATATTGCCATAATAATATTTAAATTAGTTTTTATAGAAAAAAAAAACCTCTGATTTATGACAAATAAATACAATTTGCAGAGTTTGTGATACTGGATTATATGAGGAGGTTTTCTTTCAATTTACAACAGTTTATGTTTAATCGTAGATAATTTGCATGAGTAATCATTGTATTAATGAATTAAAATATTTCACAACATTTGTATATGTTTAAAAAAATATTCTTTCACCTTTATAATTCGATTAATAAAATAGTTAGGCAGATTTTATTTGAAGAGTTTAAATATATTTAGATATTTTACATGCAAGTTCGTTGGTTCGTATTCGTTTCGTTAAATTACATTATCGAATTTATAATAATTAGCTACGTCAATGCAGACTGAGGAATTAACTTTGGACCGCACCTCCTCTATCACACACCAAACTCAATGTTCGTCTACTTAGACTTTTCAGTCAAGCCGAAGCCGGCTTGGTCGTCTGTCAGCCCAGAACTATTCTAGTACTATTCTAATACCAGAATAGCAAGCTGGGAAATGAGAATAAGAGGAGCCAAGAAAATCAAAGGGGAGAGGGACGGAGGAGACTGTTTTAAAAAAAAATTAAAAAAATAGAGAAGAGGGATTGCCAGTTGCTCGAGGCATAGCAGAGAATGAAAAGACATAACACCTACTATTTTATAATGAATCTAAACAGTGATACTTTTTATCTCACAATCAATCTTATATAATTAATGTGGTAGTTATATCATTGATAAATGATTTATCGTGTCGCAGAACTGACAATGAGTGAAGCTCATAAAAATATGCCAAACTTATTAACAGATTTCATTATTTATTACTAACAATTTTATTCATGTTATGGATGGAAAAAATTATGGTATAAAAAATGCAGATTTTTCACGAATTTTTCGATACCTTTACTAAGTTTCATTTGATAAAAAAAAAAAAAATTTCTAAACAGTTTTTCTATTTTGCAAAGCTCCCGAATATCATATTTAGAATATTAATCGCAGATCGGTCATGAGGCAAGAAAGCCAAGAAGCCGAATACTCAACATGAGAAGACAATATTCGAAATGTAAGATATTTGAATCCGCTGATTCAAGCCGCATTTGTACAAAACCAGATTGAAAATAGGAGAATGTTCATAATAAGCAATGAGAAAAATTGTTCTATAAAAACTAAGAGTAAAATTTGTTTCGAAACGACCCGACTGTGTGAATTTCTCACATAAAATTACATTCGTATGACGATTACAGCCAGGTTCCGCGGGTAATGTAATATACCATCCACCGAGGGCAGCGATGTAAAACAGTCAGATAAGAAACGGTGTCCCTTCTGCGGGTACAACATACTTTGCTTGATCATTTTTCGCGTTCCGTTATAACGTCTGATAAGAAGTTAGATTTTTTTTTTATACAAGCATGGGTTTAATGCCCTGATAAAAATATCCATTTCTATAGTACCTGAGTGATTAATTGCTTAACTGAACCGTTATTCTAATGAGATTTTATAGACGTAAGCCGGAGTACGTTGGTAACAAGACTTTTCGAAGAAAGATTTAAAAGTTATTTGCATTTTCAGAAGATTCAATGATATATGTTTATAATGTACGCATTTATTCATTCACAAGGTGAAGGTTGAATTGTTCATATCATCATACATCGAAAAATGATTTCACGACTAGACTAACATAGAGAAATAATGTGGGCCAAAAAATTGCAAAAATCAAACTAACAGATAAAATACGATCTATTCGTAGATGCGGGAAATTAAATTATTTACTCGAATCATCGCTTACTCCAGGAAGCAGACAAGGAACTGTAAGAGCTGCTACACTAATAAAAACGAAGTTCGAACTATCTTCGTTGTCATTATTATGAAGTATGCTCTAACAATGCTAATGATCACCATCCACTTATACGTACACCTAGTGAGGTGTTCTGCGGAACCGGTGAAGCAGCTTGGATACTCCGAAATTATAAGCATACATCGCGAATCAGCGTGAAAGCAAGTGAAGCGTATTATATATGCGTTGGTTCGTTTTAACGAATTCATGCTTTGATCTATTCGGATATGTATAGGTATAGAACCGTTAGTAATGGAAAATAATAATATAGGCAAAGATGAATAGATACGACACGTTTCTGTCCCGCGGTACATTTATTTCTGTGAATTTTGTTCCTCAAAATAAAGAAAATAAATCGCAATAATTCTGAAGCTCATCATTATTTGATACAGATGTTACATCGCCATCGAATTTCACATTTTATTTATTTATTATCGTAGAAGAAGAAGAAGAAGAAGGATATGATCAATAAATAGAAGCTTGCACACCACATCACTAATACACAATAATCATGCGTGAAAAAGTGTATTATTATTATTATTTCGCAATGGTCGCGTTATTTATAACGTAGATCTTCATATTCAATAAGCTATTTACACAAACATAATACACGTATCGTTTACTTCAACAATCATTACATTTTGGTAAACACTTAATTACAAGTTGTATAAAGGTGTGATCACCGATATACCTTCTTCTGAAATAAATAAATAGTTATTGAAATATAAACTTTCGTAGATTTCTTTCGTTTATTCACAAAAATTACCGATGACATATCCTCGATGGTAATGATTCTTCTATTAAAAAATCTACTACCCACGACTCGATTGATTTTCTGAAATGCATATTTCTTGCTATATGCATCTGCATGCCTTTAATGTTAAACGCAATTTTAGTATGTTGTCGATATTTTCTTCCAGTTTGATCAATATTTTCATATAATTTCTTATACTCCGATCGTTCGTCTTCTACGGTATACAGATACGTGCATCAACCCCTAATCCGAAGAACAATTTGAATAACATCAATGACGTGTTAAAATCGATAGGACTTTTTATCGATAATTCATATAATATATACATATATATCTATATATATATATATTTTGTCATTCATTTAAATATACTTCCGGTCAAATAATTTCCCGAACGATTGTCTTACTCGTATAATAATGTACAATCGTAGTCGAGTACCGGCATCCTACTGAACTTAGAAGATGTGACTATACAGAGGGTGCGTGTATACATATTATGCAACACGTACAGTTAAATTTTCTCGCATTATATGTATAAATATATATATATATATATTATATATAGATATGTATGTATATATTAGAATTTGCGAGTAGCAGGAATGTGTGAGTTAACAGTATATCTACAGACTCGTTGTACGACTGCAGGTATGTGCTAGGTACTGGTGGAAAAGGAAAACGAAGACGAGTATCGAACCTCGCTGAGTATAAACTGGGAGGGATTCGCGCTTGCGCTTGAAACCGCGAACGCAACCCTCACCGTAGTATTTCTATAACTATATGTATATCTATACGTAGATGCGTCGATGTAAGCTCACTCTCTCTCTCTCCCCCTCGTTCCGCAAGCTCGTTGCTTTTCTTTCTCCCACCTTCCATACGATATGTTACGTAATTATTTTTTTTTCGAACAGGGTATCTATAGCTACGTAACTAGGTACGAGTTTTCGAACGCGAATTAACTCTTTACCCAGCTGGACTCATCTTCGTATAATATATAACAATTTTAATTCTACTTGTTTAGTTAATTGTATTATATACTTAGGCTATACCTTTTCTAGCACAATTACGAGGCAGTGTTCAATACCGCTATTTACGTCACCTTCAGAGAAATATACACTTTACCTAGGTAGCGATTAACTTTAACGTATTCTGTGTTAGAATCTTCTCTGTACACCTGCAGAGACAAACGCGTCATATTTGTCGAGCATTTTTTTTTTCTTTTAACCAAGTTTACGAACCTACGTCAGACTTGTCCAAAGTCTAAGTTATATAGAAAAGATGTCGTACTCCGTATTTATATACTTTTCAACAGTCATCGTTTAGAAAATTGATGAATGTATATGTATATATGCTGCAGCAGTTGATTCAAATTCGCAATGAAATTAAAATCGCGGCATAGCTCTATGATATACGACTTGCAGTTCTTCGTCTTCGTATTGAATTACGAATGAGTTTATGAAGTTGAACGCAGCTCAGTTTATTGACTTTTGTTTGAAGAAAGTCTCTGATCGCTGTTTACTGCTTATATTTTGTATATATAATACACTTCCGGGGCTATAGCATAACTATGCATACATGTGTGTATTTATTTACCATAGAGATGTATACGTATATAGGTACGCGACTGTCTTTTCAAATTATTTCCTCTCTGTGGTTTTTCCTACAGAAATATACGCGTCATTGTGTGCTTGTCGTATGCACTTATATGCATTTATGCATGCGAATATCTCGTATTGTTAGTTGACAACAATTACGAGGAAAGGCAAATTAATATTTCATAAGAAATCAACAATAGCAAATGTAGCGAGAGAGCTACTGGCTATAGAAAGAGCACAACTTCTTTATAGTCCAGAGTATAAAAATTAAACTATATTATTTAACGTGGTCGATAGTTCATCTTCTATCCGATTTTTTAAAAGTATTTATCACCCCAAACCCAAAGAAAACCTGAAAGTAATGTTTTTGGATAATTTGGACAAAGCAGAAGAAATTCTATGGGAATTGAAATTTTTCGCGAAATCAGCTGTCTCAAGGCAATCGATAATATTATAGACTCTATTATAATCCCGTTGCATCTGGCCTGTGCAGCTTTACATTACGACGATTTTGCAGAATCTGTATACTTATTCAATTTCAAGAAAAAATTATCTATACTCAGAAAACTTATTATATTCTTCGTCGCGTCGCTGATGATTAGGCAATTACTAATTATATTGCCTGCCGCATCTGCAGGAATGTTAATAGTTGTATCAAACAATATAAGAAAAAAAAAATGTTGCATTAAACCAACAACCTCTGCACCTATCAAATTAATTACACCTACTTCAATGGATAACGATACTTTCGTCTTATATTGCGACACGATGACTCTCCAGCTTTTATTATTCGTTATGTATATATATACAGCTATATATACATATATCTATAGCTGTAGTTTATACTTAATTAATTACAGTGTTGGTCCATCATATGTCAAGGGATGTGCATTGCAATCATTCTTATACCTCTATATAAATACATAAATCGATTTGGTAAAGTGATAATTCCGAAAAAAGAACCCGGCAAAATGAAGTTGGTGTTTGTAAGCCGTAAAATTTAATTTTGTCATTTACAGTAGCCTTGTTATTAGTTGCTTGTAACCCTCGATCGTCCCGTTTCATATATATAGATCGATGTTATATAACGATGATCCGTATGCATTGGTATAACTAGTTGTATGTATACCAACCTACATTATACGCACACTCTTTTAGTAAGTACGTAAGAAAGATACAGGTATAGATATTATTTTGTATTATCGCGATGAAGACTAATTTTTCGATGATAAGAAGGCAAGAAACGAGTGCCAGAGGTATACTATAATGTAACATAATGTAATACATCTAGAAATAAACTCGAAATCGTATTTCTCAATATCTATAAACGCGGATAAATTTGTTATCCAAAGGGGAAAGAAATTAGGTAACGTGATTCTCACAGCAGAAACATTTTGTATGACTAGGTATACGTATACAAGAAAAGAAAGAATACAAGACAGCGATAAGAGCACGAGCGTGATGAGTACCGCTAATCCGGACAGCGTGACACCATTTAACGTAATCATAGCCAATTTTTCAACGTCCTCTATACACTGTTTATATAACAGATGGCTCTTCCACCTGACCTACGTCTTTTTTCCTTCTGTAGTTTATTCTATTCTATCATACATAAACAAGTAGTAATATGATTGAGATTTAAGTATATGGAGGAAAAAGGATGTAATAATTTTTTTATTACACCTACATACATCACTACGCAACTCCTCGTCACGCTAATGAATTTAATTAGGTTGTATGATATAGATGTTAGAATACAGCTCTTGCGCGTACGCTGCAACTTGTGCTAATGTTATACGCGCACGCATTAACGCGTCGCTGACATACAGCTATGAATGCTGCAAGGGGTGTATATATATAAGCGAGTATATATATATGTATATGTATTTAAAGCTTATCGCATAGTGCAGAGGAGGAGCTAAGTAACGCGAACATAGCTAGTAGCTAGTAGCTTGCAGCTTGCAGCCTGCAGCAACAGAATAAGAGACAGAGGAGAGAAAAAAAACGTGGTTGACAAAATAGAGAACAAAGATACCCTCGTGCAGAGGTGAGACGGTAGCTTGAGTGATTTGGAACGTCGACGATAATAGAACAGCTAAGCACTTTGTTGAAAACATTAGACTAGATATCCGATGGTCAACTCTCAACGGGCAACTCATTGTTGATCTTGTACCAGAATCACTGAATGGACTTTATAATTATACGCACCTCCGTTAAACGAACAAATTACGTTACGTAAGCTAGAAGGCGTGTGACCATTCAAGAATATCAGATCATTTAATTCAAAGATCTATTCTTTTCTAGAGTAGTGAAAGAAGCAGAAAAAATAGACTATAACGTCCGCTAACAATGTTAAAATACAGAAGATGTATTCTTCTTCATTATTCTTAATTAGTTTGAGAAATGAATTAGGGGTACGTTGTTTGGTTGAAGACTATTAATACCACCGAAACGCCTAATTTAATCTAGCGACAAATTACGCGTGATCTGCATATGACATAGAGCGCTGGGTACGAAGCGTTAGTGATCTTGATCTTGCGGGGAGATCACGCGGCGCCTGGTCGCACCTTTGAAAAGTAGGCACCTTTCATCGGTTTGGTGCCGGTAGGAGTTAGTTTTAGTCGACGAGCGCGTGGCTTGAGTCACGTGTATCGCCCCCGCCCTATATATCTCCGTATGATAGAATTTTAGTATTTCTTTCACTGATTAAAAGTAGCGCCATGTGCACTGGGATTTTGAATCTAGAATTCGAGCGAACACGAACTATTGGCTTAAAATCTTGAAAGTAAATGCAAAGAAAGAAGCTTATAACTTCTCATAGCTTGGGACTTAGTTTGAAGGAATCGTTTTTATGATTAAAAATACACGAGTTTATGTGATATCAACAATTAACGGGGTTTCAATTGTCGCAAGGGACGATATGCAGAGACTTGGCGAAGCTGTGGCTCGATGCTGAACCTCCTCGAGCGCGTGCACCGAACCTCGTGGTCGTTCACGTGCTATTTATGAATAACTTTACACTAATACATGCGCTCCGCTATTCTCTGTCTTTTTCTACCTCTACCGCTCGACGATTCTCTACGAATAACGCGTATCTTTCACTCGCGTTCGCTCCTCTGCTTCAGCCGTGTATCTATCCAGTTTTTAAAATAGTATAGATGTATATATTTGTAGATATAATCTACAGCAGCATATTACGGGGCATTGTTATGTAACGAAAAACATGTGAGTTTCATCTCGAAATATAACTCAAGTATTTTCTGCTTTACTAGATTGGCACGGTGATCGCGTGCTATGCTCTAATATACTGCATAGATAGTCAATTTTCATAGAATTCGAATGTTCTTCATTTCCCGGTATATAAGTTTATTGTCTATTTTATTAGTATTGTCTTCTCATTTTCTATTTTTTTTTTTGTCATTCTTGTATTTTCTGACGACACATCAAGGGCTTTTAAATATTAATAGAACTTAGTTCGTCAATCTTCACCTTGCCGGATTTTTTCAAAACTAGGTCTCTACGCCGTTATAAGTCAGCCTCGATATTTCAATTTTGTAAGTACGCTGTGAGAGGAAAGACTAATGACCGACCGATTTAAACCAGAAGAACAGTTTTCCCTTAGTATAGGTGTCTCATCGTATTCTGTTGCAGTAACAATTTTATTTAACTTTTATCTAACGAGTTTGCGATTTCAGAAGTAAAACTAGACTACTCCGGATTCTCACAAGAAAATTTGTCACATTGATAAGCTTATCAAGATTAGAAAATTTCAAGTCCTCAGCTCGTCAGTTGAGCAAATAATCATAAAAACGTCCGGCGTGATCTAGAAACTTTTGTTAAATAAAAACTTCACTTTGTTCCCAGCCGAACGAAATTCATATCAAATATGGTTTAATACGTTTGAATAATTATTATAAAGGGTAGAAAATCTTTTTCTGCGTATACCTATAGAGTAAGCATAAGACAACACATCGCGTGGAATTCCTTTAACAGTTTTTTCACGGTACCCAAGATCCTGGGGTTCGTTTGGTTTGCGTATCAAGATGACTTTGGCTATTTCTTATATGCAATACCTACTCTATACACACATATTTATAGGTCCGCATTGTGACGGACATGACAACTGTAGACCTCCCCAATGCCGAGTAAAAACTAGCAAAGCGACATTTTTTTCATTCATATTGTTACGTGTTCCTTCGTTTAACGTGCTTTACTATATTTAAAAAGGTATTCAATTTTAGTTCCCTTGTTGGTTTGTATGTTTTTTATTTTTTATTTTCTAATAACGAACGAAATAGAAAATAATCATCTCGAAATTTTTAGTAATAAATGAAAAAATTATGAGATATTTCAAGCCTTTGAGTTCAACTTTAACTCCAAGCACACATCTGCACGATGCGTGGAGGATATGTATGTGTGTATAAAATAGACCGGGGGAACGTACCGAATAATTAACATGATTGAAACTGGTTTGAATTGACCTAAAGCTGTCTCTGCAGGTACATGCGTATGAGATGGATCAACGAGAATTTTGTATTTACTCTATAGGGTCATTATGTCATCAAATTATCATTCTTTCCGCAATCAACGATAAAAGTATCAAAATAGAATGTGTGTAACAAGAATGAAATATTGATCGTTTGATACTTCGCTGGTTTCCTCGTTAAATTATTACATAAGAGGCGAGTGCAGCCGATCGGGTATTGCAGCGGCTTTGAATTCGATATTAATCATTTTGACTTTTTGATAATTGATTAACGAAAAAAGAAATCATTACGTCTATGATATCAAGTATTCAGATTAGTTGTAAAAGATATGTAGAGAAACAAGTTTTACACCGCGAAAAATTGTAGATTGATTAAAATGGCCAACTGGCAGGTGGTTCGATATCAATAATTCGAGTACCAATACGCCCGAATCTTCTATCTCCTCATAATCAGAAGTTTTTATTCTTTATTTTTATCAGGTGCGGAAGCAATATTGCGTCTCAAATAATAAAGCTCATAAGAATCTTCCCTGTCGTTGAATTGCGCAACTCTATTGCTACAGTATAAGTAAGTTAATCGCGAATGCGAATCGCTGCATATAAATACAAACTTATTATCATTCGCGAAATTTGATGAATGAATTAAATCGTGATATAAACACGGCGCCAGAAATAAAGTTATTCGTATAGAAAACATATAAAAAACGAAAATAATTCTATATCCCCAAACTGGGTGAAAAACTTTCCATATTCACGCGTACGAAACAGGAATATTTATGTATATGTGTGTATACAGCAGTGTTAGAGCGAGTCTTTTTAATTTCTCGAGATATTTAAATCGCGAAAACCTTTTGCGTATAAAATCATATATAGAAACTATCTTCTACCCTAAAGCGGTATTAATTATTCTAAAATTTATTCAGCGGCATGGAAGCGCCCTGCTTTCCATTTCGGCCCGAATATGTAATCTCTATTACATATGTGTGTATAGATATATAATCGGCTACGGCACTGCGCACGCACACCCTCACCCTATACCAGATACTTTCTTATCTCAGAGAACGTTAACTACTTATATGTATAAAATTTTCGAAGGATGAATTTTTTTCGAAATTCGCATCATTTATAAAAAAAAAAAATAGGAAAAATCAAGCGAAAAAAAGAGTCGAGCTCAAATGTAGGTGATGATTGATGGAATGCCTTAGATGCATTACCTGTAGCAGATATCAGAGTAACACTATCCGAGCTCGGTATTATATACTGACTTTGAGTGTAAGACGGCATAATATGCTGTTACCGGCCAGTTTTCGATACCGGAACGTTATCGTAAATTGGGTACACCTCAATGAGATAACTTGCGATATCCTGCACGTGAATTGTAAAATCTATGAGAGGCACCGCATGATTCTACTATATTAATATACTTGTTAAAATTGAAACTCTCGTTAGAAAAAAGACAAAAGATGGAAAATTATTTGTTTAGAAATATGTAAAAATGTAGATATTTGTTAACCCGGTCAGTGATGGTATATTCATAGTTGGTTAGTCGCATTATATTGTTTTATACATGAATGAAGCACCGCCGGCGGTTAGAGTATATACACGTGACCACACTGAACTCTAAACATAATTACATTTTGTTCTCTGGTCAATGATCGCGCGCCTTCGTACGATAGAAACATAAATTAGTAGATATGACTTATGCGATTGTACTGTAGGTGAAATATATATATAATATATTATTATATATTCAGATATTTAATTCACGAGAATAATAAAAGATATACGGAAATATGTATTAAATATAGGACGCTCACTATACATGTGATATACTATTATAGTATAAGAATAACATGAAAATTCTGCGTAGATTATTACCAGAGAGAGAGATTATTATTTATTATGTGATGCACCTATGAACGAGCCATAGGCTATCAAATAAGCTGGGATTTCATCTAGTGATCTTCGACTCTTATAATAAATTATATCTCCTATATCTATACGCACTCAGATCATTTAATTGTTACCACGTTATATGTATACAGCGCATCCATTTTCCTTTTTTCCACATTTTATTCCCGTACTTATCTATTAAAGCTATCACAAAAAAATTAAAATGAATAAAAATAAGTCATAATTTTCTAGATATAACTAAGCGAGAATCGAGTCAGTGATTTTTCGAATTAGAGATATGAACGATTAGTACCGAAATCTCTCATTTATTATTCGTAGATCAACCGATCAAATAAATTATCGCAGTTACATTGTCCCAACGTATCAATACGATTTCAACAGACTCGCGTACCTATATGGTTATATCTAAAACATATTTTCTCCGTGCCAATATAATCATGCCAACTTTATTCGAGTCTCGTGATTCATAATTCTGAATCTTAAATCGGTAGCCATTGTCAAAAGCCATGCGGAAAAGTTCCCGATTTCGGATCTCTTCCACCCTCGCGGTAATGCCCCGTGGCCGCGTGCAGCGATTTTGAGCTGCCTTTACGACGAAGAAACGGACAGAAGGCATGGAAAAATGTAAAGGTAAGGTAGGTGCGGATCGATGCGTGTGGCTTGGACGAACTTGAGGAAGCTAAAGTGAAGCACCAAAGTACGGAAGACATAGTTTATACGTATGAACGTTTAAATACCGGAAAGCAAGTTCCTACACTGAACATCTCTATAACTCTCTAAACACGTAAACTGAAACTTATGAAAATCTTATTCTCGTAGTCAGTCGGAAAAATAAGCTTCTGATAAATGTGCCTGTTCCTAGATAAATATTTTATACAGTCCACACAACGGAATTGAACAACCGGTCGATCTCACAACCTATACAAGAGGTTACAACCTAATTTATTAATTACCTGTTCTTATCGGAATCACATATTTTTGCTTCATGTGAGAAGTAAAAGTGGCTGCGAAAGGAGGGTTGAAATTTAGCTTACACATGCGGATCGATCGCGCATGTATCAGCTGGTATTTTTTTATTTATTTTTTCAACTCTCTAAGAGCTGTCCGAAAATTCTATCGATAAATATTATTAAATATTTTTATTCAATTATAGTTTGAATGGTAAATACTGATCATTGTTGATTCTCTGATATTGATTATTGTTAGCGCTATATAGGCGGGTATACCTATAATCTCAGCCGGGAATGGATATAGAATTAACTCGTAGGTAAAAAAGATTTTACCGATATTATTCAAGGGTTAGAAAGTGTAGATATGGGTCTGAGAATCTCCTCGTCGTACATATCGTGTCGCATGATTTTACAGTCGCAGAAACAATTAATAATGGTTTGTAATTTTTTCTATTCGTGTGAATTACGCGCAGTATTTAGTTATCGAGATGATACAACGCTACGGAGTTGTAGCCGTGAATTTTTTAGCGAAAATACGGATGTCGTAACGTGTCTTGTTTCTAACTTGTTATAATCACGTGAAGAAATAATAGCCGATTGTTGAAGACACGAGAGTGATCAATGCGCGTATCGGTTAAGCTATTCGGTTAGAGGTTACAGAGGTTACTGTAGTATTGAGAGGAAGAGAGCGGTGCAGTACATAATAGAATCAATCGGTGAACAATTAGTGTACAATTATAGGTAAAAGGTTATGAGGATAGATTATTAATACAAATGTAACATACCACCGATACTGAGACTCCTCCACCGAGTTTTCCTCTTAGCACCCTTTTTCCCCATTTTCTCGAGGGCTGGGCAAGTCTTTTGCTATTATTTTCCAAACCTCAGTACCTTCTCGGGATATTTTACCGTGATAATTCTTTAAAATATCTCATTGCCAAGCCTCACTATCATTCCCATAGTATTTTTCTTTTATTAACCTTGATTTTCTTTCGAAAATTAGGTAATTCTAGTTAGATTTCGATCAGAGCAGACGACTAATTCAAGAAGTACCCGCGCTCCTCGAATCGCGGTTGAACACTGCGGCTCTCCCCTCTACGTACCATATCTTCCCCTTCCATATTCACCATCCCCACCCGACTCCCACCACCCGGGGATTTCCCCTCCACATATTGGTAAGAACCATCCCCTCGTGCCAGTAGCGTACGTATGTAGGGGTGCGCGGTGCGTAATACATAATATAATTATCTTATACATACAATATACGTTTGTACATGGGCATGTCTACGGATGCTTAGGCTCAGATTATACTTTCTATTTTCCCAGGTAATTCGTCGTAGTTGATGTTACAATTATGAAGAATGGGGACACGATATCAATTATGATTTAAACACGTGTTGTTAGCACGTTAGTGTGCGTGTACATGTAAGCTGCTGTGCACTTGGCAACGATGAACAATCGTTTCTTTCGGGTGGAAAAAAAACAACAGCAAAATAAACAATCCAGAGAAAAAAATACCGTGGATACTTTATTCGCTAATTTTCGTGGGATTTATTGTTGGAACTAGAAATAGACGTCGTTTTAAAATTATGTTATGATTGTATGTAATGTGTTTGGCGTTTATACATACCAATAAATTAGGCCGCAGCTATTGGCATCGGAGACTGAATCCAAGAATTCAAATTTGAGTTCTTATTCAACATCGTTATACACGTGTATCATTTATTTAAAAAATCGAATATAAAGTTCGTTATCATTGCTCTGGCACTACACACGTAGTCGAAGACCGTAATTGTCGAATGTTTACGCGGACTTCGAAATCATCATGTACAGAAAAAATTCTAGGAATAAACAATAAGATAATTCATCGTTGCACTCTAAGTTCTCTGATGTTATTAATAATACAGGTTAAAGGTTATCACGACGCAAATTGTATTGACAAAAATAAAACAACTTCCTTCCACGGCTTACTAATTTCATTTGAATGCCTCCTTACGATAAAGTCACATGCTACAGCTGACCCCCTTCACATACAATACGAGACATCTAGCGGTGTTAAGATTACGGAAAAGAGACGACCTTAAAAAAAAAAACAAGTGCCAATTTGGCGCGAAGATTAATTTCAAGTTATTTGCAATGATCATATCTCGTGGTAGTTGTTGTATGCATCTGAAATCGAATTGATGATGAAATAAAATCACGGAAAGAAAATAATCACCGGTAAGAACACAATTTAAATAATATTCTAGGCAATCATAATCTCAACCTGCAGTGATTCACCCTCATAATAAATTATAGGTTATGCTTGGTTTATACATTTTCTTTATAATTTAATGCGCACGTTTTTGCTTATCGAACAATTATCTACTTACCGAAATATGGAATAGCCACTAATACGCAGCGTCATTCAAATTCTTAACGAAAATCGTCGGTTTCCTACAATTTTCGGTATGATTAACCTAATTCTAACCTAGCTTAACCTAGTTTCGACTGACTTTGAAATTGGTTGAAAAATCCTGGGGATACTATTTTCGCTTTCAGGAATAAAGAATAAAAAGAATACGATAAAATGAAATTCTTCCAAACTCCATCTCTCGGAGATTTTAACCCTCCTTTACTCAGTAACGAGGCAACAGTCGGTTTGGTTGGCGGTAGCCTGAGGTACGCAGAACGTGAAAATCTAAGCGTATGTATGCAGTTATACGCTGCATACTTGCTAGATCATCCAGACGCAAATGTGAGTTCTGATATGTTGGCGACACGAGAAGCTGGCAATGGCATAGGTGCTAAAGACATGTTTTTACCTGTACAAGAAAGAGCCTTGAAAAAAATTGCCAGTGTCTGGAGAGACAAGGGTTTTATCGAGGCTGTTCATGCTACTGCCGAAGAGGATCCTTCTCAAGTTACGAGGCCCTTACATTGGTTAGCTACTAGGTATGGCAATTATATTTAAAAATCTAATATTTTTTCTAGCTACATGTAAAATCTTTCGGTTCAGTATCAATTATTGATTAAATACTCCGTGTCGTATTAATTGTACCTGGATCTGGGATTGTGAGGGCTAAATTTGAGTAAGGGTTATACAATGAAGCTTGAGCTTGATGTTGCTCAAAATAATGTTAGGAGCTGGCTTCTCTTGTATAATATACTATTATGTGTATTTGAGTCCTTAATTGTTGTCAAAATTAATCACTAGTTGAAATAATATTAATTTTACCTTGTTGTTTTTTTTCTGGTTTTCTACAGATTGGCTCGACTATTTGATTTAGTAGATAAACTAGCATTTCGGAACGAGGGACTGCCGACTTTGGCTTCTGGTTCGGTGGCAGATATAGCGATCACACGAGACTGGGCTTCAGCAATAGTAAGTAGAATTTGATTTATTCTAGAAAGAAAAATACCTGCAATCTTTTCCCAAGGTATTAATAGAGGAAATTCTTCACTTTAGTTAATAAAAGAATGATCTATCCCCATTCCATTCAACATCTTTGATAATATGTTTCTTCAGTAATACCTGTATGTCATGATAGGCTGATCTGCTTTGAACACTGAACATCAAACTCGAATATCTTCAGTCATGACTAATCAGATATTTATTTCTTCACAGGTTCGTTGTCTAGCTTGGCATCCGCATTGTACCCGTCTTGCTCTAGCAACTCGTGACGATAGAATTCGTGTATTTTGTAAAGATGTACAGGGTGCAGCTGTCTTGAGACATAGCTTCCAGAAATCAGTTTCTTGTTTAACTTGGAGGCCGAATTCTGGCAGAGAATTGGCCGCAGCTTGTCAGATGGGCATTCTTATTTGGACAGTAGAATTAGGAGCAGCAAGTAGCTCACTCAGTCAGGCGCTTACCCTCAGACAAAGAGGACATGCTCCAGTTACAAGTGTCGCCTGGAATCCTCAGGTAATTGACTTAGAGAAAGACAAATATTAATATCTACTATCGCTAACTTTCTCACAGCATTTATCTGGGACTATAAATCAGTAAAAACTTGCATTCATCCATTACAGGGCGATTTACTCGTATCTTGCTCTCCTGCAGATAGCAATATGTATATTTGGGATACCTCGAAAGAATCGGCAGTTCCTTTAAAACGTGTCGGAGGTGGTGGTCTCTGCTTTGCCCGATGGTCACACTGTGGTTCCAGGCTGCTAACAGCATCTTCTCATTCTGTATTTAGGTAAAAATTCTTAGATATTTTGGTTGATATCTAATCTATAATTTAAAACGTTCAAAAATCTTATGGCAGAATGACCTCAGGAAATAAAACTATTATTCACACTCAACTAATTATCATTTGATGCAATTTTCACAACAGAATTTGGAATACTAGCGAAGGTTCACCTTGGAAATCTGAAAAGTGGACAGTTCCAAATGGTAGAGTAGCTGCAGCTTGCTTTGGGCCCGATCTCACCCTTTTGTTTGTGTCCACCGAAGTTCCAGAGACAGTCTTCTCACTACCACTGCAAGAAAATATCTTTGACTTGAAAAATGTTCGTGTTAATAACGACGTTAAGGCTGCCATGGCTGTAATTGATCTAAAGAAAACGGTGTTACACTCTGATCAATATGAGCAACAATCTGTTCTTGGAGGCAGGGTTGTAGCGATGGAATGGGATCCCACAGGAAAATATCTTGCTATTATATTCCAGGTTTGAGGTTTTTTGTAAACTTCTCAGAATATTAACAAAATAAGAGCTACCGTAATATATCGCGAGAAAAACATTGGCTATTCAGTATTTGGCAAATAATGTTTCCCATTGAAATTTCACTGTCTGATACGATACTTTATTTATTATACAGGATAGTCCGATTGTTGTGCTCTTTGGTACTGAACTGCAGCCAGCATTGATAGAGGCAAAAGCATCACAGGGATGTTTGATCAAAGGATTTCCTGGAGAAGTACCAAACTGTATGAACTTTCAGCAGGACTTTGGGCTTAACTCTGAATCTGGGGGCGCTTGTCTGACAATTGCGTGGTCAAGTGGAAGAGTTCAACATTTTCCATTAGTTGATTCGGAGACTCTTACACATTCCAGCTTTTCCAATCAGCATTTGTACTGATGCTGAGAGTTGAAAACAAAATCATTAACGTGATACTAAATAAAAGCAATTAGTTTCCGTGTGAATTGTGATGCAATGGTATTAATTATGCGGAATAGAATCATCAGTATGGCATAATTCTACGTATTGACGCTGTGAATGTACTAATATAATATGAATGGAGCTAATAAGTATTCAAGTTTTCTTAAACTGATTATTGACATTAGCCATTATAATGTAATACGTAGATTAATTACCTACATTAGTGATGTGTGCCATTTAAACTGATTTCATTGTCGACAATCTGCGTACTGTGTAATTATAAGTAATGTTGATTCGTTACAATTTGTATTCGAAATTCGGAAATAGCGAGAAAATAAAATTATAAAATACATTTTTTATATCTGACTTTGGCGTATTTAACATAATTCTACTATTCCTCAATACATCCGGCGTTATATGCTGTAATATTGGAAAACTACATTTTATCGAGTAACATTGACGTCAATGCAGCGTCGACAGAATTCCTTAGTATCACGCAAATCAGCTGCAACTGATCATTTGAATGTTTACCTAATCAATTCCAGTTTCTTATTGGAAAAATCAAAAAAAAAAAGAGGCATAGATTAAGCTGATTAATAAATCACAGTTACAAAGTATGTTGTATAAACACGTGCGAAGCTACCAGGAATTAGAAGAAATTGGGAGAGGCCAGTCTAGGCAAAAGATTTCTAATAATTACCAGTTCCTGATTAGCATAGTCCATCATGATTTTATTTCAAAGGCACAAGAAACAAAAATAAAAAATTTAATTTTCTCCTTAACAAGTGACTCAATGCATAGGTGAGCTTGCATCCACTCTCAAGCTGCAATCTACGTATGTATACCTATAGAAAATAATTATCCTTCGATTTAAAAATCACAGGTCAATTCAGTGAGGACTCTATATTAGTATAAAACTTTTATTATACCATTGAATGAAAATACAATGATGTATTATATTACCATTTCTCGCTTGCATATATTAACCAGATATTATATAATTGGCCCGATATTCGTTAGGGTGGATACCAATTGATAATGCGCGAGATCGTAGATTTTGTAATCATATTCATTTATGGTATGTATTTTAGTTTGTTTATTCAATTGGTAAGATTTTTTTTCATTGGGAAATATATGCAATCTTTTTTTTACATCCTTTTACATTCATCATAGAATATAACACGATAAAATTGATTCAATAATCATTCTACGTGAATTTTTGTTTAAAAATACATTTTATAGCTTTGTTTAACTCATTTACAATATATAATATGTAGAATACAAAGTTAATAAAATGTTTGAAATAATGATGAAAATCAATTATACAATCATAACAGAATCGGAAAAAAAATCGATACCTACTTATACAAATTTCATACAACCACTACTACGAAATGAAACTCAACATTCGATAGATTTGGATATCTTACACTTGTTTTTCACAGTGTAAAATAGTAGACCTAAATCAGTGAAGGCAATAATTCATAATCCCAGAAGTGGAAAGAAATATGTTTATATTTAGGATAGACAATTTTATTTATTATTCATCTATAGTTTATCTTGTTTGTGTAGAAAATTTTCAACAGTATTTATTATACTAAACACTAAAGACTCCAAATATACAGGAAAATAAAGCTCGGCATTTATTTGCAGAGCCTATGTATGTAATAAGAAATATTCAAATGGAAGATATAAATGTTCTGGAAAACATACAAAAATTTGTTTTTTTTATAGTTAGTAGTTGCGTCCGTGTATCTATTTATTTCTTTATTTTCTTCATTTAACTTGTGTATGTAGGTATGTTGTACCATTACCACAGAGCCGAGGTATTCGGCATGGTTGACAAAATAAACACCATTTATCAATTCGGACCTTGGACATGAATTGTAGAATGTTATTTTCTCGGTTTTATTAAATTATTAAATTTTCACCATTATTAGTTCACAAAATTTAATGTCATGCCTTTTTGGCAAGTAGTAAATAAATTTTGAAGAATGGTGATTATGACAATAACAGTACTATAAATGAAATAATAAACTTTTTTACATATTTTCAATATCTCCAAAAATTTTCTACAAGACTATTCAATCATTAACAATTATCATGTTGGTCGTATATTTACTTACCACCGAAAAATCTCACTTAAATCATTTGGAAAAACAAAAATTCTTCAATATTTCTACTTCGGTAATAATTTAATATCTCAGTTTTATAGTCTATCAAAATAAATAAGAATAATTAATCATAAAAATTCAAGTTAAGCAGCGTCTACTTAATAATGATAATAAGGATGTTTACACATGTACTAATAACATTGGTAGTAACTCGAAGAACGAACGAAATTATGCTAAAATTAACTAAATCATTAGTTGACCAAAGGCACAACTTAGAACAGTTTTTAGAATATTGATACTTCAAATTCATCTTCGTATCTCTTGTTATATTCTGACCAATTATACAGAATCTTTAAATTAAGTAACTAATGGCTTTATTCCCGTGCTCTAACATTTAAAATTAACCTTTGGAATCCAGATCATGATATTACTCCAAGGCATCGTACAGGCAAAACGAGACGCTGCAAAGTTCAGGAAATATTACATCTATTTAAGAAACAATACAACTTTACCTCAGCTCCTTGACGTGTGTAATGATTTATATATCTGAAAAAAAGCTACTCATATAAATTGTAAAATTGCAAACATGTATAATTCATATAAATACGCATTATAAAAATGATTTCAATTCTAATTTTCAATCAATAGTGTTTTTAACAATCGCCTTATTAATTGCTTCTTTCTGATTTCACCAAATAGACAAAAAAAAAACTGATTGAATAGCTCCTGATTTATGCAGAATATTTATTTACAGAAATATGAACTAGCAGCTCTCATATGCGCGAGATACCAGATCTGGCATTAAACTTTATTTAATTTCATTAGATTGAAAACTTTGGACCGCACGCTCGTTGAAAAAAGTATGCCTAATTGAAAAAAAAAAAAAAGATACTAACAACTTTATTTTCGAGAACTGTTCAGACACTGTATGCCACGACACGAGCGTGGATTAAAATCAACCATAGACTCCTCAAGAGATATGAATTTAAAAGGCTATTGCTTGAGATGGATTAGCGCATTCACCGACCGTCATTCGATACATTGCCATTTCTGTTATTCCATGATAATGCACAAATGCTGCGGCTATAACTAAGACATGGAAGATTTGGTGGCTCTGAAACTGAATAAAACAAAAAAAATAATGTATAATTAATGGTACAGATATTCTATTGAATTAAAAGATAGAGACAAATGTTGATTCGCTTCTAGAACTCCCAATAATTTCCAAAACCTAATTAGCTGATTATTTACATTCTTACAAACTTACCCAAATGTCGAATTTTCCTGGAAAAAATCTTTCTGGGACACGCCACGCGTAAAACATGGCTCCCAAAATGTAAAGGCACCCCATAAGAATGAGCCATCCAAGAGATGCTTGGCTTATCGCCTTGAACCAACCCTCAGCGATAGCATAATGAACAGCTGGTATCACCTGTTATTAGATATCAGAGATTAGGAAGATTCTTTTTTCAAATGTTGCAGACAGACAATTTTCTATTTCTTTTCGTCTGTGAATCAATGCTGTTTGTAATCAGGTCTTTCTATTTGCTGCAGGTTTCAACGCCTGACCTTTATTTAAAATCATTCAGCGATAATCTAATTAAATGGACAATAAGAATCATTGGTTTTGGATAATAAAATTGTAAATGATAAATCTGTGACTTCTAACTCACCCCACTGAGGCCAAAGCCCATGAAAACACCTGCTCGGAGAGGCCTGTAGCTTGGCTCGCTAAATCTTTCCCAGAGGGAAACAACAATACTAGTGATACCCAGGACAACGACGACGGATAGATATATCAGCTTAGGCTGATAATGGCAGTAAAATCCATAGTACAACCACGGAACAAAACTGCCCATAATGAGCATGGCAATGCCGCAGTAATCCAATTTGGAAAATAACTTTCCTACACATTCGCTGTGGCAGTGTACAGTGTGAAATGCAAAAGACATTCCCAGACACACAATAGCACCAGCAAAAAATGCAGCAAATACCAATTTTTCTTCTAATTGTATTTCAATAGGTGGTTGAGTTAGAAAAAAAATAGCTATTCCTATGAATGCTACGCATCCTGTAATGTGACAATATAATTGATAAGATTCATAAATATACACAGAGTAGAATATTCATACTTCAAGGTTTACTTCACCACACAGTAAAAATAAGTAAATTCCATACCTAGCAAATGGGTCCAGATATTGCCGGTTTCAGTGTGGATACGAAAAATGCTCTTAAAACAGGCATAGAACGATGGTAGAGGTGGTCTGTGACCCGCATGCAAGAAATCATTGTCTTGCAGCCATCTAGGCAAATTTCGGAAGTGGCATTGTTTCCACGATGCTTCCCATACCTGGTGATAACATTTGTTGTCTTTCATTCTTGGAAATATTACTCTCATACTTTTTTATTAATTTCTGTGGATTACTATGCTGAATATTGCAAGAAAATGTTGCTCAGCAAAGAATACAATTAATTCATGAAAACATAGAAAATGATTCTCAAAGTTTTCTGAAGAAGAATCCGAACTACAGAATAAAGAAGTAAATAAAAATGGACAGGAGTATATTTGTTGAGTGTGATAATTGATTGACTTAGAACCAGATGATATTTGAGGAATGTAAAATAAATGAGAACCTTTCTGAAACGATTTTCAGTGATTATACCACAAGTTTTGAACAAACATTTCTAAAAACTTACTTTGCGGACAAATTCTTCAGCCTGTTCTGCTGCATTGTGAGCCAAGGCTCCCAGGTCTATTTCATCGCTAAGCACTCCGGCTTTGAGCACCTCAGTCATCTGCAAGGAAATTATATTGAATTATTTGGAACATGATTGCGATAAATCATAATTTTAACAGAGGTCAAAACAATCAGATTCTTTAGGATTCAAATGAATCTTTTTCACAAGCAGTTTCACCTACATTCAAATGTGAAAATCAAATATGATATACATGAGACGTTTTATACAAATAGATTCATCTTCATTCAATCTTTACATGTATACGGATTTTCCCGACCATGCAAGTGCTTTGGATTCTAGTAAATCCGTAAAATTAAAGCTCATATGATGGCGTAAAGAAAAGCAAAAATAAGGAGTAAAATTAAATTCAAGTTGGACGAATTTCTCTAAATATTACTTCGCAGTCTAGTAGATGATCATCTTCAGGTGTAGAAGGTAATGGACAGCCTACACCATCCTCTTCCTCAGCGAGGCAACTGGCGTCATCATCGTCAAGTAAGTCTTTGACATCGTGTAAGCCTGGGATATCGCTATTTAATGAAACACGATCGCTCCATGGGATACGGTGACGTACTCCAGGTTCTCCTCCTAAACCCAGATCCCCTCTATCTTCGATGATCAAATCCTCGAATCGTGACATTGTTTAACTTTGTAATTTATAATTGTTACAATATTTAATCGCTCGTCGAGAAGTTGGATTTAATCTGGAAAAATAGATTAAATAAATTATCGCAATTATTTTGATGTATTTTTCATTCTATTCTGGCAATGAATTATCGATAAAATTTGTTATCTATGTTACGTGTTGAAACAAAGAAGGTCTTAAGCTCAATAAACACGCGTAAATGCTATCGGAAATACCACTTATACATTGCGTTTTTAACAGTTTGAGATAATGAACTTGTAATTATAGTTACATGTGGGACAGTATCTAAGAAAAATAATCATCTGATAAAAATACCCTACAAAAAATTTTTTTTTATCTAGCCTAGTTGAATGATAATAGGGTAAACATGTTTTCATAAAAGACACAGTAAAAGTATTATATGTGTAGAATTGTAAATAATGGGATTAATAAAAGAATTTTTATGCTTTAATAAATCAATATAGTGTAATAATTCAATAATTAATATTGACCATTGTACAGCATGTAAATTATGTGAATACTGATTCATTCCAATGAATTAGCAAAGATTTATTACATTGTGCGAAAATTTATAATAACTCAGTATCGGTAAGCAATTAACTGTCAAATTGAAATAGAGCCAAAAATTAACTGGAGCAGTTAACGGCTTGAGTAAACTGAAGCTAGATAAGATTGAAAAGATTATTAAAAGCCGATATCTCCTTTCCGAGGAAAAGACTCGACTGACGCTTGAACAAAAGGGTTATTCATAAATGCTGAAAAATTTAATCAGACCAGAGTAAGTTCAACCAGATTGCTTTTTGAACTCTAAACAAGCCGGATATATAATATTAATTTCATTTTCAACAAGTCTAATATAATTTCAACTGAAAATCATTTTTATCAAATTATGAATCAGGATACGGCCATTTTATATAGTTGTTTAAGTACCGTTTCAATAAATGAATAAATGTAGTCAAACTCTTGTATACAGAAAGTGATGATCTTGCCATCGAATAACCTCTAGTAAAGAATGACCTTAGACCTAATAGATGTCAAATGGTTTGATTCAATCAGGGAAAAAGTACAAATGAAAACAAAACAATTTCATGATTATCTATATCACATGATCAATTTTTATAAATAGAGTTGGAATAAAATGTAGTTACACAATTACGAGTATTAAATCTGAGGATCAGCACAGTATACAGAAAATAATTAAATATCAAAACGCCTTGGTTCAACGTGATGATAATTGATGCAGTTAAACTTGTTAATTTGAAGTTTGAAATATTGTAGAAAAAAAGCTGGCCTAAGATAAAGTTAGTCTAAAGGTCGTTCTAGCTTATATAAGATATGTTTCATAGAGAATATACGTTTCAAATAAACATTAAATGTATGTATGTATGTATGCACAGGATGGATAAAGGGTTCCGAGTATATTTCTATGAATTGTATTGAGAAGGTTATAACGTGGCCACGTAGCGCGAAATCGATAATAATTAACGGGATGTAGGTAAATTGAACTAGTTAATGTGTGTCTAGGAAATAGTGAAAATTATGTAAAAACTATTTTTTCTTCATTGTACTCGTGTAGCGATAAATTGGCGTACAGAAAAAATGTATCAGCAGTAATGATCTAACTCAGTTTTAAGTATGGTGGTATAATTGTGAATTTAAATTTTATTGAAAAAGTTTTAGGTCACTCACCTATCTTTATAATTCACATAAAAAATTTTCCCATCTGTCCAAGACCTCGGTTACGAATTATGTATCTACTTCCGACGTTAATTATTCCAAAACTCAATCATCAGCCAACGGTACGACGTGAAAGTAATAACAAATTGTTCGGATCATACAACGCAATCTTCGTTCTGTACTGAACCCTCTGTCGTGTGGTCGTGTGACTAGTGGTCGAGTCGGCTCGAGTGTCGAGAATCGAAGATACCCGACTAATTCCGAACTACGAAATCGACAATCCACGTGACGGCCATATTAAATTGAGCCGGTCGCGCGACGAGCTATTTGAATCTCGGGTCACGATCAAAATCGTAACACCAGACACCAGCTAGGTATACAGATTTAAAAAAAAAGAAATAGTAATAATTAGATCAAGAGTCATAAAAAATGCATACTGCATTATGATATAGTAAATCCAGGTGTTCTATGCTTGGTTCGAAAATACCCTAACCATTCAGTAGTATTACATAAAATGATGATGTTTGTGATTCTCGAATCTACCCCCCCCCCCCCCCCCCCCAGCCGCCCGGCCAAATATAAATACTTACCATACTTAGTGAAATGGCAGATATAAAATTTGTACTAGAAAAATATACACCAAATTCGATGAAGTATCCATAAATATTGAACACTAATATGATTGTCTATAGTGTCGTGTTTTTTTTTATTAAAAAAACACCACAATTAATTGTAAATATCACCAATCACGAGATTAAAATTTATTCCAAATCACAACCACCTTGATATATTTACAGGTCAATGATTGCTGAGCAAATCCCTCCTCTCCATACACCAATTTCCAAGAACGTTATATCAGAAGATGGAGGTTGAATATTCTAACGAAACTATATATTCAAGACTGCGTAGAAAATATTTGCTAGTGTTCCTATTAGCAACATTTGCTGACTGGCTCCAAGGCCCTTACATATATAAATTCTACACTTACTATGGTTACACTGCTTCAGATATATTGTTTCTTTACGTTGTTGGTTTTGCAAGTAGTACAGCGTTTGGTATAGTCGTTGGTTATTTAGCCGATAAATTTGGAAGGAAGAAGCTATGCGTTGCTTATAGTATTCTATATTCAATTTGCTGTCTATTCAAGATCAAAAATAGTTTCACACTTTTGTTCATTGGTCGAATACTAGGCGGAATATCTACATCTATATTATTTTCATCATTTGAATCTTGGTACATTGGACAACACTTAATCAAATACGATCTAGAAAAAGATTGGATTAATTTAACTCTGAGTAAATCTACTTTCTACAATGGATTACTAGCTATAATAGCTGGTTTTGTCTCTTCCATATTTGTCGACAATTTAAACATGGGTCCTCTGGCACCATTTTTATTAGCTATCCCGGTCCTTATAACCGCAGGATACTTTTGCGCTATACTTTGGGACGAAAATCATATTTTTGGTCATAGTATTAAGGATGAAAAGAATGAAAGTAGCTTAGCATTAATAACGAATAGACGTAATAGAATTTTACTGTATTTGGGATTAGTTCAATCTTTATATGAATCTGTAATGTACGTTTTTGTATTTTTGTGGACTCCGGTTTTAGACCCAATTCAACCTAGTCATGGAATAATATTCAGTTCATTTATGATTTGCATTATGCTTGGTAGCCACCTGTATACATTTTTGCATTCTCGATTTAGACTAACCTGCGAAAGTCTTTTGAATATCAGTATATTCATTAGTTTTTGTAGCATATCTATGTGCACTTATGGATCTTACATACAGACTATAAAGTCTAAGGAAATATTTGGCACTTATATTTGTTTAGTCGCATTTTTATTCTACGAAGTTGCTATAGGAATTTATTACCCTGCTATCGGTTATTTGAGAGGTATTGTTATTCCAGAATCCCATCGAGCCAGTATCATTAACTGGTTTCGAGTTCCCATGAACCTAATGACTTGTATAATATTACTGTACATCAGATTTGAACTGCCACACAATTATCAAATATTTTTATTTAGCGCCGCCACTTTGAGCGTTGCATGTATTTCATCGTTAAAATTCGTTAAGTTATATGCTAGAGATCCAAGATATAGACAAGGGAAATCGAATCCTGAACAAGCTGATGTATTTCTACTATAAATTTGTATCTATTTATTATATTATTTGATAACCACTTCAGATTAGTATTTCTTTACTAATTTATAATATAATAGTCATTATCTTAGTCATAGAATTTTATATTATAGTATTTAATGAATTACTAATTGTTAAGTTCGCACAATACATTCGTAAATATTAAAATATACAGTATAGTTCAAAATACGCTTATTCAGATAAGAAAACAGCGTCAATTAATTATGAAATAATTGTTCTATAAACGCCTTATGCATGACGTGATAAAGATAAAGCTGTTAAATATTCTTTATAATTGAACATTAATTAATAATATATGAAGTACAAAGAAAGAGATTGGAGTTGAGATCATTTGGATATGCATATATTGATCGATAAGTGCTACAAATCGAGAATGTAGATTATATAATGTATTATAATCGATTAATTATTTATTATTCAAAAAATCAGAATATGTCAAGTCTGTAGATATGTAATTAAAAGTATTGCTTGAAATGCTGCGAATAATTATTAATCATCGAATAAAAATTTGAACAGTAATTTTCAAGATTAATTATTCAATATTAAAAAGCTTTTTAATTAGCTCAGTGCTATTTACTGCGAACTCTACTATCTGTCTCAAATGTTAGTATCAGCTGAAGCCTGTCCACGACACAGTTGCAAAGAATGCTATGGTTCCTTAACAGATATGTAGGTGTGAATAGCGTATGCTTGTATTGGAATGTAGAAGGATGTTACAATGTCTACAGCTGAGTTTATTGAACTTAACCATCAAACATTTAGCTGCTCGTCTGCCCCAGATGTTCATTAAAGACTTAAACATATAATCATAAACTTTGGATAATTTATTTCTTAGTTTTCATCATTTCAATCGTTGAGTTTTTATTATGAACTATAGTGATAGACGTGAGTAAATCAACATCCCAAAACTGTTATATTGATCTGACCTTTTGCTATCGGAGATATAACAATTGGAATTGGAATTCTTCAAATGATGCAGTCATTAAAGTTGAAAGACACTATGACCCAGTTTTTCTATTATATGAGATCGATGTACAAATTATATACCAAATCTACAATGTATACTTAGAATTGACTGTTTTTTTTTAAATCTTTTTATACTCTTCAGAGGCAAGAGATGAATCTCTCAGCATCGCTACTTGTCGTTATTGTTAATTAACAATGTGCTATTTGCAGAGGAATTAACTGAAGATGCTCCCCTTACACAAGGAAGAATCAAAGGCTTGAAACTTATATGTTCAGAAGATGGGGGTCTGAAATTGACCGTGATCTCTTTCACGGTGTTAAGTATTGCCGTCACCGTAGCACTCGGGCTTCAATTAATTTACAACGACAATGTTTTACAGGTGATTAGGGACGGTGGGTCCTTGAAATCTTTTTATAAACAATGATTCGAAATCTAAAATGCAACTCAGATAACAATATCTTACAGAAATTATACTGATTCCAGTTACAGATAGTAATTTACTGCAGTATATAAAAGAACTAACAGAGACATGGGTATATGAAATAATTAAAATTTATACATAGAATGATCAGCAACAAACTTCTTCTTAATTGTAAACAGGGTAGAACACACGGTGCCGTTGCTACTGATTATAAAGACTGTTCAGAAATCGGTACTGGTGTGTTATGGAAAGGTGGAAACGCAGTTGATGCAGCAATAGCAGCAACAATCTGCATGGCTGTAGTCAGACCCCATAAAACAGGGCTGGGTGGGTAAGTTCACGGAGTTGTATACCTGTTTGCAAATATCCATTTATTATTGCGGAAAGAATTAGTTTTCTGAATATTGGTTCAGTGGAAGAAAATATACATATATAATACTCAATTTGGAAGGAGCTGCGATGCTGTTTTTAGATAGAATGGTAAAGATACAGGTGAAGGTGTTAAACCTAGCAGGCAGATGAAGTTCACTGTCGAGAGCATCTCTGAAAACATAATGTCTTCGGTTGATGAGTAAAATAATGATAATATTTTGAGGAAATAATGCAGCTATCTCAGAAGTCACGCTTACTGATAACGCTGTTGATTAATCTGGGGACTCAATTAAACGATTTATGATTACATCCAGTGTTTTTAAAATATGATGTCCATTAAAACATAGATATGATTGTATTTACTTGTAACTCAATTCTTTTTCCAAATCTTCAGTACAATGGATGAATCACAATTGTTTGTTTCTATTTCTTATAACAGTATGATTTAACTGTGCTATTTTCAGGGGTGGTTATGCGATGATCTACAGCCATGAAGACCGAGAAAAACCAGTTATCATTGATTTTGCGAAGAACACAGTACAAGGTATATTCCGAAGATATTCAATCTACTGAGCATCTTTATTTATAAGATCTTTGAAACATCACAGTTATCCCATTGTAATTTTTCTAGACAAAGCTTCATTCATTTACTTATTTATCTGTTTGTTTCTCCACTTATTTTTAAAATCAGCCACCTCGATGAGTGATTAATTTGTAATTCCAAATAGGTGCATTTGGCAATGGAAATGTCCGTGTACCTGCCCTCCTGAAGGGTTTGGCTGTCGCACACTCATTACATGGCAAGCTTCCATGGGAGGAACTAGTATCTCCTTCAACTAAATTGTCGAGAGAGGGATTTATAGTAACTAAAGAATTTGCTCAAGAAGTAGAAAAAGATCCTGCCTTTATCAAGCTATACGGTCAGCTTGAGCCTGGCCAGAATTTGACTCTGCCAAAGTTATCAGAAACTTTAGACATTGTAGCTAGGCACGGATCTGATGGTACGATGTTATTATTACATCATAATCGGTTGCGCAACAAAAATGTAGAATGATCATCAGTTTGATTGTTCAAGTATTGATAGATTCTGTTTTCCATTATATCAATTCTGATCTTTTGTCTTTCTCATTCACAGAATTATACAATGGAAGTTTGTCCCAAAATATTTTTGGGAAACCTACACTTGAAATTCTGAAACAATTGGCGAATTATAAACCAGAAATAATACAGGCTAATGTAACAAATTTCTATGATCATTTGATATATTACCCACCAGATGCGATTGCGATCAAACGTGCTCTTGAAATTATAAATGCGCTGAAAATTCCTTATCAAAATGCATCCAGTTTGGAGTCTCAAGCTACCATTGCCAGTGTCTTGATAGACAATTCAAAAGGTGAAATATCTAGTTGACATTAATTTCTTTCATCCCCAATAGATTATGAGTTATTACCATTTTTACGCCATGAGATCGGACAATAGTTACAGATGCGGAAGAAAGATTCAGTAGTGTCGTTGTGATGGATGGTGTGGACTCCTACGTTGTTATCATCACGTAAGATTCCACCTTACTTTTGATATGCTAACATGATGTGATCTAAAATTATTATAAGCTCATTTACTCAAAAAATTTATAAACGGATAGGCGATTTGTATATGAGATCATATCGTATAACCCACTTATTCAGATATGATTCCTTCGATAACTTATCTGATTAATACCTGAAATAGAGGCTTGAGCGCCGCGTTTGGATTAGGCAGGATAACAGATGCTGGATTTCTCATGGACAGCGCGGCAAGTAACTTGGAAAGACTTACACCACTTCTATTTTGTGATGCAGTATCGGTGTGTGGATTGCGTGGAATTATCGGATTAGACGATGTGACTCTTACCGCAGAACTGTTTTACAACCTTATGGTGCGCAAGTTAAGCGTCTCTGAGGCTGTGGAAAATTCTCGGTGAGAACTCGGTTAGATCTTTCAAATATAGGTTTTATTCACCACATACATTCGTGCCTAATAAAGATTAAAAATGAATGGGAGAGCTAAAGAGAGAAATTATAACTTCTTTTTTTGATTCAAGGTATTATCTAATGGCAGATGGAATTGCAATTGAAAATGTACATGAGATGGATCCCATGTTACGTGCTCAGCTTCATGCAAAAATAGCTCCTTCTAAACAGAACGCCGATCAATTACTAAAAAGTTGCAATGCAATAGTCAAGATCAAAGATACTATGAATAGTCATTCTGATAGCCGAGGAGATGGCCTTGCCTCCAGATTTCGGTAATCAAGTTGTATTAACTGTGCTTTCTCAAAGACATGAAACGAATATACCAGTAACGGTTCAGAAGTATGTATGAATCATGACTTGAAGTATTAAGAAAAACGGGGAATTACATTTTATATAATTATTTGCGATTTGTTTAACAATAATCAATAAACCAAACTGCTATAATGTGATGGAAAATTAGAGACTATATACGTGGCACTTACTAAAGAATTTATTCACAAAGGGGAGACTATTCAACGACAATTATTATTAACTGGGTAATATTTTTGTACAGTACAAGGTACGTAATTTATTGTTTTGGACGTAGTATTCTATGAAATCAACCTCTGTACTTAAACACGCATATTTTTGTAAGACGAGGAAATATTTTCTTAATTTTAATCTAACTATGTGGTAATAAATAATACCCAATTAATGTCAAGAGTTAATTTTGAATTTATTTATTTCTATATTGGTTTTTCAGCTTGATTGAATTTGATTATTATAAATTTAGATCAACATACCTATATGGATTAAAAATGATAACAAGTAAACTTATGCAAGTGAAAGAATGCTATGTACAATATGTGTATATAGGTATGTATATTTCAAAAGCATAGAAACACTTAGTAGTTGAATTAAAAATTAAGTATTTAATTTCATACAAATTCATACTTGAGTTATCTATTTTCTCATTCACAGGAACTACGTTTTCGATATTACTTCAATACATTTGATTTCTAAATACAGCTGTAAAGGGAAAGAAGAATACTGAAAAATATTTTTTCAGTGTTTTTTATACTAAATAACAGAAATCTGTAATAATAATTATGATAATAAGCCTCCAGAGGCAATATTTCCTATAGGTGTACAGTATGTACAGATTAGGTGAAGTAGCTAGTTGCTTCTTACGTCAATTCTTGTCTTTATATATTTAAATCGCGATTATAGTCATCAAATATGTAAAAAGAAAAATGTTCAAAAGTAATAGGGCTAGAATATCAACAATCACGCTTTCAGTTGGGTGTATTTTTGAAGCTGGTGCGTGCTTTCCATATCCATCTGTTTTATTCGAGCGTAACCGGCACTACCACCTAACACAATAAAGTTGCTTGTCCACCAAAGTAACGGTTTGTGTTCATGAAACCAATAAGTGGCCATTACTGTTTGTGCGCAAGCTTTTGCAGTCCCACTGATATTGTGAGTTAAAGGTGAAGTGACTTTTATTTGTAACGCAGTTACAAAACCGATAGCAAAACCACAAAGACCACCGATAGTCATGGCTCCCCAAAACAATGGTTCTGCTAATTTACCATAATTATAAATAACGCTGAATTCTCCATTCACTAGCATCAATGGTAGAAAAAGGAAAACGCTGTAAACGTTATTGTAGTAAGATAACAGCCAAATTTCTTGATTCACCAACGGGAGCACTCTCTTTGTGTATATAGAGTATAGCGATAAAGACAAAGATCCAAGCACACCGAAGATCGTACCAAGTACCGATAATGATCCTGCTACGTTTTCTTGGTCAACTCCGAGCCAAAATCCACCAATTATTATACCGCAACATGCTATACAGCCAAGGGATGTTCTCTGACCTGTTTTTCAAAAGCATAGTGAATTTATACTTTCTTTACCATGTGAAACATATTTAGCATATTAATTTTACACAGAAATTCAATTATTGCATCAAGATCTTCGATTATTCTCTTACCGAGAATTGAATAGGATAGAATAACGTTGAATACTGTTGTTAGCGATCTTCCCACATAGTAGAATGCTACGCCAACATATTTCAGGCACAGATTGTTACTGGCTATCATGAAAGTGAATAGCACCGATAATGGAAGTACCTGCAAGATAATTTTTCATTATTCAGTGTGTAATTGCAATTTATTTGTTCTAAGATGCGTAGTATTGTTTAGAGAACTTATATTAAGAAATAGCGAAATAATTTCCTATGTTATATGTGTTCAGTTCCAGTGAATTGGTATTTTCAAGGCTCAATTAGAAGATCACCTTTTTCACCACATCCATGCAGTAAGGATGTCCTTTGGGGAATTTGATCTGGTGAGGGAAACATTTGGCTAGTTTGCTTAGAGTGGTGCAAATAACTGCGCTAACTACGCATTGGAACCAGGTAACGAATAATGGTGCATCTAGATCAATTTCTTCGCTTGAAAGTAGCGCCTTGTTTACAAATACTGTTAGAATTGAAACAATCCTGAAAAAGAAGCGGCATGAATGATTGTAAATCAATTAGAATGTGAGATAAATATTATCGAATGTATGTAACTTTGCGTATGTGTGTATTGTGATTGTCGGTGTGTTAAATTGATTCAAATATACTGTGTTCAGGTTAGAAAAACATTTCGGATTATCAAAACATAACCTAACTGACCAGTAAGCTGCGACCACAAACGCTATGTGAATATATTGAGACAGTAGACCGGGCTCCGCTAACATTTTGATTGACACATGTGTAAACTAAGAGTATGTTATTCTGCTCCCGGCAATGTTTGATGAGATTCGTGTGACAAGTGGCATTTTGTCGTATGTATGTCATACGCGTGAGAGAGATAAGCCACGAAACTCGAACTTTAACCACGTGTTTCAGCAAAGTTTCCATAAATTCGCTTTTTTTATTTTGTTATAAGTTCAAATTGTTTTAGTTTATTATTCAGATTATTCATGTGATGAAATGGTCTAGTATAAATGCTTAATATAAATAAATAGAGGATTTTTCAAATTAATTTAAATCATCGTCTCGCACTTGATTGTAATCGAGATTTCTCTAGTATCGAAGTGTCAGCTATCATGTATATATGTATAAAAATGGAAACAATTTTATATTTTTTCAGATAAAAATAATGTATCCAAAAATCGTAAACATAAACTTTTGAAACTGAACAATTCATAATATTATTATATTTTTCATCTCAAACTGCTGTTGGTTACAAACAAGAATTGTATGTATGTTTACAAAGCTTACAAAGCAACCTCTGGAGCTTGTAGATATTTTGGAACTTGATAAACTTTAGTTATTCTCTGTTTGTATGTATAACTCATGTGAGAGCGATTCGATTTTGTGGCTATAATGATATTTTTTTAAACAAAAATTACCAAATTTTACGTTCAATCGCTCGCCTTGAATCTTTCTGAACCTTATAATTCACTCGCATAATAACCTCACAAATTCTAACCTCAAAACTTATGTCAACTGAAGGATTGCATTCATTTATTATACATATTATGCCACGAGATCTATACATTGTTCAATTATTCTTCATTTTTTATTTATATCTCACTTTAATCTTTCACTAAATAAAGTCTATTGTGTGATGATTGAAATAAGTACCAAGAATTTTTAATATCGCGTAGATTACTGCTTTATACAATATTTATATTTATTTATTCATATAATTTTTCCAGGTATAGTCAAACAGTCTAAAAAAACAAAAGGTGCTTGGATAATAAAGGTCTGTTCATGTATCAAGTTTCCAAAACTTGTAAACAATTTATTCATCATGAATATAGAAGTTTTAGAACAAAATCATATTTCAAATACGGCAAGTGACTGTTTAAAGAATGGAGGTGATTATCCAGGTGATTAAAATATCAGTAAAAATGGCAAGATCAGTATAAATGGCAAACAGTTTTCAAAGTTTTAGAAGCATTGTGCAACTGATGAATTCAAAATTCAGTCTGAACAATTTTTTGAGAATTTATATGTATGTATTTTGATCATGACGCAGCAGGTGATGGTAGGGTGAATATAGTAACCGAAAAAATAGAAGAGGAAACACCAGAGACGTGCCGTTTATGTGCTGAAATTGGTGTAGGTCATATTCCGATTTTTGCAGAAAACAATTCTGCTGTTGCTGAGAAAATAAGCAGATGTTTACCGATAATTGTAAGCAAGCAAGATTGCTACTGACTCATGATTTAAAAAACGTGAAATTCGTCTAATAGACTTTGCAGATTGAATATAAATTTAAACATCTTATTTTATAGGTATTGTCAACGGATGAGTTACCGCTGTTTGTATGTCAGAGATGTTTCTACTTCCTAAACATTAGTTATAAACTAATTGTGAATTCTGTAAAAACAGATAATCTCCTAAGAGCTAAACTGAAAGAACCGAGTGAATCGGATTCTGCAGAATATGAAAGCAACCCTTGTACCTTAGTCGTACAATTGCCTGTTAAAATAGATAGTAGCCAGGTATCGAAGAGATATATAGAAGAGTTTGACTTGAGCTCAGGAGTTGCTATAAAATGTGATTTATGCGATAAAATATTTGAAGATTTGAATATTTTTGATACTCATGTTGAAGAGAATCATCTTTTGTTATGGCCTTGTAGTTTGTGCGACAATAGCTACGACGAGTCCAAAGATCTTTTAGCGCATAAAGAATTGTGTCATTCTGGGCAAATTGTAGCTTGCCAGGATTGCGCTAAAGGAGAATTAGCGTTGGACCATTCAATAAACGAGCCAAAGATTGATAAAACGGATTTATCTGATATTGAAGAAAGAACAGAGATTACAGAGGTAAAAGGACCAGTAGCTGATGTTGAAGAAATATACTGCAGTGTGTGCAAGCTTACTGTTGAAAATTCTGAGCTTCTCAGCAAACATAATAATATTCACTTACCGAGAATAGCCAGATGCCGTACATGCCAAATACGATGTCATTCCATTTATGACTTATTTCTGCATAAAAAGGCGGCACACAATATGTACAGAAAAGTGAATTTGAAATTCATTTGCGATATGTGTGAAAAATTTTTTTCAAATACTGCTCAGTGGCAACACCATATCGAAATATCTTGCCCTAGAAAATTTTCTGTTCATGCTTGCAAGTACTGTAAAAGCGTCTTCTCAACTAATCACAAACTCACATTTCATCTAAGAGTAAGTTTATTTGTTGTTTTGTTAAATTTTTCCTAGATGTTTACTGAGCCCTAGATTTTTTCACTTTATAACATTAAATAGGAACTAGACATGCGATAAAAATTGTTAACAAATTTAAGTCAAATTGAATGAAAAGCTAAAGATTGAAAGCTATCTAATAGAATGTTCGAATATCACGAAATCTTGTTCTAGAAACATAAAAAGGAAATGTTGGATGATCCTAGTGTAACGGTATATAAATGTGTGGCCTGTCCGAAAGTATTTGTTGATCACCAATTCTACCAGAAACATAGAAATGTGAGTATTAATTCATGAAGGAAAATCACTAGCAGGTTTTGAACTAATCGAGTAAAACCCGATGATATTCAAAATTTTACAAAGATGTCTTCACCTTTTATTTGGTTCGATTATTTAGGTACATGATCCAGAATGCTGGGATAAGTTCAAGTGCACTCTATGCAATCGATCTTTTAGAGACAGAGTTAGATTGAAGGAACACAATCAATCTATTCATGAAGGTGTAAAACCGCACCAGTGTGATGTTTGTGGTCGTATGTTTCATCGTTCATCTAACATGGTAATATAGAAGTAAACGTAAAATTTCATTAAGTAAAAAGTATTGAATAATAACATGGTAATGATGTATGATGACTACAATAGCTTTTGTAAAATTTCAGCGGGCGCATAGAGCAAAACATTTCGGGCACAAGTGTTCTCATTGCGAAGAAGTATTTCAGAATTTACGGGCACTTGCTGATCATGCTCAGGCTGTTCACGGTATTGAAATAAATTTGAGAACGCAAGCAAAACGAGATTACAACAACAGCTGCTATGTTTGTAGATTTTGTGGTAAAACTCTGGCTACAAATCAGTCTGTTGTCGACCACGAACGTATTCACACTGGCGAAAAACCCTACAGCTGTAATCTGTGCGATAAAACCTTCAGGTATATTAACTATCGTATTTTTTTCTTTTCTAATTTACTCGACTAAATTACTAATCAACTTTATTTATACATATTTATTGTTGTTCATTTTAAATTACAGAAGTTATACCGCAAGATGGGCTCATGTGCAACGTCATCAGAAAGGAAACTTCATATGTGAACACTGTGGTAAATGTTTCAGGCAAGTCTAATTCTATTCTGTTTGATTTTTTATCTTGAAGAGAGATAAAACTGAATATTTTTGTTGCAGTTATAAACAAAACTTGACTACCCACGTGCAGATACATGTTCCTGTCGAAGAGCGTAAGCACCAATGTACAAAATGCAGTAAACGTTTCCTGAGAAAAGCACATCTTAATGTACACATGCGAATTCACGACGGAGTTCGTCCGTATACCTGTGACATCTGCTTATTCAGATTTACGCAACTTGGTGATATGAGAAGACATCGTGCTAGACATGCGAATGGCGACGTTCGTGTTAGAAAACCCCGTAATAAATCGGTAATAAATTCAAGCAACGAAGACTCTGCTTAGTACTAGTATAAAAATAAATGATTAATGAAGTATCAAACTCAAATGCTGGGTGAAATTATTTTTTTTGAAAGCAATAGGTCGCGTACATCTATTGAACATTTGATACAACGTAATCTAAGTTATAATAAACGTACTTGAGTCAAGCCTTACAATTATTGTCTAAGTGTTCGAAATGGGAATATGTTATGTGTTATTCCAATGCTTAATTGCTTTTAAATTTTTAGAGTTATTTTTCTAAATTTTATTCTACAAGACAATCGCATTTGTAAAAAGAACATCTGGTCTATGTTTTCACAGCGATAGATATTATCGATTCCAAATAATATTCAAATTATATGGAATTTGATGCAAGGATTTGGTAGTATTTATATTGAATTCGAAAATATTGTGAAACTTCATCTACAGTGATTTGAGATTGTAATTTCGAAATTTTATTTACTATGTATTTAATATTAATATTGTATTTTCACCACAAATGGCTCAAAGATTTTTGAGTATAATTAATAAAATGCAGGAAAGTCAATAACTGGCTGAGTTTTTATCATACATTTTTGAATCTAGAAGAACTGATTCATTGTTATACCTTTAAATACTTATAAGCGTAAAGAGAATTTTTGAGACGGTAGAGAAGACCCGAAAAATATTGCGAAAATAGTGCAGGTCTTCTTTAATCTCTTCAATCGTTCCTTTGCCAGAATTTGACGGACACTACATGTTACCAAATGGCATCGACACTTTACGCCAAATCTTATAAAATTGCAACTTAAAAGTCACAAAAATGGCATGCGAGTTGCGTATACCGAAGTATACCGATGTTTAAGGCAAACTTATTTTGTTGATTTAACCGCGAGATGGCGATACCGTTTCGCACCCTGTCAGTGCAGGAGCACTGATTTAGGTCTCAGGCAGAGAGGATGAGCGCACCTGTCGTCGGGTCAGTGACCCTCGTGGCGTCAAAGAGTATGGATGGGGGTGTATGAATGAGATGTGACTGTCGAACTGTGACAGGCATCTCGATAGAAATGCTCCGATCGCAGGGAAGTTGTCGCAGAGTAGACACCGTAGTCATTGACAAAAAAAGAGTCTTGTCCAATTTTTTAAATAACTTACTGAATGATAGTGATAGTATAACACTCGTCCTTCTGTTACGGTTGGAATACCTCCGATCAGAGTCCACGCATCTCTGTCCAGCTAGGATTCTGTTCTCATTGCAACAAGCGAATATACATAAATGCATATTGCACAGAGACTTTGTAAAATTAGTTATATTGGGTAGTAGCTACATTAACCCTTTGTATAAAATGATTTTAACCCTGCGCGGGCAACGTGTAATTTCACTACCTCCGTGGGCAACCTGGGTCTTTCAGGGCCAGTCACGGTTTTTAAGTCTTTATAGCGCTACTAAAAATATAAAAAAATTCATGTTCACTTTCGAGGGTCTTAAGAATCTATATCTACAATGGAAAAGGTCTGATTCTTTTTTGTTTTTTTTTTATGACTCGGACTCTTAGCAAAAATGTTTAAAAAACGTTCGTGTGATCAAAAATTCGTAATTTCTGAATACGGCATAATAAAAAAAAAAAGGTTTCAGGCTTTTATAGTTGAGACTACGTACTTCTAGAAAAAAAATACCCCGAAAAGTTGAATTATTCTCGCACTTGAAAATGGACAATTTCGATGACGCGAAATCGGGAAATTTTCAAGAAAAAGACAATGGAAAATTACTTTAGAGCACAAAATACACTTTATTAGAGAAAAAAGGATGGGTGTTTACAGAGACTAGTCATTTTTGATTTTCACAGGGCGCAGTTCTGACAATAGTGCATGCGATGCACTTCGCATACTGGATTGCCGCATTGTGCACAGCAATTGAATTGATGTACTATTTAGGATGACGCAAAAAGAAAGGAAATCATGGAATACATCGAAATACTTACCTCGAGTATCTGCGAAAATCACTGACGCTCCGGGCAACCTGGGTCGTTGAAGACCCACGCGTGACTTCTACTGTCTATTACTCGTCAATTGACACTTGGACCTTGATGTCCGCGAGCATGCAGGAAGCTACTATCGCTAACTTTTTTTAGGGTGAAGAGCGGAATCCCGCTCAATAGCTGTTTCGATAAAATACGCAATTGTGATATCGACTGTGCCTTGAAAGACCCACGTTGCCCGCGCAGGGTTAAAGTACCTGTAAAACGCTTCCCTAATATAGCTGAAATCTATCGCTAATCTAAACGCGTCCCTAATATATTACACTCGAAATAATACGATTACGTAGTGCAAAGTTATTTAAATGGTCTGAAGAATCACCCTTGGATTTGGTCTACACAGACGATTTTGTGATATCATAGTTTCCACTGCAGGTGGGGAAATCAGTTGGAGCCTGAACCATTTCACTCTGCTTCCCAATCTTAAAGACGACTCCCATTCCTTCCTCGAAGTGAGCTGATACGTGACAATGGAAAAGCCAGAATCCTGGATTATCAGCAATCATCCGTAACACTACAAACCCTCTCGCAGGAACCCCGATAACGTCTTTAAGCGGGGCATCATATAAATTTTTCTCAATTAATCCAGCTTCGTTTCTTTTTCGCACTTCAGATACGGTACTTAATGTTCCTCCAGCCTCTAGGGCGACCACTCGCACGTAGTGACCATGAAAATGCATGGGGTGATCGGCAAAACCTGTCGCAGCTGAAACAATCATTTTAATTGCATATGTACCGAGCGAAAAGCCTTCTTGAAAGTCACATTCCCAGCGTTTCTACCTGATTCTGGAATATCAATATGGAGCTTATTCTACCTCTCGACGTTGGGGGTGTGTGATGGAATAGATTCTCGGTTTCAAGTGTACGAATCTACGAGCTTGCCAGATCTAATTGTTTCGAAAGGATCTTTGCGTTTACTTACTGTTGTCGATCAAAAATATTTCCACCAGACTGTCCTTGTCCACCTCGTAGATGTACGGACAAGTGCAGTACTCATCGCGACAGTTTTTAGCGCTGTCATCGTCTGGTGTGCAATACATATCAGTTGTAATGTCATCCCATTGAGTAAGAAATGGGACAGGTGGAAATGTAAAGCTTATTTCGTTACACTGCCCGTAGGGTCCTGGCGCTTGAAAGTTCTCTGAAATGGTTAAGACAAATTACAGCTGTATCGCAAGAATCACCACTATTTGACGACATTGGTCAGCAGACGAATTATCATGGGGACTAATTATTAGTTTCGAATTGGGAACACGGAAGGGCTATTTTATGGAAATTTCGTTCTACGTACCGTAGCTGTTCATACCGATTGGTATGTAAAATGTGTATTTCGGTATTCCCGAAACGTTCGGCGCGTCACTCATGGTATTGACGAGATCCGTAATTCCAATCAAGGTATTATTCGAGTAATCCACCAATGACTCTTCTTCAGGGTTCAGAAGCTGTAATTGAGATTTTCAAGTCATACATATACTTAATACGTATAAAAGGAAATATCGCGAAAATTAATGAAGGGTCAGGTATTTGCATCGAAAAATTATGGTATCTTTAAGAAAAACAGGTCGATTTAGACAGGAACGCTTACCACTCCCGATCTGTTGGCATCGTTGTAATCAGTGGTTCCCGATGGATCATCATCACCCGCATCCTTGTAGTAGAGAATCGCTACCGCGGATACTTTTACAGTATTCCGGTGACAAAGCCCTAAGCCTCGGTATCTTATCCAGTAATTTTTGGCCTCTTGATTCGCTGTTAAAACGAAGTCATATCGTTCTCCCGCGTTGATTATGAAGGAGTCGACTGGAAAGTATAAAGTATAAGGAATAGCCATTAGTTAAATTACTATACAGTCACCTCTTTCGGATATCGTACCGATCATTCACATTTCCAGTCCGTTTTTATTAAGAAGTATGTAAATCGCACGTATTTGACGTATAGGAATAGGGAATGGGGTAGATATACCTTCGACCGGCTCAACCGTCGCACCATCACTGGAAATTATTGTCAGCGTGTGATTGTCCACGGAAATTTGAACTGGACAGTAAAGGGCAGAATTGCTTATCCCTCTGAATCTGTACCTGTAACCCTAAATATTATATTTCTCTTACGTTATCACGTATATTCATCTCTTAGACGGAATGTTAGCCTGATCGAAACATTCATAGCGTTGTTTTTCGAGAGTTCTACCAATTACAAGCACGCAGTAGGAGATAGAGAAATAAATGTTGCACTGTGATTTCGATGAACAGAAATACCACGTCGCATAGAATATGAGGTTTTATAAGATGTGAAGAATTTATGAGATAATTAAAAGAACAAAGCTAATTCTACGAAGGTACATCAGCACAATCCCGTATTTTCGAAAAATGAGGGTATATCAGGTGTCAACGTACCGAACCAGCTCACTAGGATATTGAAAATTAACTATAGATTCCCGCATACCAATAGGATTACCTTATTGACCGTAAAGTTCGCCCTGGGTGTATAATAGTCTTTATCATTTTCCGTGTATTTCAATGTGGCAGCGTATCCATTGATGGTGACACTGTAGGCGGCTGGTATTGATCCCACGATCGGTGATTTTCCGATTGCAGAGATTGTCGGCGTGCCCCACCAATGCCAAATGAGCATAACGTGTTCAGGGAGATCATAGTCGTAATAAGGTGCATTCACGTCGTCTGGTTCACGGATGATTAAACTTCCGTGGAATCCATCAGCTTCTTGGAAGCCTGTTTCGAAATGATGGAAATTGCTGAACGTAATATAAAAGTATTTAGGGACTCTTGCAGTCAGTATTTTATATATTTGTTAACTGTTGAGACTTGGTTCCAAAGAGACGTTTGGAGAAATGTTCTGCATCTTTATATGCGTACATACAACTGTACCCCCTCAGTACCTGGATGCTGTTTACAATAAGTAATCAAATAGGCACGAATAGGATTCGCTAAACCTACCTATATCACAGAGAGTAAGGATTTGTCGAATAAACTGAATAGATTTAGTGGGAATAATTAGTTGCCTCAAATCATTCCGATCATTTGATACCAATGAATTTCGTTCAACTGAGAACTGTCAATCGTTTTCACTTTTCCTGTTTCTTTCGATCAATTATCACTAACAAGACGTCACACGTACCGACATGAGAGTGCCACATGTGAGTTCCAGCCGGGTCAGCTGTAAAATTGTACAAGAATGTGTTGCCCGGTAGGATCGGGCACTGTGTCACAAACGGAACCCCGTCCATGTACGGGGTGTCGATTTGAGCTATTCCATGCCAGTGGATGGTCACACCTTCGCTATTGCCTCTGTTGGTTAGATTAACTTGAACGATGTCTCCTTTGCAGACCTGGAATTGAGCATTGATGAACTTCACACATGCCAGTGACGGGACGTTGAAACTTCGCGGTGACTATGCTGTACCTGGATGCTGGGTCCAGGAAGCAAATAGTTCACCACGGTAACTATACGCATGTCACCACCGGCAGTAAGGCAGCCTCTATTGTAGCAATCTTCCACCGTATACGGACAACCGCCACACTGATTACTCATAGTCAACCATTTGACTAGGGCAAAATCGTAGTAACAAGTGCGAATGTCATTGGCGACGCATTCCCTGTAGCAGGGGTGCAATGCACCACCTATTATCGAATTGAATTATCTCAGTTAATTTGTTAGTAAATTCGGAAAGCGAAACTTATCTACTATAATAATAAGTTACTAATTGGACGGTTGCTGAAATGGTGTTAAATTGAAATGATATTATCGCACTGCACACGTTACGTTGATCATCATTTCAAGATTAATTTAAAAATATAGGCATACTATGATAGGCAACCTACAAAAATAGTTAATTACTTGGCCTAGCTAAGGCTGAGCGTATTTTCATATTCCGTACAGAATCATTATGCAAAAAATGTCTCACCCAGTACTTCCGGATCGGTGTTATCGAGGTACATTCCTTTCGACTGAAACATATATACGTATATGAAACTAAATTCCTGAAACAGTATTCCAAGAGAGCCGAATTTTTCAAAAGGGAAGACGAAGAAACAGGGAAATGTAGGTACTAACCACGCCGGCAGCCTCGAAGTAGTTCAATGCTATGCACAGCACAAAGTAGAGTATGAACCTCATCCTCGTGACTGGTAGAACTGAAAATAATGTCGATAATGTTACATTTGGAACGGAATTATTATGCGGTATATTAATCCCATGTGTCTCTTTGAAGCGATTGTAAAAAAACAAGTCAAAGAACTGTCGAGAAAAGGCTAATGAGATAAATACATTTGAAATTTTCTTGATATTTCCACCACATAAGGCCTTTAATTTCTTTTAGAATGACATTTCTCATAAAAAAAAAAAAAAACTCATGATAATTTTTTTAATTGCCGAGTAAGTATCAGTGGAGAGTTGTAGAATTTTTATGATTTTCATACAATCTTTACACTGGTGCCCATATGTCGTTCTATTTCTGATAATGAAGATCCGTATTCTTGAAAATAACATACTTTTGAGATATGAATTCCGTAATTGTAACTTAAGAATTCAATAATCGCTCTCCTACACAGGATGGGTTTATTTTTGCGGTAGGATTTCCGTCTTCGTCGAAAAACCTTTCCAATGAATAAATATAAATTGAAGGGTGTGCTTTGAAAGAAATGTTATTTATGTCATTCCCACTGCGAGTCCATAATGTATTCTATTGATAATGCATGGTATTGAGTTTTATACAGATATTCTTCAATTATAAAAGAAATGAGTACTTCGCTACTAAAAATTATCGTACCGTGTTATCTGAAATTTCTAAGCAATCCTCAGTTCCAAAAAATTCGTACATATTCTTAATTTCCACGAGAAAATAATTCCTCAATTTTTTTTTCGCGGTAGAGTCTCAAAATGATGTAGATATTTTTCAATCACCGTAAAAATGTTAATTTCTTCCTACAAAAAATTAGGAGCTTTACCGAGACAGCGACATAAAAAATACCCATTGCAATGTGATCCTAAACAATGTTATTTTGATGCGTGGAAAAATGCTATGCATCCAATAATCATACTAATCCAAAAATGATGAAAAAATAGAAAAATATGCGAGAACTCTATAATCAAAAATTAATCACAGTAATGCATTAGCCAAACACAAAGCCACTTGATAAAGCAATAATTCGTAAAGTTTACCCCGTGTGGCCGTATACAGCACAGTGCATTGTAATTTACAATGAACCAAATAGATTTTTTGGCTTTACAATAAAAGCAAAAAGCTTACCTTATCAGCGATACGAGAGGTGAACAATTCGCACGAAATCAGCAGCGATGATACAGTTTTAATAAAACTTACCATTAGTGGTAAAATAGCGATATTTATTAAGAGAATCAATTTAGTAGAAAAGGACTGCAGAAGCACGATTCTCTTCTAAAATAATTGAGCGTAGAAGAACGGTCGTCAGGCTGGTCCTGGTAATTTTAAAGACCGGCGTGCGGTGTGATATGTTAGTTGTGCCGTGTGAAAATAGTAATTTGCGATATTCCGGTAAACGACTGGGTCGTGTGGAACACATATGTATAATGAATTATAAAAAAAATGTATATTCCTATAGAAATATGAAATATCTTTGAAATGTCTTGAAGTAAATAAAAATTTTATGAACACCTTATCATAAAATAAAAATACTCCTGATAAGATTTTTACTCGGAGTGCAAATATCAAACAGCTGTAAATTTTTTTATGATTTATATGAAATATATAGTATTCAAATATCCATATTTTGCGTACTTGTGATAAAATCACACTTTGAAAGGGTATAAAATTAGATATCCTTTAGCTTGATTCAGACGCAAGAATGTCACGTTTAAACAGAGGTTTGAATCGTACTTTAAACACCCGCTATGACTACGGAGGCAATGTAGAGTCTCTGCGTAAATTATCTATTAGCATTTCTCCTAGACTTATAAGGTTACTTGAAACCAATAAAACGAATAAGCATATTCCGTTAAATTCATGTTCTGAATATTTATACCTAAAATAATTCATTTATGATAATTTGAATGCTAAAAGAGCAACCGGAAGTACATAGGCTGTTTTGACTCTGGTTCCATTCTCCCGTTCCAAGTTTAACAGGCGAACTGTATTTCCGATTTCTCTTTGCTGGGAAGTGTGACAAAATGGTAACTGATTCCAACCTTTCTTTACTTATAATAAAATATTAATATAGACTGGTGCCTAACTCGTACTATCGCGTTTTAAAAACAAACAAATATATTCAAACGCTCATAATAAACATCTCGGTTCCTCCCTACGAATCAATCTACTAACAAAGAAACTGACGTAAATATCATGCCATGTGGACCTTTCGGCGTGGTATTGCAGACCCGACTCGTAATTATTCGTCAAATCTGTGCGGGCTCAATTTCGCGGCAACCATTGATAACCACAGTTGTATTATTTTTCATAAAAAACAACAAAAACAATATATCAAGGACGTTCGTTAAATAACCAAACATGGTCGATATTTACGTCGCTCAATGTACCGAAATAATATTGAACATTGTAATACGTAAGATTTCCTTCTTGACTTTAATTTTTTCTTATTAATTATCTATTCTCTTTATTTCTGCAGACTTCGAAACGCCGAAACGGAGGCCGTGCTAAGCATGGTCGTGGTCACGTCAATCCAGTACGTTGTACCAACTGCGCTCGTTGCGTTCCAAAGGATAAAGCCATAAAGAAATTTGTTATTCGTAACATCGTTGAGGCTGCTGCAGTCAGAGACATCACTGAGGCTAGCGTTTACGTCGCATACCAGCTACCAAAACTTTATGCAAAATTGCACTACTGCGTATCTTGCGCTATTCACTCCAAGGTTGTTCGCAACAGGTCCAAGGAGGCTAGGCGTATCCGTACTCCACCACAGCGCAACTTCCCCAGGGTAAATAATTATAATAATGTACACAAACAAGAAGAAAAACTTAAATTAGATAATGTATGTGATTTTTCATCTGTTTAATGCTTGTGAAAGGTTTGTTACGATTTTGTTGTTAGTTTATTTTTTAGATTTTAGATGTGTATTAATGTTGATCTTTTTCTTTTCTTCATTTTCAGGACATGCGTCAAGGACAACAGCAAAGGAAGTGAATGAAACCATGTGAAATTTCTAAGCCTAAATAAATTTAAAAAACTAAAAAAAAAAGAACCTGTTGTTATTTCAACATTTATTTATTCACACCTATCATTTACGTGTACAATGTTAATTTGAAATATCTTTTTACTTTATTGCTTCTTATCGTTTTAGCATTGAAGTTAAACCGAAACGATTCGAGTCTAATATGCTTAATTATGTCTGTAGTAAGTTTTTCCAAAAGTTTATTTTTTATTTTTCTTTAAGATCAGAAGAAAATTTTCGGGATTTAGTTGGTTTTTTATTTACTTTAATCTTCACGAATCGAAGTATAGCTACATGAACGGCTGGATCAATTTATTTACTCTAAATCACTCTAGAAGGCAAGACTTAGTGATGTTTTTTTTCGAAACTATAAAATAGTTTAATGGGATTAAACCACTTTTCAAAGAAGTCACAATTTCCAATTCTCCTTACTACTCACTCATCTAACAACATTCCCGTATCTAACAAGATTAAAATCCCAATCTCTATTTGCGTATTCACACATATATCAGATGGATATAATTAGATTGGAAAAGAAAAAACATTATTCATGTTCGCAATTACTAGAGAACTTTTATCATCCGGTGAAACGATCTACATAACATGATTAACTCTCAAAAGAATGACAAAGTAAGAAGTGTGTCTATTGCGATATTTTAATGGTAATTATTTTCATTAATAATATTACAATTATTTTTTCTTTTTTGTTTAATTCTGTTGACTAAATTCTTCATTGAAGTAATCCAAAAGCTTGTCTTGTATCACTATATTTTTTTTTGTTATGGATCTACCATTATTGCATGTAGATGCCATCCTTTATATTAATTATTAATTAAATTAATGTATAATTAACAACAGTTGCGCAAAAGATATTTTTTATCAATTAAATCATTTATTAGCTTCTTCCATGGCCCTCTTTAACGTCTTCTCAAATATCTTCTTCGAATCGCAGAAACCCTGTTTTGTTTTGCCAAAAGAATTTGGTCCTGCCGACGTCGGTGTCTCTCGGCCAATGTTTCTCATCCTCATCCTTGCTTCTGCAGGCATCACTTCCGGCTCGTCATCATCATCCGCATTAAACACAGAAGCGACAGTCGGTTTCTGAACCACTGCTGGCTTCACACTCGGCTTCTGAAATTAGTCGAAAAATAATTATCTCAACAATCTCTGCTTTGCTGAAGGGGATTTCGATATCTAATGTTATTTATTTAATAGTTAGTTCCTAGATGCGTACAGATCCTGATCCCAGCTTGATTTGAATTCCTTTTTTTTGTTCAGCAGCAAGGGGTTTCTTCCCAAAGCCAAAAGTAAGTTTCTGCTTCTTGTGATCGGTCTGGGTTGAGCTGGTCTGGTCACAGTGATCATCGCGAAGCGGTGAACGGTCCCTTTCCCAGTCGTCACCTCTGCCGTCCGCCGCTCTGTAGGCACTTGACCCTGACAACGTCAAACACTGGCAAAGTTCAGATCAAGTTAAACAAAGCTGACTTATTAACCGGAAACTTTAAATACGATTATGTACGTTAATTTTTTTGTTCAGTCAAATAAATGGGAATAAAATTAATATCCGCGGATTTTACAATACGTTAAATTGATAACACGAAAAGGTATAATTAAAAAGTTAACAGATATAAAATTTTGGCTCCCGATTTGACGTGGTAAAAGTTAGAATATCACTTTCTGGACTCTAAATAAAAGTATAAAGTGTCACGGTGTCAAAAAGATACGCATATTAAATACATAAGTATGATATACATACACACGAAGGTGGATAAAGAGTGAGGGAGTTTACAGAGAATGAATGGTGATTTCATTCACCCTTTATATAGACGCCGTTATTACGTATAAAATGAACAAAACCTTTTCTGTAATCTTCGCCTGAGTTCCTCTTCGACATTTTTCCTTATTTTTTCTATTATTTTAATATGTTTTATAGACGGGTGAAGCAGAGAAGCGCAACGAACCGACGTGAAGAACGTAAAAATCGTTACTAAACATACTCCAGTGTTACCAACCTTCGCGACTATGACCCGGTCACATCTTATGTTTTAACATTTATATTTAATAAATATGAGTGGATTAGGGAGTAAATGCGTCTCTTGTTATCACGGGTTTAATGTACGTCGAAGCGTATTTTCAAAGTTAACAGCTCATCGTACAAACCTGTATAATGGTTTTAGAAACCATAACCTCCCAAGACATAACCTACAAATCTATAGAACCAAATATGAATTTGCCTCGAATACATCCTCGAGATTTTCTGTCAATGAAAATAACGGCGACGGGTCTGAAAAACCGACAAAAATCAAGCCGGGTCCGGGTCTTAAAGATTTTATAAAATCTGACGCTGCCTTGGATTGTTTAGAGGTAGAAAATGTTCCATATTTAAGACCAACCTTTGGGAATAATCGGAAGGGCAAGTTTTCTTATTTCTTGTATTAATTTTCAAACGATTTTACTACACTTTTAATTAATTACTAATTAATAAAAACCACAATAATTACAGTATTCTTTGACGTTTACGGATGTCAGATGAACGTGAATGACACAGAAATTATTTGGTCGATTTTACAAAAAACTGGTTTTCAAAAGACGGACAATGTAACAGAAGCTGATGTAGTACTGGTCGTCACATGTGCGATTAGAGATGGAGCGGAGTCGAAAATTTGGAATAGACTTGATTATTTGAAAAGCTTGAAAAGAGCCAGAAGATATCAGCAAAAGAACAAACCGCCACTAAAAGTTGGCTTGCTAGGTAATCAATTTCTCGAGGTTCATTAATCAATATCCAGAACTCAAAGGGAATCAATGACAAGTACTTCACTGTGGAAGTCAATTTTTAAGAATAGATACAGCATAAATCTTCTCCCAATGACAGGCCTCAGAGTTGCTCTCACATTTCTCTGAGAACGCACTGTTGTTTTTCCAAAATCGAGGGCATCTCTTGAATACACAATAAAGCATGATAATTCATGTAGATTTTCTTTATATTATCGTGAATTGATTGACCGATAAGCTAGAGATAAGTATACAATGCAATTGAGGAAAACAATGCTAAATATTTATTGTTTATATTCAGGGTGTATGGCAGAGCGGTTGAAGCATAAGTTACTGGAGACAGACAAGATGGTAGATTTAATAGCAGGTCCAGATAGCTACAAAGATTTACCACGACTTCTCGCGATCACGGATAATGACGAAACAGCTATCAATGTGATTTTGTCTTACGATGAAACTTATGCAGATGTTATGCCAGTTCGACTGAATCAAGACTCTATCTCTGCCTATGTGTAATACAGGGTTCTATTAATTTATTGCTGAGACTTTGTTTTATTCGGGAACGGGAAAGTTGACATCTGGAATGAATCTAACTCATAAATCATTAGCAGTTATTACATGTTGTCCTTTATGCTTTATAGTTCAATCATGCGAGGGTGTGACAACATGTGTACCTATTGCATAGTTCCGTTTACACGTGGAAGGGAAAGGTCACGACCAATCGCAAGCATAATTGATGAGATTTCTCAGCTATCTGATCAAGGAGTAAAAGAAGTCACTTTACTTGGGCAGAATGTAAATAGTTACAGAGATTTATCAGAGTCCAAATTTTCTACTGGAGAAAAACAAAGTACCAATATGGCTAAGGGATTTAAGACTGTATACAAATCAAAAATCGGCGGCCTAAGATTCAGCGATCTTTTGGACAAGGTTTCACTCATTAATCCAGAAATGAGGATTAGGTTTGTGCTCAATTGAAAACTGATAAAAATGATAAACTGCCGTGTTTTTTAATTATTTCCTGGTTGATATGCTAATTTTAAATGAGCTTCAGTCAATAACAATTTCATTTCCACATGCTAAATTGGTTTTTATTTATAGATTCACCTCGCCACATCCGAAAGATTTCCCAGATAAAGTCTTACAGTTGATAGCTGAAAGACCTAACATCTGTCGCCACATACATCTACCTGCGCAGAGTGGAAATTCAACAGTTTTAGAAAGAATGAGGCGAGGATACACTAGGGAGGCTTACCTTGCACTGGTTGAGCGGATACGCGAAATCTTACCAGACATTAGTCTATCTAGCGACTTTATTTGCGGTTTTTGTGGTGAAACCGAGGCAGAGTTTGAGGATACAATTTCACTATTGCAGATAGTTAAATACAACATGACTTACCTATTTGCTTACAGTATGAGAGAAGTAAGTAACATAATATGTGTGATATTAGATTACCTCTATTACACAGATCAGGTTTTGAACACATTCCACATTTTTCTTTTCATTTACATCAAACACTAATAAATGGATATCTTTGTATTATTTTAATCAGAAGACTACCGCACATCGGCGATACCAAGACGACGTTAACGAATCAGTGAAACTTAACAGACTTAAGAGACTAATGAACGTTTACAGAAGCGAAGTAGAAAGAGTTAATCTGGCACAAATTGGACAACACCAATTGGTTCTTATCGAAGGGGTAAATAATAACAGGGATTAAAAGAATCTAAATATCCTTGTTTACCATCTAAAACTTCTGAAATGTTATGCTATCACATGCATAGCAGTACAAAGCCTTTATACGGTATTCTGTACAAATACTAGGAATTATTCTGGCACATTATTAGATTTTTATCACCTAATTTAATCTGTTTAGAAAAGTCGAAGATCTGAATACAATCTGCAGGGAAGAAACACTGGTAATACAAGAGTGATAATTCCGGCTGGAGCAATACAGGATAATGATTTTTCGATGAAATCCCGTAAAGTGGAGGCGGGTGACTACGTTGTTGTGCAGATTAACAATGCAAGTTCGCAAGTCTTGAAAGGAATCCCGTTGTATCACTCGTCGATAAATCAACATGCTCTTAGCACTGGTATCCAGAACGAAAGAATGTACGATTACTTGTAAAAAGAATAAATTTAATGGATATTGATAAGCTATTAAATTTTCAAATATTGTACATACCTATACATGTAGAATGGTTACAGATGATTATTCATCAAAAATAAATAGATCTTTTATTAAACAATCTCTAATCCGCTAATGTATGGCATGATATTTTACATACATTTTTACATTTACTCTAGATGGACGAAATGTTTAGACATAATATAGCCCAAGTTGCAATGTTCAACAGCTTTTCAACAGGTTTTCAAACAATAAGGTAAAAATTTAGGTTTTAAAGAATAATGATCGACTAAGCTATAAGCATCAGTACAAATATAGTTCGATCAATTTCACATATCGTGGGTTTAGAAACGATTCGAATTTATGTTATGATTTAACGTCTGATTAAGTTTTCGAACGCGGTAATTTACATTAGGAGTAAAATTCTTTCTTCGAACTGAAATTATTAGTATAATACGCGTATGAATTCTTCCGGAATGAAAAACTTCACGTTATGCATAGGGCAATGGACTAATTTGACGTAAAAAGAATGATGATTACTTTTAACTTGCGCTTAAACGTTAAGAGTTGATCTAAAATAAAAAATTATTCAGACCTACGATGACAATCTTTTAAAAAGCTTCTAAGTCTCAAAAGCTCTGACATTTTGACATCGTATATTTTTTATAGCTATTGAATATTAGTATCGCAGTCTCAATTCTAAATCAGCAACGCAAATTGCCTTTACAAAAAACTTGAACACATCTGACAATGCAGAATATAACTTAACATTAATTTTCCGCCACATACGCGATACAACAGCTTCTAAACAGAACAGTTTAGTGTCTTACACATTTCAGAAACAGTCTAATTCTCAGTTTGGTATCAGAGAAAGAAAATACTTAATAAATGGGATCTACTTTAACATATTTTGATACCACTTCTTCCAATATTCAAAGAAACATGCCAGGCGGATAAGTGCGTGAATTTTTCCCAGGAATATGAATCTATAGTTAAAAACATAATTTATTTAGAAGCTGCTTATACCTATATCGATAGCGTTTAAAAATCTCCAGCATTATGTATTGTTATACTAAACTAGCTGCACCAATGTTGATTACGACATTATCAGCCGTACGTTCGTAGACATTAAGATCACGTCCTCGAGGTTGTTCTAATAAAGCAGCTAGCTGTTCTCCACTGGTATACGCGCCTTGGGAAGCTGCAGGAAGAATTCCGTCACATTCTAATTGACCTGAAAAATAATTTACCGATATTTGTATACAAGTTAATAATGGGTATATTTAAAGATAAAATTCATTCTCTAATTCTGACGAATTCTGTCAGCTTATAGACTTTGAGAGTCTTGAAAAATAACGATTGGTCTTTCTGAAAATAAAAAACTCTTGTTCAAGCGCATTTAGATCAAATCAGACCTGACAGCGAAGGAGATGCACCCTTGCTTGACCCATACATGCGTGTACTGTAGCCAGAGTCGTTATGTGCATCGTGTAAGGGTGGAGTTGGGCTATAAACCGCGTTACGAGACCTGTAAGGCATTCTGGCTATACTCTCGTACCGGACACCATCAGTCGCTATTCCTTTGACTGCTAGACCTCCGTTTGCAGGTTCTGATTGTACTACGTCGTCCTCACCTTCGCTACTTTCGGAATCATTACCTGAATTCGGAAAATTTGCTCATTATTTTTTATATCATTGAAATTTGAGTATTCTGAATTGTTTTTGTATCAGTATTGCTTTTCTAAACTTCGTATCCTCGTACGCCCTCATTCATTTGAGATGTTGTCATTCGATTTTTTCTGGTCTCTCCGCATAATAATATTAACTTGGTGACATTTGCAATCCAACTCTCTGGTATCAGAATACATTTATTTTTTCCACTTCAATCTTAGAACTTTCGAAGTTCTCGTATTCTCGGTTCTGGACAAACCGCTAATGATTTCTACAACAATCTAGCTAATTTTCCAAAGATCTCAAAAATCTCCCATGTTTGATTATTCCTACGTAAATATGAGAATCTTACCCTCGCCCTCACCCCGCCATCCGTTGCCTAGGCCTCCTTGGGGTTGTACTCTAAGATTTTGGGAACTTTGGCTATGGTCTGGACTGGTCGGTTCACTACTTCCCGAGCGTTGTCCTCTCCATCCATTATGCATTCCAGGTACATTTTGGAAACGTCTTATCATTTCGTGAACGCTCCGTCGACCCGGAGCTCCTCTCCAATCGTTGCGAGGACTTTCTTCACCGTTTTTACGATTCATATTGACGCCACTAATCTGATGAGGGCTAGTCATGCGGTCGTGAGAGTTTGATATCTATTTGGAAATAGGCAACAACATTTTACTTATTACGCAACGAATACGAATTCTCTGTTTTCCTTCCCCAGACCCTTAAACCGATTTATCCCTAATTCAATATCAGATCTATAAATCATCGAAGGTACCAAATTTCGTAAAAATCGGTGGACTCGTGCGAAAGTTATTCAAGAAGAGAACAACGGTAAGAGCTTACAAGTGTCCCACTTCCTTGGGGCACTAAAAAGCACGAAATTTCTTATAACGTATAAGTTCAAAAAAATACCACATTGATCATCATACCTGTTGCTGAAGTACCTGATGCCTGGGTCCCAACGACGGTGACATAGCAGCTCCTAACGGAGAGGTTCGATCCCGTTGCAAGGCACCGTCAAAAGTTTCATTGAGTCTAGCAGGTACATCGAGTACCCTTAAAGTAGGTCTCGTGGTTCCAGAACCGGATGGAATATCCCTCATCGATCTGCTCAATCTAGGAATAGCGGGTATATCCAGATCGTCGAGGCTGCCTCCGTGAGCCGGCGTTTCACCAGGTATCTCAAAACTCCTATCATGAGGCCTGTCGTCTAGGAGATCCTCCAAGGATCTAGCCCGAGTCGGAGGATGTGGATTTGTGGTAGCAGGACGTGGTGGTCTTTCGCTATGTCTTCCACGAGCTCCCCGAGATAGCCATTGCTGTAAATGTAAATGTCTTTCGTCGCACCGGGCTCTTTCGGCCACTACACATCTTGTTAACTCAGAAATTTGACCCCGAGTTCGACGCTCCAAGTTTGTTACCTTTAAATCAAGCCTTTCGTGGGCCTGATCAATGTGCGCTTTCAGTTCCGCTTTGTCTCTTTCAAGCTTGGCTTCCATGTGTCTGAAAAACGGCGCACAGTAACAGGTGTAGCCGACTCCAACCGGTCCTTTTCGTATATTTCCTGCAAGATCGAGGTAGTACTGTTCTCCACGTGCCAGAGGGTCTGATGGCAGAGAATCCAGCCGTGGTTGAGGAAAGGCATCTGGGTCTGGATAGTAGTGACAACCATACGGAGACCACTGTTTGCCTACAGCTTTCTCGAAGTGTACTTTGTGCTGTTTACCACCCTTAAGTTTCTTCTTTTCCTTTTTAGAATTGCTGTCTCTACTGCCGCTGGTACCGCTGCCTGTTTTTTCTCGTTTTTTCTCTCCTTTTCCAGTCTTGACTTCACCCTCGTCTGCAGGCTTGTCTTTTGATTCTTCTTCTCGGCTCTTGCTACGCGCTCGACTCCTGCTACGAGCTTTATTTATTATCTCTAATATTTCGGAGAGATTCTTTCGTCTTGCTATATCCTTCGCTGTCTCTGCCTGCTTGTTTCTCAACGTACGATCGCAACCAGCTTCCAATAATATTCTTGTCAATTTACGACGACCCATTGCTGCTGCGATGTGCAGCGCAGTGTCACCGTTCTATAAAACGGGAAGCGGTGTATCAGGAAATGATTAAGTCGCTGGATTCTGCGTACTTTCGAGTTAAACTATCGAGAAGAGATCTTTACAGCTCTCAGAACGTCTAATCTTATGGACATTGTTTTCACTGCAGGTTTAATTTTTGTTTCAATTATTTTCAAACTGGAAAGTTACTCACTTTGTTCTGGTCCGAAACCCGACAGAGAGCTGAGATAAGGATCCGTGTAACGCCTGCATGTCCGTAGCGTGCCGAGGTGTGCAAAGGCGTGTCTCCGTACTAAACCATAACGAAACAACGTGAAATTTATGTCGAGGTAAACTGATAATCAATTACGAAGAAGAGTTACGATGGACTATATAGGTTTTTTTTAGAAAAGGAAACCAGCTGCAGAAACTGATAGATTTCCAACATATACATATATGCATCTGCGGAGAACTTATGATGTCGTTAATGGATTATATCCGTGTTGCTTTTCATCGAAAAAAAATAAATGATGGCGTAGTTAAGAACATCGGTATAAATCCAAGTAATCGTGATCGTGATTAATCAGCTTTAAAGGTGCAGCGAGTAAATAGATCGTCATGAGTTGGCACGCGAACACAACTCTTTGAAGTTGATTCCCGCGGTGAGTGGCGACTCATCGTTGAGATCAAGACTATCAAAGAAGTCTTGGTGGTCCACGTCTTTCGCGCACCAATGCACAGGAGAGAGATCTCGCTCGTGACATAATTTAATCCTTTACTATATATATGTTTGTTATTTAACCACAATTGCAGCCACAATTGCAGCACTAACAATATCGTCATCACATAGGTGTCAATCAAAAATACTGTTCGATCGTCAAAGTGAGAAAATTTTTCTGATTTTTTTAACACTCACGTTGTTCTGTAAGTCCGGGTTGCAGCCAGCCAAAAGAAGTTCTCGGCAGCTTTGGTTGTGACCGTTCTGGCAAGCCAGGTGTAAAGGTGCGAAACCGGCGAGATTACGTGCGTGCAGAGGTGCTCGTTGCGTGCCAAGAGCCTTTGCTAGTGCAGCGACTGTCCGGCTGTATCCTCGCCACGATGCTTCGTGTAGTGCCGAGTTTCCATGCTAAAATAAATAAATTTATATGGTTTAGCGACGTTTATAGAGGTATGAAGTAAATATTACCTTACGGATTTGAAAGTTGTGAAATTCGAGATACACCTTGACGAATATATCAACATATAAACATAATTTAATATCGTTTTTAGCACTATCGACGCGTTAAGAAGTGAGTTTAGAAATCTCGAAGCAAAGAACTCTTTGACACGTGGACTACTCACTATTTTGAACAAATATCTCCTGTCTATATAAAACGTTAACATATAGGTATATGCATGAACATATATTCAGTATCAAGTTGCTCACGGTTTTAGGTCTGTGGATACTTAAATTATACATCTATAACTCTCTAATTCTTTTCGTAACTCTGCCTGATACCAATTTGAGAAATGACTACCGAAATCGTCAAGATCTTTGGCTTATAGAAGAACTAATAGGATCGCGAGAGTATTTGTAACTTGATCTTTTACCCAAAAAGGTGGGCAAATGGACCGACGCAGGTATAATATAATGGAGACGTGAATCTGTGGATGGAAAGTGCCGTTGACGTGATCGTCGTGGGCGGCTTCCTCCGGATAGGTAACATCGTGCAATATATCACGAAACATCTATTCAATTTAGATCGGACGCCCTAGGTGCCTGAAAAGACTCCAAGTCTGTATTCAGGCTCAGAATCAGTGGGAGTATTCGGATTGCGATATCATCTGAATTCTATACAAACTGTTCCGTTTTCGGTCTACCCCCGTTCAGACTCCAGATTTTCTACTCCAACTAGTTCTGAGCGTAGATACACAGCAAGAGATTCTATTTTCCATTCGTGTTTCTTTACTCAACCAGCAGCTGTACCGTGTTAAGTTAATTATGGTGATTAGTTACGATATGAGATTACCTGATTTTCATTTTACGATTACGTTATATTTATATAGATTCATTCGCATTCAGTAATTCTTAGCCCAAGTATATAGGAGCGGGTATATGTGTGTGAGTTCTAGGATTCCGGACCCGATTATATCAGGCTCTCCGCGACCCCATACACGGTAACAAAGTTTTCTAAAGCTCGGAAGATCTTCTCGATATCGCGTTTGGGATTTTATCTTTTTGTAGCAATTTACTGACAGTGTCCTGCGGCGAGGTAACTCACACTTGTATATTTATACTTGCAGTCTATGTATGTCCAATGGCAGCCATACCTTCCTAGTAGGTATATACCTACCTTCGATGATTTCTTCGCCGCTTATTACGACCTGGCAACGTTCTGCAGGCCTCGCCTAGACCTCAGGGTATCAGGTATAATACGCACGCAACTCTCTTACTTCTTGTAAAATTCAACTTGTTCATCCTTATACGTAAAGGTATGCTCGTTATGCAGAGGAAATAATGTACCTACTCATACGTATCGCTTACTTGTATCATTTTTCCTCCGTACTCCATTTCTTGGATATCGAAGTTAGCTCATACTTCAGCAACGGCGTAAGAGAGACACTCTTGATTTACATCTCGTCCGAATCTAATTGTCACGTTTTCTTCTACACCAAGGATAAACCGATAAGATCACGTAGACGATAGATCAAACAGTGAAGGATGGTGGATAATTTGTGGCTTTTCAAAAGCCACGTGTTCTCATAAAGTTTGTGGCAGCGAAACAATTGGTAATGCCAGGTATTGTGGTCACGTTTACGTGGTTTAAACGTGAGCGAGATGTTCTCAGGTTGGATAAGGTAATTTTTCACGAAACCCAGAACGTTTCATATACCTCCAAGTTTCCACAAGGATCAGATATACCTGAACCGATGCATCAATCTATGCATAGTTCAAAACTCTATACCTATAATATAAGACGTCGTTATTATAATTGACGCGTGTGTCATTCGAAGTCTTTTGTAACAACCTTAGCGTAGCTTTTACGACGTACCGTTAATTAATATTCAAATCCTGTAGGGTGTGGCAATAAATTTTATCTGTAGGATCTATTTGACGCGCAGCTATAGGGTGCGTGTATGTTATTTCATTTATTTTTAGATGCGTAAGTTTCTGAACGACTAATTGGATACTTGGTGTTGACAGTGGGATATATATATCCAATAATAATCAAACCCCAGCATACCATGTCACTCCTTCGTTCGCACGCGTATATCTGATTGTATAATAAATTCTCATACATATTTTCTCCATCGATATAATTACAGCGAATTAAATTGTTGATATAAAAATGACACGATCGATACAAGTCTTCTTCTAAACCGTATGAACAATTCGTATAGATATGAGCAGCACATTCGCTCTCCAGAATTTACATCTCAAGATAAGCGATTGTCATCAAGGAATCCTCGTCCTCTTGCTATTCCCCCTATACTTGCCGGCCTTGTGTACGCCTCTGCTTCTATATTCTGGTTTATTCAAATACGTTTTGTACAGCGAGGTACCGTGGTTACATATATACATATCAATGTTACGTATTCAGTGAGATTCCACGTGTGTACATCCGTGGAAAAGGTTTATCCGAAGGCCGAAGAGAGTATATAGTGTATAGCGTTACGTACAGTACAGTAGAGTACACATATAGTATAGTTAGTATCTTGCTGGCAAACCGGTGGTCAATGAACTAAGTTATACCTAGTGGTACACGCAGTGACAAAAACTAAAGTCCAAGTTGTACTTTTTCTCGTATACTTAGATAGGGATCAAGACGTGCGACCCGTTTCACGAATTACCCGCGTGTCACTGAAGATTATTCACGATTCGTAACTAATGTTAAATACCGATTCAAACTCACGACTGCGTTCGTCGTATCGTGATTTCTTGGTACCTACTCTGTCCGAGGAAGTATTAAGTCGCGAGAGATCGCGATGCTGCAGAGTTTATACCAAGGTGAGAATAATTTGACGGGCTTTTTATGACGAATGAATAAGTCTCACGTTATCCTATTCGAAACAAAGGATCTCGGTTGCATCTGCACAACAATCGTCGTTTTACATGCTTCATTGCGTGAAAATGAGAGCAAATAATTGGCAATCGTATTTCACAAACATTATTCAAATTATGATTATCTTACTCGTTGATATTGCTTTTTAAGACGCGATTTTGAAAGAGTTTATTTTTCATTTATCTGCTAAGAATGTGCATTTCTACGTAATTATTACCATAACTTGTTAGCAGATCTGTAGAATGGCTAAACATCCCTATTGCTCATTGCGTTTCTGATCAGAATAAAATAGCAAATAAGTTGTACTTGGTCCGGTGTATCGTTGCAAGCTGGGGTATTAATTATCTGAGAATTTCCAATAATTTTGTTAAATTTTATATCGGAATCTGAGAAAGGGTTAAGGTTTCATTCGAGAGTGAAAATTGTTTCTCGTTTCGAAGACTGCTGGAGGAAATTACAGCTCCACTTTATGCAGAAAGGTTCCATAAGCGACTTTGCGCCTGAGCGTAAAACCGCAAGCCATCTCTTCATCGGTGCTGAAAAAACTTGGTGGGGAAAAAAAGAAACCAAAGGTAGGTAGACTTTGTGGTGGATGCACACGATTATATACCCTAACGTCAGTGCAGCCAGCCAGAGTATACATTGACTGTAAAAATCTGGTGGCAAGATGAGAAGTAAAAATTTTTTAATTCTTGTAATCATTCTTTTTTTTTGTTCATTTTTTATCACGTGACGCGATCTATTCCAACATATTTCGATGCGGGATTTTAATTTCTCAGTTTTTCACCCGACTTACCGATATACTCACACTTACACGCATGAGTGTGCATTATTACTAGCTATTATGCTCTGCACGATCAGTCGTTATCGTTTAGTGTAACGCTCGAGTAAGCTTTGGTTACAAACTGGAGAAACGGTAAAGCTACAAAGAATGTATTGGCTTGGCAAAAGGTGATACTATCTCAAAAAGAAACAGATAGTAGTTTGACGGAGAACATTTCACTGCGGAATTCTTCTCGGTTTGGTCAATTTTCATATGCAGTAAAAGTGGAACTTTTCATTTTTTCCTTCGTTACTCTAATGGCAAAACTTTCCTCGAAACGCATGCGAGACGCGAGGTATTTCTCTCGATTGTAGGTACAGAAAAATATTACTTCGGTTAACCGAGCGGGATTCTAACCATAACCGAAGAAACCGATAAATGTATACAGATGTATACGTATCTTTCCATGTCCGAGAAGGCTTGGACGCTCCCAATGCACGAGAGAACCAAGTCCTTTTATGTTACGACTATAAATCAGCACTGGTGTCCTATATTATTATTAGCTGCAGCACTTTCCCGAACCCTGTTATCAAGCCCTTAAAAAATCAGAAACCACTTACCAACGCTGATATTTTAAGGAGTGAAAATTTTAAGACTTTCATCATGATACGAGTACCTGGAGATGTACACATGCTCGAGGTCCCTATCATTGATCGTTACTAGCTATCAGTCATCAACCATTGCTAAGTTCCGGTGTTTAGAATTCAGACAATATGTGATTAATTATAATCAAGGAATATGTCTCTACGAATAACACAACGATTGTAGAGTTTTAGGAGCCGATCTAATCATAATCTATACCTGGCGATGTACTCTTCTCTCTTGGTTCAGGCTGCACTTTTACGTCCTGTACCAAACAGGAGTGTATAACACTTCGCAATCTCGTCCTGACCAACTTGTTTACCGTAGACTTATTATTATTACCGATCCTGAGGGGGAACCATATGTAGTCAGATACGTGATCTGCGAAATAACCAGATCGTTCTTTATATTTTTAAAGTTACTTCGTTGTAATCAACTCAACTCATTAATCGATAATAAACACGCGAACTGGAACTCGAAGTATAATGCCATGGAATCATATTCTATTTCACAGTTCTGGTTGAATAGCATTTAAAAATTAGAGATACAGAAAATACTATCAACTAATTGCTTCCAGATGACTAATTGAAGCTTTCATGGGTTACTGCTTCTCGATTGCGTTTTTTTTTTAACAAATACAATTACTATTCTCGATTCTTTAACGCCTAGCTATTGGAATAAAGACAAATCGTACGTGGTAGTACAAATAGAATCATCGATTGTTTCGAAGGGTTTGGTTGCGAGTTGTTGCAGAAATGGTTAACCTTGGTAACTCTTGGAGTTCATCTCCTTTGTTCTTTGTGGTTGGAGTTCCGTTGAGATGTTGCATAAGTCGAGAATCTCTGGCAGACTACTTGGCTGTTAATAGTATTCGTAGTTTCGGAGTTTCGTACCTTTACTTCGACAACTCGTGCCTCTGTCTCTGCATTCCAGTATACGTATAAACATACACAATACTATTCCTTACGTAAATTAGAGCAAATTATTCCACGAAGCGGTTAGCACGGCTAATTCGCTTCTCTGGTCAAGTATTGTGAATATTTTAGCGCGAGCTCTCGCATCTTACAAATTCAACAATCCGACCGTTCGTCGCAATTACCAGACTAACAGCTACACGGTTGAAGCATTTCAGAGATACGGTTTCTCGCGAATTGGAACATAATCGACTGTCAATCCAATCTTGACAAAGTGTCCCGGATTTTCTATTTCAGACATACCGATGAAAATCACTGCGCCGCGGAATTAGACCGAATCGTATCATATAACCCGATTAAAGATGCTACTATATGCTAATGTATCATTTGTACAGATCAATCCTTGTCATTCTATCGTAGCACGACGTTAACAATCAGAGATGTAAAAGAGTTTAGAATTTTTTAAACCTCACAAGATGATATCTGAGTTTCAGTGCATAGAAAGCCTTGTGTTCCAAAAGGTAAGTGTTGACAAGGGAATAAAGATTCGTTTGTGATTATGAGACTCGGTTAGTCAACGGTAAATTATACGGATGAAAAAACTATGAAGGAACGTTCGGGAGCTAGTCGTGATAGTGATTTTTGATATTCATGAAGAATGGAGTCTCTCTGCACGGCGGGAAAAATCACAGATATCTTCAACAAGCGATAAAAAAAATCCATCGTGAATCAAGATTCAACAGAAACCGTCTACCCGATGGTAAATACCTACCTACCATCTTATCTGAGATAAAACGTTGCACCAAAGTTTATACTTCGTTAGTAAACCGGCTTGAAATCTCACCGTGGAAACTGTTCTTCCAGTTGCAGTCGTTTCGTGACAGTGGCCACATGTCATTCCGGTAAAAAGGTCGCAATCTTGCGTCACCAGCTGCCACCTGACATCTATGTAGACATATATGTATATACCATCACATGATCTCCTGCACTCCTGCACTCCTGCACTGCATGAAAATTTCATCTGACGAAATTATAAATTTTTTTTCTCAAGACCAGGAGAACCGCGAAGTTATTATATACCTCAAGTATTTCAAGGGTCAAATGTTTCGACCAAAGAATATATGATGTCAGTTTCGAAATTATGTGTACTTTATTCGGCTACCTGAGAATGAGTGCACCGCTCACGATCCGCGCCCGTACGGAATACGAGTAAAAGTGCTCCGAATTAATCGTGAGGTATAGAAAAGGATCACCTGCTCGATACGGAAAGTGTATATATACGTATATATATATATATATGTATATATGTAAGTTATATTTCCATATACAGCATGGAGGTGCAGCTGTCGTCTTTATGGCGGCCACCCGCCCGCGCATATCCCATGCATGTAGAATAAAGAAAGGCTGGGTTTATACTGAGCGCGTGTAACCGAACGCCAGAACAATAAAAGTTTAATTTATATACCAACATTCATCGTCACTTTGAATGAAACAGCGTGAACGTAGCTAACTTATGTTTATGCACGGCGAAGGAAGCTGCGAGCTGAGACTAGCCCCTCTTATAGAAATGAGTAGAACTGATCCTGGTAAAAGGACCCTCGAAGCGAAGTGAAGAAAACCCTTGATAAAATAATTCCGGACTTGCAAACGGCGCGAATATTTGCTAGAAGGTACTTTTCCCTAAATTTCGGATTATGATCATGCAAGGAGGGAGTTATTATACCTACTCCTGCGCAGGTTGAGGTAGGTAGGTCCAAGTTGAGGTGAAAAACGAAGTCTGAAAAGACCATGGGTAGGTCGGCTTGGTTCAAGGCCTGAACACTACATTCCTCCTTAGTTAACCCAGCCCAACTTGACCTAAGCTAAACTAACCCAACCCTACGTCCCTACCCAAGTCAAGACCACTTCACGCTACAAGCATGAACCACTCCCTCGCCATCCCGAATACTGATCGTCTTCGTCTCCCTTATGAGAGTAGAAATATATGGACCTGAGCTTACCTGCTCGTATATCCCGCAACGAGGTGCATTGTGCTCTCGTTATTTATTACCCGTCTCAGTTTCGATCTCGTGCTTTCTTTTCCTCTGGACTCTATCATTATTATCATTATTAGCCGCGTTTACCACGCTGGACCACGCGCCCCAGGAACAGAATGTACACTGTACTTCCATACGTGTATATATATTTCATTTGAAACTTGTACAGTAAAGATCTCGAGTTGGAAATGGTTGGTTGCATACCCGTGAGTCGCGTATATCCGCCGTTGAATCTTGCTGAATAGAAGTGCGATGGAACTGGTTTCCAAACTTTGAACGTGTTCTGTTTTCCTGATCGAATTTACATACCTTGCAATATGTAGGTACCTCTCAAATTTATCCTCCAATAGGGCTGGAAATCTGGGATTCGAAATTTTATGATTTTTCCAGCATCTCCAGAACCAGAATTAAAATTTTATGATTAGAAAAAGAAACCCTCAAGGCATTGACTGATGTCCTGAGCACTTTCGAGCATTGAACTCTTAGGGTCATCATCAAAGTTCCATAGAACGAATTCTACTATCGATTCAATGAAATCCGCACGTCAGAATGGGACACATGTTGCGTATGTAAGTGGTTTCGTTAGAATTACGTAATTAGAGAGAGAGAAAGGTTGGAAGCTCGAAGAGCTGAATAGACTGCAGTGGTTGACCACAGAATTTGGTTCCTATTCCTCGAGATGTCGAGAGTTCTAGATCGATGAGTTATGCCTCATGACCCACCACCCAGGTACCAAGAATAAAGATATTTGGATCAAGGTTGGGTGAAATTTCAGTAGATACGACAGCAAAAAGAAGCCTCCAGATATACCCAACTGTCAAGGACCTCTCTAGTACCGGAACCTCTAAAAGAGTGAATGGCTAGATAAGAATTCGTAGAATGTCGTCAATCAATCATTCCACGTTAGTCGTACGATCAGGAAAGTCGCATTTTATAAACCGACACCCTAGTCCATGTAACTACTTCAGTTCGCTTGTGGTGACAGCAGATAAGTTTCTTCAAATACCTCTGCCATGTTTGAGCTACCTTTCTGCTGATCAGCCGTCATTCGCACAACTTGCAAGTCACCGTTATGGTCCATACCCTATATGAACGGTAGTCGACCATGTGTACACGTACACGTGTATGGACATATTTGATTGCAGTTTCAGGTTTTAAAATCAAATGCGTTCCACCATGCACTCTAAAGGACAGAAGAATCTGGAAAATCATGTTCGATTCATGCTGACAAGAACTGTCACCTTTCATTAACCTTTTTTTTATCGGGGCGGGGTGCTTTTAGAATTCGATAAGTGCAGTCTTGTAAATCTTCATATCGTAGAGTAGAGTCAGAATAAATCACGATGCTGTGGATCAGGAGTGTCGTTATGGAAAGTAGAGCTTAAGTTCTGGTTGACGAAGGATTGATCTACGTTAGCAGGTGTTCCGACTCGTGGTGTTAACAGTTTAGAAGTCTTTCCAAGACAACAATGGCTCTTTGTGACGGGTTCGTGTGAACGAAATAAGCCCACAATTAGATATACCGGCCTTAACAGCGCTAAATAGCTCCATAATTTACAGTGAAAGAAGTAGAGATTTATAGTGAACATTTCAAATGTCAAAGCCAAAATTTTACCGGTCATTTTCACGACTGGTATATGAAAGTCAAGGTGTTGAATTGTGTTTAATCTAGCTAATGGAGAGACTTCTAGGTTGCATGGTGAATTCTTATCAAATAACTTTAATGTTGTACCTATATGGTATCTTCGAACGTATAGTAGCAGTCAGTCAACAAGTAGCGCTCAGTTACCTCCGTTGCTGGAGATCTCATAAGAATTAGAAGAGTCATTAATGTTTTTAATCCCTCGAAGGATCTTCAGTGATGGCCTGGTGGGTCATGTTCACGTCAGTCAGGCTTATCGCGCCGGTGAAGAGCATGTACCGCATTATACGAACGAGCTTAATCCTATTCTGTTTCCAGTTGAGTAGTCCCTCACTATCGGTTGCAACGTAGCCGTATACATGAGGGATTTCGTAAGGCAATTAATTCCCTATGAAATAGTTTGCATTTTTGATAATCTTGTTTCATTAAACGCATAGCCGAAACGTGTACCTATCCCTTAGCATTCCTCGATAAATTCACAGACGATTAATTATAAGGTCGTGAAAAATGTCGATTTCAGTTTAACTTTTCTGAATAAAAGTGATTGCTCATTCGTCGATTATTGTTGTAATTGATATAAGAATCTCACGATACTGGAGTGAATAGCTAATCAGACGTAGCTACGTTTCTAATCCCATTCAAATCCGCCGCAGTCAAATCATATTAGGGTCAGACGTAGCTTAGGCCCCCATCGTTTGCAATGTAGGTAAAAGGTTCGTTAACTGATTTGGCTGATTAATGGTCGCGTTTAATTACAGTAAAAATATTTTTTCTCAAGAGTATAATTTCCAGGACAAGTACGGAACGACGAAGGAGAGTTATTTCACTTATAATGAAAATACGCCACCCATAGTGGATTAACGGTAAGATCAATTTATTTACATCTTCACAAAGTCAAATTTTCTACGATCTAATCTTATTAATGACATACGAAGGGCTTAATAAAAATAAAAGTATGTAATCTCTGTTATTAATTACAACGCAATCCCCCCTGGGAAGAAATAGAATTGCTTGCGGCAATGATTAATAGAAGCGTTGAAATAAATGGGCAATATACGTTTTTATCCTTAGGCGTAACGTTTCCACGAAATCCCCATATGCATATGCATATTTATATTATAATTTCAATACTAAATCTTTGTTCTATAAGAGCTTAGGAATAAAGATATTATACTGACAAGTTTATTGCAATGAACGGGTACTTAGACTTTAAGGCAGAACTAAAAGAGCGGCAAACGACAGCGCTTGTCTCGAGCTGCTTTAATCGTTTTTAGCAAATGCCATAGAGTTATTTCTGACAAAGTGTCATAATTAGATAGGCTCGGTGGTGCTCAGGATATTTCCGAGTCAACGATAGACGCGCAAATCTTGAGAGAAGCTTTTATAGAAGAATCTTATTACTTTCAGTGAAGCTGATTAAGGGGGTGAGGTATTTAACGCAGCAATTATCATGGAATCGCGTAACGAGACGACCGAGAGAACCTTTCATGGCTGTTTTAATTACTTTAGTAACTCGTAACGGGCATTGCTTCTTTCGATTAAATACCTTTCGATTTTTTCGATAAAAAATCTCGAAGCACACAATTATTTTACTCCGCGGTTGCTCTTATTGCCAAAAACCCCATAACCCACTGGACGTACACGAAACTCATAAACTGACTTTGCAAGTGCAATTGAGTTGGACAGAAGTCTTTTACGATGCAACAACAACCATTCAGCTCAAGAGTAATAACAGGTCTATGTTCGTGTGTAGTTGAGTCGTAAATTGAGGGGCCTTCTGTTCACATTCTTGCTGGGAACAGTGGGCCCCTTGAATCCGAGTAGTGGCTAATATGTTCTGTCTATACACAGTTCGAGATGTTCGAAATGACTCCCTGACACGTACAAAGCGTGACCATTCGTTACGTAATAAACTATCGCAAAGTCAAGCGTTGGATGTTATCATCTCTTCGATCCATGGTTCACGAAATAACATACTTCAAGTAACGTAAAGAGTATTCTCGTATGTAATTGCCGCTATGAGTAACTGAACTTGCATTAATGGAATCCTTTGGCCGGAGCATTAGATTAGATGGAAAGGGACGTGCCCGGGGCTTCCGGTTGGTCAACTACATACGCCATATCAGAGCAAAACCATTATATTACGGTGAAGTATAGGTACATCTAGGTGAGCTCTGCGTTATTATAGTTTATAAAGCACGACGCGGAACTAGGGTCTATTAATCCCAATGAAAATCGAAATCAAAGAATAAGTAATTGCTTCATAAAGCAGATATGGTTTGACTTTAGGAATACTCTCAGAGTAATTGTTCCCGATTATTTATGCTATGCATCATAACCAGGGTGGTTGATTTTCACATCTTTAGCCTTGAATAAGGATGAAAAGGATCACAATTACGGAGTATCTTCCAACGTGGATGAAAGATTAGCCAGGTGAGAAATCGTTGGCACGCGACAGCGACGATTATTTTCAAAATTAAATGTCAGCCGTTCCAACTTGAGAAAAAGTACCGAGACGGTTTGAAACCTTCATGCATGAGATACGCGCGTATCTTTCCGGTGAAAGTTTCTATACTCATGTCAGTCACAGACATATTTGTTCGCTATAACCACAAAGTCTTGGACTACCAGTAAATGAATCGGTGTTAGCGGATACCATTCCTACCCGGTATTTGCTCCGTTCGTCAAAGCTCACTATTAATTTGCAATAGGAGCTGTTACGCTCCGTAAGTAGATATGCGAGCACATGTCTGAAATTAAAAAGTTCAAGGCTGTTGATTTTGGTAGCCCTAGATCGAGCCAAGATTATAAAAACCATATGAACAAGATGTAAAGATGTGCATTTAAAAATATATGGAAGTGAGTAATCATCGGAAATTGTGTAGAAGATAATTGGGCGAACGATTCGTTACGGGGGCTATAAAATAGGTTCTTTGTACCGATTCAGGTCTTTAAATTGACGAAAGAACATTTTTCATGTCCTGACGTTCGCGAGACTGTGATCAAAATTTTGTAAACTTAGCACCTTTTGACCCTATGATTATCGATTATAGAACGTTACACCATCTAATGCATTTGCACTTTAAAGGGTATAATTAATCGGCCTGCGGGTCCTTAGCAGATAATTGCATCGAGGGGGAAAAAAACAGGTGGTGTCGAAAGTCTGACCCTGGCTTGGACCCGACGAGGAAACGCGTAGCATTCTGGGAGGCAGCGAAACCTGACGGTAAATTTGTGAAATGCGAACTGGTCACTACTGGTGCCTTAATATCCTTGAATAGACAGTCGACGGAGGGTCTGTGATCAGGTCAGGTTGGTCGGGTAACAGGACGCTCCAAACCGTCATCAAGTCTGGTTTTTTGATTATTATCGCTCGTCTGGACTGATGATGAGAAACGATGGCCGAAGATGAAACTGAATTATTAGCTAGGTATGTACGCACGTGTAATTACGAAATTTACACATACCCAATTCTTCATAACCAGAAGAATCTTGAGTAAACGCGTTTTATTTCATATTTTCAAGGAAGTTGAATATCGTGGAACGATTAGTGATTCCAAAATCAACGTCCAGTCGATCTGTGGCGCGAGAATCAGAGAGTCTGTGTCATTTAATAGCTCTGAAGTTCCAAACTACATCCACGAAAGAGGATAAGTCCACGAACGGTATTGAGGAAGAAATAATAGACTTTGCAGCTGTCGTTCTCAGCCTTGAGACCGAGAATATAGTCGCTGCCTTTCATCAGTATGTGATGCCTACCGAGCGTACATCGTTATCTAGTTACTGTATACAATCAACTGGAGTATCGCAGGAAGCTGTGGATAACGGAGTACCTTTGAAAACGTGTCTTATGTTGTATTCGAATTGGCTGGTGAAATTGGAGAAAGACGTAGGCTTGAAATTACCATCGAAGCAAGACCCTAAGAGTCCCGTTACGATCCCTGTGACCTGGTCTGATTGGGATTTGGGAACGTGCCTGCCGGTCGAAGCTCGGAGAAAACGACTCGTTTATGTGAAACATTTAACTACATGGATAGACCTCCGATACTTGTGGATAAAAAATTACAATCAGGTACCAGAAAGTTTGAGGGATGCAGCTACCAGATCGAAATTGAAGTGGAAAGAAAAGGAACACGTCGGTCTAGAGCAAGCAACTAACATCGCGAATCTTGCTATGGCCATGTACGAGAAAGGGTATCAATTGAAATACACATCGAAGAGTTGAAGCTTGAATGTGTTGTTTTTATTTCGATCAATAAATGTGTGCGCAGTAAATCATGACCTGTTTAGAATTTAATTGATAAACCGTTATCTAAATAAATGCCTGCGATTGAAGATACATAATTTGTGTACGGAACATCCCCGACATTCTCAGCGACTAGATGGAGGATGTATTCAAAGAATATAGTCTTTGATGCATCGGGCCTGGCGATTCGCTAAGGTGCTCCGTATACAGCTATTCGTAATTATGCAAATAGCTTTATGGTCGGCAGTTAGCACGGTAACTCCATTTTTCACTGTACAGATTTACGGTTAGTAGACGTTGATGATAGCCAAACTTTTTCTAGCGTAAAACTATGATGTTACTGTAATGTTTCATTTATGTTTTACTTTTGGTTAGCTAGCTCCAGTTATGCATTTACAGAATCTAACGAAACCATCATAACTCGATTCGTACGAGTGTATCAGTAGGTAGGTAGGTAGGTAGGTAGGTCGGTAGGTACACATACCTAGTAATCCCGTGGTCCTTCCCAAGAAATCCCACACTGTACTACAATATGTTTATAACTTACGTACAATCCTTAGAATAAACTTGTATACCCCTAACCAGGAAGGTACTACCTGCATAGACGTAGATATGAATTTCCTGTGGCAAACAATGCCCAGCCGCGGTTGATGCTTCACGAGATTAGCTGTACCAAAGAATGAATAGAAGAATAACGGATCTAGGATAGAATTGAGAAAGTGAGTTTAGAATCGTTTAAAATCATGTAGATCGATACAAGTTATCAGAGCAGAGGTCCTGCCGACGAGGCTTCTGACGCCACAAAGTCGTTTAAGCCCAACGCGCCAGTGGCTATAGGGTCACGGAGCATCACCGGGATCACAGTTCGACCCTACATTACCATTATTTCTTGGAGAAGGCCGGCATCGTCTTGCCTTTAAACTCTAGTGCCTTCAGGAGTCTAGACTCAAGTTATTCTGCCGTTAAACAGAGGGTGAAGTGGACTGCAGCGGCATGGGCAGAGTATTTGCCGTGAAAACATCACAGACATTACACACTTGGACATTATTACTTCCTTCGCTCGTTATAGCGCATTGTTTCTCTTGCCCACGGCGTACATACACGTGCATAATACATACCTAGGTACCCACCACTCGACATTTCACGTTTTTATAACTATACTGTATCGGGTATAGCCTGCACTCTGCTGCAGTAGCTGCAACGATCAGTAGATATGTTGCTTATGGAGGACGTATTTCTACTTCCTCTCGGTCTTTCAATGCAAAATGTTCCGGTAACGAGTCTCATTATTTAGAACAGAGACCCACCGGGTCAAATTGCGTTGAAAATGCCAATGACAATGTGTGTCACCTTCCGAACGGGTCATGAACCTGTCTTTTCAAATTCACAATACCGCTTTTGGTACATTGATGTAACGATAAGAACGTAACTGATTCTAGAGGAAAGCTAGTTTAGGTAGCGATTGTAAAAGTGAAAGAGAAACAAATCTGAAGCCGTACCAACATTATTTGGGCAGACCCCGGTAGTCCGAATCGTTCTTTAATCGGTCAATTAAACTGCACTCTTGCATAATACCACGCCGGTGGTACTTGTGGAGATATTGTTTCATACCTCAATTTTACACTACTTTAGCGGTTAGTGATGTGTGGAAGCAATTTGCGGACGTTGGCTGATGTTGGGATTGCGGTATGCAGAACTAACGCTGGCCAGCCACCGAAGAACTTGATTCGTTGTTTTATACGTTGGTCAAGGATGACACCGCGTGGTTATATCTGTATATATCGGTACTTAAAGAATTACGTTGGATTCTACGAAAAGATCAGGAACGGTTGATGGCTCGTCTGCTGCAAGCACCAGTCTCGTTTACCACTTACAAGTTATAATCGTAAAATTTCGCATACCTTTGAAGGGTAGCTGAAGCATTATATGCGAAATAACATGAGTGCAATCGCTAAGTATCATTGCAAATGCGATAGAACCTATCGTTCAATACAGCTGTGTACTTTGTTATTAGCGATTTATCATCCATTGAATTCCGCTCAATTCTAGTTCTCACAATTCCCTATCTTTCTCAGTTTATACCTTCATTTTCTAACCAGGATCTGACTCTTCCAGATCTCGACTTCTTAGCCTTTAACAACCTTCTAGCCTCCCGAGTACCGCGTGCTCTACAAGAGTGAAACTAGACTGCCTTTATACGGTTAGTAGTTGAACTTTCTCCATTTGAGTTACACTGTGCTTCTATTATACACCGGTAAACATTAATTTCAGCTATTTAGTATAATTTGCAGCAACTCATAGTTTCAAAAGTGCAGCAAAATTTTCCTAGAACTTTACTCCTACACGAAGTATCCGCGCGTGATATAAGAATTAAGTCTATTTCCCAGCAACTGTCGAGGCTTTTTCTCATGTCAGCCGTTCAAGAATGATCTCAAACGTAATTATATGAGAATCAACTTCGTAAACTACATGGTTACTGTCATTGTTCATAGTAAAGAAGATTCGCGTTTTGGTTTAAGTAAACTACGAACGTTCAGAGATTTTACATCTGGTTTGTGATCTAAACGAATTCAGGAATCCTCAATTGTACACGAGTTTCAGCGATGGTTTCAAACCCGTAATGTTGAGTATCTCTTCTAATTAGTTTGGGCTTCAGACTAATAAACTTAAGAATGTTGATCGCCGCGTATATGTACCATGATACCGCGGTGAGAATAATCACCACCTCGAATAAATCTACGATAGTTCGAAATTATTTTCGTTCAAGAATTCGTATTTATGCAGGAGGCGTTCGTTAAAAAACATTCCAAGGGCCATGACATGGTGCGTGCTTAATGGCTGGCACGTATAATGTATACAGGCACTCATACCCATATCCCAAACATTTACTTCACATCGTCACACATTTTTCTAATATGCAAGTGTGTGATATTTATCTACGTGCATAACATCATTCGTAAATACATGTATATATTCGTATAGTATATATGGTATATACACATACATATGTATATAGGTATGCGCGAGTAATCACACACGCCTGCTCGTATCATGATTCGTGGATGTATCGGGGTCTGATAAGTTTACATGTCAGTGTTGAACCGGTGAACATCGTCCACTTCGTATTCTGTCTTCACATGTAGCGTGGGGGTGATACGAATAACAAGACACGGGTCAAAATACGTATATGGTCGGTCTGCAGCTATGACTCGTGTAACAACGATGATGTCGTTATTTGGAATAAAAAAAAAGAAACAATTGATCCTAACAATTAGTTCAATATTTATAGAATTAGAATATCTATATTTATTTGCTCGTAACAACGTGGCAATGATGTTGTGCCTCATAATTTTATAGGAAGTATGACTCTCAATGTTCGGTCTTATCTGAATCCTATACAGTTACATCTAACACCGTTGGTAGTCTGTATGGATGAAATTAATTAGACCACCGCGATTAGACCGTCTGATATATTATCGAGTTTAGAACGACGCGTGATTATAAATCGTTATTATTTCTCACTGGTAACAACTACAATATACTTTATTTGATGAGATTTGTTAAAATTAGTTTGATTTCGAGTTCCTAGCGATATTTTAATCTAACTATTTATGGGTATTCAATAACTAAAATTTGACATATGTCATCAAGTGTCAGGATGGCCGAGCGGTCTAAGGCGCCAGACTCAAGGTTCATACCTTCTCAGTTCGGCTGAGTTTTCAGAGGCTTCTGGTCCTCTCTGAGGGCGTGGGTTCGAATCCCACTTCTGACAAATATTTTTTTTTTATGAAATACTTGAAATAAATATTATTTTTAACAGGAAACAATATTTCTGTTACGACGCGACGTCGTATAAATATTTTATAGCTTTGCCTTATCTTTTTACTACTTGAAGCTAAGAGCATAGGTATACGAATTATCGTTAAGGCTTCATATTTCCCATCTGTAAATCATATCTGTTAAATCTAATACTTCCAGGTGATATTTGCGCCCGTGTATGCATATTCATGTAATCGTTAGCTAATCAGTGAAAAGAGTTATTGCTATTTCTTCGACCAGTTTCATTCGCATTGATTCGATGTTTTTGCCCCGGGGAATTCTTCGAGCCACTCAATTGTGTAAATTCTGTTATATGCACGTTGAAATTGTGGTGTGTCTAATCGAGAGATTTGAGTTGCAATCTCCGCCTCCGGAAATACGCATTTTTATTCCGCAGTTTTATTCGAAGTATATATTTATACAATCTTGGGTTGAATTTCGCACGACAGTATCCATAATTTCATTCGTTTCGCGAACTAGCCTCATTCGACCGTGGGTTGGGTCTATAAATTGTTCAGTCTTGTGAAATGTTGTGACTTTGAGATAAAGTTGCGACATTAACTGTGGCCGGTATGTCAATAACTCTGCCGCGCCTCCACAAACCGATCGGTTATTTACCTCGCTTTCTTCCCTTTAGTTCCCGATTTATCGTTATGAAATATTTTTTCGTCGATCTACGCTATGGTTGAATATTTATAGTCTTAAATGATCATTATTAATACTCCTTTTTTAATTTATAGCGTTATTTCGAACTGCGGATAGTCGTTGAACAATTTGTGCAAAATATACATCATATGACTACGAAATATGCTGTAGATTGAAAATCTACAGTGAGTCCAATTTCCCTTTTCCCTTTCGTAGCTCTATCGTTATAAACGAGCGGTGAACCGTGAATCGTGATTGATGAATGATCTAAGTTTCTTTGGAGATTGACACCGGCGTTCGTGGCGTAATTTTATACAGTATTTCACTTTCCCTTATTCTTGCGGGTTTCTCCTTGATTTTTTTCGCCAATATTACAAGCTACTGATACTTATAGCCGAAGCATTAACGATACGATTTTGAGAATCAAAAGTGTCGGCCGTTTGAACGTCTCAGAAATGAATCTAAAATCTTGAACCGTTAGCTCTCGCAGACTATGACCCCCTTTACTCATTCGCGAAGTGGAGAAACTACAATCTGCGATATTCACCGGATAGTTTTCCATTGTATTTCTTCACATGATTCATTTCAAGCATTGTGAATGCTTTTTAAACACCCGCGTATCACGATTATGCAGCCGTTTAAACCATCATAAATCAGGATACCTGCCAAGATCTAATCCTTACCTTCTAGGTTCCTGGAATGTGGGATGTACCATGTTACCAGCTTCCATGACCCAGCAATCTTATCAATTATATCTTCCAATTACAGTCACGGTGCTAGTCTATAATGACCTTTTCGTAAATCGAATAGTGGAGCCTCTCAGATTTAACACGGAAACTATTCGTCTTATGAAAATGTGTGAAAGGTATATATACGTACATATGTATATCCTAATTAAGTAGAAACTCAAAGAATTTTTTCGCGCATGTGGGAAAATTCCAGTGGTCTGTTCGTCATGTAAGCTCGAGAATAACTCTCCGAACCATTTTCATTTATCTTGAAAATAGTTCGATTATACGTAGGGTAGAACCCATGTCTTGACAGAGTGTGAAATGAGGTCCGAATCCTACGAATTTGACCAAGATGTCCCCCCTCGATAAAAAATATGATAAAAAGTTCCGTTCACGCTAGTCACTCCAGATATGTCTTCTATTGGACATCCTGAATAAACATTAACCGTGAATCGAACATCATCTTAGGCTGTCGGAGCTACTGATTTGCAGTAAAGTAACACGGGAGGATGATTGCGCGTACCTATGTACCCATAAGCACGTATACAGTAACCGAGAGTTTAACGTAGGTAGGACAGGCGACTCTAAAGTGTGTTAGATACCTATAATCTTTGGATTGGTTGAAGGGAAGACGCGTTTATCTATGACGGGTGTAGTTACGGTTCTTGGACTTAGATGAACAGATATGACCTGAACGAGAAAATAATCGTCAAACGCGTAGCGGTCAGTGAAGCCATTGATCGGTTGTCCGGAACCATTTGTATTCAGAACACTCGATTCGTCGTCTGATTGTGAGATCCGTTCGCGTCGCTACTAACGAGGCATGCTGTAGCTATACAGATGCTGAAGTTTCTGGAACTGATCAAAAGTTCTGGATTTCCATTGAAGTTACACCGCGATCAAGAGTAGCCTCGTATGTTGTTTTCAAGTTTTTCCGATCTGACAGCAGTCTGATGTTCCATCCGTTACGAAAGACGTAAATCGTTACCTCGCTGCCACCGTATAACGGCAACAAAATTTACAACCGCCATTTTTATCTATCAGGTAAACAATAATTAAATCTTGGACTAATTACGCCTGTGCATTATTATCTCTTGGAAATTATCGGATGAGAACCTATACATAAATAAAATTCTTGGTGTCTGAATGATTGTTCAATTATTAATTAAGAGCCTGTCTATATTCTTGAAGCTTCATGTAAAGCGGAGAAAAAAAAAGAAAATTTTCACAATAGACATACAATACTGCAGGTGAGCAGGTGTATGACGAGTATCAGTTGAATTCTCAACAGGTGTTAGAAGTCTCGTTTAGACCGTTACGGACTGAACGGTGCGCTAATGAATAAGGGACGTCGCGTGAACTCAGAGATCCGATAACCCTCGAATAAATTTCGGAGAAAATCGATTTCTAATCAGAGTATTCCTAATTAAAGAGGCTTCAAGAATCGGAGCGATTTCCAGTCGGATAGAAAACGATTCCGTTTTAGGAATTTCGAAAGCACGATGTACTATAAACGAGAGTCTTGTTCCATCCGTGTTTCAAGTCGTATCGACGGTCCCTTTATTTCTATTAATGAGAATAAGGTGTGTCCGTAATCTTGCTGAGTAGGTACTCGTAGAAATTTAATTTTGAATTGTAAAAACTCGATCACCGCATTCGCGGTTTTTGATCTTCTTGTCGATCACGTCTCGTCTTTTCTAATTGATGTTTAAAAAAATGGGTTATTGTTCCCGCGCGATTCGTAGGCCAGTTCTACGGCCTTCAGTCTTTCGTTGCATCTGCAAACTTGGTATAAGGAAGGTCTTACATGACTGGATTTCGGGGAGCTATGGAAAAGCGTTACGGCGAAATTGCGTGTACATAAGTACATACAACAAATCGGAGGGTTCTTGAGTCTTGGTCTCAAGCAGGCTCGACTGTACAGAGGAGAATCCGGTTGGTTTACTTTTTTATCAGGACATTCGCCCCTGGGATATCTCGCAATTTCCCTCTTTCGATCCAAGACGTATCGAGAAACGAACTCTAGCTTTCATCGTTGGCTTCCAACATGACGAGAGTTTTATGGTATACAGATAAATCCTCGTTCCCCACTTAAGCGATAAAATCTCGAGAAAATTCATACTATATTTCTGTTCATATTTTCAAGTATTATCGTTACTATGAATTTCAAAATAAATCGCATCATGTAGGGACCAGAATAAATTATAACAGAATAGAACGTTATTCCTGAGAATATGTAGTTTAGGGCCCTACGTAAGCCTTTCGTGATTCGTATAGCATGTTAGACAATCATTACATGAAAAGCAGTCATCAGTTGTAGTATCTCAAAAAGAAGGTACCTATTCTCTCATGTCTTGGTGAAGTTTCAGGCTATATGGTCAATATTCTCTCGAGTTTTCTACGATCCTATTTTATTACAGTTATGCACCAACAGATATCCACAATCTATACCTTCATGAAATCATACGTCCATCAGCAATGATACGAGAATAATATGATTCTTCTGAAAGGTATATGAAGCTAGTAAATCATGAGGAGTAAGTAATTCCATGAACGAGCGGAAAATGATCGCGATTCTCAGTGTTACAGATCCGCGTGAAATCGAGAGAAATTGCGATTTGTTGTACGAGAAAGTCGCGCACGTGTCTCGTCGATCATTCGAGTTGTAGTAATGTATGGGTGAAACGAATTCAATGAGTTTATAAATACACCTAGTTAAAAAATAATTTGCGATTGGTATTAAAAAAATAAAAGAATAAAAAATACAGTATAAACGCGAACATAGGTATTTATTATCGCAATTACTTCGTAATACTCGCGATTATCCGTCGTTTCTTTAGGAAAGAATTCACTTTTTATCTCTCACGAAGGCTCTCACGAAGGACACAGACTGCAGCTTCATTCCCACGTCGGGATTCTTAGCTCCACTCTTTAGCTACCCCATAAACCAGACGTAAAACGAAAGAAACATGTATGCACTTGCACTGCCGCAGTGCACCAAAATGCATCGCAGTACCAGCAATCTTTCGCAGTAGCTATCACGGGCCCAGGTCCGTAGTATAACATTCGTCTCGATAATGTATGGAAATAATATAAATATCAAGTAAGAAAAAGCATCGTTTACTCACGATGGTATCTTGTTTGCTAATATCTGCTCCGTGCTTTAGGAGAAGTTCGACAACGTCTAGATGGCCTTCGGCAGCAGCTCGTTGCAGCGGTGTTGAGCCAGACTGTAAAAGATTGAAGGAAAAAACGCAAAGTTAGTAACTTTGATATCGCATGACTGACGTCACATGAGGTCGTACGTGAAAAATTATTTTCAAATTAAGTTATCGATGATGAAAAAATCGTTGCCACACCCGCAGCGCGTTATCGAAGCACGAGTTGTTACAACGAATTAAAATGACTTATTGATTGAATATTATGCAAGTAAATAATTTGTGGACATAGTATATTATCGTAAGACGATGAATATGATGGAATTGACGGATCTTGACGAGCTCTGATCCTCTCTTCATCCCTGTCTCTCTTCCTGGCTTCTTAATAATACATTGCGTAAGCGTAACTAGAGTCCGTTAACGGTCCCGTCCGTCCAGTTATGGCGACCAGGTCGAAGAAGAACCCAGTCCTCGAGGAAGACGAGACCGAGTTCATCACCGTCTTGGTATACCTATGTATGTAATATACAACGCAACTTTGTCGGACCATACCATGGCGAATGCCTTGTTCTGAACTCTCGCAAGACTCGACCCTTGAGATGGGAACGAGTTCTTTTGCAGTGAATAATAATTTAACCCTATCGCATTTCTCGAGACGAATGCCCGCTGTGCATTACAGTCTTGGAATAGACATAAAAGGGTTTACAACTCCGCTGTAATATTCAGCCATGATACAAAGCTCTGACGGATGGTATAATTCACGGTTTATTGCATTTTTTTTTGACATATTCTATAAACGAGCAGAAATTGATCATATGTTACATGCATAGTGTATACGTATACGTATGAGGCATAAGAAAATCAAATTTCGCCGGTAATTACAGATTTGCTTTATGCTTATCATAGATATCCTCGCTGGTACTTCTCAGAAGATTATTCTCAGTTATTTCGGCTAGTTCTTTGCCTCTCGAGAAGAGAGTGCGTCTGATTTGATGCTAGTACATGTATAACTCTGCCGTAGGTCCGTTAAAGACCCGACAGAGATATACTTTTGTCTGTACATAAGTGCAGAGCTATTCCGGCGGTCTGTTGGCCTGTCGGCCTGTCCGTCCGTCCGTCGTTCTCATTAGTTCGGTCAGCACGGTGAAAACGCGGAATGTCAGATCTATGATTCTACGGTGGTTGCGACAAAGGAACAAAGCGCGGAGAGATACGAGATAACGATCTAACTTGAATTAACTCGCCCTGCTACTATCCAATGTCCTTAAAATTGCCCGTGGATCGCATATAATTAGACAACTACAGCACAGACTCGTACTCAACCGTCTCTATTAATTAGCCCATGATCTTAGGGTGATGCTGTCGGCTCCTGTGACCTGGAGACGGGGTCTATGGACAGAACTGGTCTCTCTACAGTGTTCGATTACCACGAGAATTTCGCTTCCCTATTTGAGAAGTGGAGGGAGCCAGGCGACCCTGTAATATCGAAATTGATTCCGGTCTCTGTGATTCTATCTGATTATCGTCAACGACAGATATTTTCGATAGAACGAAATCAGATAACTGCGGAATAGTTTTTACATGTTAATTATCAATCCGAATTAAGAAGCTGTTTCGCCAAAGAGCTTCGTTTCATCGCATCGGGCACAACTACCGTGAATGATCTGCCCTATAAGAATCGAGATCTTTGCAGTGCTTAATCTTCTGAATGGAAAAGAAATAGAATAACAGGTGCGAGCTAAGGAGATCGTTGAAAAAATTATACCTACTGGTATCTCCGCAGTGATTCAGCTTTTTCGCATTGCATAACGCGTTTAATAAGATCATCAGGAGTCTTCTCTAACAATGGGTGAAACTGCTGGGTCATATCGTTCATATATCTGGCCAGGGCAGCGCACTGCTGCGCAAGAAATATTGTCGGGAAGGATTTTCGACTACTTGATGTAATTCAACAGCACTAGTGAGAGCAATAATGGTATAGGGAGGTGAAAATAACCATGCGATACGGTGCTCTGATTGCAGGTGAAAGCCGGCATTGTCTGGATTGCCATTCCACGTATTGTCTCAACCATGGAGGCAACAGTGGTTCCTCGTTCTTGCTTGGGCAATGAATTACATGGATTAGACGCGTTATTTACAAGATGCAGATTCGAAAGTTTAATTTTATTTTTGAAGGGTGAGCCGCGGTCGACGATGTACCTAACGAGCAATAAAAAAGTTTGATTTTTTAACCATCTAATGGAAGGCTGAAGGCTCATTCATTGCTTGACGAAATACAGAATACCCCGTGAAAGACTAGCGCGGGGTATCACGTCTTCTTGAAAACATGTTATTATTCAAAAGCATAGGTAGCGTTTGTAAATTCCATGTATGAATTTCTTTCTTCTCCTCTCCTCCAAATTAATTAACGCGTAGAAAACGTTTCTTCTGTGACCTCAACGTTGACGTGTAACGTGATCCTGACTAATTCAGAGTTCGTTTAGTTTTTATGGACCAAGAGCAAAACACGGTCGACAGAGGTGCCGGAGCTCGTATTCACGATTGGGGGAACCCCCAGGGCATTCCAAATTCCGATTCGATGCGCAGCAGGAGGGGATACCCATGTCCGTTCCCTCTGGACCCAGTTCGTTCAGTACCTCAGTATTGCCCGTTTCCATGTGTGGCTAATTGATAAGATCTCGGATTTATTAGCTCTTTCATAAGTTAGATGATGTACTGTAACAATCCGCTTGGTAATTACCGATTTTTAATTATCAATTTATATTCGCGTGATTATTCTTCCGATCCTGATCATCGCACTATCAAAGTTCAAACTCCTAGCCGAATATGGTGTGATGTTTGATCGGAGTTTCTTACCGTCTGAATCACAAAAGGTAGTTTCAGTCTCAAAGAGCACATCTGCAGTTAGCTGAACAATCTTCCGAGAGTCTCATGGCTTATAAGATCAGAAACCATAGCATACCCGCAGCTTCTATAGTTAAGTGAAAGCGCCTTATCTTCGCAGACGCTGCAGGATGGACCATTATTTCACTAAGATAAAACCGAACGAACTCCACAAAAGAGAACAACGTTAGTTTGTCACCGTATCGCAATACCAACGATCCTTTCCTCGCGAGAGGGACTTCGTATCGTGTGTTTGTCGATTAGTCACATAACATCGAAAGTGAATTACGAAAAAATTCCCGTAGTAGATATTTTATCGTACCAAGATTGCAGCAGCACTGCCAAACCGTCGGAAATAGTAAATGTTCTTAAAAATGTTCACAATATTAATGCAAGGCGATATATAAGTCTCATGCGTGCGATGCTTGTGTACACGGATCCTTTGAGGATGCACTTAAAATTCTTTCCTCATCCCAGTGATTGTCCGTTCGACTCTTTCGTCCGTTTGCCTGTTCCTCGGTTAGTCGCGTCTCGCATTATTAAGTGAGTTACTCAGAAACCGGCGAGGATGTAGGAATAGGTACTACAACCCCGTAGGACACAAAGGAAATAGGGTTTCCGTGTCGAGAAAGACTTATCTTTATTCTATAGGCGCAAAGAAAGTTATTCACATTTAATTTTGGACTGAAATTCCTGATTGTCTTTTCCGTTTGCTTTCAAATGTCAGAATACTCATTTCTATTCTGAATTCACAGTCCAACTTTCGGCATTTAATAGTCTTCCTTTCCTGTGGAACTGCGATATGAAAAGACCACCAGACTTACCGTACCGACAAATCTAACATAAGCCTAACTAATTAGCATCGGAAACGATTGGGCGTCGAAGACGATGGTTCAACCTCTTCTGTATAATATATTCACCCTTTTCCGTTTGCCATAGCTACGTAGGTTGAGCATGCTAATTACTTCGCAGACAATACTGGGAGCGTTCGGAGTAGTAGGTATCGTTTAACTATGGCAACGTACATTACACATGCATACGTAGGTATAACAAAAAGTTTATACGTTTTATTTTCGTGCCTCCAGCCTCAGTGTCGCGTTGAAAGTGCTAATTATGTAGGAGAAGATGCAATTCATTATCATAAGATGCTATAAATAAAATTTTCTAGAAAAGAAGTGGAGATTCGATAGTCTTGACCATCAGACTTTTTCCAATAAAGCAGAATTTAAATGATTGAATTCGTATACTTGATTTTACTAAAAATTTTGCGTTAGTTAAACGAACAAATATGTACGCAGCTCTTAAAGAAATTCAAGAAACACTCCTCGTCAAGTTTTACTTATTATTTGCACAAACTTCGGTTACTCTGGATTTTCAGAGAGAAAACAGGGATTCCTGCTGGTGCTGCAAAAGCGAATGATCAGGATTTGAAACATGATACGAATCTCAGGTGAATTTTTTCGTGTAAGGGTGATATTCTTTTTTGTTTGAATTGCGTGGGCACTGTATGGTATATATGCAACGCCGCATGTAGGTACGCATCGCGAGTGTCACTAACAAGCAGGTAAAGTTTGCAAGGCGCGAATCGCTAAATCAAGAGATGTCAGAATATTTACAGAGGAGAAAACCACCGCTGGCCTTTGAGAATTTATCGCATGTAAAGATAGTTATAGTCAGACTTATACGAACTCTACGTTCGTTCCTTAAGTCTTAGCTTCACTTAGCCGGACTTTGGTATTTGTTTACGATGTAAAAGGAAAAAGACATAACGAAATTGAATTAAAATCAAAGATTCAAAGAACGTGAGTGCGACGTATGACAGTGATTAATTAAACTATGCCTCTCAAGTAATTTGCTGCTTGAATATCAGACGCGAGTGAAGAATCTTTTCTGGACCGTTGGAATTCGCGGCTCAAATGAGACATCGCGAGTACATAATATCCAACTTCCTAATTACTTCAGAAAAGAAATCACCGAAAATCTATTACAATAATTCATATCGAATTCGAATGCGAATTTGAAACGTTGAGAAATACGGAAGTTATTACGCAACGAACGATGAGATATTCGACGAATTTGAAACACATTTCCGAAAACTTGAGTCGTTAAATATGGAAATTCAATTTGATTACAATCTTCAGTTGCCTCTCCGTTTGGTTCAAGTGAAAACGTGATCTGTAGTAAAATTACAGAGTAATTTCGCGAGCTGAAATAATGCTGAGCCAATTGGGCAACGAGAAAAAGATGCAAGATGCGAGGAGAGTTGTAATCCGTATTGCGAGGGGGTGAGAATTCACTCGAGTCTGACGTAGACAAACTGGTCCTCATCTGACCGTAGGGATTCTGACGCAAAAGAGTTATACAAAAGTTCCTCCGATCCCAGAATAAACGTCCTAACAACCGATCAAGACCCTGTTCCAGGTCATCACTGACGTCTGTGAATCCCACATCACGAGCCAGGTGGGCAGTTCGCATTGTCTGGATTTTCCCTGACCAAATCCAGTCTATTGGTAAGAAGATTTCATCACTGGGAAGAAATTCAATTGCTTGACAATTAGGGTGGAGCAAAAATACAACATTCTTGAAAATCGACATGCTCTAGGCTGCGAAGTTTGTGCACACGTATGAAAATGAGAAATCTCTTTGGATTCCGTATATAGTCGACATCTTCAGCTCTGGGAAGAGCCTTGAAGTTTTCACTCTTACGTTAGAGTGAAAAAACGCGAAAACCGGAAAAATACTACGTCTGAAACTCTTGAATACTTTCGAAATTGGCAGAAATCAATCATTTTCAAGATCACTTGAAAATTTTTCCAGACTTCGCGTTTTTTCTCTTCAAAAGTGAAAACTTCGAGGCTCTTGCCAGAGCTGAAAATGTCGACTATGTACGGATTCCAAAGAGATTTCTCAATTTCATACGTGTACACAGATTTGGCACACTAGAGCATGTCGATTGTCAGAAGTTCCGCAGTTCCACTCCATCCTATCGACAGTCTCTCAATTTATAAATTCAAATGCTAAACATTTAGACATTCATTGGAAATACTAGATTCTCTAGTCAGTGTATGTCATGGTGTATAATTATATGCATACCAATGAATGTACGTGTGTTCGTCTATACCCATATAGAAGACTTGACGAAATTGATACCTTTGAATAGGTTGCGAAATGACAGAAAACTGGACACCAACCACATTCATTGGGTTTTTCCAAGTCGGTGATATATTTCCCTTGTGATTGACGTGTATCAGGAAAGATATATCACTCGTAGCAGTTATAGGACGAGGTTTTTTTGAATCTGGAATGCCTAAAACGTAGCTGTAATTACCGCACGTCTGCAACATTTTTTTTCTTCCAAAAATTTCTGGAATTTCATTGGAGTTGTAGGTCCAAGCGAAGCTTGAATGAATCGTAGAAATAAAATTACCATACTCAGCGTATGCGGCAGCTGTGGGTCAACGGTACTCGCGTTGATACAGAATTAATAGCCACTTAGTGTTACCTGGATATAAATTAATTGACGGTAGCTGATAGCTAGTGCTCAGCTAACCGAGAACTGAGTCTTCTTCATTGGCGAATAAAGATCATCATTTTCCGCGTATTACCTGTATTGCGAATTCAATTCATCGTCCGGAGGACCGTGGAGATTAATTCACGGCCTATAACTTCTGGTATACCTCAGCAGTAGAAGAATCGAGATTTTTACTCTTTGGCACCTGCTTCCGATGAGGAATCGGGAATCGGGAATAAAGAAGAAAAAAGCGAAAAAAGATTTGCCTTCTCGGCGAAGAAACCCAACCACAGCGAGGTATAAATACGGACGGCAGTCCGCCGATAGCGAACAGTACGAAATCATTCACGATGCGTGAAAGCGGTATTCTTTTGGTATCGATGCTTCTGCTCATTGGCGTTCAAGCACGTAAGTATAAATTCTTTGACCCAACTAACAGCTTTTCTGTGATTTATCTACCCTCCGGTTTCTCATCGGCGAAGAGTTTACATATCATTTGAAACAAACCGTTGCACGGACTGTACTTATACTTTATGAACAGAATCGTTTTTTTCCGTAATTAATTATGACTCGTATATCGGCAAACTGTAATTAACAAAGAATAAATCAGAAGGATTAAAGACCTCTGGGTCTTTTACACTCAAGCTTAAACAATATGTATGAGTATACCTATCTATTCTCTCCCAAGCGATAGGCGGGAAAATCTGCTTGCTCGTGTACAGACGGAAATGAATGAATACGACAGATTCAAGAGGTTTCATAGCTTGCTGTTTTGTTCATCAAATTTTCATCTTATTGAGTCGCATGGCATTAGAATTAGTGTATAATTATAGATACGTACTTTCATTGCGTGGTTTAAGAACAATTTAAGTGAACACTGTCCAAGATCACGAGAGAAATTAATAAACTAGAGGATTAGTTTGTTCCCCGACTGAATCACCGATAGACCGATCGACTTCTATTATGCATTCATTCAGCCTTAAAGAAAGAAAAAAACTTTTGTTACAGAGAGACCCTTCGACTGCGAAAGTCCTACGGCATTATCTGGGTACTGCGTATCGTTATACGAATGTGCGCCACTTTTGAGATTGCTCCAGACGATTCCTCTGCATAGAACAGACATCGAGTTTCTTCGGAAATCCCAATGCTCGATAGTTCGTTTCAATCCTAGAGTATGCTGTGTTCCTGAATAATATCGGTGGCATTGTCCTATTACGATGAACTAATTTATACGAAAATTGAATAAAGAATAACACCACAATCCCAGTTGGTTTCATCTCTCTGAAACGCATTAGTCTAGATCTAATTTATGGTTTCAATTTTATCCTCACTACTCGTATGCATGATTCAGCTCAAGCTGCTACCCCCGCAAATATCTACCCTTGAAGAAATAATCTATTCGTGATTATCGATCGTTAAATATTGCGCGAAATTCAGAGTATAATCGAATGATTCGATCGTAGCTAAGGGTGGTTTTGTGGGTCAGTTGACGTTAGGGGTAACTACCCTTAAGCGACCGTGTGGCCTAACGGATAAGGCGTCGGACTTCGGATCCGAAGATTGCAGGTTCGAATCCTGTCACGGTCGAAAATAACTTTTTTTTTAGATTCTATCATCAGACGATAGCCTGGAGGCTACTAAGAATGAACGATTTAGTAATCCTCATAGTCAAACAAGGTTGATACGAAGTTGAGTTAAATGATAAATGGAATGAAGTGGCCGAATTTTTACGTCCATACACGTTTTCGCGTCACTTTCATTGTTACGCAATTCTCTGCGAAAGTGTGAATTAAAAATTAATTACGTTTTTATTACTTGCGTAATTCGCAGTTTTCATCCGAAGATTCACGTGAGAGATAGTTACGTGTGTATGCTGCTACCAAAAGACGTGGCTTGATCATATTTATTAAAAGTGTATTTGCGATTACGAAACGTTTTACAAAGGGGCAGAAATTCATATGTTAATGAACAAATGGGCTCTCAAAGTGTTTTTTTGGCGTTTAATGGCCAGGAATATTTCTTACGTTAATAGTTTTTAGCAGTCGAAAATTTTACGAGTCATAAAGCACGTACGAGGGCGGATACTTACATGTAGATAAATATATGCTCAGGCTCCTGTACCAGAGATAAATATTAACGCGAAATATGAACCCATGCCTGCTTTCTCTATACTGCACAGTGTACGAGAAGCATTTATTATTTAATTAGAGTTCTAGAATTGTCGGAATCTCAACGATCTAATGATTATTCAAAAGCTGTTCTAAATTCGTGAATTATTCATCCAACCCTGCATCTACAAATGAACTATTTTGCAAATGGTCGAAGCTATTTTCGGAACTCTTCACACGGGTTTGAAAAATGAGAGCTGTTTCATATCGATTTTCAAGTAACGGTTGGATTCAGTAACCATATAGCCACTGAGGACGGAGCAGTGATAATAGCCATGATAGATTTGCGCGTGACCCCTCGATGCCATTAAAATTCAGAAGCTTGTTTCACGTACTCTTAATTCCTTTCAGAATTATTTTCCCACACCCTTTCATTCGTTGAAGATCCCTTCATTCATTGTCAGAAGAAGAAATATAGATTTTCATAGATTTTAGCTATTGGCACGCGAAATTTTTGCTAAACTTTAGAGCTCTGCGTTCAGGCTTTAATACGGTACGAATTGTATGAAGCTTGATCAATAGATTAAAGGGCAAAGAACTTTTCGTAGAGATTTTCGTCGGATCGAGGCGTAGCACGCCGTTGAGTCATCTGCCAAAGCCTTTCCCGCGCTGTTATGTAAAATTATGCAAAGTATTCAAAACGCCGAAACACTGCAGACCACTCCTGAACCGCGGGCGTGCTCAAAATGACTAACGTAAGCTTCACTTTCGCCGTCATTTTCAAAGCTGGATCCTATAGTAGCCGTGTAGTGGTTTGTTGGGATAATCAGATACATACAAGTAGCCGTACTGAGACTATACGACTAGAAATAAATAATACTGTAGACGACAGCAAGGTTATTAACTACACATCGTTAAGACACGACTTCGAGCGCTAATTAACGGAAGAATTCTTTAAACCCCAATTAATTATCGGATAGAATTCACTTATTTGACCTGTACCAACTTATTTCCATCATTTTTTGAGCCAAAGAATTCTATCGATAACTTTACCACTGTGCTATTATAAGATCGTTTAGGAATACGACCCTAAAATCTGGACCAACGTTTTTTATAATACAGAAATTAACGCTGCCTCAATTAGGATTATATTCGAAGTTTATTCGGTGTAATTTTTCTTGTCATAAATTGGAACGAGATACCAAAATTTCGAGCTACAGCTTGCTAGGCTGATTTGGTCTTCACCGAGAATCATAAATCCTCTGATTTGCACGTAGGCGTAGTTACGTTTACCTGCATTATAATGTATGCATTTGCATGTTTATAGACACGCGGTGTAACACGGCAACGATTACACGCTCTATCGGGGCCCTGTGAATACAAACCATGGGAAAACGAAAACAAAATGATAATAATGATAAAAGGAACAATAAATGCACCCCCACGCCATAGACTCGAGACTCCAGAGTCAAGACTGGTCCGTCTCCATACGTGCGTGCAGTTGAACCGTGGACGTGGAGCTGATTGACCTTTGACCATAGCTGTTCGTTGCGGCTTGCGCGAGGGAGTTCCTTGTCAAGATTTCGACGAAGAAACCGAGAGATAAAATAATAAAGGTAAACTCATCGGACAAGGAACTAGTAATAAATCAATGCGTGGGCGAGTCTCAAGTATCTTGTCGCATCTACGTGCTTGAGAGTGTCCTATGACGCGAGAGTTCTTTCTATTCTAATTGATTACACACGGTCCTAATCGTTTCTCAAATTTTTATTCAATCCTTAATAATGACTATGGAGTTTTTAAATCAAACTGTGATACTTCAGGAATAGAAGATTCCCTTCTGGAAACGCTATGAAAATCTATAGCTACGTCAAAGAATTACAAACGGTGGGAGCCTCGAGGTCCGGAAGAACAGGCGATAGAACAACGAGGGTCGATCTTTATGTAGAATCGACAGCTTTTCAAGGATCGTAAGAAGATTTATTTAAAAAACTTTGAGGGCCAATAAACCATCGTGGAATATATTTTTCGTGCAATGAATTACTGCGAATAGATAGAGTGGTGGAGGGATTTCAATGAAATTTAGTATCGAGATTGTAGAGGGCTTATATTTATTCCAAATGCCTACAGCCGTACAATCTTTATCGACTATGGACAGCACCGATGTCTAACTGGTTTCGTCTGAAGTAAGACCATTGATTCGATTATTTACAACTTGGGTATTATTAACTTGAGTGCTAAATCTGTTGAGGGTTGTAATTAAACGAGCATAATAATCAAGGTAATAAAATCTCGAATTACATACCGCATGTGATCACTTCTTACTTTCAGTTTTCGACGTGCATTATTCCCATATTTTTTTATCATATTGATAAACGCCTGGATCTATACTGTTAATTAGTTGTAATTTACGGGCTACTGATGTTCACGGATTTCTATTCCTAGACCGCGTTCACACTCGTTACAATCTGGGGCAAAAAAGGTCGCTCGCATTACGCCTGGCCTACAGTTTGATGGTGAAAAAACTGCATAAATGTACGTTATAGCCCTTTCGCATATTACCTACCCTCCCTGATTACACGCTGCCATAAAACTTGATTAAAATTCTCTTTACATGTCTCAACTCTTCGGTATATCCCAGTATTTTCACATGTACAATAATCAGAATCGCTAACACTACTGTATACGCGTAAGTACGTATGTAATAAAAAAGTTGAAATAAAAAAGGAAAACCCTGTGAGACTAGAAGGAGTCGTCTTCTTATTTTTTTCGAATTTTATGTTGATTTCTTCGTTATTTTTTTGTTCGAAAAACCGCGAGAACTTCGGAGCCAATCCCCTCATTATCTAGATGAGAGTCGTTACCGTTAAGTACCTACAGTCCCGGCCAGTGTCCTACAAATTATAATCATCCGGGAGATTGTCGACGATACGAAATTTGCAGGCGCGAATCCGAGTGAGACATTCGACTCAATTATTGCGTTTGTAGAGTGCGGTGAATTCCCCGCGTGAATTCAGGGCTGCGCTGGGTAATAGCCGTGGGTTTTTTGCGTTCAAATTTAAATACTTTCATTTTTGTCTCCTTTGCGAGAAGTGCCGCCTTAAATGGAGGATCATTCCCCTCGGGCCTAGACCCCTTTTTCTCTTTTTCATTCGGAAGTTAACATAGTGTGTACGTTGGAATGCCAACAAAAACGGTATTTATTATGGGGAAATCTCATGCCTTTATTTACCGAATAAATTATCACTTGGTCACCGGAAAAAAAATACATCTAAACAAAAACGTAGATAAACGAGAAGAAATAAAGCGAGGCTACGCTTCCTGAAAGAATTAGGTCCTGAACAGGTCCACTTCGTCACGCTGTACAAAAAAACCGTCCGTCCACGCGTTGCATCATACCGTAAGATCAACCGCGAACCAAATCCGATTTATTATCAATTCTTGCGGCGAAAAAATAGTATCAAGTAAATTCTTCAATCGAACTCAATTTATCGACTAATTCATGCTCGTGCAAAAGCACTGAGAATTTTGTCAAACATAAAAATATTGGAAACGGTTGATTGTGTTATAGAATAAGACATTTTTTGTCAATTTTCATGGATAGATCGTTCATTCGCTTGACGTGATACGTTGATTTGTCAATCTCTGTGAAAGCCGGAATCAGGAAATCGACACGACTAATTATTTATTGAGGATATTACGTAGATCTGAATGGAATGGCGATAAAATTTATCAACGCCTTACAGTTTCTCGTAACAATAATACTTCGTAGTTCTGTTTGCGTGGGTTAATCCGGATTTACGCAATAAAAGGTTGCTTTATGTTAATTAATGTGAAATTAGATAACCATAATTTACATATGAATGTGGTTTTCAATCTCCAAATCGAACTATACTGTTCTATAACCTCGAGTAAAGTGCCTTTTTATAAGTATTTCACAATACGATCAATCATTAATAATGTTCATACATATACTGACTAATAAAAAAGCTTGCGAAAAATCAAATTCTCGAATATTAGTTACCATAGCTGTTACGAGGCAAGGTCTTTTGAACACTGGTTGCGCGTATAGAATCAGAAATTTATATAATTCTCTAAAAAATTGCATACATTACTCATAGCCAAATTTAAAGCTTGCATAATAAAGTTTGCAAATCATTTGGATCGAGTTCCAAGCTGATTTGTTATTCAAAATATCGAGTCGGCACATAACTCAGAAATTGGCGATGCAAATGCAGAGATCGTTAATTATTAACGGTGACATTTAATGTTGTTTTTGATTCATTCTTGCAATGACCTGCACCTCTGAATAGCGCTCGTACTTTCTGATCAAGTCCGTACATAGCCTCGGGCCGTAATATACAATAGAGGTACCTGGTACATACATCGGATCAAGGGCTAAGGCGATAAGGGTCACAGTATAGTACGAGCTACACCCTTTCCTCGGGAAATTTATACTCGTCCATAAATATCTAATTACGAGAAATTTGAAACAATAATAATGATGATGGCTCACGAGGATAGCGTGGCCATGCAATAGTAGCTTGAAAACAATTATACAGTCGGTACTGTTTAACGACTGTAGATTTTAATTTCTGAAACTGAATCCAAAAGACCCGGAAGATTCATTTTTTTTTTCATCGAGTAGGTAAGTAATCGACAATTTATTCATGAATTCTATGAGAATTACGGAAATAAGATGGGGAATCGTAGACCTTTGTTTCTAGCACTTCAAATGGGACTTGCGTGTCAGCTGATGACTACCGTGCTCCAATCACCGCTCCATTACACCTAATGTGGCGTACATTATTAAACATGAAACACTCGTGGAATGATAGGTATAACCATAAACCTGCAGCACGAGAGGAATCTTCTATAGGAATTTATACAAACTATTGAAAAAATAGGTGTATCTTCACGTGTGTTGAATAATTTTGTATATACCTTGTCAAAAGCTCTCTAGGATTTTATATAATTTATTTCTTTTCGGATGTTACAACGATATGTGAAAATTTTCGGTCTTCTTTTTGATGCAATTTGTATTTGCAATCTGAAATGTTAGATAGCGAAAGTTCCCATTGAGCTACGACATAATAATGGCCAATGATTTTGTCCAATTTGAGTACAACTGTTGAATTTCGTAGGAATGATATGCATTTACATAATGGTAGGAATGGTAGTGAATGACTATCGGACTTCTGCGGAATTGAGAGATCCTTTCTATCTACGGAAACATCTTAATCTTCATTTAATCGTTCAAGTAGCACGTTGGAATAAATTTGTTGGAGCCACGGTCATGCTTACACCACTTATACTTACGTTTGCGACGAAGTTTAACGACTATAAATACGTTTATTTGAATTTAATGTCGCGCTGTTATTAAGATATTTCATTTTTTAACTTCAGCTTGGTCAAATATCCCGGTTCGCAACAGCCTCAACCTGTTTAATAAACGAACGTGTCGATGCGATTAATTTTTACGGAAAAGAAACGATTTTAAGCCTTGTAATGTTCTTACGTATTATGTCACCTCAAAAAGCCAAACCACCGGTTCCTTCTTCTTCTTCTTCTTTTTCCTCTAGCACAAAGCATACATGTAAGTCGTATACGTAATCTCAGAAGAAAAAAGGATCGCATGTCCCCGTTACTTGATACTCGTATGTTTATGGCATTTTTATTATACCTATGATTGCACCCTGCACTCATCGCGCGCCATATTTGTTACGGAAAAGTGAATTCTCGACATCAAGATCGCGTGCCAACGATATCACTGATTTTTACACAACACATCAACTCTATGTATGTTTATTATATAGAGTCTCAGTGTATACCCTGGCTTTTAATAATCTTCGCGTGTTTATAAATTACACATTTGAAAGAAAATTGAAACGTTGGTGAAAAAATCCATCGCTCGAGGATGGAAATCATATAGAAGTGGACATGGGACAGCATGCCGTAGCATCAGCCAGTCAAAGTCTAGATTTTCGCATCAAATTTACGATCTCAGATCTGCGTGTTCGGAATTTACTTCTATGATAGCTTATCCAATTTTCGCAAACTATATTACTACCTGTCCACGATCGACTCTTGCTTATAACGTTTATCGGCTAATAGATTCGTTACTTTATATCTTCCGCATGCTCGTCGTTTTACCTGCTACAAGCTAGTCAATTCGTTAACAGCCATAATTGACCGCTACGGAGTCGGCCATAAAATATATATAGACACCAGTAACTTAATACGAAGAGAAAAAAGACTGACCTAAGTGTTGATTTCATTTTTTAAATTCAACTTTTATTTTTCGTATATCTAAACTCATTTTCAGAGCTTCGTTTCTCGATGAGCTTGTTCAAACCCTGTAATTAATAGCTATATTATTTTGGGCGCGATTTCCGCGTTATCCTGTTGGTAAATGGATACTACTACGGCGACTACGGCGATTCTTGAACCGGTGATATGAATCGCAGTAATTCTTTGAGGGATAGCACTCTGGGCACATTATGCACGCTAATCTCCTGCCGAGGATAATATTCCTTTGATGGGACCTCAGTAATCTTAAGATTACGATCTGAGTGCTCACCATATCGAGGCATCTGCACGCTTGTAAACAGTATAATACGATATTCATTTCCGAACAATGTGCCTACAGACTCTACAATCTTTATCACTCATTGTCAGCATATTCCCTTCACAGTTGGGCGACCCTACCTTTGATTATAATGTGCCCAATTGTTGAGTTCTTTTTACTTTCTTCAGTACAAAACTATAGTACGTTGATAAAAGGATCAAATCTGCACCCCGTCGAGTGTGAAATTTTTTTCTTTTTTTTTTTTTTCCTCCAATTGCCATTTTGTAAGCGTAGAAGAAAATTTATAACTCGAAAGATGTTTCTGCTCATATTGAAGAGTCGAATAATTGAGAACCTCAGAAAGTGATGTACATACATGCAGCATATCGCATACATCGAGAGTATCGACTTCTTGAGATAAATACTTTCGCACGCTTAACTCTGAAGGCCGAGTGAAGTTGAAAGCTGGTATCCGTCTTCAGATCTCTTTGCGGACCCCGACTGCGATCTCATCAGCCGCGAAATGCTTTCATTCCACCGTGCTTTGAATAAAATTTGACTTTAAGATTGCACGCGTAATCAGATAGGTTTCTGAGCAGGAAGCACTGCACTGGAGTTCGTCACAGCGAAGGTTTCCGTACTTGTTCGTTTTTTGAAAGTCTCAAAACGATCGGTATCATATCTTTTTTGGATTCCAATCCAGATCGAAAATCATGATAATTAATGATCGAAATCATAATCACACGAGCCATATAAAAATTACACCTTTCAGGCTGCGTTATGCGGGCCAGACTTTCGGCATAAAAGAAGGTACGCGATCGTATGGTTAATGTACAGGACAAAATTGTACTTTGGCATTCGTATCCACGCGTCGGCGACATCGTACGTGCCCGGCACGATCTCCTGGGGTCTGGTGCATCCGAGTATTGAACCCGGTTCCGGGGTGCCTTGCGTGCTTTCGACTGCACTTGTGTGTGTCGATGTATACCCGAGGATTGCATCTTCGATCCTTTCGAGTCTTTGGATGATTGTTTCGTTGCCGATCGAAAGTTGGCTCAGATTTGCAATTCCGGGACTAGTTAGCGCGAAGTTCTTTTCAAAATTTGTATAAACGTAATTACCGTTGGTTTATACTGCACTGTATACTTATACTCATATTTTATTTTCAGACCTCTTCGTATTCGCATTTTATTCTGCTACTTACGCCAGTGACTCGACTGGTAGCATGAATAATTGCCAAGGGACGAGACCCAAAGAGAAAAAGACGTGAATTTGCTATGATCATCAATCTATAGCAGTACACGTATAATCGTAGTGAGTATGACGTTCAATTCGAGTCAGAAGACAGCATAATTGCATTTCCTCATTCATTTTATTTTTGTTTTTTTGCAGTCACGGTGACTTCTGGGCCTTTGGTATACGAAGAGAGAAAACCAATTAAGATCAAACGAGGAAATCAACTCAGTGACGATTGATAAAGAAATTAGCTTCACATTATATGCTCACGAGTAATAAACGCTTTGATAATTTCAATAAATATGCATGTAGCTAAAGATGCACGGTGGCTTATGCCGCGTCTATCTAATTGTAAGCCGGGCACGTCTTCGTTTTAATTAGTTAGACTGGCAGCAACGTCCGGTCTCCACGACAGGTGATATTCGACGCGACTCGATATATCTATTGCTACTTAACTCTCGCGAGTAACTTACCTAGTACGTATTTGCTGATATGGTGATTTCACTGTATATACGTGAAGTATTAAAAAAGCGATGAAAAAAGAATTTATCTTCGGCATAGAGTATGGAAGAATAATTGCAGGACTATCGAAGGGTCAATACCTGTTAAGCTATTGCTGTATATGTTACTTATGATACTCGCGTGTAACAAACGTTATAAATTTCGGTATACCCGACCTCGACCATGTGCTTTCAGTAATAATTCTTTATCTTCATCAATTTATCAAACGACCCACATATCCCACAGTTAATAAAACTAATAGTGTGTGTTAATGAGATCGCTTCGGAACAGAGCCTATTTCCTACCTGCTCGGATCGACAGGATCCCGTTGCGTTCCTTCAAACATAGGTACACCACACCCACGTGCTACACACACATATGAATGAAGGATACATTTGCATACGTAATTCTGTGTAGGTGCGAGAATATACTGTTTTAAAACAAACGGTACATACTGTATACGTGTGTCCGTGGCTTTTCTCCAATTTTCTTCCAAAGTATTGAATAATTCCCGAGAGAATTTCGATCCTAGTAGCATCTTATAGAATGAGAGAAACGAAGAGATAGTAAAAATGGAAATGTGCAAAGGCAATTTATTCGTGAAAATGACTAGGATACATTTCACGCTTCGAAATAAAATAATTGGGAGATTCTGGTGCCTTTCTCTTTCTCTTTCACTATTCGGTTACCGTGAATTTATTCTGCTTGCGAAACTATTATGAAAATGAAGTGCGTATATTCGTAGTGCGTGTAGCTGTATGAAAATAAATTCTGGTATCGGTAAATTGGTTATAATCGCGTTCGAGGCATAGATTTGCATATAACTTTTATAGCCGCAGAATTTTTGATAATTTTGTACATAATTTATAGAAGATCTTTATTATAGACTGCATACGCCTGGAACGTGACTCGCGGATGTTAACGATTGAATTTCCAATATTTGGGCAGATATTAACGAGCTTCGATTTATTGAGCCTGTCGCAAGATTTGTTGGTCTATAAAATGTCTGATCATTGCGATCCCATCGTCTAAACTGGCCTCAGGCGAAGATTGTAAGTTGTATTCGACGTTGTGAAGTGTAAACGTCTGCAGTCCATTCGAAAAATAAAAAACTCAGAAAGACTCTGGCTCTGGCTATTGGAATATGGAAGAGAAATAAATCTTCGAGAAACCAAGTTAAAAAAATATTTAACCGCCTAATTTGCGAAATGACAAATTATCACACATCTGCAGTTTTTACGCAGGTATTTTGAAGTTTGGCGACAGTCTTAAACGGAAGTTATAATATGCACCGAATTTGTTCAATTCGATTGAAAAAATTTCAATCTCTTGCAGTTTGTCTTTCTTCATTTGAACAGAATACCATGCTGGGTCCAGGTTTGGCTTGAACAACTTCTACGCTCGTTGGCGTCCTGCTATACCATAAGCATGCAGACCTCTCTGGCTATAATACGGTCGCATCCTTGCGCAGGAGATTGATGTGCTTTACGTATAAGTCGCTGGCACCGAATATATATATACCTAAATGTAGACATTACATTTTTGTGAAATAAACGATCGAATCATCTAAAAAAAAAAGGTCGTGTATGATTTCCCAGGGGCAGATTTCGTAACACAATGGTTACTAGGTTGTCAATATTCTGAGACAGAAGAGGTAGAAATGGCCTTCTGACCTTTGATAGAAAGCGAATTCAGGAATCAAGAAAAACTAAGCTGTTCACTACAGCACGGACATATTTCAACAGGTTTTACAGTATATGATGAATGATTTGTCACAAATAATGTCGGCTATTAAATTTGCGGAATAAAAAGTCAGAAATCGTCAGAAAGTAGTCCGACCTGCAAGGTTCCCTGGACTTCAATTAAATGCTTCCGGTTTGTTACTCTTAAATTACGCCAATTATTTCTTACAAGCTGTACGTTGACTTTCAAGAAAACCAGAATCATCTTTGTAGAATATCTACAGTAGCCTAGCAAAGCTATACCTAAACGTTTATTGGAACCTAAAGAAACTGGCGGTTGTTATAATACACATTCTATAGAATATAACTATAGAGAGAAAAGTTGAACCGATCCTAAGCAAGACTCATGTAAGAAATATCCGTCCACGGTTATATGCTGCCTCATCGAACCCTTCAAGAGAAGTAACAGCGTGAGTATCTACAGCTTTTTCTCACAATAACCATTTCGCTACGAGTCTAACATGTCCTGGGAAAGGAGGAAGGAAAGAAACGTTCAGTTATAGCCAATTCATCCGTTATCATGTACGGAATTCAGATCCGAATAAGAGTTGGGCGTGAATCGCGTATAATCGTATAAGTAGGTACCCCGCGGCGTGATCCAATCTTTTGCAGAATGTGTGAGAGAGTGGTTGCATACTGGTAACATGACGTGCGCAGGTTCCTTAGCATATTCTCAATTCCATGGAAGATAATCCCTTGCTGTTTAAAAAGTTTAGTATAAGACTTTCCGAAGATGTTCTCATCCATGAATCAAGAATTATTATATCGAATCTCTATATGAGTAACGAACTGTATTGTACGAATCTTTTGAATTCGATCCTGCGTTGGTGGGGCTCTAAGATTTAATCTCCTCTCAGAGGCTATAATATATATATTTAAATATTCCTTGAAGAAAAAATGAATAAATAAAAAGAAGAGGTAAACCAGGTACTAATTTTATTGATTTTCACACACCTGCGGACGGTGTTAAATAAAATATATGCAAAGCAGCTACTCTCGGCTAAAAAATTCTTAATATTTACACTTTACCGACAAATATAACTCCGAAATGATACGGCGTGTGTTCAATGTCTCTGCAACGACACGCCGAGCTAGCGTATACCACATACACATACATTTGGACACGTTTACTTCCACGCATTCACAATGTACAGAGGGGCTACGGTTTACCGCGGGAGATACCAGTCAAACAGGTATCATTGTCTCTCCCAGCTCTAGTGTAAGTATATATATGTATATTATACACTTATGTGTACGTGTGTGTATTATATACGTATAGCAAGAAACCCAAGCTGCGTCTTCTTCGTTTCCACGGTTCGCCCCGTGAATTCATTAGTAGAGAGAATTTGTGGCAACGTTCTTAGTCGTTTTTAGTTGCATTTGCATAAGCCAGGAATTAAGCAGGGAAAAAAGCGGGCGGTATGCGGTAAAAATCGTCGACATCTTAATTTCATTCGCGCGAGTCGAAGAGATATCAGGTTTAGAACGCGCGGTGACACAGATGTGAGAAAAAAAAATTCAGAGTAATAAAAAGTACGGCTATTTACCATCGGCTATAAAACCCACCTCTCCCTAACAATTTCGTAACGTTATAGAGACTCAAGCTCATTATGAAAATGTACCCAACTACACGACCTCGAAAAGTAACGTTTTTTCAAAATTTCTTTCATACTTGTGACTTCCGGTCATTGCGTGAATACAGTTCTACGTTGGTTTCAATGGTAGCATTCAAGGCGTTGTAGAATCTTCCTCGAATGGCATGTATTTCGGAGTTGAAAATTAGTGAATTTATTATCCATCGATTACAACGTGCTACACGAATGACATTAATGACAGTAGCCAGTCGTAATCCAATAATTCATAAATGGTAAAAAATGATCGACCTCGAAAGACGAAATATCAGTAATTATAGCTCGGCGATAAAAGGAATACCAATAAGTGTGCATAGGCAGGTATACCTACAGGACCTAAAGGCAGACGCAAAGCATGCTGTACATAAGCACAAAAATGGTAATTTCATGACTTTCTTTGAGCCGTGATAGATGCGGTCTTGAAAGAAAAAATCTTTTCTAATAATCTTCTACAATTTATCACAGATCGGCGACCAGATGATTGGTTAATTATACATCACTGGTTCTACAGACCAAATACGACAGCAGAATATAACGAGGAACGGAAGGCTCGGTCTATAAGTTCAGGTCTGAAATATCCGATGCAATAATCGGTGTACGAGTTATGCGTAACGCGTATAAGTACATAGGTATACATTTGTTAATCTTATTTCAATCTATAGCATAACCATAGAGTATGGGTATTATTTGTGGAGAAAGTTCGCCAGCGAGGGGTCTGCCTTTAAATTACGAATGAGAAGTTTAAAGGCCTTTCGACATGTGCTTTAAGATCAGGTTTGTAAGTAAAACGATTTAGCTGCCGATCGTTATAGGTACCTGTACACATCTATGTAAGACGAGAAGCAGCTGTCGTTCGCAAGAGTTACGACGGTAAAGTGTTCCCGATTATATAAATGAAAAGTCATAAGGAGAATGAAAGAAAAACGAGAAAAAATGAAATAAAATATTGAACTCTTCAATTTTCTATTACTCGTACGGTTATAATAGTAGGCAGGTGAAGGTAGCACCACGTTCAACATTCGTCTCGGTAAAAAACGGGAAGAAGAAAGAAAAAATAAGGAAACGGTTGCTAAAAATAAAACCAATAATAATTCAAAGACAAAATGTTATTCAAACGGCCTGACCACGGTTCCAGGCTACCTTGTAATTAAGAAATGAAATGATAATGAAAAGCTAGTGGTTTATTAAACTGCAGCATAGCTTCGGCTCGCCCAAAGACTCTGAAGATCCATGGCTAAAATTAACCGAAATAATTAATTGGTGGATCGAATAAAATGTGGCTAATGATTTCCTTTTTTCTTCTTTTCTTTTTTGTCATATTTTTGACACAGTCATGTATAATAGCCACCGAATCTTATTGGGATACGAAAGTTCTGTATAGTTTGTACCCTGCCTAAAGGAATTCGAGGCATTATACTCGGGTCCAACCGCACGTCTCGTGCCATGGAGTCTGTAATTACGGAGGATTCGGATGGACGTCACTAAGAAATAGACGGCCGTACGGTTCAGCCCCTCTGTCTATATTTTATCTTATGTCTCAGCCTCAGCTCGAGGACTACGAAGTACGGACCAGCCCATAACCAGTCGCCCATAAGATTGACGACGTGTCTTTCAACTGATTCGTGAGACAGATTAATACGGATAAAATTTTACCCTTGGGTTATCTGTGCTATACGAAGTGAAAAAGTATGTTAAAAATGATCAAAATGCGACTGTGCATATCGACGCGTATTCGTCATAGCCACTAGATTTCTCGATATACCTGGGGCAGGTCTGAGGTAAGAGTTTACCAGAATTGATTTCCAAGAAGAACCAGAACCGCGGTGAGGTAAGATTTTTCACTTGTTGAATTTAGATTAAAAATTTTCTTCCAGGTAAAATTCCTGCGGACAACCTTTTACCGACTTAATGAACCTCCCGTTCTATCGGGGTAGAAGAAGTCAGAGCACACGCTGCGTTTATGGTTGTTTCACGTGTTGGTGAGAAATTAAATTGAGATAAGGCCGAAACTTGATGGCATGTTTCCGTCCCAAACGGCACCTCCGGGACACCACCAAGTGAACGAGGGATGAATTGATGAGCTTATCTTAAAACGACGAAAAACATTGTTCTCCAAGTTTCTGATGCTAGTCACGCATTGAACACGATAAAGACGATTCTCACAGGCAATTACCTATCTATAACGAATTAGCTAACCTGATATACCGATACCGATCCGTTACCGAATCACAAAAGGCTACAGCGAGCAAGTATCGCGTTCGGAAGCAACTTGGTGAGAAGAAAGACATGTAGTTATTTACGTACTTGTAACAAAGGTACGTACAGATACACATGCGAATGGAACTTTCGCCTCATACAGAAGCCTGTAGCATTCGCATATATCTACAGAATATGGTATGTGAAGCTGAACGTCCTACACGATTACATTACGAACGAAGACGTACTGGTACGTGGATGTAGTTTACACTTTTATAAGAGAAACCGTATAGCGATGGGTTCGAGTTTAGCTCGAGTGAAATAAAGTTCTTCGTTAAACCGAGGCTCTTATCAATATTTGGGAAATATATTTCACATAAATTCACGGTCCGTTTGAAAAAAAAGGTGACGCCAATCTTCTCCGAATCGTATCTTGGAGAATTCGGAATGGAAACCTGAGGAATGTTAATTCAAATATGCTAGTTCAACCCATCGGTAGTTCGCCCTGGACTTCTGGACAAACGTGTTCTCTTCGAGCGAGTAAGACGGCGAGCAGAAGCAAGTGAAAGAGAAAAAGAGAAAGAAGAACAGAGTGAGACAGAACGAAGTAAAAAAAGGAGAAAGAAATAGGACAAAATTGCCCGTCAGTCACTGCGGCATCGGTTGCATTGTACGACCGACGTCGATACTAAAGATAACCGGGATGGTGGAGGAAGATATATGTTATAGAACCCCTTACGCATAGTTACTGTTCCGATTCTTTGTCTCTCTCAAAAATTACTAGCTATTGAACGACGTCGTGTACATTCACCGCGGTTACGATCGTTGCGGATCGTTCGAAAAGCATCGATACGTGCGCATTGTAGTTAGCAATAAACGTAAACATCGAACGCCCATCTTTGGTCCATCTTTGAAAGACCATAGAAATACTAACGTCGTTATGGGTACCCAAGCTATGTGCTGGGTCTCTCTGAAATCTACCTTGCGGAATGAGAAAACATGTCGATATGCTTCAGAGTTTCTTATGATTTCAAGTAGGAGGCAGATTATTCATCATGGAGATTGTCCATGGCTCGTTACTTCTTCAACTTATCATTCCTTTGACGAGAATTTCAGTTTTTCATTCCTACATAAGTTTACCGCAATTTCTACAGGCTATAATTTTAATTTATTCGATCGCTGAGTAAAAGTTTGAAGAAATTTTTTAGCGAATTAATATCGATGAGACGCTCTGTAGATTTTTTGCTTCTTCTCTAAAACTCGTCCGTCCTACGCGAATACGTAAAATTATTAGATACGTATGGAGTGGATCTGTACATAGCACATCGTACATGGGCACATCTGACTGCCTCTTAAATTGCGTAATTTCCGTAATTTACGTGTCAGTTGATTACGGCGTTGGTAGAAAAATTTATACGATATATACGTATACTTTGATTTTTCAAGCTGCCAAGAGTCGAGTCTCGTTGATACTACGAATAGACGGATAATTTGTCGCTCTTTCATCTCATTCCTCGGCACCAATCATCTCTGATATCCTGATTATTTATTCACCAATACTATCATGTATTATTCACTCAAGCATATACCGCCTCGAGATTTTTATCGAACCCTTGACATAGTCGGTATATCAAATTATCTTTCAATTTTACTTTTTTCTTCAAGATCAAATGTCTCGATAAAATCTCGTCACTTAATGCACGGAACAGATTCTAACTTTATTTCCCATACATATTTACATATAGCCAGACAATTTCTTTCTTCGAGCCCTCAGGATGAAGTCAATCAAATTATCTCTCAGCAGAATAAAAGCCAGTAGCATAAAGTAACAAAATTATACACCAGCAAATGGATGGGACAAACTGCTGCTATTATCATTCGTGGTTTCCTAACTTTCTCACTTTACCTTGCTTTCCTACTTTGCTCTCTAAGGCTCCTTATGTGATGGGTTGCCATGCCTATTAATCCCCTCAGAAAGATTATTCCATAGATAAAGTACGCGACCAAGTCTCTATAATTAGGGAACATCGCTGCAATTTGTCACATTGATTAATTGAATTGACATATCAGGTATCACGACCGATTCATCGCACGAGCTACGGGATGCCATATTTATTTGATACTCAGCTGCAGTTTCCTTTTTTATTATACCTACATCCCTTACTTATTTCTTCAGCTACAGTCTGAGAGCAGCGAGCGGGAATTTACTCGCGATTTATGCCATCTGCTATCTTGAATAATTTTTAAATGCATGTATTTCGCGAAGGTATTGGGTTGGGCTTGGGCTACGGCTTTGACATCACGTAGAGTGAAATTAATGAGAAACCTTCGCTTGGCCAAGCCGAGAGAGGTGCTCTGGGTCTGATAGTATGTTTAAAAGCATGCGTGAGCTCCTGTCGTCTCCACCTTATCGCTTTTTTTTACAAGTCTGAGTAATGTGTCTTTATTAGTAACTATAGGTATATAAATTATAATTAATATAAACGGCTCACGTTTACTCAATATATTATTCAAGCCCCTATTAAAAGTTGGCAATTTTATATTTATTTCTGGCTATTTACTCTGAAACTCGTCTCAAGTTTTAAACTTACGATTGAGAGCTCCTGGGGGGGCCAATCAAACGCGCAAATCTTCGTGCAGAAAATACCGACTTCGAGGCTACGAAGAGATCGCAGATGTCCACTCGAAGACTAATTTGTTCGTTACAACGAAAATGGGCCAACAAGAATGTCTTAAACTCTCAAACTCTTATCTCAGATTTGTGAAAGGGCGACGAAACAATTTTCCAGAGACCGTCTATTCCCTCTGATGTATACTTATATATGAATTTACATACGTGCTAAAGCAAGCGTCTCTTAGATCTGGACAAGACCTTCAATTTGAGGCAATGGCGCAGTACCTAATCCCGGGCTACGATCTCCAGTGACAAAAAGCTAATTGCGAGTAAATTTTCGAGTTCTTATATGTGAGCTGAGGGCCGTTTCGTTGTGTTGGTGTATTCGTCGAATAAGAGGTGAGAAAAAATGATACTTATAGCTTCAATATTATAGCCCTTTATATGAAGAACGGATCGACTCGGAAGTTGCTCAATAATTATCTTCGTTACTCATGCATCACTCTCTCCTCTTCGGTAATACGACGAGTCTTTCTTTTTTATCTATCTCTAAACTACATATAAGGTATATGTGTAAGTACACATCTTTTGATTTACTCACGTTGTCTGCACCGTTGACATCGCTCCCGTGGAGAATCAGGGTGGTACAAGCATCAACGTGTCCTCCGGCTGCAGCCAAGAGAAGTGGACTTCTACCGTGCTGTAATCGGAATGGAGTTCAATTATGAGTTCAAATGGATCTAGTGATTAATTATATAACTATAAGGAATGTAGAACCACGGCTATACCTTGTTGATTTGGATTAGAGAATGATTTTTGAAATATTAGTATGAAAAATTGAATATTTTCTTATTTTCTTATTTCACTCTTGTTATAACGTTTCAATGAATGCGAGAGAAAGAACTGGTCTAATCGTAGCTTTAATGATCCCGTATGATCAAGATTTGTATACCGGTATTTCTGTCAAGTTGGTTGTAGTCGAATTCTTAGCCAATTATTTTACCTTTCATCGTCCTCACGTACGAGGCTTAACGATATCGGAGAAGGTTATCGCCAATCGACCAATCAATTAGCAACGTAATTAATGCTACTCCCCGTCTTAATATATGTTACATACATACTTTTCATGCTACAAGGAATTCCCTGCGGGATTCGCGAATCGTCGAGGAAGTGAGTATTTAATTAACCAAATTTGAATCACTAACACGCGACGATATATTCGCGTATGTATCAAAGCTTGAACACTTTTTCATATAGAAATTCGAGTGTCTATCTGTATAAGGAAACGCCTACACGTAAGAATATGCCTTAGAGAGATTTTTATCAAGACACTCGATTGAATCTCGAGCCTGATAAATTTTATCAGATTTTTTTTGAAAGGTGGCTGAACCGAATACCTCTACTGTACTCTTTCATGAGAATCCCAAAAGTTTTCCCTCGAACCCCAGATCAATAAAATCGATGCACTGAGATATGCTAAGCTGCGAATCGATATTGCAAGTTCGATGGATTGACGTCGCGTCGACCAGCAAAATTTTATGAATACCCTGGAGTCTTGTGAGTACGAAAATTAATGGAGAAAGTCTTGAGTCTATAAGTACGAAGAAGTGACCACTAAAGTATCGCGGATAGATGGGCAGGGTATATAAGAACGAGTATAGAGTGTCATTTGGGATAAATCATATCTATTGATTATTCGTTTCATCTTACGATCTCAGGCGTTTGAGATCATGGGGGGTAACTAGGCTGTCAAATTGATCGGGATAATTAATAACGCTGTTAAATGTGTACTACGTTCATTAGGCTTAGTTTTCGCGACAGAAGAATTTCTCATACCGGTTTCTAACATTTATTTCAACAGTAGTCTCCAACTGTCGGGACGGATATTAGCACCAAATAAGCGAATGTGTAGAACGGACCAGAACATGCTCCATGGAATGCGTTTTTATGTTACTGTAATCGGAAATTATCATCGATAGAAGCCGAATAATAGTACCGATGTAAATTATGGTAGCTGGCTAAAATTCATAATGAGAGCATTTTGAAGCACGACTACACTGATCTCAGCCCCGAAGACTGCAAACAGAATTTTCAAAGTACAATTTGTGTTTTTATGTGATTGACAGACTAGTTTGTAGCGAACGAAACTAATTCAATAAATAATCAAATTTAATAACGAGCCAAATGTTGTACTTCTTTATTTGTGTAATCAATTTTTAACCCATTCGGAGTTACGTGGTCATACAACTTCTTTATTTGTGTTAAATTTGCCCCGATAAGTTTAGTCAAAAGTTTTTTTTTTTTTTTCCATGGCAGTTAGGGAATTTTTGCACCATTATACTAAGCGCAGAGAATGATGAATCATAAAATTAGATTGATAAATAAGATGCATTCATCAGCTTGACGGCAAGTTGATCAAATGAAAAAGGAGGTATAGAATATTTTTCCCATTTGATTAAACTTCGTGCCTGGTCGTGGGATTGTAACGCCGTGAAATTGGCTAAGGAAAAAAAAAGCTTTGTGTAATTAACCGTTCGCGAATGAGAAAGCTATTATTGATTAAGTATCGGTGCATCGTAGATGCAAGCTGCCTTGCAATCAGTTTCAGCGTTCCTTCCGACCATCAGCCATTGAAAAAGAAGATATGTCTACGCGGAGGCAATTAATTACGTCGGCACGATTAAAGAGGAAATAATTGTAATTAATGCGTGGATAATCCGGGATACGACCTTGCTCCAGACTTCCATGTGCGTGCCTCCTGACTGATTTCGCTTTGGTATGAATATAAAGTACATATATCTATACATGAGTGACTTTTGCAACGTTTCATAAGCTCTGCGTTCACGCATTAATCTTATGCGTGACCGATTCATTAATCCAAACCAAATGAGATTAGCATGCGTGTCGGCATTAGACGTTGCCAAAAGAGACTGAATATTTTTCTTTAGCATATCTGTTTTTGGCACTCGATAAAAGTGTTCTTTTTGGAGTTAAACTGAACTTCACTAAAGGGAAATTGAGTTGTGTAATACAACTATTATACAGGTGAAAAAATTTGCGTTTTGGAAATTCAAGATTCTGTCTCGAAACCTAAAATCTCGTCGCTCATATCCTCTTTGCACCAACCCCTCCCATCGTGCAAAATTTCAACCTTATAGGTATAACGAAAGAGCGTGAAGATTCGGGAATATTTTCACGTATATATGTGAAGGTGCAATCTTTTATCATCGATTACTCGAAAGGTACACATAATATATCTGTGAATCTGTGGATTCGACAAGTAACCTATTTTTGTATGTGGAACACAATGTGCTGTTCAGAATACCCTGTGTCTGCAAGCAGGAAATACCCGTATAACAAATGACACATTCACATCCGGAAGATTCCTTCCTCCATTCAATATGCACAATTGTTGTCTGCAGCTTCCTAGTTACGGTCATTAAATATAACGGACTTGTGGTTTATAAACGCAATCTCTGTATCAGCTGAATATTTTAATTTAAACTTTTGTCTCGTGACAGGACGCGGCTTGTGTCATATAATGAATTTAATTTTGTCACATTTCCTGCTGGAACATATGGCGAAGGTCTAAAGAGAAAATTCTAAATCGTAACCATTTACCTATTTCTTATTTTTTCTTTTAACGGCAAGTCGTACGTCTGTAATAGTCGCGTAATAAAAGTGCATTACGTTTGAAGTTCCGCTTGAGTTTAGTTACCATAATTAATCCCTCGAGATTCGACAAAACGGTATGCAATTCGTTAGCCGCGATTTAACTACGTACTTAAATGTTCAACCTGTTGCAAAATACCGTAATTAACAATTAAGGTAACCGGGAATGGCTGTCGGCACTGCGTATTGCGACATTATTAGATAAAACCCAAGTACCCCATATAAGCTTAAACGGTAATATCTCTATGTCTACATAAATTCTGACGCCATTAATGAACAGCTCGTGATATATGATTCGCTGTAAACATTTTAGCCTAGTTATAACAGACGTAACGTTAAATTGGCGATCTTATATATTTTTACACACCGCTGTTACAAAATTTTATTTAATCAGTCTACAATTGAGCAAGTTCGAAAATACCTTCCAGCTATTTTGTCTTCCGCATAAACGAGGCTCGATTCTTCTTCCATAAAGGCACCTGGAACGCGGAATCGCTTCAGAAACTCGATAGGCATTACCTGCTGCGGCTTTATAATAGCTACACGTATAGATATACCTTCGAGAATTACACACACTAAACCCGATCCAACGCGTGTCACGGTGTCACTGGTGATCAAAGTTACCCTACCAAGAGGTAGTAGGTAGTTAGGCACCTAATCGCGACGTTTAAACGTAATGGAACACCGACGTGACCAGCTGCTAAGATAGTTCGATACTTTTACTATGCGCATTACGTTTAAGTGCAAATAACTATGCTTTTGATTCTTACATATGTGAGTTTGACATAATTTTGTAGAAAAATTCTGAAAGCGTTATACAGGAAAAATGGGATGAAATTAAGGGCAGAGGTTCTTGATCCTAGAATAAGGGAATGAATCAGAGTTGGTGACTGTAATTGAATTGTTGCTGACTATATTTGACACTTCTATGTATATTTATGCCCACAGGGTGTGGTCCATTGTGGAGAGAAGAGGCCATTGTCTATGGCTTAAGATCGTTTAGACTTTAGGTTGGGATGATAATCCTCTTAGACTTACGGACTTCAAATAGCTTGGACCGTTTAAACTTTAGCTTAAGAGATGGAGTCTAGTTCTATAGGTCAAAGTTTCTACGAACCTATTTTTCTACGCTGTTAATACACGCGTGTACCATCGTTAAACTCATTTCGGTTGTAATTAAAATACTTTTCACTTCACGCAGTGTATTGCTGCACGCATCTAATTAGACAGATATTTGAAACGATAAACCATATGGAAGGACTAGATATGCCAGGTAATTATGTGTTTTAGTAATTTGAGGAGTCTCAAGCCTTGAGTAACCATCATTTATCAATGTAATATAGACTTAAGTATTCTAAATTATAAAAATTATTTTGACAACGATAAAATCGATGAATAGTAATTCATTTCTCATTAAAATTCATACCTTTACCCTCCTTCGAGAATATACCTTGCCTAAAATTCTTGCCTCCATGTATTAAAATCTTCGGTTTATTACCTATACACCTACACCTACACATCCGTGTGCCTGTAGATATGAGTAATAGCCACTCAACGATCCGCTTAAATCGCTGAGAACTAAGTGGCGTAACCCAATTCCCCGATTTTTAAGACCTGCAGCGATACTCTCAGGTTGTATTCACCGTGGTATTAAAGTTCACAAGTTCGGCGATTGCAATTCGGATTTTTAGTAGTATCACAATTCCTTAGAAAGTTTGATTTTATATTTAAGCGAATCGTTGGTCTGTTCGTGAGGTCTGGTCGTTAGAAATGGGAAAGAAATTGTAAAAAGACGAAGATTTGTGTACCTAAATAATAAAAACGCTCATGTTTATAACATAGCGATTCTACCTCGGACTCTATGAAGTGTAAGTGACATCGAAACCAGATCCTGTTATCGTCTCAGTCATGACAGACAATTACTAGCCAAGTACATATACGCTCATATAAATACGTGGTAAAGGAGTTAAGAGACTGACCTCATCGGGAAGTGGTTTGACGGCGTCGTCGAGGAGGCGAGCGAGACGCGGGGCGTCGCCACGAACAGACGCCTCGCGCACCTTCTCCGCCATTCCTGCCACGCATCTGCAACAGAGAAAAATGAGAAACAAAAAAATAACAAGAATATAGCAGAGATCTAAGCACCCTGTACCATTGTCGTATGACAAGGTATATGCACCTCCAACAGTAATAACAATATCCGAATTGCGGAACAATTGCAGAATTAAATCGAAAGACGTACTGCGGACGGGTCCGTCACGTCTTTCGATTTCATTAGTCGCTTACGCGCGTATACTTCCCGTGTAAAACGAAACAATGATACACGGTCCATTGTTTAATAGACAATAGCTACGTGTAAGAAAAATGATCATTCTTATTTGGGCGACAATTCCCATCTACAAAGCGGCTTACGTGACTGGATGAAATGACAAAATAAAGGTGGATGCAATACTGTATGGGTCGCGAATAGTAAAATTTGACTAGAACTTGACCAGAATCTAGAGCAATTAATCATACGATGGAATCAACGTTTCATGCGAGATCTTATTTCAAGCGATCTCTATGCATACAAGAAAAACATGAATTTCAAATCGTAACTGAATAGAATCACTGAAAAAATCTGTTTCCCTAATTCAGATTGATTTTCAAGAATATAACTATCGATCAACACTTATTTTATTTTCATATTATCATCCCTGCTTTATAGTTTCAATTGGAGACCGAAATTTCTACTATGTACACCAAGTCAAGTCAATTATACATGTGATATAGGTATACGAATGCTCTATTGTCTAATTGTGTAATTTCGGGTGGATCAAACCCGGGCCACTTATTTCTAATCACTATCAAAACGTGGGTTGCTCCAATTTGATCCTTGTCTCGGTCTATACCAATACGAGAGCAAAGATAATCGGAGTATATTACGCCTGTTTCATGTAATTGCATCTGTCTCGCGTTGTTCAATGTGCCAACGGCTGATTTACCCGCAAGGTACGCATAGAAACCAGATAATAAAAGAAATAAGGTGAGACTGGAAAAGAATACATGAGAAAGACGTATAGGATGATTAGGGATGAGTTATAGCCTACTTACAGTTCGTAGGCACGTGTAATGCCGCCATTCACGTGGCCAAACATGTCCAGTAGAACCTCGGATCTCGTCTTAGGCATAATTTTCTCATACACATATATCTTGTTCGAGAAAAAATACTGAATAATCGATTACACACGCGTGGCGTCGTGGTTTCAGGTAAAAACCCGCGGGTAGGTATATAACGGAAATACTTCAACTAATTGTTAATTACCTAGAGTAGTAGAACCAATTAAGCCGACCATTATAATTTGTTCTTACGGCGTTTGAGACGCCCGCGTGGATAAAAGGGAGAAGACCAATGCCAAAAGGAAGAAAATCAGCCGGATCTGCGGTGGGAAACCTTAGATTAGAATTGGAGTAAGAAGTCTTTTAATTAGAGATCTTCAGATAAGAATGACTTTTTCCTATTTTTTATTTCACTGTCGTACGCATCGAAGAAAGACGCACGTAGATATAGATACGTGCTCTACGCTACACTAGCTGCTACACGCCGCAAAGTTCATGCAAAAAAGTAGATATTTCTAGTGGGTATATTCGATTAGGGAATTCATCGAAATTCAACAAATCACCAAAGGTACTAGTGTAAGGCTTCAACTATTCGAATTCTTTTTTCACGCCCTTCCGCGTTTACCGTTACAAATTTATCGACGTGTGTAGTTACAACTCAGAGATTCTTTGATGTCGATAATAAATCGTGCCGCTGTCCAAGATCGAATCTCTAATCCATTATCGTCAATGTATAAATTCTAAAGACACGATCTTCGAAACGAATTAAATCGCGAACACATAACGGTCGTCCATATACGTGTCTACGTACGTTTATAGTCAGTTTCTAGATTATTTGTTATTTTTTCTTCATCACAGAACGAACAAGATGCGAACCAGATAAAACGCTCGGTGTGACTGAATTTATAGATCGAAGCTCACAACCAAACGCTGCACCCAATCCGGCCACATCCTTCCTGTAAGTACATATGTACGCATCAATTATATAAAATCAACTCATTCTTCAGCCTTGGCTTTAGGATGTTACGCTCCGTTGTGCAAGGTACGGAGACGTTATATCTCAATGGTCAAGCTGGACTGACTTCCGGTCTTTATTAGTGAAGGCCGACCCTATTAATTTCATACGGGTAAAAAAAACTGTATCGATATTATCGAGATTATTTTTTAGTTTTTTAATGGTCAAAGAATCTTCGATGCGTGTATACGATAACTATTATAATTACAGGAACGGAATTGATCCGCGTAGTCCGTTTAAAATGAAAAATTATTAAATATAAATAAGGACAGGTGCTCGTTGCTGATGAAATAATTTTTACATCATCTAAGCACCTATTATATAATTAATAATAATTATTACCCACTCCTATCAAACAGAGATATCCTTAGTTTATAGTTGGATCGATAAAATTCATTCAGTAAATATTTACCATCGATTTTTATCGGATCAGGTAAGGAATAGGTCAATTTTCAATTTTCACAAGGAATTCGCCCTAACGACATCGAAATTCTGTGTAAAACAACACGTTACGACGGCACTTATATGCTATCATTATATTCTCCTCATGTACCTTCATTGATCACTGTATTTTGCGGCCATGAAGATTCTAGATAAGGTGAATTCCAGAGTATCAATTCTCGCATACATGTTTTTCAGGAAAATGACGAAACAATGCTTTTATAAAGTCGGTATTCTGCACTAAGTTAAAAATTTGAATATTTTGGAGATCGAAACAGGTGAAGAGGCGTTGCATTTTAAATATATTCTATGGTGAAACACGCGCAGTAAATCACCTCGGATATAATCGTGACCAATTCAGACGAGAGATACGGTCTGACCATCAGACGTTAACTGCAACAAGCACCAGGTTCTCTTGGATACATGAAATCAATCTTTCTCGCGGTAAATACCAGCCGACATTTTAATTGCTGCTTCAGTTAAAAGGATTTTCGTTTGTGGAGTATGTAACGCTCGTCGAGATACTTATTACAGGGGATTATGGTGTCGAGAAGTTTTAATTACGTCAAAACAGGGAAGAGATTTTTTTTCCCAATTTTCGTTCGAACCCTTTCCTTCACTTCAATTTTAAGTATATTTAATTGTGTTCGTATTTATATAGTTGTGGTTTCCGATATGATATAAAAATCTAAACTAAATGACACGAGGCTTCGTTCCATTAGACATGTTCATCAGAGTATAGGAATGAAATATTCGCGATGTTTTTTTAAACGAGATAATTAAAGAATAACAAGTATCAATTTGGTCCTGAGGGTTGTTCTTGAGAATGTCCTCTTCCAGCAGACTCTTCATCCGGAGAAGTTTTATAATTTAAATGGTAAGATTAGAATCGTGGCTTTCCAATTAACTGAAAATACGCTTAAACAGGTCCGTAAAATCTCTGTCAACGGATAATTTTATACCAACACAGTCTCATCCGTGCCTAGAAGTCTATACGTGCAAGACCGAGCGTGTAGGCACTTTAGGTGTCTTTATTTATCCATATATTACTCACACACGTGTCTCTTCGAAGGTACACGCATGTTGCCCAGGTAGGTGACGTCTTGATCAACACATGAATCGATGCTGTGGCTACTGCGACCTGGAAGAAGGCCTGGCCGTTTTCTTAATACACATGGGGTTCGCTTCTCAAAGGTATATCGTTGTATGTTGAATAAAACCAGGCTCGATAAAGTAAAGACTTCCACCGATCGCTTGTACATACATGTAGGTATATACATCTAGAATATAGATAATATATACTTACACATGTACTTATTCGTATATATCACAACGTATATACCTACTTCTCTTACTTTGCTCTCTGCCTTTTCCCATTCAATGCTAAGAAACGCTCGTATAAGATTTATAAACCGGTCTCCGGCACAGTACAGCGGCATATATGTGCAAGACGGTTCAGAAAATTCTGGATTCAAGAATCCGCGAAAAAAATTCAAGATCTATGCAGATTCTGTTTTAAATACAAGACAGGATAGATCGTGGTTCATTTTTTCACACGAATGTTAGAAGCTTTGTTAAAATCGTCGATCCGATCCGATGTAGTGGAAAAATATCGACTGGTTGAACAGGTATGCTATGGTCGTACGAAGGCTTATCTTGTCCGACGTAAATTCAAAATTATTTACGCTCAGAGATTCTCATGGCATAAGTCGTAAATGCAATTAGAATGCATTGTCGATTCAGGGATGAGAGACCTGAGCATTAATTCCGAGTCGCTGCAGTGCAGGGTGACTGCCAAGGCAGTAAAGTCAAATGATTCAGGATATTTCATTACGTGTAGGAACGCGTAAAGTCGAAGTGTGAATAGATGTGGTTATGAATTTTTAATTATAGACCGAGAATGAGTGTCAGCGAGGCGTGCCGGATAGTTCGCCTCTCATTTCACTTCTCTATAGAGTACCTCTTAATCGATGCCATTAACATTTGAGCTGGTATATCTTTTTGTGAAGTAGTAATGGTAGATGTAAGACACACGGTTATACGTTGTTGTTAATTAATCGTCTATATGTAGTGTTCAGATGTAATCTCGAAGTCGTCTAACTTTAGTTTTTCGAACCATTTATGTTACCAGATATGCAGTCGACGCGTTAAGCGATGAATTTATACGGTGGCATTTAACCAAAATCGAATATGGATGGAAACCTGCAGATCCAGAAGCTAGACCACGCGATTTCTTGAAACATAGTCGATAAAAAAAAAATGCTGAAATTAAAACACCAATTTGATATCGTAGATATAAAAAATATACCGGGAATCGAGTGATCTGAACGAGTTAATTATTGACGTTGCGGAAAACAGGTTCAGCTTCATCTTTGTTTATTTAAAATTATCTTCGACAGCTGTAGAATAAATTACCAATCGGTTTTTTATTCAGGATAATTCTTTCCCCTGAAAAGGGAACGACGCCTTCGATTGGCATCTGCAAAGAAATACTAAAATGCCAAGAATAGCCTGCAGTAGGCATTCGTGGCAAATTGAACTTCTCGTAGATTCCAGACAATTATCCACTCTACCTCATCTTGAACGTGCTGGCTACACAACTCCACCGGGTATGCATTCCTGGCTTCCTCTTAACTGCCAAAGATGCACATAACAGCTCTCTAACATCTTCGGCTTAGCAGATATTGGCTGACCACGATAATCGTAGGTAACATGTGGCTGCATTCGCCATATGCTTTTTCCCCAACAAGATAAGCGCAGATTGTTCATTTTTTAATGTTTTTTATATCCCACACGCGCGCTCCTTAAGGAACCAGGTATAACAACGCATATAGCATAGTAAAACTGTGCTACAACTGGTCATAGTGATAACGAGCATAACCGCGTATAGGACAAACAGTTCGAGTTATTAGTAAAACATGTTGTAACTGCATACTGTAATATGTATCACATCAATATACAGATAGGTTCACGTACGAGAAAAAAAGTCTATTCGTGGTTGAACTTAGGCCAGTTTCTTAGCTGCTAATTAAGTCATAGGCGGTCTATACGAAGCAGGATCACGCCTGTTAAACGAGATTTATACGCGTGGTTAAAGCCAGGAAAACGACGAGTTGTATTAACATTAAGACCCACGACGGTACGTGGACATTTTGAAAAATAAATTGCTCTGGTGATGCTGGCAAGCAGACGATGAAACAAAATGTACAAGCGAGCAAGGATCGTTTTTACATTTAAAACTTCCGGCTTTAGTTACCACTACGATTAAATTTATTCTGTGACTGATGAATATCGAATGAATTGAAATTCAAAGACAACTTGAAAGACCGGAGACTGGTGTCCCCTAGGACTTGAATCTCTCCTTGGAAGTTGTCACATTTAATATATTTGTACCCGCTCAGCATCTCCGTTTATACACTGGATGGGGTCTTTCACTGTTTTCTCTTTTTCTTTCGTCTGAATGATGATCTATCATAGAAAATTCACAGCCTCCTTAGGCCTTTTAGATGTCGTAATTATCGTCATTGCTTAATAAACTTTTTCATTCGTCTTTTACACGTAATGCGACTCGTCAAATCATTCTCAAACCATTGTGGCTGATATATCGTCCTACTGTGCTGCGATGGGACAAAGCGTCAACAATTTCATCCTCATCTTGTTAGGTCAACTTTGAAAAATGAATTTAGGCGGAAAGACGTTTGACTTTCTCTTGACCATGCCTACTGCGTGTATATATGCTTTTTGACGCGTGACAAAATGTGGGAGTCCAACTGCAGTCCCGTAAAACACGATTATTTCAAGCTTTTGACGATAATTGAAGATTAAGAACAAGATTGCTCAGTTCTAGGCTGAACTCTGTCATCGAATAAGAGCAGATTCATTATCTATACAAGTTTCACAACTCCGCGGTAGATATCTCGTTAATTGGTTCACCTCGGTATCGACTCGGTTTAACATAAATGAGACAAAAAGTAACAGAATATCGAGCAACTCCTCACGCAGTCGATGGATATAAGTATAAATGTGAATTCAGTGGTGTATACTTACAAGTAATCGCACGAACGTACTTGTACGTGTATCTCTAGAAGGCTTTTATTTCTATTTCGTTTATTTTATTTCAGATTAATTCAATTACCGGTCGGTTGGCAAATTGCTTGGGATTTATCAAAGCAAGCTTGTGGTCAACACGTAGGTATAACTTAAATGGTGGTATAGAATAGATACCACGTACCGTGCATAATAAATCCTTTAATTGTATCTGAGTGGTTTATAAATTACGAATGAAATTTTTTCCACAGTCAAACTTATCCGTACAATTCATCCGCATGCGGGAGCACGCAGTAATTACTAATTACATATATCCATCTACGCAGAAGCAAGCGAACAATTTATTTAGCATTCGATCATATAATACACGATGTCAGAAATACTCAATTGCCAGTTACCGATTATCATAATAATTGAGCAAAAAGATAATTAGGTCAATACGGAAGGAATTATTGTTAGATATTTTAATCGACAAAAAACTCTGATCTAGGTCCATTTTATTTCTATCGGTCATTAAATAACCAGATAACTGTGGGCTCATGTTTAGATGTATGCATATAATACATATAAATAAATTCAACTTGCTTGATCTCCATTTTCAACAAACACTTATTAAGTAGAAAATTAGCAAGCACTCGATAGTCCGAATAAACAAATTGCAAAATTCATATACGTTTCGCTTTGCCACAGCTCTGAATGATTTAAGTCCAGTGTTGAGGTAAATTTTACTTCCAAGAGTCGGGAGTTTGGTGAAAGAACGTTCTGACACCGACACTTCATCATAATTCATGTAAACTTGGAATAAGCCACCGATTATTCAAGTGTTTAACAAATTTGAGTAGGCATTTGAAGAGTTAGAAAAAATTGGTGGCTTAAAATAGGTATTCCTATATATTTCACCTATACCTACTACATAGTCGACTTCTAGCAGGATACTAGATACACGCAAAAAAGAAAAGTACGATCTATGTAGCTTAAAACGGAGAATAACGTTATACCGCGTGGTTGGGATAGAATTATAGGTTTCAAATTCCGATAATTGACGCGATCTTGAATCCCATGAGAATAGTAGGTATATAATAATTCCAGGAGCAGCGACCCAATGGATCCAATTATTAGATGCTTACTGTACGCATATAGAGGTACCATCTAGAGCTGCCGCCTCAGGTACCTTGACTTTCCGCGATGTTACTTTCCGAGCACACATGCATCGATTAAGTGATTCTAATGATTTCTTACCGTGTTTTAACGCCGGTTCCTTTCTTCAGTGAAGAGAAATGAGGAAACTATACACGCCCTTGGTCTCGTTTATGACGGATAATTGTAAGTATCAGAGTTCGTTATAGGTAGTCAACGACGACGAGTTTCAGGAGTAACCCTCCGTGGACGTTCGTCATTATTTTAACCGCATGGTCAAGCTAAAGAGCGGCAAGGAGTACTGACCGTAAGTAAATTGATAATTAAGTCCGTCACCTTGCCGAGAAAGCTACGAAGGCCGCTCAAAAGCGGTAGTACCTACATTCAGCCGGTTCTATTACGTGATATAAATTGAAATTGGGATATTTTGCAACAAATAAATTGAAACTTTGAAAGACTCGGTCTAATGGGTGTAGGGCACAATAATCGATGCTACACACTCGCCTATCGTAAGATTCTTTGGTCCAGGGTGAATATACACCTTACACACAACTACAGTCGTGGCATAGTCGAAGTTGAAGACAAACTGCGCCCGTCCACCAGAAGACAGCTAATGGACAACGTGTTTCCGGAAAGTAAGGCGAAGCCATCGTATAAAGAGTCCATTAGATCGATTTACGGCTTTAGCGAGAGACTTCGATGGGTCAGACTTTAGACACTACTACACAGTAAACAAGCTGACTGCAAAGACCATTACTTCAATAATTGGAAAAGGAAGATTATGGAGGTGTACCGTTTGATATACTATGTATATATGTCGTACATTCAGACCTGCGCAATTTAAATAAAAGATCACGGGAGTAGAATAACTAATTTCTTCCGTAGAAATAATATTTATAGCAGACAATCTCGTCATTTAAGTTCTCTATTCGCCTGCTATTTTCCATGAATCGTATAATTGTGATTACAACTATAGTAGCAGCCTGGGATCTCTTACTCAGATCCAGGGCACAGTTGTATGGGTGTTTCGACGTGATACATTTACCCTCGCCCGCGCTACGAAGACCGATTACAGGGCTTCATTAGCATAAAAATGCGTCTAAGAAAACTCTGCCGAAGACCGAGTTTCTAGAACCGTTCTTTGACCCGATAAAACAACGACTATTTTGGAGAAGAGACAAAATTTCTGGGCATGAAATAGATATTACAGAAATGAATCGAGTACTATTTCGCGAGTAAAAGAGAGATCCACATGTGTCGAGCAATCATGATTTTATGTGAACAACGACACTGACATTTGTACTGAGATTGTAGCGACATATCATGGATTGGCGAAGATCGCAGACATTAGTGGACATGCATTCTGCACATAGCGCGTTCCATATTAACCAGAGCAATTTTCTGAACATACTTTTTTATTTTCACTCTTCTCAGAGCGATGAGTTTGCAGTGAAAGATAATTACGCGTTCGATCGCGGAGTTGATTCGTGCGTGGTAAGCAGCTAAGCCTAAGGCTCTCTGTCTCTCTTTCTCTTCTCCATACGTCCTCCACCTCTTTGGTTTCTTTTATTTCCCCCCTTTAATGGTGTAATTATACAGCATCCGGGCAAACGGGGAAATCGAGGGCGATCTGAATTTCGAGTGAATTTAAAAATAGCTTCGCGTTTATTTTATTTATCCATTTATTTTTTCCACCATCTTTCCTCTTCCATCCTTCGTGGGTCAATTACATACCTTGGAGGTAAATCAGTAGTCACGGATTATTAATGACAGAGATTTCTGAGGTATGATGTTTACTCAAGAACTTATAGGCATGCGCGGCTATACGTTTAAAACACGTACGTATTTAAAAAAAATATCACTTGAAAGATTCGCGACAAAACCAAAAAGCTACTTCTCGACATGCGAGTTTCTCATAGCGTATACGAAGTTATAAAGCCCCCATAGAGTTCGACATTCTGTTTGTATTCAATTCACAACCGAATGAAAATCTATAAAACTTGGAACGTTAATACATTCAGTAAATGAGTAGATACGGGCCAGCTTATATGGCTCTATCTGAACGTGCATTTCGACCCGTATTTACTACAAATGTACAGGTACGTGTATGTATACAAATTTCGAATACATAGAAATCGAAAAGTGCTTCTACTGCATATAATAAAGTTCTCCGATAGACAAAACTGTGTGGGTACTACATAACGTCGCGTCGTGGGGCAACGGGCCTCATATTGCCGGCCCAAACTCTACCTCGATTTCACTTTTTGTCCATAGATGCTAGTCCAGAAAGATACAAGCGTGCCGAAGCTATTAGACCGATCGCCCTGATCCACCTTTTCCTTGCTCTTGAAAATAATTTAGAGACTCCGTTCCGATCGAACAACCATGCAGCTGGCACATCATTTTCCTTCTACAAGGTTCTACCTTAGGTCGTTTGACGTTACTCAAGCCTCTAACCGAGATAAAATATATTAGGTATACCTATACACAGGAGAATCTAGTTTTTATGCAAAGTCTGATAGTATACATGTGTTTCGTCTATCATTATACATGGATTTTTTGCGGCAGTTTGTAGATGACAGATTTGTGGAACGGTATAAGTTTGAATAGGTATATATATACATAAAGGAGGACCGAAGTGATGTTGGACCAATATTTGACTAAAAAATGTTCAGTGAGTCGTGTAATAGTGCGTTTCCTTCACAATAGAAATTTTTTTTTCCTTTGCTGTTCAAAAAGGCGTCAACTGTATGATCGAATCTAGTCTTGATTTTACCCCTTCGTCAATCTCTTCTAGAAAAACTGAATAGTGAAGAACAAACTGACGGTTTGTGTCGCGCCACAGGTGGTTCTGTAGTTTTCTTTGCTTTCCAATCTTCGCTTCTTTCTTCTCTTTAGTAAAATACCCTTCGGAGAATACGGACACTAAAGGTTCGGAAATACAACAGTGCAGAGCTGCAGCTGGGATCAGAGAGATGGAGGCAAGACTATCATTAAAAAGGAACAGAGATGAAATCGAAAGCCATAAACTGAAGAGACTTCTTCATCGTGAAGCATGGGCCGGTGAAGTGACCCTCGGATCCTGATGGTAACAGAAATCTTATTAAGATTTCAGTCGGTCCCAGCTAACAAGAAGCATTTACAAACCGTAATCTTTTACGTTTTTCATTCGATAGTGTTAATTTGCTGCTACTGAACCGCTCTGACCGAGTCACCTCGCGTGTCTTCGATACTTGTAAAAGTTTATTTAATTAACGGAAGTTACAGTAATCAGCAAATGGCATACTGATCCTCTCTGCACAGCGGATAATTAATTATGATCATGTGAGTCGAAACGATGAGTGCGGACTGCGTGAAATGAGATATTTTATGAGATGGGGGAAACCTTGGTTAAGAGAAGAGCGAAGAACGTTCACGTGAGCCAACCTCCATCTCATTCGAATGCTCGAAAAAATGTTTTTTTTTTCTTCAGTCTCCCTTGCGCTGCTGACTTTTTTAATGAACTAGTTTCGTTTAACTTGAAACTGCAGCAAAATTCTCGTCGCAATGATATTAATAATTGGATTTCTTAAAGTATATCTAAACTCCGAAGTGAGAATACATGCTATTTTACATATCACGATCAGTTCCATCGTATAACGTTGTACACGCCTGTTCTGCAAGTAGCTAGCGTTGCAAGAGGATTGATAACATTAATTTTAAGCTCACCATCGGCGATGGCAGATGATCAGTCAACCACGCTATATACTTGTCAATATGCTAATTCTTATTATAGGCATCGTGCACCAAGAAAATTGAACGTATATTTAATTTACAACGATCAACAGCTGACTAGTAGCCCAAGGGCGTGGTGAGGTGTCTATTAGTGCTTGAACCTATATAGAGGAACGTGGGCCACAACTGACCTCCCCAAAACTGCTGTAAATTCTTGAAAATTGATACTTTATAGATATATCAATGATCTTCGTGAAAAAATACTTGCATTTCTGTCAAATCATTGCGAAATAGTGTGAGAAGTAGATGCACGTGCACTTTCCAGCAATTAGAGCTTCAATATGCGAGGTTCTGGCTAATTATGAGCCCCCGTCAGAACAACGAAGACATACTCTTAAATTTGCTCACTCACTTCTTGCTTCGTATACGCATTTGCACCGACCCATACCACTAATAATTATTAAAACAAGAAACACGAAGCATAATGGTTGGAGGCAAGGGCTAAATCATGTTGATGGTTGTAAAAGCGTTGGGTCGTAATTATACACATTGTCCCATCGGTGTACGGGTATTGATTGTAACCAAAATAATTTATAACTAGTCAACCTGTTTCGGAGATACGCTAAGCATGGACTTTCAGCAAATCTAATGTCTGAAAATACTATTCCGTGTACCCCTTGAAAAATGAAAATATGTTTTCAATTTAGTGCCCATCCATTCCTTGAAAAAACTCCTAAAAATTATCCGAATATGATTTGTGATTTGATTCAGGGCAGCGAAAAGGTTTCCTCCGATCTTCATAGGAGTCGCAAAATTTCCAATCAACATCATCAATTGCTGGAGATATAATATGTGTGCCGTCGTTTCCCCGGATATTTATAGGTCGTACACGGAATATAACTTCTACGTTATACCGCGCCGCATGTGCTCGGGGCTCGTAAATGTACATGAAATGTGTATTCTATTCCCAGTCGTTCGATATATTAGACGATCGATTTTTTTCGCGCTGACGAGATCTTAAGTGGAGAAGGATGTATCGTAAATGTTGAACATGATGAAGTTTCTCGAAGTTGTATAGAAGATTAGAAATCGGTGTTGGCGAAGCAAGTGCCAAGATAAATCAAGTTTTCTCAAGCTCCTGCGCAGAAATCTATATCATGCACCATTCTTCTGGATAGTTTTCACCCCACCTCTCAATGCCAGAAGGCAATGTATAAATCCATTGCTGTTGCAATCGAGTGAAAAATTCCATAAAAGAGAATGTTCTATCGTTTCATTATATGTTCGAACAATGATGCAGGGTTTATTCCCCATTATTCAAAATTTCGCGGTGACTGAAAACAGATTTTTTACCTTCAACAGTCATAGTTCAATATGCAATGACAAGTCTGGAGGGAAACGATTTTTCATCGAGACTTCCAGGTAAAATGTTCGACTCTCTCGAGGCACGCGACTATACAACGGTTCCAAATACATGGTGGAATAATCTTTATAAATTTCTACCAAGTTTTACATAACGTCTTGCTAACCGAAGCAACGGATCGAACCAAGGCAACGTGTGGTACCTTACGTATAGAGCAAGTAAAACTTGGTATTCGCGGTCGTTCGCCATTTCTTATCTACTGAGTCGAAGCGGTAACTGCGTAGTCGTAATTCATTTCCCGTCGTTAAGACGCCAGGATAAAATTAGCTCGAAGAGACTAAAGCTAACCCGTTCTTACTCCCCTATTGGACATCATTCTGATATGATAATAAAAGCTGCCATGATTTTCGAGTCTCCGTCTTCTCCGGTCCAATCAATTAGATCCCTAATTCGAACTTTCCACTGTCGATCTCAAAATGAGACAGTTTCTTTCTCTTCTATGGCCAACCCTAACGGCGATAGCAGCCTTTGTAAAATAAGCTGAGGATTGAATCTCGACTCTGTACCTCGCCGCACGCTCGGTCGCAGTACTTTGCTCTCGATATGGAAGTCCAGATGACTATCTGTACCAATTTACTAGACAGTTGCAGGTATACTGGATCGTGTGAAGCAAATAATCCCGCTGAGCGGAGGAGCTCATGTACATATATTTACGTACGTCTATTAAATGTAGTCGCTTATGTTAGAATAAGATCCTCTACTACTTGAGCTTGGCTTTTCATGTTTGAAATCGAAAGAAAACTGCTTTTTTAGCCAACGAATGCCTCTCTATGACTACCCAAAGTGGCGGCGATCTTCTACCCGTGCGAAACGAGCTTTAAGAATTCATTTGCAGAAGGGAGTGATCGTTGTAAACCACATCGTTATGGGTGAATTATATATTCCGTATAGCTCCGTGCGGCTCGCCTCATTTTCACGGCTACCATATCCCATTGCATTGATATTAAACTCCCCGGAAGGAGTTGGATAGTTGGATATATACCTTTTATGTGAAGATGTTATTCCCTAAGAGTTAAGTATATTATTATGGAATGTTATACTTTTAAAGCAATTTGTGTATTCGAATACAACCGAACTTCAAGCATGACTTATAGGAATTATGATACACGCTTGACTGTTTCGCAGCAGCAAGTATCGGTAAAACGCGTCTGGTTTTATTTCGACTGTGCATGTTCGTGCAGCGAGCAATTGGTTTTGTTTGGAAGATTGAGGCATCAGAGACCGTTAATTGGTCTTGAAGATACCAGTTCGTCAGACTACAGACGGTTCCGCAAATTGCAATTACGCGATTATAAAAGTATGTGTATCAAAATGTTCTGTAATTGCAGCTCGTTCATTTCACCGTGAACCTCATTCTCTCTCGAGATGATAAAAAAATTTTATCCACAAAAGAGGGCGACTTACTCGATAACCGCTCTTCTTCACAGTTCAACGAACAAAGTAATAAAAATTGTCAAAAGGGTCGCGACTCGAGGTTTATTTACCGTATGGCGGCTCCAGGCTCGTAAAGCGTTACGAATTCTGATATCAGGAAGTATACCTGCCACAGTGAAATGCCGACGTAATGCTTGGTCATGGAAAATGCACGTTGTGTTGTTTGCCACACGTACGTCTATGCGTTCGGGGGGATCTTTTAGGAAGGTGCTGAAGTTATAGTGTATGAATGTATGACCACCATTTGTGTATGACTTATAAAGCAGTGAGCGTATATGTCAGGTATTGAAGGTCTTGCGGTACTGACAACGCCCACCATTTATATACTTTCTACGAACAATCAACAACAATCAAGGATACATGTTCTACGATAACATTATATATGAGGAGGTCCAGAGAATTGGACATCGCGGTTACCCGACGCGAACAGGTTTTCTAATCCCAGATATACCAACGAGTCGGGAATTCATTCCCCCTTTCGAAAACTCACTGGGCTAGGCGTCCGAGCGATGATATTAGGCGTCTGTGAGAATCTTGCGTCTCGTAAATCTCATTTTTCGTTTTGATATAAAAATTTGAAATCCGTACGAGTAACAAAAATGGAAAAAAATCCCGTGACATAGATCTTCCTTCGAAAGTCTTGAATCAGATTTATGAAACTTTTGGAAATGAGGATTGCTACATCATACTGACACCCCCATAGATTTAATAAAAATGATCAATAACATTCCAAGGAGTGTCGCTTCGCATGGTGGACGATTGATATCGACGGGATGTTCTGGATGTGAGTCGAATAAGTATGTGGCGTCAAAGCTATACCTGCGTGCGAGAAACAACAGCGCATTTGGACACGCTCCGGTACCTACAAGCGTATCTTTATAGGCAGTGTTATATAGCATTAACTCGCTTCTATGTAATCTCTTACTGTGAATTGATTTGTCTCTCTTATACACGGGAGGATGTTCTTTGAATTTTTGAATAATCTGTACCTCCCGAAGTGGGGATATATTCTCGATACTTATAATCATTCCGTTATACCGCAGGCACGCGCAACTATACATTTGTTATCTTATTTTTATAGAAATTTTCTCTTCGGTTACATTTGGGTGTTAACATTCGGCGTCTATTCGTCACGCCTATATCGCGTAGACTCGCTTGGATAAAAATCTCACATATGAACTTGCGGTCTGATGCTTAGACTCATGAGATCGACGCTCGAGATCGAGCAAGAGTTCATTGAATGGTGATAATTGTCGTGATTAAAGCGATTTTCGCGGTTTCTTATTTTTGTTTTTATCGTAGAATTAACCATAGTGTAGCCAAGTAAGCCCATGGCTTAAAAAAGAGCTACTGTATTATGTATAGGAGGGAGAATAAGGTCCTGGAATCTCGCCAATTAGGTACGTCTGTTTTTTTAGGCTTTCAAATTCTATATGCGGTATTCTTACTAGGCTTTCTTCGCATTAATAAAAAAGGATGTGTTCTTACCTGTCCTACATTCCACACTGAATCAGGATACACGTAAATTAATCCAGAGCACTAAGATCAACTGTAGAATATATGAAAAACAAAATAATAGAACAACAATCGTCGATAAACGAACACTGCACTTTAGGACGACCACTGCACAGTATAAAACTTGAGGTATCAAATAAAGAGCATTGAAATCTCCAGCCCTCGCTTCAAACAAGCGCGTGTTACGCACTGGCCTGTGGCTACTTCTAAACCAGCATTGACATCACTTCACACGAACCTCAACACAAACTTCCATTCAACTCACTAAAGTTTGATTCCGCTGCGTATATCCAGGAATATATTTTTGTTTTGTTTTTAATAAAAAACTAAATCTCCAAAGAATATACCACTGCGGGTATCACCATTAATAGACACATCAATCATAGGATTTCTGGTGTAAATGCGTTGACTTGAGAGAAACTTATTAATGATCTACATATTATGTCTAACGGGGTAGGTAGCTACGTAATTATTGATAATTATTTAGACACGAATCAAAACACTTTACTGAACGACAATCTGTTCTCTCAGACATAAGCCACGTTCGTTTGATATTTTGATAGAAAAAAAGAATGAAAAAAAAAGGTACAAATCGTCAATATAAACACGCGAATAGGTGGGACCGTTGTTCCACCAACTGGCAGATGGTAACCGTACAGAAAGGACGGTTGGGCAGGGACTGATCCATAGATCGTGGTAAGGATCGACAGATCCCTCCACGTACGAACGAAGCGAAGGAGGAGTTCTGAAGAGTATGGATCCCCACTACACCTGTTTTTCTTCCCCCGCTCCTACCCTTTTGTCTGCCAGTTCCACGCTTCCCGTCTTTATTTCACCTTCTCTGTATCTCGCTCCCACATATGTGCGTTGTTAAACTAAGGTGGGTATAAGTTAGCTAGTTTTCGACTCGATGGTTTAACGCAAGAAAATAACTGCGTGGCTGAACGTCTTTGAGGAGAGAAAAAAGAACAACATATAGGTACGTCTGCAGACAGAGCAAGGCTTATGCTTTTTACTTTGCTGATTGTTCGATTGATGCAATTATCCAAATAGTTAGGATTCAAGTCACATACAAGGTAATTGTAAAGTTGACTGGAAAAGACTCAGTCCTGTGTGCTGCAGTGTGTAATGAATAAATCTATCCCTATAGGACATTCCCATATGAGTCATTCCTATATCCTAATTGAAAATCGCAAAACCGACACATATCTATTGGTCAGCGATAGACAATAATTTTCTAGTCAATATAGGCGCTAGTCTTTGTCGATTACTCATTGACATTATTTTTCAATTATATTCATGTAAGATCTGGGTATATATTATATGCGCGGTACCACCTCCTGTTGGGGATGAGTGGTGGCAATTATTTTCTTACATTTTATCGCTAGATTGATACCATCCCGTAATAGTATTTTATGATTCAAACCAAGTTAATCGATTGCAAAGATTTGATATTTTTCAAATATATAGGAAATCATGTGATGACATTTTACACCGCTGCATAGTAGCACATATAGCGTACAGTTTTCCAAACAAGGAATGATCTGTATTGCTCTGAAACCTGTTGCAACGCGTTAATTCTTACGAGAATGGATACTCGAGCTAACTACCACTTCAGGTTTCAATCATTTCCTGCAAGCATAGCGATAGCCCTTTTATTCCACGTCAAGCGGGACACCCTTTTGGCCGCTGTGCTTGGAGATTGTGGTAATTTTTTTTTACATATTTTCTGGGTGAAATAAATAAATGAAACATTTTTTCCTCAACTTCAATGGTTCGGAAGCTACCAGAGGTTGAATTTTCGAAAAAACGACCAAAAATCGGAATCGAGTTCTCCTTTAAATATAAATATCTCCGGTTCCCTTTGTCGTACGGACGCCAGCAAAAACTCATTTTGAAGCTCTTGAATTGTACTTTCATCCAACTTATTTTAAATTCATCGAATAAACAATTTTCTATTTGTTTTGAACAATTATATTTTTTAAACGCGATTTTCGAGATGATACCCCCCTTTGAAAATACTGGTAAAAGTACGAGTGTGTTCCTTGATTAATTCTCTACGAAAGCTGTAAGTTTCCATCGGAGTTCCATTTTGAAACTTACAGGTTCTGTAGAGAATTATTTAAGCAACACGCTCGTATATTTTCGGAATTTTCAAAGGGGTTATCATCTCGAAAATCGTGTTTAATAAATATAATTGTTCATAACAAATAGAAAATATTTATTCGACAAATTTGAAATAAATTAGACGAAAGTACAAATCAAGAGCTTCAAAATGAGATTTTGCTGGCGCCCGTACGATAAAGGGAACCGGAGATATTGATCTTTAAAGGAGAGCGCGATTCCGATGTTTGGTTGTTCTTGCGAAAATTCAACCCCTTGTAGCTTCCGAACCATTAAAGTTGAGAAGCAAAAAAAAATGTCAAGTATTCATTTTACCCAGAGAATATGTACAAAAAATTACACAAGAATCAGAAAACATCGAAGAATATTTTTGGCCAAATCCGTCCCGGTTGACGTGGAATGACTCATATTTGGATCGTTATTACTGCTTTATTTAATTATGTTTTATTGTCAATATCGTTAGAAATTTTCCAATCAATTTCTGCCTAACGCATTGCCAGTGAAAATGTAATTGGATTGGAGTAATATAAAAATTACTTTCAGATATTCGAGGCTATCGCTCAGCAAAGGATAAGTTACGTCAAGGAAATCGAGTGTTAGTATAAGTAATTAATTATAGGTACATTAGGGTGGTCCTTAATTAATAAGGTCATTTCCGAATTTCTTCGCTCCCAGGGGCTAAAACAGCTTCAAATGAATAAAAAATAAAATACCCAAAACCCCGGCCTCCTAAGTCCATCCTAAATACCTCCCCAAGGCATCCTGAATTCTCCATCCGATTAACACGGGACTTTCGACTTTGCGCGGTTAATTTTTGCTTCTGATCGCTGTATTGCTGTCAAAAATCTGAATCTTGGCGAATATCTCACCTACAGTAGTAGGTATTCCGTGAAATTTTTTGAGATTTTTCGCTACATTATTTTCCGAGCTACGGCTGGATGAAGTGATGTATATTTTTGTGAAATTCTTGTTATCTATTATAAAAAATCTTTCGCGAAAAATCTCAAAAAATTTCACGGAACTACCACTGTAGGCAACATATTCGCCAAGTTTTAGATTTTTGGCAGCAATACAGCGATCAGAAGCAAAAATTAACCGCGCAAAGTCGAAAGTCCCGTGTTAATCGAATGGAGAATTCGGGATGTCTTGGGGAGGTATTTAGGATGGACTTAGGAGGCCGGGGTTTTGAGTACTTTATTTTTCATTTATTTGAAGCTGTTTTAGCCCCTGGGAGCGAAGAAATTCGGAAATGACCTTATTAAGGACCACCCTAAGGTACATATATGACTGTAAAATAAAAATAAAGACAGGTTTTTGTCAGAGAAATGTTTATTCGATGGTTAAATTACAAAATACTATACCTATTCTCTTCCCTCTCCGTAGCACAAGAAAAATTGAGGTCGAACTATGAATATTTTGTAAGTCGATACCATTAACTTAAATGACTAAAATATGTTTGAAATTTTTCATTAATTTTTGTATTTTTTTTGTTGTAGTTTTGATTTTTCAAGTCTATATATGCATAGACTTCTCCTTTTTAGTAACATTATCACACAAACCAATAATAATCGAATATTTTGTTCAATGTGTATATCATTATACCAATAACTTGTAGTACACGTTCCAAGTGAATAGAAAATTCATTGAATCATAAAATGATGGTTCAATAACAACTTCGGCATTGAAGTAAGTAAATAAGTAAGTAAGTAATGATTTAAAATAATGTATCTTGAATAATAATAATATTGTCACATCATTATGCAATACAGCATTGTCAAATCTAAGGTTTCCTATAGACATTATTATGTACGATAAGATCTGGATTTAGTATAAATGTTTGCAAGAACAAGTTGTAAAATGAAATTAACAAAATAAAGAAAGAAAAAAGAAATATTGAGTGAATTAAAAAATGTCTAGTCGATTTGAAGCAGCATTTATTTTGGATAAAACAATGATGAGTAAAATACAGTATCACTTCAAATCTTCTGACTTTTCAACAGTTTCAAATTTTTTTTCTTTTCTTTTTCTTCTTACTATTCTTCTTTTTCTTCCTTCGTTACTTATATAAATGTATTCGTGGGTGTATGTCAGCGTGTATTACATGGTGTGTTAAGGTTGAGCATGCTCACAACTCAACGGTCAAAACTGCTTCCTGTTGTCGAGCACCTAGAACAAATAATCAGACAGTTCATATTTATTAAGTCATTGGTAGTTTTGAATACAACTGAATTTAAATTTAGCCACGAGTATCATTAATATATGTATATACCAATGTACACAAGCAAAGGTTGTAATATCATACGGTGTAATAACACAAGTTTTAAGCTTCCTAAGAGGCTCAATCTAAAACTAAAGATATTCATTGGTCAAAATAAACGTGCACAATGGTCTGATTTTCCCTTGCCATGGAAATATCTATGTGCTTTGTGAGAAATAACATAAAAGTATAACAGTTCAGATCATGGCCAGATTAAATGAAGAAACATAATTCAAATTTCATATAATAAAATGATTTTCGATTTCAAATGAATGGAAAAATATAAAGAGGGATTTCGAATACTGTCAAGTTTGAAGAGAGATGAACTATATGGATTCCATAAAGATAAATGTCTTTTATTAGCCAGGCTCGAGATCAGCTGATATTTTCATCCAGTAGTGAATATGTAGACTTGTAATCATAAGTTAACATAACAGGCAGCTTTGATCTTTACGGAAATCAAATTCAATTAGAAGAAATATTTGAGAAATAAAAAACATTGTATTAATATTCTGATAACTTTAGTATGACGTACTAATAATTGTTTAAATTAATTCTTTTGTGAAGAATATTTGATATCTCAAGATATTATGATTTGAGAGATCATTGCTTGCTGTTCAGCCACTTAATGATATCGAATGGAAATGGATTAATTTATTGTGAAGAAAAAAAATAACATTGGACTTAATAATTGCAGCATGGACGGAATTAGGGCAAGAAAAGCATAGTTCAAATATTATTGAGAAACACATTTTAAAAAAAAGGGTATTTAACACATCCAAGAATTCCAACAAAATTTATTGGCCACGTTGTTCAAGAGAACCGGAAGAGAAGTCGATGATCTCAAACCAGAAGGGAATAATAAGCGATCAATTGTTCGAATTTTTGTTTTATTCCAAATACCGGATGTTTTTGAATTCTCTAAAAATTCCAGGTCTCACGGAATCAGATTTTTCCATTTTCCAGAATAAAACGACTAGTACCTATATTTTGATCAACAAATAGCAGAAGATACATTTTCAGTGTTACCTGAATAGAAAACATACAATATTAATGATAAATAATGTGTATTAGAAAGACATTTCCTATGTAACAAAATGTATGTTATTTCTCAATAGAAACTTGAATTTCATAACTAATTATCATAAATACCAATAAATATTAAAGTTTCGATTTACTGTAATGCAGTTAGAAACGATCATAAAAGTTTATAGAAATTCATGGAAAATAGTAAATCTACCATTTATCTCTATAAACTGGCTCTTCTGCCTCTTTCTTTCATCCTTTGAATTTGTTTCCCACGATTATAAAATTAGCACACTATCTCAAAAATAAAGTAAATTTTTTCCTCATTTCTTATTTCTTCCGTTCCCAGAATCAGTTCATCAATTGAATAGAAGTAACTCACGATATTTAAGCTTCAGGTTTTGCTAACGGTGCATCTTTTTTCTCCTCTGCAACAGACGCAGTGGCGGCTGCAGCTACGGTTGCGGCTGGGGTTGCGGTGGCGGGAGTATCTTTCTTCTCTTCGGTTTTCTCAATTGGTTTCTCGGTCACTTTTTCAACTGGTTTTTCCGCTAGTTTCTCGACTGGCTTCTCCTCTGATTCCTTCTTTGGTGCGACCTTTTGAAAAATTTTAAAAAATATGAGTAAATAAATATAATTAGGGTAAAAATTTTGAAAGATTAGACTTTTGTTACTTGCCTTTATCCCAAACTATTAATATAATATAATATGAACAATTTTCTTCACCTGTTCTATTCCTACCTCCTCTTTGCTGGCTTCGTCAAAATTTTCAACTAAGTCTGGAACTTCGTCATCCTCTTCCAAAGCAGCTTTTCCTACTGCGCTTCCTGCCACAGAGCTGGCCAACCGTTTCAATTGAGTTAAACCTTCGGGTCCAAGCTGACTCAATATTCCAGGTAACATTTCAGTGATCTGTTTGTTTTCTCCATGACCAGTAATGGCGAAAGTATTCGCCGAAAGACTCGCTTGAGCCTTAGGATTATTGAAATGGATAACAGTTCCGTCATCCTTAATCATATTCACTTCTTCGATTCCAGGAATCGTGTTTACAGACAACTTTTTCAGAGAACTCTGTAGCTTTTTGTCATCGGTAGCTGCGGTCGCGTGGACAACCTGAAATTTTTATACGAAACAAAAAAATATGGGAATTGGATTCATTTTTCCTGATTTTGTCCTAATTCACTATATCATGATGACGAAATCGTGAAATTCCGGCCCGAGAAGAAAATAATCTCGACTTTTGAGACATGAAACTGAAAAATTATCTAAAAACGTTGGTAAGTTATTATCGGCCTTGGAAATCGCGGTGAAAGTACAGTGCAAAGTGTGAATCAAGGCTTGTTTGATAATTCGAAAAATGTCTAGGTATTTTTGGTTATTTAATATACGAAAATTTCGACGAAGTTAGGAAGGCGAAGAAGAAAAAAAAATATTGGTTCAAAGTAAAATAATAATACAACAATTTCTTTGTGATTTGTTGAATCTAGGATTGCTTTTGTTCATAGGACTCGTTGAATTAGAATGATTGTTGTAGATATCGAATTGTCAGTTTATGAATCGAGTATTATTTATTAGTCGGATTATGAGAAGGCGAATTATCTGATTTTTACCTTCTTCTTACGACGGGGTGTACCCTTGCCACCAATTCGTACTTGGGCTTGGAGCTTCTTCAACTTTTCGGGATTCATGTTAACTTCCCTTTAAAGTTATCACTATGCTTGATAACTTGACACAGTCACAGGCGGTTTTGCGTATTTAAAAAATGCCAAATTCCAGGCGAATAAAATTCACTCGGAACGGCCGGCAACTAAACACGTGCTCGCCGTTGGCCAAAAGGGTCGAGAAAATGGAAGTCTGAGAGTATCTCTCCTTCCCAGGCAACAGCTTCCGCTCGGGCATCCGATTTCCGGTCAAAATTTTAACAACAATTATGAATTTAGATATTTTCAAGGAATATTACCTTTTCGAAATGACAAAAAACGAGCTTTAATTCATCTCAAAGTGATTAAAAATCTATTCATATGATATGACAATTCTTTTATCAATCTATCATACCATGAATAAGCTTTGGCTTGGACTGTGGAATAAAACGCGATTATCAAGTTTGGATCTAAAAAGATCTTTTTATCTAAGTAAAAATAATGATCCTTAGCTAAATAAAAAATGTTATACACAGTTGCGGATATTGATTTACTTCTTCATTCAGTTGTTGAATGAAAATAGATGTACTTTTGATTCATACTTGCCCGCCGCTAAGTAGCGAATGAAAAGGATAATTATTGGTCTCTTATCAGAAAAAAATTTGTCCAACAAGCACATGCACATGGGTTTACAACATAATCGATTACTAATGTAGCGAAGCAAATAATCAAAGACGTTCTTCCTGAACGAATTTCTTTTCCCATTTGATAGCAATTTCAATTTTCTATTTGGTAAAGGAAGAAAGAAAAAATACTAATTTCCCATCGTATTACTTGTTATGGGTAATTCAGAAACGTTCGGAAGTAAGCAGATTTCTGCTGATGAAAATATTTAGCTGTATCCAGTAATTAATGAGTCTTTTCTCCAGCTGGGCATTCGTATCAATGAATACGGTTGAAAAATTCAAAAAAAAACTAATGCATGCAGTTTGAAAAAAAAAAAAAAAAAATAGCAAGGGGGTTTAATTAAGGATAAATGAAATGAGGCCTATTTTTGGTACATAAAAATTGTACAGATTCATCTCTTTACTATTTACATCATAAATACTACAAACTAAGCTGACCTTTACATGTAAAATTTGGAAGATGAGCTACAGATTCAAGCCCGAGCATTTATCGAAAAGTGCTATACTAACGTAGACTGTAATAAAATTCAAGTAATCAGAAATTGTGAAAATTGCATCAACTCAATTTTAGGATTATTTACCGTTAGCCTCAGAAAATATTATTTCGTATTTTATACAACGTACTTATAAGAGCTAAAATTATAATAATTCGCACATGACTTGAATACATTATAACTAATTCCAAATAGGAGATAGTTGATAGTACATCTTGTAGAGAATTCACGTAAATTCTATAAGAATAGAAAGTCTAGAATTGTTAAATGGAAAACCCAAATTAACTAAATAAACAACAACAACAAAATTATTCACACAAATTGATGTGTGTACTATCATAACGACGCAGCAGACATAAATAATTATGAATTACAATTGGTAAATAGAGAGCTGTAGCTACGCAATCACCTGTATTTATAATTTACAAGTAATCAGATTTTAATCTCAGTAATTGCTCAACTAACAATATATCAAGTTTGCAATGAAATCTGTTTTCTATTATGCATGCTGACTAATCCTAGCTCTGTTATTATTTGTGTTCGTATTTTCATAATAAATGAGAAAATATAGGTAATAGAACTTCAATAGTTTTTCAACATAGCAACTTTTCTTCGACGTTGAGTTAGCTCGTTTTTAACGTGGCCATACTCAAACCGGATTCTAAGTTCGCCGATTTTTGATATCGGCAATATATCTGGTATCCATTCAATCAAGAATGGTGTTGGTTCAATTTGATTTGGAGAAGTGTTACCTGAAATAGAAACAAATTCTTATAGATTTATCGAACATTAACTTCTAAATTAATCTATAACGAATGTGAAGCTAATTCTTACCGACTTTGAGATAAGTTTTGAGTTCCAGTGGCTTAATCAACGGTCTATTACCAGTCTTTTTAAACTTGTCCATCTCCGTTTCTTCACGTTTATACAATTCATAGGTCCCATCAGAATTTTGTACAAAACTTCTCGTTATTTCTAAGGGCATTATTGTTGTTTCAAAAATGCTCTTAACGTGAAGTATATTCGTTATATGCCATGTATATTTAGTAAACGTGCCCAAAGGCACGCCGTCTTTTCTGACGAAAGCTGTTGTTGAATTTGGTAATCTTTTTTTCTTCCCACCACATGATATCCGCTCTCTGAGGCAATCAAAAAATATTTGTGGCACATGAAACACCAAAGGGTCTGGCTTCCCATCAAACTGAAAATGCATGGTTTGATTTATCCTTTCTGTTATCGAAGCAAGCCACTTGATAAACGACAAGCTGGTATTACTCTCGTCTAAATTCTCGCAAGAATTTTGATATTTTTTGATAATCGTAGGCTTAGCTCTTGCTTTTCTTGGTTCTATAGAATTCAAATTATTCAAACTAGTTGAACACAGGTTTGGCAATCTTTCATCTCTTTTTCTCTTCCCACTCGTTTGCGACATATCAATATTATCAGGAGTCAAGGTATCTCCGCATCCACACTGTATTACTGTATTGCCATCGATGATTTGAACCGTATTATCATCTATAATTGTACTGCCGTTTAGAAGTTTAACAGTATCCACATCCAGCACAGTATTAGCATCTAGTATTTCTACTGTACCACCGTCAAGGATCTTTACATTGTTATTATCCAATAAATACTGACTTTCATTTATAACGTTATATTTTGAATCAATTAGAGATTGATTGTCAAGAATTTTTACTGTCTCTCCATCAAGCACAGTATTTTGGTCTATCACTTCCAAATTGTGTACCTAAATAAAATAATTCAGAATTAACACATCTCATTTGTCTATATTTGAGAATTTTCTCCACATGCTTCAACGTGTCTCCGAAAATATAAGTTAGAACTATTATTTATAGAAACTTGATTCTTCAAAGCTAAAAACACAATATACCTGAGAGATAATATTGGCGTCATCTAATAACGTATGATCACATTCAACTTCGATGTTTTCGACAATGTTGTGCGGCAGAATTGCTGCATCTAAATCCATTGTGTCATCACGGAATATTAGAAGCTGTGTATCAGTTTCATCGACTGTTAAACTCTCCAGATCTGTAAACAAATCAATCAAATTTTCAATATAGGTAAAGTATATTGGATTGATTCTTGAACTCTGGAGATGCTTTATGAGAAGCAAACGTGTGCATGAACTAATTATCACACGATAAAATTTTGTTATTCACCCATTCCAACGATTTTATCAGCCTCATTGATTTGGAATTCAGTCGTTATGGATTTTTGTATATTGAGATCAGCCTGATCCAAATTAACATAGTACTCGAACTCTTCAGTTAGTTTTGGATCGCTAGCAAATGCACATATGCACGCATAGAAATGCACGCAGCGTTTGATCTGAGATTGCGATGAGGGTTCTGTTTTCTCCCCAAACTTGGCCGTTCCCTAAGTGAAAGTACCAAAAATTTTATGAGAAGATAAACAAACAGCAAAAAAATATAAGTGATAAGAAATGTAAAAATTTCAACCCCCATCTTATGAGTCAAGCCATTACCTCGTGTAAAAGCATAATTACGTACTTTGAATGCTATACAACTGCACAAACATCGGTGTTCAACTCTGTCCTTTGATTTAGTAACAAAAAATGAAAAATGCAGATATCCTAAGGGGTGCTTTGGCGAAGCTTTGCACTTTACTGCCATTATATTTTTCGATACTCGTTGTACCAATGGCCCCGAAGTTTCTGTTGCTAGTAGCCATATTTCTTGCTTTATTTCATTGTTGACATTTAAAGAGGACAGTATCGAGTTACGCAGAGTTAATGGTTGAGCTTCTGCATAACAGCGTAGTGCTGCTTGTATGTGTTGACAGGTCGAGATAGACAATTCGGATGAATCCTTTTCCTAAAAAAAATCGCTACCTTGCTTAAAAGAAACCTGATAACATATTACAATACAAGAAATAAAAACACCACGGACTCTCAATGAGATAAATATGTTATTTGATCTTATATTTGATTCTTCGTACAAAATATATTGACCAGAGTGGGAAGAACTTGTGATATTAAAATATAAATTTGCAGTATGCTTATTCATTATTCTGTGACGTAATATTTAGAAATGATTTATAATCGAGCAGGAAGCTAATGAACGAATTTAATACATTTTATAAAATTGGAGGTTGTATGAAATTAAACTTACATGACACTTTAAAACACTTGCGTTAAAGCTTCTTTCGCAAGTGTCTACGAAACATAAAGCTGCAGTTTGTGTTATTAAGGCAGCATTTTCGTCAACGATTGTTGCATTTATTAATGGTAGTTGTACAAACCCTCGATAATCAGGGCCTTTATCTCGAACTCTGACTGAAAATACTTGAGCCGTTGATCCGGTAATAAGTTTACATGCTTCTGTTGATAATTTTCTCTTTTCTCCTGGCTCTTTGAAGACTGCGTCGCAGTATTTATTTTTACAACTCAGTCCACGTGAACCATTATACGTTCCACATTTCGGGCATTTACGAACTCCTCTTAGCGTCGCTTTGCCCAAGTCGGAAAGTAGCGTGTGTAAACGTTCCTCGTTAGACATAATGCTGATAATTGTTGAACAAAATATCATTAATTACATGTAATAAAATAACATGCTTATCTTGACTATAGATATTGTTGGAGATGACAATTCTTCTAATCTCAATTTTGAAAGTTACGGACGTTTCATGAAAAAGCATAACAAAATTAGACAAATTCTGATAATCTGTGAGGTTAGAACGGAAAAATTGAAGAGAACCAGTTACAGTAAATTTTAATAATTTAAGGTATAGCCAATAGTGTTACAGCTAAGAACTACATTTGATAGTTGAATAACAATAATATTGAGTTATACCTGTAGTCCCGATTGTTTATCTCTGACAGTAAAGTTAGTCTGACAGTTTATGAATATAACTACACTGACGAAGCTATCACGAATCACGAATCATACAACGAACTCCTTTCAGCTCAACTTTTGATTAAGATGAATGAATTCGTTTTATAATCCCTGGAATATATCGTGAAAGATTTGATCTTGGGGTATGGTTTATTTTTGGTGCGCGGTAAATAATAAATAAATTTTATACTAAAGCAGACAGAAATTGTGTGTATATATAGAACAGCTAACCGTTAATACGTACAATCTGTTGTCCTGTTGGGCAGATTTAGCGCTCTCGTCGATAAAATCCGACGATAAAAGAGGTGTTGTTTACCAGCGAGTACCTAAGTACTAAACTACCTTACCAACGTAACAGGAATTCACAATTGTTGATATCCAACGAACTAGCGACAGGTGCTTACGTCGAAGATATAAAGATTTAGGTTATCTACTAAACGGAGATCTGATTATACATCATATAAATCCGTGAGTCTATTTAACGTGAAAGTGAGTTATCTTAGAAATAAACGTGAAGAATATAATAAAGAGGCCTAGCAGTTGTTGGACCAGTTGAAAATGTCATCCAAAATGGAAATATTGTGGAAACAAGCGTTGAAAACATTCGCAGGTCGTAACAGCGTTGGTTATAGACTTTGTCAAAAGAATTTTGAAATGTTACGGAATCTGATGGACAAAGTAACAGCTGCAGACGTTAGACTAGACCAAGATGTTATCGAATTTGTTCAAATGCAATCCGCACCTATGTGCGTTGTTGATATATTCGAAAACCAAGATATCACCATCGCGATATTCATACTCAAACAAGGTGTCACAATGCCAATGCACGATCATCCAGGAATGCACGGACTCCTTAAGGTATAACAATATCGTAAATACTCATTTGATTATCCAAAATTAATAATAATAAACAAAAAAACATCAAGCTGCTCAAGAAATTTTGTAAAGCTTATGCAAATTTGTGGCAGAATTATGCGTTTCATATTCAATTCCATATAATCTAAATTCATATAGTTTATTATTTAATTAACGAGAACAATAAATGCAGGTCATTGCTGGCGCTGTAAAGATTGACAGCTTCACGATGGAAGTTAGCAAGGATGATATAATCGAACCTAACACTGGCTACACAGCAATAAAACATCCAGTAAAGTTGGTCAAAGATACAGATGACGCGTGTGTATTAACGCCTTGGGAAAGAAACCTACACGAAATATCCTGTGTTGAAGGTCCTGCTGCGTTTCTAGATATATTAAGTCCGCCGTATGATGTTGATGACTATGGAAGCGGTACTCGTCCATGTACATTTTTTAAAGTATCTGGGAGTATAGGAACCACAGAATCGGACGATATGTTAGAAAAGGTTCAGTTAGTTTCTGCCGGAAGTACACCAGACTTTTTTTCAAGGACTTTGAAATACTTGGGACCTCCGTTAAGGTGATTTCAATTTCTCTATAATTGTTATCAAGGATAAAAAGCCAGTGTTTTCACGTTAGATTTATCCAAGGTATAGATGGATTGGAAGTTTCATAAATTTTTCACATTTTTTTATTACTCGTATTTATTTTATTCAGAAATTTTATCCTTAGAACAGTTGCTTACGGGTAAAATAACCATACCTTTGATTTAGTTAAATCAATCAATAACTGCTCAGTTTTAGGTTCAGTATTAAGCCACAGTTTTAGATCCGTCATCTATAGTCATGCTTGAAATTTGTTTCTCTGTTGATCCCAATGGAATTCACTTCAAGTTCAAGTTGTGAGACAAGATTTTCTTGTAACTTTGATATTAGAGCACACCAGATGCATTGAGTTTATAAGTAGTTTTTGAAAAAAGCAGACCTCTAGGTGAAAAAAGTAAAACTTGATTTGCTAGAGACTATAAATACGCAAATCTCCGTATTTCTACGAAGTCCTGACCTTGTAAAGTTCATGATAGAATATCGCTGCTTTAGATAGAATAAGAAACATTTGTTTTCTTTGAATAAACAGCATGGGTGAATTCTGAAAGTATATATTGGTAAAATACTTTTCTACCTTTTTTGTAACGATGAAACTGTTGCTGAAAATCAAAGTATAACTTTGAGAGGAATGAAGATGATGATGGGATATTTGATAAAATGAATTTGAACTTTATTCGACTTTACACAAAGTGTAGAATGTTGTATTAATTGAAATTTTAGAAATAACAATCGTAAGTAGTAGTCAGTTTAGATGGGTTGATAGAACGAATTATCTTTCCTTGTAATTTCCTTGTAATAGGCCTATTGACTTGTTTTTACCATTAGGTACTTTGAATATCACAAAAAACGAAATGCATTCAATGTAATAACATAGTTTGAAGTGTAACAATTCAATATTCACAGTGAAAATGTTTCACTAATGCCTAGCAAGAAGCGAGTACGGCAAATTTATGGATGCTGCGTGATTATATGGATCACAGGAAGCTAAGCGATTTCCATGTCAATCTACTATTGCTTAGAGCAACTGCACTGCTTGCACATATTAATTAATGATTTCATTTTTATAAGTAAATTGTATAAATTTTCACGTTATTTCATAAAGTTATTCACTAAGTTTAGTTGAATAAGTTACAGCGTGTAATATCTGTTGCTATGCAGCTTGATGCTTAGGTAAGTTCATTAATGTTAAAACAACTAAGTCGTTACTCTAGCCAAAGCAATAAGGGTGTGTGTTTAATGGGTGGTTGCAATCAAAAGTACTTAAGGACCAATAAAGTTAAGTTTAATATAGAAATCAACGTACCTATAACAAGATAATAATGACTCTGTAAAAAATGGTGTACTTAATTAGTCTACACTTTATAGTCTGTACAGTATTAGAAAATTGTTATTATTAATTTAATAAACATATATTCACGTAAATAATAAAAGCTCTCAATAAATGAGACCACAATATTTTTATGCTCTGATACTTTTCCGAGTTGATAAATTTTCTATTGTAACTAGTTATCCTTTTGGCACTCCTATATTCTACAACAGTTAAAGTTTAAGTGTGGAAGAATAGTAGTAAATCAGATTATGGATTATTTTAAGTTATAATTAAAATGCATTCAGGTATTCTGATGAAATATTTATTTTATTCCTTATCTACACGATCACCAAATCAAGTGTTTAATAAAATAAAATCCGTTTACAAAATATATTTAATATGCCAAACCTTCCCGAAACTTTGGATCCTTGATCCTCAGTTAAAACATGAAACAAAATTCCGTTCCACGAGATTGTGATTTCAAAATAATATCGTCATATATAATTGGGGTATTCAACTATTCCGGGGGGTTTTATTTTTATATTATGAACTTATGAAATTTTCTAGACAGCATCATAATTATGATGTCTGCTCTATGGAGTTACTTTCGGTCAACGTATTGTCTCTAATATTCAGATGTCTAGCCCGAACTCAGAAGCGAGATAATTAATCTAGAATCTATACGTATATCTAATGTAGTATACCTATGTAGTAAGTTAAATGTATACCCGGAATTCTTCATATTATGATCCAAAAACTCGAAAAGTACGCAAAAAAAGAAAGAAAAAAAAATATACCTATATCGAATTAAATACAATTTCTAAAGGTTTTGTCTGTCGCATGAAACTCTATTCCCTATTTACTTCAAATGATCTACCGTAAATAATATTTGTCTGTTGATCATATATACAATTTTCGTTCCTAATGAGTTATGATGAGATACGTTAAATTTAATCAATTGTGTTGACGGTAGCAATGGCATACTCATTCATGAATATTTAATTCGGTAAACTCTATTCTGCCTATCTTTGCAAGCTGATAGACAAAACCGCCTAAGCTTGAGTTTTAAATTTCGTTATTGAATATCAGACGGTTTCTTTATCGTTAAAGTCTAACTGATTATACTTTCGCCATTTTGATGTCTTCGATATAATGCTATGTTGTTGTCCGTATAATCCATAATTCGTCTCTGACATTGCCGGACATACTGTTGTTGTTTGTGGTAAATTTTAAATGCCCCTTTGATGGTTATAAACGCCATCCCACCCTGAAAAATGAAATAACAAATTAGACATCCAATTCCCTAGGCACATGGAAAAGAAAAGACCTATAGCGGGGTTCTAACAAACTTAATTTTGTAAGAAAATGAATTTCTCGTTAAATTTTCAATTATTCAAAGACATATCAACATCGCGTTATAAATTCCAGGTTCTTAGTCAAATTTTCGAATTTCTCCCTGTTTTCCCGATATTCCCAGTTGCCAGATTTGTAGAAATCTTGTCTAACTGCATAGCATCAATTCGTACCAGTAAAGTTCGTTGAAAATTAGAGTTGACACTTTCGAAAAATATTTTTCCGCAAATACTAGCAATTGTAGGTAGCAGAAGTGCGCCACACAGGACTCTGGTCGCAGATACCGGATCACTCATTGGTGGAACTTCTGGCGATTGTGTTCTATCATCTTCAATGTAGCTGAATATGAGGAAAAAAAAACAAGACCCATTAAATATGTTTATGATATTCAACTAATGTATCGAAATACAGTTGAACATTGAGAAGATGTTTTTTTCATTTACATTACAATCAATGTATACACAGGTATTTTGCAATTTACCTGCTGGGTAAGAAGTGTCTGAGTATTGGTACTTTGCAAGCATGTCTTCTCAGTAAACTAAGAGCTTGATCTTCCCATCTAAGCATCTTACCAAGAACCAACATAATTGGAATAGTCGGTAAGCCAACGAGCAAGACAAGTGGATCTGCCTGTTCCATCATAGTTAAACCATCTTTATGACCAACAACTTGCATCACAGTCACAGCTCCATATGTGACCGCAGTCCAATAGATCGAACCAACTACTATACCCGCTGCTATAAATGGGCAAACTCGAAAAATGACGCTGTCCATTGTGTCCAAGATTACTACCAACGGACCTGTAAGACAATTCAAACATCAGCAGATGGTAGGAGTAGTTTAGCTGTTGATAGTATGAGTCAAGAACAGGAAGTCATGTAGTCTCGTATATTCAACAACTATCGTTTTTAGAAGAATTTTTTTGTTGCATTCTCAACTGGTCTTATTACCCATGTCCGGATATATGATAATATACTCTGTGTTGCACTGTGGGCATGAAACATCTTCGCCTGCTCTTCCTTTTTGCTTGACGTCGACCCAGCGTTGTATACAGCCTTGGTGAACCCACTTAGTTGTACCTCTGCAGTGACATGGTTTTACCCATGACGCTGTGGCATCATCTTCATCGGTTGCAAAGCAAACCCAGCAATACTTTCTACTGAAATCAAATATTTTTATTAGAAATCACTACTTCATGTGAAATTCATTTTTCGGTCAGATATCTTTCGATTCATAGCTTTGGTTACCGTAGGTTCAAGTTGAAACAAAGATTATGTATGATTGTAATGACATTGAATATAATGTGAAGTATAAAGTAGAGATGGTTTTTAAAATCATATCTTACTCGTCATCCAAACTTAACGTTGGTGCGCTTTCTGTCGTTTGATTCGGGGAGGATGATCCATCAGCAACATCTACCGAAAGTTCAGTATCCGTTATATTCGAAAGTGTATTTCGAGATGTGTCCCCTTCCGGGGATGTTGCTCCCGTTTGGGTGTCTGAAGTTTCTGTTTAATTACCGACAAAATATATTATTCATTGCTATGTTATTGTGACATTGTTAATATTCATATATAACTTATGAAATTAAGCAATTCCATGAAATATACAATTAAACTGAATTCCACAATAGTTAGATAAATAACCATTGCCTTTTAGTTATTTTCAGATCTTTTGTAGATGATAGTTCACTTTTATTAAGATCTGTTATTGACTAACCAGAATTGAAATTATATTACAAAATATATTATTCATTGCTATGTTATTGTGACATTGTTAATATTCATATATAACTTATGAAATTAAGCAATTCCATGAAATATACAATTAAACTGAATTCCACAATAGTTAGATAAATAACCATTGCCTTTTAGTTATTTTCAGATCTTTTGTAGATGATAGTTCACTTTTATTAAGATCTGTTATTGACTAACCAGAATTGAAATTATTTCCAAGTCTTCTCAATGTCTCCTCTGCTGTCGGAAGTCTCAAAACTGGACGATTTTGATTCGGATCAACTCGGATCACCCTACCTTGGCTGTCCAAACCAAACTCTGGTAGGGATGTACTATCCGACATTGTGATACGACAAATAAATAGTTTCAAAATGGTTCTAGCATCGCTTGTCTGTAAGAAATTCAAACATTGATTAATAAGACTAAATATCATCAATACTTGTTAATGCAATAAGACGATACTGTAAAACAACGTAATTTACGTGTGATATGTTTCTGAATCAATAATCATTGAAAGCCCATAAAAGGAACGTTTTTTCATCGACGATCAATCAACAGTCAAAGTAGTTAGTTATTTATGCTCAATCTTTTTCGGTAAGCTGTGGTGATATTTCTATACCGTAGAGTAATTGAAAAAAATTTACGGAGTCTCTGAGCTTTTTATTGGAGGCATGAAATATTAAAAAAAAGCATTTCACCCGATTTAGCATGAATTTTGCAAAACTAGCATCGCTGTTCATAGATAAACACCAGTCATGATTTTTGATAGAATTTAATAGATATTTGCGATTATTTACAATCAACATAGAATACTGATAATTAATTTTCGTTGTGTTGTATTTTTTAAAGCCTCAAGTCAGTACTAGATACCAATCAGATCAATAAAGAATAAGTATACCATGTATCCAAATTTTAATCGCATCTCATATCATTTGGTATAGTGAACAATAATCAAAGAGTGATCTGTAATTGGCATAATTTGGATCGAGAAATTTAGCTAAATGACATTCTAGTTCTAATGGCACAAGTTTTGGAATTATCTCCGAGTTTGAGGAACTTTGACAACGATTCAGCACGGTGACAAATTTTCAGACTTAGCACCATCAGGCCATGAAGAATATGGCCTCATTTTTTATTTTATCTGAATAAATTATAATTACGTAATAATTTTCAAAATTTATTACTTGTCACTCTTACTACTTTATATGCATAGTTCTTCTCGTCTATGTGATACCGTTGATTGATTGATAAAGAAAGTTTGTCGAAATGAATAATGACCAGATAATTATTAGATGTTAAAGGTGAATATTGGGGTGTTTCAACAAGAAGATGAGCTTTTATGTAAAAGAAATATATCCGGATAACAAAGTCAGAAAAAAGTGAGGTTACTTGATGAACTATTCTAGAGACCTTTTTCTGCTTGATCAAATATCTTCCATGATAAATTGATAACGTCAGTAAGTTAGGAAAGGGGGATTCTTGAAAATACTTTATTGGGATAAATAGATATCACGAAAGTCTATTGCATGTAAATAAAGATTAAAAACAAAAAAACTCATCGTTACCTGACAGAATCTGCATATGTTGCAGTATTTAATTGCTTGCTCACGCCAAAAATAGAATTCTCAAGTTTGTTGAATTTTTTGGCGATATGAAATGATATTTAGCATAAAATTCACGATAAATTTTTTCTTCTTTTCTCGGAAAACAAGTGTCCAAGTTTCATCTTTTAGGAGAAATTATTTCCTCCAACAAGGTTGGTAGTCTCCAGTAGTATGGAAGCCTGGTAGGGCCATCGCACCGTCAGTGTACATGGGTGTTCTAAAACCTATTTCATGTAGCTGACACTGTCGGCGTGACGCCACTTTCGAACGAAATCTACCATGATGCCACTAAAAATATATGCGCCTTGTTGTATGCAACACGCATGTTGGGTGTAGTCTCAATTTCTCTAAATCAGTACCCCCTAAACTCCGCCCTGTGCTGTAAGGTACCCTGTGCTCTATACCTATGTATGAATTATATACGTATACCCGTATATAATTCATACATAGGTATAATAAGTGGGGCTCGCTTTTGACTCGTACTGCAAACTCCACACTTGGTCTAAAAAAGCCTACTATACGCCCTCGGTACACAATGTACTATTCATTTTCGATATAATTTTTAAAAAAATTGCTTACTATACCCGTTTTAACGTTTTAAAAAATGGTCACATATAATGTGGTAATTGGAAAGCTATTTAGACGGATACGATATTAACCCTTATCAAATTAAATACGTTAGTTACCTTAAGCATTTCATGCACATTTTAATTGCCCTTTATACCACACAATTTGAATTAATATCTTAGGAGTTATCGGAAAATTAAAACTATCGCGCGACAAAATAAATTCAAGCGGTCCCACACCGACGCGACAGGCGTGATGCAACCGCCCCCGCTCCGCCGCGGCGCCGGCGGTCGCCCGCTGTTGCTATATAAGCCGAGCGGTGAAGCGCGCGTTCCCCTATAGTAAACAGACTTTCGAAGCGAGTGGTTACAATTGTTGTATGCATTATTTTTTGCAATTAGGTGGTGCCTGGTGGCATAGGTATTTGTTTTCTTTTTGAGTGTTGCCTGTGGTGCCTAATTAGGTACTTAGGTAGTCAAAAATGCAGATTATTTTAAACAAGCTGATACGACACTACGACAGAAAAAAAAATGTAGGCATATATGCCCTGCTATCCGTGCGAAGCCAGGGCGGTTCGCTAGTAATTATTAAAAGAAAGCAATTACGAATTGAATTGCTGAATCGTAGAAGGGCATATATCAAATTATTTCGCCTCGAGGTGGCCCCTAGCCACCTTTTGCCAAATTTCACTTTTGATTTTTGAAACACACATCCTCATCTAAAATTTGGTTGCGCATCTTTTTTTCCTTTTGAAAAAATATGTAACTTTTTTCGTTTCCGAAATAGTGGGAAAAAACACAATTTTTGCGAAACGAAAAATTTTCGTCTTTTTTCACTTCAACGCGCCCTAAATCTTCAAATGTTCGAAGTTTTTACATAGAATTTGAAGAAATTATGTGTCAAACTGAAAAATGTGACGACTGAGGTACAGGAAATGCTTTTTTTCTCTTGCAAGCGCTGACTGGTCAACTTCATCACCATGGGCGCATGAAAGAAAAGTGCATTGAGTGGCTGAGGGGCACCCTCGATTTTGTGCACGCCGGTCTCGACTTATACACAAAAGGGAGGTCCGAATGTAATGTTTTCGCATGCGTCGAAAGTAGAGCGCGTGCGAGGGTTTCTTTGCCGCGCCGTGCGGCGGGAGGACTAGCCGGCTTGAATTTTCAGTCCGGTTTGATAAGCCTAGTGGATGCGCGTGGCACCACGTCTCGACGGTTTATTGTTTAGACCGAACGTTATAATTCCACGAACGCATGCATCTTTGTGAAGTGAGATCTTGCAATTTTGTGGAGTATCAATGAGTGACGCCTACAAGAACGATAACCAGATCTTGTAGATAACTATAAAGAATATAACCTATCACCGTTGACAGTTAAATTCGCCATAGGTGCAATATCCTGCGACCTGAATTGTCTGCACTTGGCTAGTTATAATTTCATCTAAAATTGATTTATACTCTCCTTAGAATGACTTTCATTTAATCGACAATAAAGCTATAAGTTTGCTTGTGTTTTTTTCTCGACTCTCTTGACCGACGAGCGAATATACATTTTCCTCTACATTTATCTGCCGGGAGTTCTTTATTATTTTCTTCATAATTTGAGTCCTGAAACAAAACTGCATGATCGTGCATCCCGTAATCTGTGGCTATGATCCGGTAAAGTGTTATCGCGAAGACGTTATGTTATGGGCTTAAAGGGACGCCAAGTGAAGAACGAATTGACTAACGAATCGCGAGTGACTCTGCGAAGAACAATTTCAAATCGCGCATCGCATCTTCATCGAAATAATAAACCAGTGAATAATTTTCTCAATTGAATTTAGGTTTGTTTGCCTGAAAGGCGTCGTTGGCGTGATAAAAAGAGGTAAGAATAGTTGATTCTTAGCGCTCCGCGATCGTTGAAAGTAGAATTCAAGTCCAGATCATGGAATCATGACTGTTGAAATTTTTTTACAAGAAAATATTCCGCGTGCTAACTTTTTTTTCTCGTGGCAATTCAATCATTCACGTTGCGCAGCATCTATTTTCGACAGCTGTACTGGGATATTATTTCCAATTGTACTAATCGAACAAATTATAATAAGACGTGATTAGAATCAACGGTATCGGAGAATAGTTTTACTTCGGATAATTGTACATAGGTATATATAAATCGTTAATAGTCGAACATAAATACTGATAAGCGTGTTGCATAAACTGCGGTTTGTTTACGTTTCGATACAATTCGAAAACAATCAGATGGGTTCTTTACTTACATCCAAGACTTAATATACCTATATACTGAACGAGTTAATACATTGTGAGTCTTTCTTGATGGAATAATAATTTTATTGCAGAGATAAACTGCAACGGTTAATTTTTCTACTTAAACGTGCAGATGGGATTTTCGGAGGCTGTTGATACAGATCAAATCTCGCCATAAATTGAATGAAAGGTAAGCTGGCAATCTCAACATTATTTATAATTAGGTGGCATTTTGATTCGCGTTCAATTATTTCGTATTAACATACATTTCTTATTTGCAACAAATTTTCATTCTGTTTTTTTCATTTCTCTATTAAAATTGCTATAATTGACGTTATTGTAAAATTGAGTATAAATCTTATTTTATTTTCATACGAAAATATCCTGATGGTAATTGTACGAATTTTCCCATTAATAAATCGTTCTTCCTTGTTTTCATCTTTCTATCGCAGCTGTGCACTAATAAGTTTGGCTGAATCAGGCAAAATTCTGTGGCATCAAATGTGGACTAAATACTGCAATAGAGCTGGGAAATGCAGACTGATTACACAGAGCTTCAGAGCAGGTGAGATATCTTACTAGAAAATCTCTTTATGAAATACTCGAGGGCTCATCGAAATGATGTAAAATGATCACAGACCTGAACTTCTGTTGAAAAGTTGAGAAATTGTCAATTAAAAGAAGCTTCCTTGAAAACATGAGCCTGTCTCTATATTCTAAATCAAATTTATCTCAGATTTATTTCTTATTTTTCTTGTTTCGCTTCTTGTTTTTACAGAAAACGATGTCTGCAGACTTATGCTGACAATCGGATGGATTGAGAGGATCAGATAATGACTTAGGTCCCAGGATGGGGTGCGAAGTGTGTGGGAGACTGAGGTGAGAATTGAAACCTTGAGACATTCAGCAATCTTTGTCCTTATCACACAAGAATGCCTTGTTATTTCGATAAAAAACGTAACTAATTTACAATTTTATTCACACACATCCAAGATAAATCAAAACAATAAAATAAGATCTGTTGTATGTATGTATACATCGTCAAGTTTTTCATGAATAGTGATTAATTAGTTTACTCACTTGATTTCGAACTTGTATTTTATTACGACAATTTTTTAACTCATTTGTTTTTTCTTAAGGAGTAGTTGGAACCATGAAGATAGGGAGTATCGAATGAAAGATAAAGAAAAAATTTTAACAATATTTGTAGCCGATTAAGAAAACTATAAACTATAGCGTGCTCCTGAAATACACAGAGCTCTTATATAAATCCAATCCCGCCAGTAAATTAAATAGAAGGTCAGCAGTACTTTCAATCGTGTTGCCTTTCTATTCAAGTTTCATTATTGCCTGTATTTATTATTTTCCACAAATTTTCCTTCAATCTTAGAGTTTTAATTGTATGAGTTGGGGAACTCTTTACAGATCACATGCAATGTCTACTTTTCTGATTATTTTCCAAAATTATGGCTATATTATTTATCAATTAATAAATCTTTTGCTTCTTTACGTTTCCGTTACAGTTCAGAATCAGATAAGAAATGTGACTGCAAAGTAAAGCTTGCAAGATGTGAGTGATCATGAAGCATGGACATCAGCAACATGGGTAGCAAAAGTGCCAAGTCATTTGATTACGGAATGATACAGAGGAGGTCAGGTTACAGATATCTTGGATAGTCTATGTGATAAATATATGGCGTTAGAAACATAATTTGCATTGAAGAATTAAAAAGTAGCAGCGCTTGAATAGAAGCTTCCTTGTATTCGCAAGTTAATCTCTGTAATCAAAATCCAATTTATCAGTTGATGTACTTGATCAATAACTTTGTTCGATCTTTAGATGACGAAGTGCAGTGAACCAGATGAATCGAACAGGTTCAAAGGCCGAATGGAAAGTGGAGAAAAAGAAAAGGCAACGGAAATGGGAAATGTGGAAGATGTGAGGATAAGATAGTTAATCAGTAATATTTTATCTTTAATACATGATAATGACAAGAGCTCCCAAAAAGTTCATGTTCTAGGGTACATCCCATACTTTGGGCAGTTAAAGGGCATGATTCCCGATTAGGGAATTTTCTTATTTAACATGTAATTCGTGTTCAGTTTCGTTATTGTTGCACTGTAATATGTAGTTCCATTAGTTTGACTGCGATTATCACATGATTATATATTTGGCGCAATGAGACTTCTTTAAATTTCAATTGATTTTTAATTATTTGCTTCCACACTGAAATTGTTTGCAGTTGGAAAAACATTCAACCTCGAGTACCTGTATGAAGAAAGTATGTTTTATTGTAAAAAATATTGTATTCAATGGACCACCGAGGAATATTTCGATAAGGCCATCGTAATTCGAACACATGGCTTAGTCAGCGATTATTCCCAACTGTATGTAGTCTACAATTACCAAAATTTAATTCAATTATGAATTGTTGCAGAGACAAATTTAGAAAATACGATGCATGAACGGAAATCTTTTCATCTCCAGTACTGCAATAGATGAAACAAAATTTAAAATATAAGGCAGACTCAACCGAACTCTGACTGAATTCATAACTGATTGTGCGAATTATTCTATATATGCCTGAAATCCAGAAGACCCAATTTGTCTGGGGGTTAGAGCTGTAGATTGATAGGACAAAAGGTAAAGATGTTGTTAATTACATGATTTTTAATCATATCCTATATTTTATTCAATTACCATATACGTTTTTAAGTCAACATTAGTTTAACCAAGTCGAGAGTTTTTATTAAATTTTTAATTCTGCATTCAATAAACGTATAGAAAGTGACAGTATCATGAAATGACAATTCTCCTGAATAAAGATGAATATCACCCTGATAATGGCGTGAATTCATTCATTCATATGTTTCACATCTTTATTACAGTTCAATGATAAGATGGGCGACTACGGATGCATGGACACGCTACGCCAATATTGGGGAAATTAAACTTTGGTCGTATAGTGATGGAGCAGGGAAAAGTAAGGACTCTAGTTGTGTCACGAAATAGAAGAGGTAAGATTACAGATAGAGGTAAGAATGGAGATATCTTGAATAAACATTCTCTAAAATGGAGAATTAGTAAATCTACAGAAAGTACATGACAATTAATTATTGAATATATTTTAGATCACAAGACGAATGCAGCAAATCCGATGGATCGAAAGAAAAGGAAAATGGGCGAGGGAGGAATGAAAAAAAAGGTAAGAATAAGAATAAAATACTAATCATTATAGCCAAATTTCTATTATTATAACTCGAAAATCACGTTTCATTGTGGAACATACAATATAAGTATATTGTGATATACATAAAGAAGCGTTAAACGTGCAGACTGCAGCATAGTATTTTAATTTTTTTTGAGCTGATTTTCAAACGCGAAATTGAACTTGTTCCTTCATACTGCACTAAGTGCAATTGATCTTTGTGTCAAAGCTTCGGAAAAAACTGATCGGACGCCGAGTAAAAATTGTCGCTGTTCTTGTTTCATTGTTAAGTTGATCGGTTCAGAAGCTGGTCTGCGTACAGCGTATGTATACATTCTGTTGGAATACCTATATATCTGTATAACACCCGCTTTGAATAAATCAAAGAAATGAATCAAATCATAATTATATTCGCTTTCAAGTGACAATTAATTATTTCTAGGTGAAATAATAAAACTGTGAATTCTTATTTCCGTTACTACTCATTATTCAATTGTTAGCTTGTTGGAGGAGAGAATAGTGTCTGCCTTTTCATGCATAGTTTATTACGATTCTCAACAATCATAATCTCGAAACTCATAGTCGTGATTCGAAATTGGCGCTTAGTGTAGTGGACGACGCAACGCATGGCAAGCTCCGCGTGCGTAAGGTACGGTACCGCGCGCACATAGCGTCTTACGGCGGGTGGACTCCGCCGGCTTGAATTTTCAGTCGGGTTTGATAAGCTGGGCGGGTGAACGTCTAACCGCATTTTGACGCCCGATATGTGGTTTAGGCCGACTTTTATAATTCTACGGGTGCAGGCGTTGTCTATGATTGACGACTAGGAGAACGATCACGGTAAGAGAATATTTAGGTAACTATCGAAAATAACCTATCACCGTTAACAGTAATTAATTCGCGATCCGCGTGATATCCTGCAACTTGTTTAGCTGTCATATGGGCTTGGTAACTTATCATTGCTCTGAAAATTAATTGTGTTTTTTTATCGTACAACAAATTTATATGCTAGTATGAACTGTTCTCTCGACTCTTTCGACCGGTGAGTACATCTTTAATTGTGTATCGTTTTTTTCACATCTCTCCAACGTGGATTCTTTTCATTGTATAACCATTTCGACTTGTAAAAGGAATGTGCATGATCGTGTACTGCATAATCTGCGGCCATATTTCGGTGAAGTGTCCTATACATATATACACAATTCCATATATTTTTTTATTCATGGTAACCGCAAAAGACGCTTCCCTGTAATCATAACGGAAATTTATTTGAAAACGCGTGCCTGAGGACTAAATGCAGGCTTCTAATTGGCCAAGAGCCTGCTCTGCCAATCACGGAGCTGCATTGAGCCCAGAAGTCCGTGGAATTAGATAAACTTGCATTGTGGATTTGGGCCGTTCCGTTAAACGTTGAAAAAGACGCCGGTGAAAAAAAACTAACAAGTAGTTGCGAGTGATGCTGTTCAATTTACGGTTTTTCGCCCGAAGATCTTCGTTGGCATCTTAAAAAATGGTGAGCCCAGTTGATTAGTAGTATTCCATGACCGTTCAAAGTGAAATTTGAGTCCGATCGTGGATTTATTCTCGTCAAAACTTGTCAATAAAAATTCGTTCTAGAGACCAACGGTTTTACGTTGTCGCGTCCTGCCTTCGTGTTCTTTCGGCAGTTGGCTTCCAATATTATTTCTAATTGTGAGTCGCCAATTTTTGTGCTTCCTTCGAACAAATTATGATGACGTGATTACAATCAACGGTGTTGGTAGAATAGTTTTAGTGCGTATAATTATATATCAAACGACAATGGTCAAACAACGTGAATACACGATATACATAGGTATACACAGACCGAAAGTTGTTTACATTTGGAAAAAATTCGGCAATAATCAGGCCGGTCCTCTGCTTATATTCAAGACTTGACTAAACGTGCTAATATATTGCGAATCTTCATTTTGGTTGCAGAGGCAGACTGCAGCAACAGATTTCTAATAGTTTGAAGTCGATGGAAATTACGAAGGCCATTCATAAAGATCAATTATCAATCATAAATTAAATGGAAGGTAAGGAAGGAAGTAATGAGAACATTATTTTGAATCAAGTTCATTAATGAGGCCATTTATTATTTCCAATAAATTTTCATTTTTTGCTCCTTTTCGTCGAACTTTTAGAACCACAAATAGAACTTTCATTATTTTATTTTATCATCAGAATTAGACTTTATAAATTTAATTTTTTTTCACACAAAAATATCACAATACTAGTTTTACAAACATCAGATGAACAAATATTTTTCATTGTTTTCGGTTTTTATTTGCAGGACTATATGTAGTAAGTTTGGCTAAGCCAGGAAATTGCATTCTGTGGAATGAAATGCAAATGATAAAACTTTGGAAGTCAACGATCTACTGAGAGGAACGGGGAATTTGCTGTAGAGGTAGGAACAAAACTTTTTTTTTAATGAATTTTTTCATTCGTTTTCCATCAACAGACAATGATCAATTGCAATTTTCAAGGATGACTTGAAAAACAGCAATTCATTTCACTATTATTCATATGTTACTTGTATCAAACCCAGGAACAAAAAGTGACATCCGATTCTTATCATTTTCTTAAAACACTCATTTCTTGTTTAAGAACCGAAAGGAGTAGGAAGAAAAGAAGGTGGAGGTGGACGGGGCAAAATTACTGAATCTAAAGATTGGAGAGAAAACTTGAATAAGATAGGAAAAGAACTTGAACGAATTTTTCACGAGCTGTGAGAATCATTATATACACCTGGAATGCATAAATACTCCAGTTTGTGAACCAAGCGGAATCGCGAGACCAGATTGTCATCGATACTCCAAATGAAAGGTAAATCCGTAATCATAACAGTATTTTTCAATTATGTTGCCTTCTTATTCAAATTCAATAATAATAGACATGGCGATAAGAATTGATTGAAAATTTGATGATCTTTCTGTTGTAGTGTAATCTGTCAAACGTAGACCAAATACAATGGGGCTGGAAAGGCTACGAAACTATCATGCAGCGATTATGCATAGGAGGTAGGGCGAGACATTTCGAATAATACATTTTTTGACAGATATTTACATGTATAACACGACCAGGGATCTTAATTTCTACTAAGGAATTGTAAAATAGCCGACATGGAGAAAATGCCTTGATTCTATGAGCCTATTTCCGTATTTGAATTCAAATATATCTGCATTTCAGTATTTTTATTTCCTTTTTCAGATAAGCCTGTTCGAATTGATGGAAGCTGATGAAAATCGACAGGAATTCCAATAGGACTGATAGGAGGTGGGATTGGATAGCAAGGGAGCAATCGGAAAGCAGGTGAGAATAAGACATTTGTTGGCTAATCTGTGTTACCATTTCCAAAAAATAGCAATTCAGTTTGATTTTCATCCAACATTTTGAGACAGTTTTCTGAATCATTTTTCGCTTTTTTTTTTCATTCGCAGGCAGCCAAGCAGAGACATCCGAGTGCAATTGCTCTCCCATTACTCGGCAGCGTCGGTGAGTCGCATGATTTTTGGTAAAGGGCTTTCTCTCCTGGATACTTTCTTTCCTCTATCGCGTGGCGTGGCGGTAACATTGTTATCAAAGTATCTTCGATTTCTTAGCTAAATTCTGTTAGGCTCATTCGCAATCGCAACGGAGTTTACTTTCAATTATAAACTCTTTTACTGACTGCATCGTAACATTATACTCGTTACCGCACGGTTATTATAGATAGATAGATAAAAACATGAACACAGCCTTATTTTCATCCGTTGCTAATTGCAGTGAGCGTCGCGACAGGAAGACATTCATTGCTCAATCGGCTTCCAGAAGAATCATTTCCTCACTAAATTTGCTTGAAATTTGACTGATTGAGCGGTGAATCCTTCTGAGTTCAATTCATAGTTTGCAAGTCTCTGAGCTCCTGCTCAATAAAAGAAGTTGGCAATTCACATGGAAGATGTTTAAGTCGAGTCGATTTTTCATTGGATATTAAATATCAAAATATCTCAATACTTCATTTTTCTAACTTGAATTATTCATTCGATATGCTCAATAATTTTGATTTTTACCGCTTAGAAAAAACTCTGACAATTTGGCCAGGATGTATCTAACCCGTTCTTCCCCTACAGTATATGAAAAGGTGAGTTACGGACGGCGGTGTGTGAATTGCTACGAATGCTTGTGTTGGAGAAAATCTAATTTCAATATCAGCCTTCCGTACAGGTGGAACGGGAAGGTAGGGCGAAACGGGAAAGGGTTTATGCAAGTGTGTGTGTGCGCGTGTTTAGTCTTTAATTTCCAATTCCGTTGGGTGGGTCTTGGGAACCAGGCGAGGGCAGGAAGGGTCGCGATCGTATGCGAATGATTTATATTTCATGTTCCACAGCTGATTCAAGCGATCACGATAAAAGACGAGGGCGAAGTCTGTTTGATATTGTTACCTTGATATATTCCCAATTTAGTGAAACACTTTTTCCTAGTTTGATGTTAATATTTGTCACTTGGGTGGAATTGAACAACTTCTATTTTCAGAATCTAGTAATGTATGTATAATAAATCTGTGATCGCTTGGATGGGCAAAACGCATCCCTTGACTTCTGCGCTCGGATAGAGCGTGGAGACGAGTGATGCTGAGCCCGAAGACATCACGTTGAAGAGGACGCCGACCGTCACGCCACCAAATTTTCTATGCTTATTCTATAATTTTTACATATTCAATAGTTGACTCCTATCTGCAAGTAACTATCTGCGGTGAATAAAAATCTATTCAAATGATATGAAACCAAATTGCAGATAGCGTCAAGTCTCCTTTCCTTACAAGCCTCTCTTCTTATTGCATGTTTTATTCAATTTAATAAAACATTTGATCCTATATTTGATTGTATGTTTTACATTTTCTAGGCTTCCACAGGTCAATTTTTTTATATTTCTTTTTTCTTCTCTTTCGGGATATTTTAAGAGATTATTTCTAATTTCTAATCATTCATGATCAGTGTTGATACTTCGGGATGAATTAGTCACCTCTCTGTTTCAGTTCCGCCTGAAGGACTTGCCAGATGATCGAATGGCTAATTTGAGACAAAATCGTGTTCCAACACTGTGTCTACCATGTTATATTGACAGTAAAACTGGAATTTATTTGACAAAGATTTTCATTTGGGAATTGGAACAGGCAATATCTTCCTGTCGAGCCTTATTTTCTATTGTGAGTATTATTGGCACAAGTGAATGTTCTGTCATGGCATGGTTCTTCAATCACCTAGTATGTTTCAATCCAATATTGGGTGCAGGGCACATTTATCACTTTCCATATATCTCCCTTTATTCTTGAAGTTTCAATTTTATAATTCAAGGAAATCTTTGAAGATCACATGAAACGACAACTTTACCCATACACAAATTTATGTTAACATTATTCGTCAATTGATAAATCTTTTGTTTCTGTATGTTTCCATCACCGTTCGAAATCAGAAAAGACGGTGCAAAATTTTGAAGGTTCACGAAGCATGGACTCTAGCGACTTGAGTGGAAAGAGTAACGAGTGATCACATAGCGATAAAAAAGAGGTATTATTATAAATGGCTTCGATAGTTTACGTGATGAACTTATGGCATATAAAGCATCATTTCTATTAGATTATTAAAAATTATTGACAAACGTACAGAAGCTTTCTTGTGATCGCAGGCTTATCCTTATAATGAAAATTGAAGTCATCACTCATTGTAGTTACTAAGGAATTTTTCTAATTGTTAGATAAGTGTGTGCCGAAGGACCCCCATGGAGTGCAGCAGTTGGCATGAATCAGAAGGATCTGGGCACCGAATGAAATGCAAAGAAATGAAAAAAGCGGAGGAAACTAGAAATGTCGAAGAGGCAAGGACAAGATAGTTGTTTAAGAAGCATTTGTTGTCAGTACATGACAATGACAAAGCGTTTCGAAATCTTGTGATATCTTGTAAAATGTTGTGAACTCTTCGAAATTTCATGAGATCATTCAACATCTTGTAGAGTCTCTCATCTTATGAAATTATTGTAGGGGAAACCAGGGTAAAGTGGAACACCCAAAGAATTTCAGTTCACTGGGGCAAAGTGGGATAGTCTTTCTTGAAAAATAAAAAATTAAAAATAAAATTCCTGGAAAACAGTTACTGATTTCCTTTTCATGTTTTTATTGCATCTATGCTTAATTTAGGTAAAACATAATGCTCAGATATTACAATTTGCATATCGTATCCAGTTTTTCTTGGAGTCTGAATACATTTGGTTACAATAAGTAATATAATTTTAATTTCAATTAACTAGTTGTTTAATAATAATACCAATCATTCAAGCATTATGTTTTGCCTAAATCAAGCATAGGTGCAATAAAAACATGTAAATGTAATCAGTAACTATTTTTTTCACAGGGAACTTTATTTTTTATTTTTCAAAAATGACGGTGCAACTTCGACTCAGTGAACTGAAATTTTTTGTATGTCCCGCTTTGCCCCAACGTCCCACTTTACCCCGGTTTCCCCTATGTCTTGTGAAGTCTCGTTCAATTCTTTTTGACTTATTCGAAATCTCATGAAATCTTGTGAAGTCTCGTGAAGTCTTTTTAAATTGTTTCAAACCTCTTGAAATTCTTGAAATCTCATGAAATAATTTGAAATTCTGTGAATTTTCGTAACATCTTTTTCAATTATTCGGAATCTCTTGATACGTATTCTAGCAATCTCATAATATCATTTGAAATCTTCAAATCTAGTATTCATTAAAATTGACAAGAGATTCAAATTAATCTATAAAAAGGATCTGTGAGCTCTCGAATTAGTAAGCTCGTCTTTACAAATTAAATTCATTGATTAATTATTGAATATATTTTTAACTATTAGACAAAAACGTGGTCCTATACCCCTGCAGAAGTGCAGCAAATTCGGTGGATCGAAAGAAAAGGAAGATGGGCGAGGGTGAAACATGGAGAAGGTAAGAATATAAACCGAAACACCCATTATTTACGCTGAATCCTTTTTATTATAACTTTAACATCATGTGTCATTGTCAAAAGCAAAATATAAGTAAAAAGCCCTCGTGTACACAAAGGAGCGATATATGTTTGGACTGCAGCGTTACATTTTCATTCTATTTATTTATTTATACAATACATGGGAAAAAAAGCCACATTCCGTAGATAGTATATGCACTTCTAGCACTTGTCGGGTACCCTACCCTTATAATAAGTTAACTGATGAAAAAAATGAAGTAAATAGAATAAAATTCGTAGATCGAGTGAGTTGGATAAATCCTATTCACAATTAGATAAATTTTAATTGAATTCGAATTGAGCGAATTTTCTCACCGAAAATTCAACTTGTTCCCTGATATTGCAAAAAATGCAATTAATCGTGCAAAACGTGTCTTATTTTATAAGTAGATATCCTACTATTTCTAAGTGAAATAATAAAATTGGCGAGTTGTTTCATTGTTCAACTGTTGGTTTGTGCGGAAGAAGAATTTTCGAGTGTCTTTGTTTTTTGATGTATTTCTTATTGATATTGTTGTCGACAATCCGATTTGAATCAGCGCCCGACGCCGTGGCAAGCCAACTTACACCCCGCCCGCGATTCGCGCATGCGTAGAATAGCCACACTAGCTTTGCGCAGAGAACCTCGCGTGCTCACTTCCTCCAGCTTCCATTTCCAGTCGCGTTTCTGATACGTTCAAATTGGAGTGGTGTGATGTTTAGTTGCCTGAAAATTCAGGCTGACTGTTATAATTTGATGAACGCCCCGTTATCAATGTGAAGTTTTATCAATTCTGTGAGATTCCGATCATTCACCAAAGAAAACGAGAACTTTTGGGTATCTATAGAAAATATTCTTATATTCCGCAACCTATTTAGTTTTTCATAGGAGCTCTACTAGTTACTATTGGATCGAAAATCAATATATGGCGTCCTGAAAATGCCTTTTTTTTTTATTGATAATACGGGTATACTCTAGTTTGATCTTTTTTTTCGACTCTTTCGACCGGTGAGTGGACATAAGATCGCGTGTCGTTATCCTTTTACATTTTTCTAACGTGAAATTTTCATTATCGTATGACAATTTCGACTCTGAAAAGGAAACTGCGTGATCATGTACTGTATACAGCATAATCTGCGGCCATATTCCGGTGAAGTGTGTCATATACATATATACACAATTCCATATATTTTTTTATTCATGGTAACCGCAAAAGACGCTTCCCTGTAATCATAACGGAAAGTTATTTGAAAACGCGTGCCTCATGACTGAATGCAGGCTTCTGATTGGCCAAGAGCCTGCTCAGCCAATCACGGAGCTGCATTGAGCCCAGAAGTCCGTGGAATTAGATAAACTTGCGTTGTGGATTTGGACCGTTCCGTTAAACGTTGAAAAAGACGCCGGTGAAAAAAACCTAACAAGTAGTTGCGAGTGATGCTGTTCAATTTATGGTTATTCGCCTGAAAATCTTCGTTGACATCTTAAAAAATGGTGAGCCCAGTTGATTAGTAGTATTCCGTGACCGTTCAAAGTGAAATTTGAGTCCGATCGTGGATTTATTGTATTAAAACTTGTCAATAAAAATTCGTTCTAGAGACCAACGGTTTTACGTTGTCGCGTCCTGCCTTCGTGTTCTTTCGGCAGTTGGCTTCCAATATTATTTCCAATTGTGAGTCGCCAATTTTCGTGCTTCTGTCGAACAAATTATGATAAGACGTGATTACAATCAATGGCGTTGGTAGAGTAGTTTTGGTGCGTATAATTATATATCAACCGACAATGGTTGAACAACGTGAAAACACGATATACATAGGTATATGTATGCAGACCAACAGTTGTTTGTATTTGGAGAAAATTTGGGAATAATCGGCCCTGTTCTTCACGTATATTGAAAACTTGATTGAGTTTTGTGCCGATATAACGTTGTGATTGCAGACGTAGACTGCATCAAGATTATTCGCATATTTTGAAATGCAGATGGGAGTGGCTGGGCTATTGATGCAGATCGGAAATCACAGATGAACTAAATAAAAGGTAAACTGGTGATCATAATATTATTTCTAATCATTTCGCATTGTAAATAGAGTTCATTTATTCACATCATTTATTATTTCTATCAATTTTTTTTTCACTTTCCTTAGAATTTAGAATTTGGTGGATTAACGTTATGTATATTAATTTTGTTCTTCATATTATTAAAATTATCGTTCAAATCCTCCTTTTTTTTCATCCAAAAATTTCTGAACACCAATCGTACGAATTTTTTCATCTGCCAATCCCTTTCATTGTTGCTATTTTTCTGTAGAAGTGCAATAATGAGTTGAGCTGAGTCGGGCAAAATTCTGTGTCTTCAAATCTAGATCAAACACAAGAAAAGATCTGGGGATTGTGAAAATCGATAATTCAGCGCTTCATAGCAGGTAGGATGCAATAACTTGATTAATATTAATTTTTACGATATACATGCAGTCATTGCATCATGATCACAGACCTAGATTTCCATTGACAAATTATCGAAACGAACTACCTTCTGTGCATATTTGAGCCTCTTTCTATATTCTAATTCAACTTCATCTGAAATCAATTTTTCATTTTTCCAATTCCCCTTTCTTTTCTTTTTTTATTTACAGAAAGTCATGTCTACAGTCCTATCTTCACAGTCTGATAGACTGAGAGGGTCCAAGGATGGCCTACATCGTAAGAAGGAGTACGGAGTGTGGCAGAATAGGCTGAGAATCGAGACATTTCATCAGCAATCTTTGTTCTTATCACATAATAATGACTTGTTATTTCGATGAAAAACAATGTATTTTCATGGATACCACATTGAGGTGAATCGAAACTAAAAAAAATAATAATTCATAGAAATGTGGAAAGGTCCCATCAATCCAGTCGAGTCAATTGTGTGATAATTGTCACCTGACGTTTCAGCAGTGGTGTTCTGGTCTCATCGGAGGCTTTATCAACAAATTTACAAATACCTATATAGTTAATCAAACTGACTGCAGGTTAACTGTCAAAACATTAAAAAGTAAGAAACAGAAACAAAAAATGTCGAAGCGAAATGTTGATAATTAAAAATTAAACAGGATGTCAATACTTTATCAGAATGTCGAAAGAAATACACTAACGACAACATTGATAATCAAAACAATCAAACGAATTGGTGAATCAGTGAATTAAATAGTAAATTCATTTGCTTCGTATCAATATGATTTGCCTGCTCTCTATTTAATTCACTAGTACACCAATGTGTTTGATGGATTTGATTATCAATGTCGTCGTCAGTATATTTCTTTTGACATTCTAATTAAGTATTGACATTTTACCTCGTGTTGTTCCTATTTAATTTTCAATTATTGACATTTTGCTTAGTCATTTCTTGTTTTTGTTTCTTACTTTTTAACGTTTTGACAGTTAACTTGTTCAGTCAGTTTGAGTATCTACTTCGTGTTTGTAAATTTGTTAATAAATTAGGCTCTAATGACGCCAGAACACCACTGCCAAAACGTCAGGTGACAATTATCAAACAATTCACTCGACTGGATTGATTGGGACCTTTCCTAATTTCTACAAAAGTTCAAGCGCTACCATCGCAATGTGTAATATTTCATAGAAATCGTCATGACTCTCATGAATAGCGATTAGAAAAAAGTGGAGAAATATGCCCTCCCTGGAAAAATAATAATGTAGCCATGTTCCCCATTTCATTCTTCTCTCAACAACGATTAAAGAAAGTATATCATATGTTTTATATTTCATATGGCAAAATTTATTAAAGAAAATGAATATGATTGAGCAAGATAAAATCCCTTGCATATATTATTGGATTTCATTATCATAGTAACATATTATTATATATAATATACAATTGCATGAGGACGCCATATTATCGGACTTACCTCTAATTACCCTACCGAAGAAATTCATCTGATAAATTACAAGAATTTGAGAAAGAATTCTGCATGTAATTCATTATACAATTTGGCTTGTAGAATAATATTAATATAACAAATCACATGGTAAATCATACCCTGATTTATCAAATATGATACACATCAACAAACGCAATCATTTTTTATTTCAAATTTAGGATTGATGTATAAATTTGCATCAAAAGATGGTTTGATATGTTGATTTGTATCATACCTGATGTATCACAATATGATGTATCATGTCATTTGTGATAATAATATTATATTACGAGCTAAACTGTACGATAAATTACATGCAAAATTCTTTCTTAACTTTTTGTAATTCATCAGCCAAAGTTTTTGTTAGAGTAGTTTATTCACTTGATGGTTAATCTATATATTTTATCACAGCAATTTTCTGACTGATTTCTTTCTCTCTTAAGGAGAAGGCGGAGCGAGGGTGAATGAAAGGAAGCATGGAAGAACAAAAGAAAACAAGAACAAATAAAAACTTGGGCCAAATTTACATCCATTGATATGTAAATTAGAGCATACTCCTGAAACGCATGGATACCCAAATTCGTCAATTAAGTGGATTTCAGGAGGCCGCTTGCATAAATGCAATTTCAACGATAAATTGAATGAAAGGTAAACAACATTGTTAATTGCGCTGCGTTTTCATTCAGGTTTAATTATCGCGTATATTTATCATTTTCAACAATGCTTTTTTATTCGAAAATGTTGCTATCAAAATGGTATCGCTATTGCAATGAGGCGGGGAAAGCGAAAAAGACCTGTTTTGCAACGGTTATGCTTCGCAGCTGGAACGAGACATTTCAAATAATAGTTTTTTTCGCCAAATATTAACGTATATCATGCTTTATAAAATAATTGCGTGACCTAATTTCTATCGAGAAAATAAAAGAAAATCAGCATGAATCAAATTCCTTGCTTTTATGAGCCTATTATTGTATCCAAATCTGATTTTATTTGTATTTTAATATTCTCCGTTCCATTTTTCAGATGTGCGCATCTGTTCCGATGAAATCTGATAAGAACTGACAGCAACCATACAGGACTGATAGGATGAGGGATTGGATAGAAAGGGAGCAAATGTAAAGCTGGTGAGAACAAGACACTTATTTTCTTATCGTCCTTTTTATCACATAATAATCGTTCAGTATTCCGAAAAACAGTAATTCGGTTTCTTTCTCATTGTCACTTCATACATTGAGTACCACTATCACTTGTCAGAGTTCAATCCAACACTTTGTGATGTACAATTTTCTAAATCATTCCTTTCTTTTTTTTTTCATACACAGTCAGCCAAGCTGAGACATCCGAGTGCAATTGTTCTCCCATTACTCGGCAGCGTCGGTGAGTCGCATGATTTTTGGTAAAGGGCTTTCTCTCCTGGATACTTTCTTTCCTCTATCGCGTGGCGTGGCGGTAACATTGTTATCAAAGTATCTGCGATTTCTTAGCTAAATTCTGTTAGGCTCATTCGCAATCGCAACGGAGTTTACTTTCAATTATAAACTCTTTTACTGACTGCATCGTAACATTCTATTCGATGCCGCATGGTTATTATAGATAGATAGATAAAAACATGAACACAGGCTTATTTTCATCCGTTGCTAATTGCAGTGAGCGTCGCGACAGGAAGACATTCATTGCTCAATCAGCTTCCACAAGAATCATTTCCTCACTAAATTTGCTTGAAATTTGTCTGATTGAGCGGTGAATCCTTCTGAGTTCAATTCATAGTTTGCAAAGTCTCTGAGCTCCTGCTCAATAGAAGAAGTTTGGAATTCACATGGAAGATGTTTAAATCGAGTCGATTTTTCATTGGATATTAAATATCAAAATATCTCAATACTTCATTTTTCTAACTTGAATTATTCATTCGATATGCTCAATAATTTTGATTTTTACCGCTTAGAAAAAACTCTGACAATTTGGCCAGGATGTATCTAACCCGTTCTTCCCCTACAGTACATGAAAAGGTGAGTTTCGGATGACGGTGTGTGGATTGCTACGAATGCTTGTGTTGGAGAAAATCTAATTTCAATATCAGCTTTCCGTACAGGTGGAACGGGAAGGTAGGGCGAAACGGGAAAGGGTTTATACAAGTGTGTGTGTGCGCGTGTTTAGTCTTTAATTTCCAATTCCGTTGGGTGGGTCTTGGGAACGAGGCGAGGGCAGGAAGGGTCGCGATCGTATGCGAATGATTTATATTTCATGTTCCACAGCTGATTCAAGCGATCACAATAAGAGACGAGGGAGAAGTCTCTTTGATATTGTTATCTTGATATATTCCCAATTTAGTGAAACACTTTTTCCTAGTTTGATGTCAATATTTGTCACTTGGGTGGAATTGAACAACTTCTATTTTCAGAATCTAGTAATGTATCTATTATAATAAATCTGTGATCGCTTGGATGGGCAAAACGCATCCCTTGACTTCTGCGCTCGGATAGAGCGTAGAGACGAGTGATGCTGAGCCCGAAGACATCACGTTGAAGAGGACGCCGACCGTCACGCCACCAAATTTTCTATGCTTATTCTATAATTTTTACACCTTCAATAGTTGACTCCTATCTGCAAGTAACTATCTGCGGTGAATAAAAATCTATTCAAATGATATGAAACCAAATTGCAGATAGCGTCAAGTGTTCTTTCCTTGCATGTTTGTCTTTTGATTGCTCATGAATAATTTGATATGACATGTAATCTTATATTTAATCGTACATTTTTCTTTTCACAGGCTCTTACAGCTCCATTTATTTCCTTCTTTTATTTTTTATTTTTATCCACCGGTTCAATAACAAATCCTTTCTACTTGAAGGGACTTGAAAATTCACAAATTAAGAGATTACACAGGCCAGTGAAAAAAAAAATTATGAAAAGCTGTTTGCAGAAGCAAGTTATTTTCTGAATAGTGCACACGAATACGACGAAACCAGGTACCTCAAAAAATTGTATGTCATCAGAATGTTATTTTTTTTTTTTCAAATAATTAGTATATTAAGTGTAATACCAGCACGTTAGGTCCAATGATTTTGAATATCTACAATATGTAATTTATATCACTAATGATGTTTAATACATGCTAGCTTCATTTAGAAAGAAATTTATCGAAAGTTGGAGTTTTGAATTGAGTCCATAATCGGTGTTATCTTTGTTTTTTTGATTTAAAACTACGTCTACTGGCTTCTCGTTTATGCATATATGATTTCTGGCGCGTCTGTGTGCATCATCCAACAATAATCTGCCATCATATTAATATCCCAGCGTCCCTCATACCTTCTTTCACTATTCTTGAGATCTTGATCATATATGTGATTCGGGAAAAAGAAATTTATTTCCGGAGTCAGCACACGTAAATCGATGTGCAACCTGGACAATTATATGGGCAACTTATTCATCGCCGACCCGTGATATTACGGATCTATGATCGGTATGGCTACATCGATTATTGATTACGCGATTTAGACTGCGTAAATTAGGTTCACACGCGAAACGTATATATCGATTATTGATTAAGCGATTTAGACTCCGTGGATTAGGTTTAGACCCGAGATTCGTGGAAATCTATTATTTATAAGACGATGTAGATTTCGCGATCGAAATTCGGACACGCGAACTGTAGAAATGTCTTTCGTAACTTTCTGGTGGACATCGATTTACAATCAGCCGATTCGGGCTGCATAGATTAAGTTTAGACGCGATATTCGTGGACACGTATGATTTATAAGACGATATAGATTTCGCGATCGAAATTCGGACACAGGAACCGTAGAAATGTCTTTCGTAACTTACAGGTGGACATCGATTTACAATCAGCCGATTCGGGCTGCATAGATTAAGTTTAGACGCGATATTCGTGGACACCTGTTATTCATAAGACAATATAGACTTCGCGATCCAAATTCGGACACGCGAACCATAGAAATGTCTTTCCTAACTTTCAGGTGGACATCGATTTACAATCAGCCGATTCGGGCTGCATAGATTAAGTTTAGACGCGATATTCGTGGACACCTGTTATTCATAAGACAATATAGACTTCGCGATCCAAATTCGGACACGCGAACCGTAGAAATGTCTTTCCTAACTTTCAGGTGGACATCGATTTACAATCAGCCGATTCGGGCTGCATAGATTAAGTTTAGACGCGATATTCGTGGACACCTGTTATTCATAAGACAATATAGACTTCGCGATCCAAATTCGGACACGCGAACCGTAGAAATGTCTTTCGTAACTTTCAGGTGGACATCGATTTACAATCAGCCGATTCGGGCTGCATAGATTAAGTTTAGACGCGATATTCGTGGACACGTATGATTTATAAGACGATATAGATTTCGCGATCGAAATTCGGACACAGGAACCGTAGAAATGTCTTTCGTAACTTACAGGTGGACATCGATTTACAATCAGCCGATTCGGGCTGCATAGATTAAGTTTAGACGCGATATTCGTGGACACCTGTTATTCATAAGACAATATAGACTTCGCGATCCAAATTCGGACACGCGAACCGTAGAAATGTCTTTCCTAACTTTCAGGTGGACATCGATTTACAATCAGCCGATTCGGGCTGCATAGATTAAGTTTAGACGCGATATTCGTGGACACCTGTTATTCATAAGACAATATAGACTTCGCGATCCAAATTCGGACACGCGAACCGTAGAAATGTCTTTCCTAACTTTCAGGTGGACATCGATTTACAATCAGCCGATTCGGGCTGCATAGATTAAGTTTAGACGCGATATTCGTGGACACCTGTTATTCATAAGACAATATAGACTTCGCGATCGAAATTCGGACACGCGAACCGTAGAAATGTCTTTCGTAACTTACAGGTGGACATCGATTTATAATCAGCCGATTCGGGCTGCATAGATTAAGTTTAGACGCGATATTCGTGGACACCTGTTATTCATAAGACAATATAGACTTCGCGATCGAAATTCGGACACGCGAACCGTAGAAATGTCTTTCGTAACTTACAGGTGGACATCGATTATTGATCATGCGACTTAGACTTAGTCATTTTAATTTCGCACGCGATCCGTACAGAATTCGTGTATGTAAATCGGACATCGGGTAGATTTTTCGATACGCAGTCTTAGTTGAACTAATTCTATGCAAATAGTTGCCGTTTCCGCTCTATCGTTTGCTTGCCATTTTTTTTTTTCAGGCCCTCAGAGGAGTTACAACACCATGCAATGGAGTAAAGGCTACTTCGGGGCTGCAAAACCCCTGGCGAAGGGCATAAACACTTGCAATGGTGTAACGACTCCTTCAGAGGCATAGATCGCTTTGCATGCGTTCTGAACTTCTTTTCTTCTTGCTATTTGCGGTGAATTAGTTCGTTAATTCGAGTACGTAGATGTTGCGCTAATTATATGAAAATGCGGGGCACGTTCTACGTGACGGGCTTGACGAACCCGCTGTACCCGAGTTCCGCGGTCACGCGATACGTAGAAATATCTTTCTTAAGTTACAGGTGGACATCGATCATTAATTAACCGACTTAGACTTAGTCATTTTAAGTTCGCACGCGATCCGTACAGAATTTGTGTATGTAAATCAGACCTCAGGTAGATTTTTCGATACGCGGTTTCAGTTGAACTAATTCTATGCAAGTAGCTTCCGTTTCCGCTTTATCTTTTGCTTGCAATTTTTTTTTGTTTACGCCCTTAGAGGAGTTACAACACCATGCAATGGAGTAAAGGCTACTTCGGGGCTGAAAAACCCCTGGCGAAGGGCATAAACACTTGCAATGGTGTAACGACTCCTTCATAGGCATAGATTGCTTTGCATGCGTTCTGAACTTCTTCTCTTCTTGCTACTTGCGGTGAATTAGTTCGTTAATTCGAGTACGTAGGTGTTGCGTTAAATATATAAAAATGCAGGGCACGTTCTACGTGACGGGCTTGACGAACCCGCTGTACCCGAGTTGCGCAGACACGCGCTACGTAGGAATATCTTTCTTAATTTGCAGGTGGACGTCGATTATAAGTCAAGTGATTCAGATTTCGTAATTTTAAGTGAGTAACGCGATTCATAGACAACGTCTATTAATTAAGCGATTATTCATCAAGCGAGTTCGGCTTTCCAAATTTAATTGAGACACGCGCTGCATAGAAATATCCTTCTCAATCTACAAATGTTCATTGATTATTGATTGACTGATACAGACCTCGTAACTTTCAGTTAGGCATGCGTTTCGTAGACAGCGATTATTAATTAAGCCATTTCTTGAGCGATTGAAGCTCCGCATATTAGATTAAGAAACGCGCCACGTGGGAATATATTTTTTAATCTACGGGTGTCCATCGGTCACTCATCAAGTGATAGAACTTCGTAATTTTAATTCAGGCATGCGTTTCGTAGACAGCGATTATTAATTAAGCCATTTCTTGAGCGATTGAAGCTCCGCATATTAGATTAAGAAACGCGCTACGTGGGAATATATTTTTTCATCTACGGGTGTCCATCGTAATTTTAAGTTGTGGTGTCCTTCGTAATTTTAATTCAGGCATGCGTTTCGTAGACAGCGATTATTAATTAAGCCATTTCTTGAGCGATTGAAGCTCCGCATATTAGATTAAGTAACGCGCGACGTGGGAATATATTTTTTAATCTACGGGTGTCCATCGGTCACTCATCAAGTGATAGAACTTCGTAATTTTAATTCAGGCATGCGTTTCGTAGACAGCGATTATTAATTAAGCCATTTCTTGAGCGATTGAAGCTCCGCATATTAGATTAAGTAACGCGCGACGTGGGAATATATTTTTTAATCTACGGGTGTCCATCGGTCACTCATCAAGTGATAGAACTTCGTAATTTTAATTCAGGCATGCGTTTCGTAGACAGCGATTATTAATTAAGCCATTTCTTGAGCGATTGAAGCTCCGCATATTAGATTAAGTAACGCGCGACGTGGGAATATATTTTTTAATCTACGGGTGTCCATCGGTCACTCATCAAGTGATAGAACTTCGTAATTTTAATTCAGGCATGCGTTTCGTAGACAGCGATTATTAATTAAGCCATTTCTTGAGCGATTGAAGCTCCGCATATTAGATTAAGAAACGCGCTACGTGGGAATATATTTTTTCATCTACGGGTGTCCATCGGTCACTCATCAAGTGATAGAACTTCGTAATTTTAATTCAGGCATGCGTTTCGTAGACAGCGATTATTAATTAAGCCATTTCTTGAGCGATTGAAGCTCCGCATATTAGATTAAGTAACGCGCTACGTGGGAATATATTTTTTCATCTACGGGTGTCCTTCGTAATTTTAATTCAGGCATGCGTTTCGTAGACAGCGATTATCAATTAAGCCATTTCTTGAGCGATTGAAGCTCCGCATATTAAATTAAGAAACGCGCCACGTGGGAATATATTTTTTCATCTACGGGTGTCCTTCGTAATTTTAATTCAGGCATGCGTTTCGTAGACAGCGATTATTAATTAAGCCATTTCTTGAGCGATTGAAGCTCCGCATATTAGATTAAGTAACGCGCCACGTGGGAATATATTTTTTCATCTACGGGTGTCCTTCGTAATTTTAATTCAGGCATGCGTTTCGTAGACAGCGATTATTAATTAAGCCATTTCTTGAGCGATTGAAGCTCCGCATATTAGATTAAGTAACGCGCTACGTGGGAATATATTTTTTAATCTACGGGTGTCCATCGGTCACTCATCAAGTGATAGAACTTCGTAATTTTAATTCAGGCATGCGTTTCGTAGACAGCGATTATTAATTAAGCCATTTCTTGAGCGATTGAAGCTCCGCATATTAGATTAAGTAACGCGCTACGTGGGAATATATTTTTTCATCTACGGGTGTCCTTCGTAATTTTAATTCAGGCATGCGTTTCGTAGACAGCGATTATTAATTAAGCCATTTCTTGAGCGATTGAAGCTCCGCATATTAGATTAAGTAACGCGCTACGTGGGAATATATTTTTTAATCTACGGGTGTCCATCGGTCACTCATCAAGTGATAGAACTTCGTAATTTTAATTCAGGCATGCGTTTCGTAGACAGCGATTATTAATTAAGCCATTTCTTGAGCGATTGAAGCTCCGCATATTAGATTAAGTAACGCGCTACGTGGGAATATATTTTTTAATCTACGGGTGTCCATCGGTCACTCATCAAGTGATAGAACTTCGTAATTTTAATTCAGGCATGCGTTTCGTAGACAGCGATTATTAATTAAGCCATTTCTTGAGCGATTGAAGCTCCGCATATTAGATTAAGTAACGCGCCACGTGGGAATATATTTTTTCATCTACGGGTGTCCTTCGTAATTTTAATTCAGGCATGCGTTTCGTAGACAGCGATTATTAATTAAGCCATTTCTTGAGCGATTGAAGCTCCGCATATTAGATTAAGTAACGCGCTACGTGGGAATATATTTTTTAATCTACGGGTGTCCATCGGTCACTCATCAAGTGATAGAACTTCGTAATTTTAATTCAGGCATGCGTTTCGTAGACAGCGATTATTAATTAAGCCATTTCTTGAGCGATTGAAGCTCCGCATATTAGATTAAGTAACGCGCTACGTGGGAATATATTTTTTCATCTACGGGTGTCCTTCGTAATTTTAATTCAGGCATGCGTTTCGTAGACAGCGATTATCAATTAAGCCATTTCTTGAGCGATTGAAGCTCCGCATATTAAATTAAGAAACGCGCCACGTGGGAATATATTTTTTAATCTACGGGTGTCCATCGGTCACTCATCAAGTGATAGAACTTCGTAATTTTAATTCAGGCATGCGTTTCGTAGACAGCGATTATCAATTAAGCCATTTCTTGAGCGATTGAAGCTCCGCATATTAAATTAAGAAACGCGCCACGTGGGAATATATTTTTTCATCTACGGGTGTCCTTCGTAATTTTAATTCAGGCATGCGTTTCGTAGACAGCGATTATCAATTAAGCCATTTCTTGAGCGATTGAAGCTCCGCATATTAAATTAAGAAACGCGCCACGTGGGAATATATTTTTTCATCTACGGGTGTCCTTCGTAATTTTAATTCAGGCATGCGTTTCGTAGACAGCGATTATCAATTAAGCCATTTCTTGAGCGATTGAAGCTCCGCATATTAAATTAAGAAACGCGCCACGTGGGAATATATTTTTTCATCTACGGGTGTCCTTCGTAATTTTAATTCAGGCATGCGTTTCGTAGACAGCGATTATCAATTAAGCCATTTCTTGAGCGATTGAAGCTCCGCATATTAAATTAAGAAACGCGCTACGTGGGAATATATTTTTTAATCTACGGGTGTCCATCGGTTACTCATCAAGTGATAGAACTTCGTAATTTTAATTCAGGCATGCGTTTCGTAGACAGCGATTATTAATTAAGCCATTTCTTGAGCGATTGAAGCTCCGCATATTAGATTAAGAAACGCGCCACGTGGGAATATATTTTTTAATCTACGGGTGTCCATCGGTCACTCATCAAGTGATAGAACTTCGTAATTTTAATTCAGGCATGCGTTTCGTAGACAGCGATTATCAATTAAGCCATTTCTTGAGCGATTGAAGCTCCGCATATTAAATTAAGAAACGCGCCACGTGGGAATATATTTTTTCATCTACGGGTGTCCTTCGTAATTTTAATTCAGGCATGCGTTTCGTAGACAGCGATTATCAATTAAGCCATTTCTTGAGCGATTGAAGCTCCGCATATTAAATTAAGAAACGCGCTACGTGGGAATATATTTTTTAATCTACGGGTGTCCATCGGTTACTCATCAAGTGATAGAACTTCGTAATTTTAATTCAGGCATGCGTTTCGTAGACAGCGATTATTAATTAAGCCATTTCTTGAGCGATTGAAGCTCCGCATATTAGATTAAGTAACGCGCGACGTGGGAATATATTTTTTAATCTACGGGTGTCCATCGGTCACTCATCAAGTGATAGAACTTCGTAATTTTAATTCAGGCATGCGTTTCGTAGACAGCGATTATTAATTAAGCCATTTCTTGAGCGATTGAAGCTCCGCATATTAGATTAAGTAACGCGCTACGTGGGAATATATTTTTTCATCTACGGGTGTCCTTCGTAATTTTAATTCAGGCATGCGTTTCGTAGACAGCGATTATCAATTAAGCCATTTCTTGAGCGATTGAAGCTCCGCATATTAAATTAAGAAACGCGCCACGTGGGAATATATTTTTTCATCTACGGGTGTCCTTCGTAATTTTAATTCAGGCATGCGTTTCGTAGACAGCGATTATCAATTAAGCCATTTCTTGAGCGATTGAAGCTCCGCATATTAAATTAAGAAACGCGCTACGTGGGAATATATTTTTTAATCTACGGGTGTCCATCGGTTACTCATCAAGTGATAGAACTTCGTAATTTTAATTCAGGCATGCGTTTCGTAGACAGCGATTATTAATTAAGCCATTTCTTGAGCGATTGAAGCTCCGCATATTAGATTAAGTAACGCGCGACGTGGGAATATATTTTTTAATCTACGGGTGTCCATCGGTCACTCATCAAGTGATAGAACTTCGTAATTTTAATTCAGGCATGCGTTTCGTAGACAGCGATTATTAATTAAGCCATTTCTTGAGCGATTGAAGCTCCGCATATTAGATTAAGTAACGCGCTACGTGGGAATATATTTTTTCATCTACGGGTGTCCTTCGTAATTTTAATTCAGGCATGCGTTTCGTAGACAGCGATTATCAATTAAGCCATTTCTTGAGCGATTGAAGCTCCGCATATTAAATTAAGAAACGCGCCACGTGGGAATATATTTTTTCATCTACGGGTGTCCTTCGTAATTTTAATTCAGGCATGCGTTTCGTAGACAGCGATTATCAATTAAGCCATTTCTTGAGCGATTGAAGCTCCGCATATTAAATTAAGAAACGCGCTACGTGGGAATATATTTTTTAATCTACGGGTGTCCATCGGTTACTCATCAAGTGATAGAACTTCGTAATTTTAATTCAGGCATGCGTTTCGTAGACAGCGATTATCAATTAAGCCATTTCTTGAGCGATTGAAGCTCCGCATATTAAATTAAGAAACGCGCCACGTGGGAATATATTTTTTCATCTACGGGTGTCCTTCGTAATTTTAATTCAGGCATGCGTTTCGTAGACAGCGATTATCAATTAAGCCATTTCTTGAGCGATTGAAGCTCCGCATATTAGATTAAGAAACGCGCCACGTGGGAATATATTTTTTCATCTACGGGTGTCCTTCGTAATTTTAATTCAGGCATGCGTTTCGTAGACAGCGATTATCAATTAAGCCATTTCTTGAGCGATTGAAGCTCCGCATATTAGATTAAGAAACGCGCCACGTGGGAATATATTTTTTCATCTACGGGTGTCCTTCGTAATTTTAATTCAGGCATGCGTTTCGTAGACAGCGATTATTAATTAAGCCATTTCTTGAGCGATTGAAGCTCCGCATATTAGATTAAGAAACGCGCTACGTGGGAATATATTTTTTAATCTACGGGTGTCCATCGGTTACTCATCAAGTGATAGAACTTCGTAATTTTAATTCAGGCATGCGTTTCGTAGACAGCGATTATCAATTAAGCCATTTCTTGAGCGATTGAAGCTCCGCATATTAAATTAAGAAACGCGCTACGTGGGAATATATTTTTTAATCTACGGGTGTCCATCGGTTACTCATCAAGTGATAGAACTTCGTAATTTTAATTCAGGCATGCGTTTCGTAGACAGCGATTATTAATTAAGCCATTTCTTGAGCGATTGAAGCTCCGCATATTAGATTAAGTAACGCGCTACGTGGGAATATATTTTTTCATCTACGGGTGTCCTTCGTAATTTTAATTCAGGCATGCGTTTCGTAGACAGCGATTATCAATTAAGCCATTTCTTGAGCGATTGAAGCTCCGCATATTAAATTAAGAAACGCGCCACGTGGGAATATATTTTTTCATCTACGGGTGTCCTTCGTAATTTTAATTCAGGCATGCGTTTCGTAGACAGCGATTATCAATTAAGCCATTTCTTGAGCGATTGAAGCTCCGCATATTAAATTAAGAAACGCGCTACGTGGGAATATATTTTTTAATCTACGGGTGTCCATCGGTTACTCATCAAGTGATAGAACTTCGTAATTTTAATTCAGGCATGCGTTTCGTAGACAGCGATTATTAATTAAGCCATTTCTTGAGCGATTGAAGCTCCGCATATTAGATTAAGAAACGCGCTACGTGGGAATATATTTTTTAATCTACGGGTGTCCATCGGTCACTCATCAAGTGATAGAACTTCGTAATTTTAATTCAGGCATGCGTTTCGTAGACAGCGATTATTAATTAAGCCATTTCTTGAGCGATTGAAGCTCCGCATATTAGATTAAGAAACGCGCTACGTGGGAATATATTTTTTCATCTACGGGTGTCCTTCGTAATTTTAATTCAGGCATGCGTTTCGTAGACAGCGATTATCAATTAAGCCATTTCTTGAGCGATTGAAGCTCCGCATATTAAATTAAGAAACGCGCCACGTGGGAATATATTTTTTCATCTACGGGTGTCCTTCGTAATTTTAATTCAGGCATGCGTTTCGTAGACAGCGATTATCAATTAAGCCATTTCTTGAGCGATTGAAGCTCCGCATATTAAATTAAGAAACGCGCTACGTGGGAATATATTTTTTAATCTACGGGTGTCCATCGGTTACTCATCAAGTGATAGAACTTCGTAATTTTAATTCAGGCATGCGTTTCGTAGACAGCGATTATTAATTAAGCCATTTCTTGAGCGATTGAAGCTCCGCATATTAGATTAAGTAACGCGCTACGTGGGAATATATTTTTTCATCTACGGGTGTCCTTCGTAATTTTAATTCAGGCATGCGTTTCGTAGACAGCGATTATCAATTAAGCCATTTCTTGAGCGATTGAAGCTCCGCATATTAAATTAAGAAACGCGCCACGTGGGAATATATTTTTTAATCTACGGGTGTCCATCGGTTACTCATCAAGTGATAGAACTTCGTAATTTTAATTCAGGCATGCGTTTCGTAGACAGCGATTATCAATTAAGCCATTTCTTGAGCGATTGAAGCTCCGCATATTAAATTAAGAAACGCGCCACGTGGGAATATATTTTTTCATCTACGGGTGTCCTTCGTAATTTTAATTCAGGCATGCGTTTCGTAGACAGCGATTATCAATTAAGCCATTTCTTGAGCGATTGAAGCTCCGCATATTAAATTAAGAAACGCGCCACGTGGGAATATATTTTTTCATCTACGGGTGTCCTTCGTAATTTTAATTCAGGCATGCGTTTCGTAGACAGCGATTATTAATTAAGCCATTTCTTGAGCGATTGAAGCTCCGCATATTAGATTAAGTAACGCGCTACGTGGGAATATATTTTTTCATCTACGGGTGTCCTTCGTAATTTTAATTCAGGCATGCGTTTCGTAGACAGCGATTATCAATTAAGCCATTTCTTGAGCGATTGAAGCTCCGCATATTAAATTAAGAAACGCGCCACGTGGGAATATATTTTTTCATCTACGGGTGTCCTTCGTAATTTTAATTCAGGCATGCGTTTCGTAGACAGCGATTATCAATTAAGCCATTTCTTGAGCGATTGAAGCTCCGCATATTAAATTAAGAAACGCGCTACGTGGGAATATATTTTTTAATCTACGGGTGTCCATCGGTTACTCATCAAGTGATAGAACTTCGTAATTTTAATTCAGGCATGCGTTTCGTAGACAGCGATTATCAATTAAGCCATTTCTTGAGCGATTGAAGCTCCGCATATTAAATTAAGAAACGCGCCACGTGGGAATATATTTTTTCATCTACGGGTGTCCTTCGTAATTTTAATTCAGGCATGCGTTTCGTAGACAGCGATTATCAATTAAGCCATTTCTTGAGCGATTGAAGCTCCGCATATTAGATTAAGAAACGCGCCACGTGGGAATATATTTTTTCATCTACGGGTGTCCTTCGTAATTTTAATTCAGGCATGCGTTTCGTAGACAGCGATTATCAATTAAGCCATTTCTTGAGCGATTGAAGCTCCGCATATTAGATTAAGAAACGCGCCACGTGGGAATATATTTTTTCATCTACGGGTGTCCTTCGTAATTTTAATTCAGGCATGCGTTTCGTAGACAGCGATTATTAATTAAGCCATTTCTTGAGCGATTGAAGCTCCGCATATTAGATTAAGAAACGCGCTACGTGGGAATATATTTTTTAATCTACGGGTGTCCATCGGTTACTCATCAAGTGATAGAACTTCGTAATTTTAATTCAGGCATGCGTTTCGTAGACAGCGATTATCAATTAAGCCATTTCTTGAGCGATTGAAGCTCCGCATATTAAATTAAGAAACGCGCTACGTGGGAATATATTTTTTAATCTACGGGTGTCCATCGGTTACTCATCAAGTGATAGAACTTCGTAATTTTAATTCAGGCATGCGTTTCGTAGACAGCGATTATCAATTAAGCCATTTCTTGAGCGATTGAAGCTCCGCATATTAGATTAAGAAACGCGCCACGTGGGAATATATTTTTTCATCTACGGGTGTCCTTCGTAATTTTAATTCAGGCATGCGTTTCGTAGACAGCGATTATCAATTAAGCCATTTCTTGAGCGATTGAAGCTCCGCATATTAGATTAAGAAACGCGCCACGTGGGAATATATTTTTTCATCTACGGGTGTCCTTCGTAATTTTAATTCAGGCATGCGTTTCGTAGACAGCGATTATCAATTAAGCCATTTCTTGAGCGATTGAAGCTCCGCATATTAAATTAAGAAACGCGCTACGTGGGAATATATTTTTTAATCTACGGGTGTCCATCGGTTACTCATCAAGTGATAGAACTTCGTAATTTTAATTCAGGCATGCGTTTCGTAGACAGCGATTATTAATTAAGCCATTTCTTGAGCGATTGAAGCTCCGCATATTAGATTAAGTAACGCGCGACGTGGGAATATATTTTTTAATCTACGGGTGTCCATCGGTCACTCATCAAGTGATAGAACTTCGTAATTTTAATTCAGGCATGCGTTTCGTAGACAGCGATTATTAATTAAGCCATTTCTTGAGCGATTGAAGCTCCGCATATTAGATTAAGTAACGCGCTACGTGGGAATATATTTTTTCATCTACGGGTGTCCTTCGTAATTTTAATTCAGGCATGCGTTTCGTAGACAGCGATTATCAATTAAGCCATTTCTTGAGCGATTGAAGCTCCGCATATTAGATTAAGAAACGCGCCACGTGGGAATATATTTTTTCATCTACGGGTGTCCTTCGTAATTTTAATTCAGGCATGCGTTTCGTAGACAGCGATTATCAATTAAGCCATTTCTTGAGCGATTGAAGCTCCGCATATTAGATTAAGAAACGCGCCACGTGGGAATATATTTTTTCATCTACGGGTGTCCTTCGTAATTTTAATTCAGGCATGCGTTTCGTAGACAGCGATTATTAATTAAGCCATTTCTTGAGCGATTGAAGCTCCGCATATTAGATTAAGAAACGCGCTACGTGGGAATATATTTTTTAATCTACGGGTGTCCATCGGTTACTCATCAAGTGATAGAACTTCGTAATTTTAATTCAGGCATGCGTTTCGTAGACAGCGATTATCAATTAAGCCATTTCTTGAGCGATTGAAGCTCCGCATATTAAATTAAGAAACGCGCTACGTGGGAATATATTTTTTAATCTACGGGTGTCCATCGGTTACTCATCAAGTGATAGAACTTCGTAATTTTAATTCAGGCATGCGTTTCGTAGACAGCGATTATTAATTAAGCCATTTCTTGAGCGATTGAAGCTCCGCATATTAGATTAAGAAACGCGCCACGTGGGAATATATTTTTTCATCTACGGGTGTCCTTCGTAATTTTAATTCAGGCATGCGTTTCGTAGACAGCGATTATCAATTAAGCCATTTCTTGAGCGATTGAAGCTCCGCATATTAGATTAAGAAACGCGCCACGTGGGAATATATTTTTTCATCTACGGGTGTCCTTCGTAATTTTAATTCAGGCATGCGTTTCGTAGACAGCGATTATCAATTAAGCCATTTCTTGAGCGATTGAAGCTCCGCATATTAAATTAAGAAACGCGCCACGTGGGAATATATTTTTTCATCTACGGGTGTCCATCGTAATTTTAAGTTGTGGTGTCCTTCGTAATTTTAATTCAGGCATGCGTTTCGTAGACAGCGATTATCAATTAAGCCATTTCTTGAGCGATTGAAGCTCCGCATATTAGATTAAGAAACGCGCTACGTGGGAATATATTTTTTAATCTACGGGTGTCCATCGGTTACTCATCAAGTGATAGAACTTCGTAATTTTAATTCAGGCATGCGTTTCGTAGACAGCGATTATTAATTAAGCCATTTCTTGAGCGATTGAAGCTCCGCATATTAGATTAAGAAACGCGCTACGTGGGAATATATTTTTTAATCTACGGGTGTCCATCGGTTACTCATCAAGGGATAGAACTTCGTAATTTTAATTCAGGCATGCGTTTCGTAGACAGCGATTATTAATTAAGCCATTTCTTGAGCGATTGAAGCTCCGCATATTAGATTAAGAAACGCGCCACGTGGGAATATATTTTTTCATCTACGGGTGTCCTTCGTAATTTTAATTCAGGCATGCGTTTCGTAGACAGCGATTATCAATTAAGCCATTTCTTGAGCGATTGAAGCTCCGCATATTAAATTAAGAAACGCGCTACGTGGGAATATATTTTTTAATCTACGGGTGTCCATCGGTCACTCATCAAGTGATAGAACTTCGTAATTTTAATTCAGGCATGCGTTTCGTAGACAGCGATTATTAATTAAGCCATTTCTTGAGCGATTGAAGCTCCGCATATTAGATTAAGAAACGCGCTACGTGGGAATATATTTTTTAATCTACGGGTGTCCATCGGTCACTCATCAAGTGATAGAACTTCGTAATTTTAATTCAGGCATGCGTTTCGTAGACAGCGATTATTAATTAAGCCATTTCTTGAGCGATTGAAGCTCCGCATATTAAATTAAGAAACGCGCTACGTGGGAATACACTTTTCAATCTACGGGTGTCCATCGGTTACTCATAAAGTGATAGAACTTCGTAATTTCGAGTTAGGATTGCGCTCCGTATAGACAGCGATTATATCTCAAGTGATCAAGCTTCGCAAGTTTAATCTAGACACGCGTCACGTAGAAATACCTTTCTTAACTCACGAGTGGACATCAATTATTTCACGATTTCTCCAAGCTTAACGGGATCTACAGAATCAATCGATTGTTTGCTCCTTGTTTTTTTTTTCCTTCTCGCCTAATCAATAATCATTATGACTGTTGTGTTTTTCAATTCATCATCACCATTCTGACTATTGTTAACGTCGCCCCCCAAAAATTATTTTGCCTGATCTCTCTTTCACAGGTATCGCCGTTAAAAATGATCGTGCATGCTACTTCTTGATCTCATTACTTGTCTCTCATTTCAGCTTATTTCTTCTCGAAATTTAATCATTTACATCAATACAGTGACATTTTACAGCTCTCCAAGGTTTTACAGGTTTCACAGGTTTCACAGACTCTCCAGGGCCCACGATTTCTCCACGTTCTACGGGATCTACGAATCTCATCGATTCTATGCTTCTTTTATTCTCTTTCGTCTCGTCTAATTAATATCATTAATAACTGTCGTGTTTTAAAATTTACCATGACCATTTTGGCTATATGTTAATGTCGTGCTTAGAAAATAATGTTGCCTCATTTTTCTTATAAATGTATGGCTCTGAAAAATGATCGTTTGTGCTTCTTTTATTTTCAATTGTTGTTCCACTGTTGTGTTTTACAATTTACCATGACTATTTTGGCTGTATGTTAATGTTGTGATTTGAAAATTATGTTGACTGATTTTTTCTATACATGTATCACTGTGAAAAATGTTCGTTTATGCTTTTGTTTGATTTAATCTCTTGTTGTCTATCATCGTAGCTATTCATTGATTGAAATTCACTTGATACTTGTTACACTTCACAGCTCCGATAGGTTTGACAGACTCAGACTCTACAAGTTCTTCAAGATCTCAAAGTTCTATTGGATCTGCGGGTTTCATCGATTTAATATTTCCACTAACTACCTACTCCTTTCTATTTTACAGGCGGGGGGTGGTGTTGGTTGCCTTCTCGTGGTGCCCCCTGGACGAATGCGCTGATTTCATGATCCAACAAACAATAATTATACCAACACAGTGTCCTTTGCGAATGACGTGGATTGTTGCACGTTAAATAGTCAAGTAATTACGTATACATCGGTCATGCCAATCAGCGCATTTGACTAAACAACCAACTTTTCAGTCATTAGGGCGCGTATTTCCCATTTCACAGTCATCGTAGAATTATTTCATCTCACTCTGGCAATTTTTCAGTATCGGGCGAACGTTGGTACGATCAGTACGCCTCGTCAGATGCATCCCGCAGATTAACTCACGATCTATATACGTAGTTTCGTCCCCAATTTTCCCACCAGCGTTCTATTCGTACGATACTGACCTATATTCATTACGGAATTCAGACTCCGTAAATTAGGTTTAGCTGCCAGATTCGCGGACACCTGATGATCACAAGACAATATAGACTTCGCGATCGAAATTCGGACACGCGAACCGTAGAAATGTCTTTCGTAACTTACAGGTGGACATCGATTTATAATCAGCCGATTCGGGCTGCATAGATTAAGTTTAGACGCGATATTCGTGGACACGTATGATTTATGAGACGATATGGATTTCGCGATCGAAATTCGGACACGCGAACCGTAGAAATGTCTTTCGTAACTTACAGGTGGACATCGATTTATAATCAGCCGATTCGGGCTGCATAGATTAAGTTTAGACGCGATATTCGTGGACACGTATGATTTATGAGACGATATGGATTTCGCGATCGAAATTCGGACACGCGAACCGTAGAAATGTCTTTCGTAACTTACAGGTGGACATCGATTTATAATCAGCCGATTCGGGCTGCATAGATTAAGTTTAGACGCGATATTCGTGGACACGTATGATTTATGAGACGATATGGATTTCGCGATCGAAATTCGGACACGCGAACCGTAGAAATGTCTTTCGTAACTTACAGGTGGACATCGATTTATAATCAGCCGATTCGGGCTGCATAGATTAAGTTTGGACGCGATATTCGTGGACACCTGTTATTCATAAGACAATATAGACTTCGCGATCGAAATTCGGACACGCGAACCGTAGAAATGTCTTTCGTAACTTACAGGTGGACATCGATTTATAATCAGCCGATTCGGGCTGCATAGATTAAGTTTGGACGCGATATTCGTGGACACCTGTTATTCATAAGACAATATAGACTTCGCGATCGAAATTCGGACACGCGAACCGTAGAAATGTCTTTCGTAACTTACAGGTGGACATCGATTTATAATCAGCCGATTCGGGCTGCATAGATTAAGTTTGGACGCGATATTCGTGGACACCTGTTATTCATAAGACAATATAGACTTCGCGATCGAAATTCGGACACGCGAACCGTAGAAATGTCTTTCGTAACTTACAGGTGGACATCGATTTATAATCAGCCGATTCGGGCTGCATAGATTAAGTTTGGACGCGATATTCGTGGACACCTGTTATTCATAAGACAATATAGACTTCGCGATCGAAATTCGGACACGCGAACCGTAGAAATGTCTTTCGTAACTTACAGGTGGACATCGATTTATAATCAGCCGATTCGGGCTGCATAGATTAAGTTTGGACGCGATATTCGTGGACACCTGTTATTCATAAGACAATATAGACTTCGCGATCGAAATTCGGACACGCGAACCGTAGAAATGTCTTTCGTAACTTACAGGTGGACATCGATTTATAATCAGCCGATTCGGGCTGCATAGATTAAGTTTGGACGCGATATTCGTGGACACCTGTTATTCATGAGACAATATAGACTTCGCGATCGAAATTCGGACACGCGAACCGTAGAAATGTCTTTCGTAACTTACAGGTGGACATCGATTTATAATCAGCCGATTCGGGCTGCATAGATTAAGTTTGGACGCGATATTCGTGGACACCTGTTATTCATGAGACAATATAGACTTCGCGATCGAAATTCGGACACGCGAACCGTAGAAATGTCTTTCGTAACTTACAGGTGGACATCGATTTATAATCAGCCGATTCGGGCTGCATAGATTAAGTTTGGACGCGATATTCGTGGACACCTGTTATTCATAAGACAATATAGACTTCGCGATCGAAATTCGGACACGCGAACCGTAGAAATGTCTTTCGTAACTTACAGGTGGACATCGATTTATAATCAGCCGATTCGGGCTGCATAGATTAAGTTTGGACGCGATATTCGTGGACACCTGTTATTCATAAGACAATATAGACTTCGCGATCGAAATTCGGACACGCGAACCGTAGAAATGTCTTTCGTAACTTACAGGTGGACATCGATTTATAATCAGCCGATTCGGGCTGCATAGATTAAGTTTGGACGCGATATTCGTGGACACCTGTTATTCATGAGACAATATAGACTTCGCGATCGAAATTCGGACACGCGAACCGTAGAAATGTCTTTCGTAACTTACAGGTGGACATCGATTTATAATCAGCCGATTCGGGCTGCATAGATTAAGTTTGGACGCGATATTCGTGGACACCTGTTATTCATAAGACAATATAGACTTCGCGATCGAAATTCGGACACGCGAACCGTAGAAATGTCTTTCGTAACTTACAGGTGGACATCGATTTATAATCAGCCGATTCGGGCTGCATAGATTAAGTTTGGACGCGATATTCGTGGACACCTGTTATTCATAAGACAATATAGACTTCGCGATCGAAATTCGGACACGCGAACCGTAGAAATGTCTTTCGTAACTTACAGGTGGACATCGATTTATAATCAGCCGATTCGGGCTGCATAGATTAAGTTTGGACGCGATATTCGTGGACACCTGTTATTCATAAGACAATATAGACTTCGCGATCGAAATTCGGACACGCGAACCGTAGAAATGTCTTTCGTAACTTACAGGTGGACATCGATTTATAATCAGCCGATTCGGGCTGCATAGATTAAGTTTGGACGCGATATTCGTGGACACCTGTTATTCATGAGACAATATAGACTTCGCGATCGAAATTCGGACACGCGAACCGTAGAAATGTCTTTCGTAACTTACAGGTGGACATCGATTTATAATCAGCCGATTCGGGCTGCATAGATTAAGTTTGGACGCGATATTCGTGGACACCTGTTATTCATAAGACAATATAGACTTCGCGATCGAAATTCGGACACGCGAACCGTAGAAATGTCTTTCGTAACTTACAGGTGGACATCGATTTATAATCAGCCGATTCGGGCTGCATAGATTAAGTTTGGACGCGATATTCGTGGACACCTGTTATTCATAAGACAATATAGACTTCGCGATCGAAATTCGGACACGCGAACCGTAGAAATGTCTTTCGTAACTTACAGGTGGACATCGATTTATAATCAGCCGATTCGGGCTGCATAGATTAAGTTTGGACGCGATATTCGTGGACACCTGTTATTCATAAGACAATATAGACTTCGCGATCGAAATTCGGACACGCGAACCGTAGAAATGTCTTTCGTAACTTACAGGTGGACATCGATTTATAATCAGCCGATTCGGGCTGCATAGATTAAGTTTGGACGCGATATTCGTGGACACCTGTTATTCATAAGACAATATAGACTTCGCGATCGAAATTCGGACACGCGAACCGTAGAAATGTCTTTCGTAACTTACAGGTGGACATCGATTTATAATCAGCCGATTCGGGCTGCATAGATTAAGTTTGGACGCGATATTCGTGGACACCTGTTATTCATAAGACAATATAGACTTCGCGATCGAAATTCGGACACGCGAACCGTAGAAATGTCTTTCGTAACTTACAGGTGGACATCGATTTATAATCAGCCGATTCGGGCTGCATAGATTAAGTTTGGACGCGATATTCGTGGACACCTGTTATTCATAAGACAATATAGACTTCGCGATCGAAATTCGGACACGCGAACCGTAGAAATGTCTTTCGTAACTTACAGGTGGACATCGATTTATAATCAGCCGATTCGGGCTGCATAGATTAAGTTTGGACGCGATATTCGTGGACACCTGTTATTCATAAGACAATATAGACTTCGCGATCGAAATTCGGACACGCGAACCGTAGAAATGTCTTTCGTAACTTACAGGTGGACATCGATTTATAATCAGCCGATTCGGGCTGCATAGATTAAGTTTGGACGCGATATTCGTGGACACCTGTTATTCATAAGACAATATAGACTTCGCGATCGAAATTCGGACACGCGAACCGTAGAAATGTCTTTCGTAACTTACAGGTGGACATCGATTTATAATCAGCCGATTCGGGCTGCATAGATTAAGTTTGGACGCGATATTCGTGGACACCTGTTATTCATAAGACAATATAGACTTCGCGATCGAAATTCGGACACGCGAACCGTAGAAATGTCTTTCGTAACTTACAGGTGGACATCGATTTATAATCAGCCGATTCGGGCTGCATAGATTAAGTTTGGACGCGATATTCGTGGACACCTGTTATTCATAAGACAATATAGACTTCGCGATCGAAATTCGGACACGCGAACCGTAGAAATGTCTTTCGTAACTTACAGGTGGACATCGATTTATAATCAGCCGATTCGGGCTGCATAGATTAAGTTTGGACGCGATATTCGTGGACACCTGTTATTCATAAGACAATATAGACTTCGCGATCGAAATTCGGACACGCGAACCGTAGAAATGTCTTTCGTAACTTACAGGTGGACATCGATTTATAATCAGCCGATTCGGGCTGCATAGATTAAGTTTGGACGCGATATTCGTGGACACCTGTTATTCATAAGACAATATAGACTTCGCGATCGAAATTCGGACACGCGAACCGTAGAAATGTCTTTCGTAACTTACAGGTGGACATCGATTTATAATCAGCCGATTCGGGCTGCATAGATTAAGTTTGGACGCGATATTCGTGGACACCTGTTATTCATAAGACAATATAGACTTCGCGATCGAAATTCGGACACGCGAACCGTAGAAATGTCTTTCGTAACTTACAGGTGGACATCGATTTATAATCAGCCGATTCGGGCTGCATAGATTAAGTTTGGACGCGATATTCGTGGACACCTGTTATTCATAAGACAATATAGACTTCGCGATCGAAATTCGGACACGCGAACCGTAGAAATGTCTTTCGTAACTTACAGGTGGACATCGATTTATAATCAGCCGATTCGGGCTGCATAGATTAAGTTTGGACGCGATATTCGTGGACACCTGTTATTCATAAGACAATATAGACTTCGCGATCGAAATTCGGACACGCGAACCGTAGAAATGTCTTTCGTAACTTACAGGTGGACATCGATTTATAATCAGCCGATTCGGGCTGCATAGATTAAGTTTGGACGCGATATTCGTGGACACCTGTTATTCATAAGACAATATAGACTTCGCGATCGAAATTCGGACACGCGAACCGTAGAAATGTCTTTCGTAACTTACAGGTGGACATCGATTTATAATCAGCCGATTCGGGCTGCATAGATTAAGTTTGGACGCGATATTCGTGGACACCTGTTATTCATAAGACAATATAGACTTCGCGATCGAAATTCGGACACGCGAACCGTAGAAATGTCTTTCGTAACTTACAGGTGGACATCGATTTATAATCAGCCGATTCGGGCTGCATAGATTAAGTTTGGACGCGATATTCGTGGACACCTGTTATTCATAAGACAATATAGACTTCGCGATCGAAATTCGGACACGCGAACCGTAGAAATGTCTTTCGTAACTTACAGGTGGACATCGATTTATAATCAGCCGATTCGGGCTGCATAGATTAAGTTTGGACGCGATATTCGTGGACACCTGTTATTCATGAGACAATATAGACTTCGCGATCGAAATTCGGACACGCGAACCGTAGAAATGTCTTTCGTAACTTACAGGTGGACATCGATTTATAATCAGCCGATTCGGGCTGCATAGATTAAGTTTGGACGCGATATTCGTGGACACCTGTTATTCATGAGACAATATAGACTTCGCGATCGAAATTCGGACACGCGAACCGTAGAAATGTCTTTCGTAACTTACAGGTGGACATCGATTTATAATCAGCCGATTCGGGCTGCATAGATTAAGTTTGGACGCGATATTCGTGGACACCTGTTATTCATAAGACAATATAGACTTCGCGATCGAAATTCGGACACGCGAACCGTAGAAATGTCTTTCGTAACTTACAGGTGGACATCGATTTATAATCAGCCGATTCGGGCTGCATAGATTAAGTTTGGACGCGATATTCGTGGACACCTGTTATTCATAAGACAATATAGACTTCGCGATCGAATTCGGACACGCGAACCGTAGAAATGTCTTTCGTAACTTACAGGTGGACATCGATTTATAATCAGCCGATTCGGGCTGCATAGATTAAGTTTGGACGCGATATTCGTGGACACCTGTTATTCATAAGACAATATAGACTTCGCGATCGAAATTCGGACACGCGAACCGTAGAAATGTCTTTCGTAACTTACAGGTGGACATCGATTTATAATCAGCCGATTCGGGCTGCATAGATTAAGTTTGGACGCGATATTCGTGGACACCTGTTATTCATAAGACAATATAGACTTCGCGATCGAAATTCGGACACGCGAACCGTAGAAATGTCTTTCGTAACTTACAGGTGGACATCGATTTATAATCAGCCGATTCGGGCTGCATAGATTAAGTTTGGACGCGATATTCGTGGACACCTGTTATTCATAAGACAATATAGACTTCGCGATCGAAATTCGGACACGCGAACCGTAGAAATGTCTTTCGTAACTTACAGGTGGACATCGATTTATAATCAGCCGATTCGGGCTGCATAGATTAAGTTTGGACGCGATATTCGTGGACACCTGTTATTCATAGAGACAATATAGACTTCGCGATCGAAATTCGGACACGCGAACCGTAGAAATGTCTTTCGTAACTTACAGGTGGACATCGATTTATAATCAGCCGATTCGGGCTGCATAGATTAAGTTTGGACGCGATATTCGTGGACACCTGTTATTCATAAGACAATATAGACTTCGCGATCGAAATTCGGACACGCGAACCGTAGAAATGTCTTTCGTAACTTACAGGTGGACATCGATTTATAATCAGCCGATTCGGGCTGCATAGATTAAGTTTGGACGCGATATTCGTGGACACCTGTTATTCATAAGACAATATAGACTTCGCGATCGAAATTCGGACACGCGAACCGTAGAAATGTCTTTCGTAACTTACAGGTGGACATCGATTTATAATCAGCCGATTCGGGCTGCATAGATTAAGTTTGGACGCGATATTCGTGGACACCTGTTATTCATGAGACAATATAGACTTCGCGATCGAAATTCGGACACGCGAACCGTAGAAATGTCTTTCGTAACTTACAGGTGGACATCGATTTATAATCAGCCGATTCGGGCTGCATAGATTAAGTTTGGACGCGATATTCGTGGACACCTGTTATTCATAAGACAATATAGACTTCGCGATCGAAATTCGGACACGCGAACCGTAGAAATGTCTTTCGTAACTTACAGGTGGACATCGATTTATAATCAGCCGATTCGGGCTGCATAGATTAAGTTTGGACGCGATATTCGTGGACACCTGTTATTCATAAGACAATATAGACTTCGCGATCGAAATTCGGACACGCGAACCGTAGAAATGTCTTTCGTAACTTACAGGTGGACATCGATTTATAATCAGCCGATTCGGGCTGCATAGATTAAGTTTGGACGCGATATTCGTGGACACCTGTTATTCATGAGACAATATAGACTTCGCGATCGAAATTCGGACACGCGAACCGTAGAAATGTCTTTCGTAACTTACAGGTGGACATCGATTTATAATCAGCCGATTCGGGCTGCATAGATTAAGTTTGGACGCGATATTCGTGGACACCTGTTATTCATAAGACAATATAGACTTCGCGATCGAAATTCGGACACGCGAACCGTAGAAATGTCTTTCGTAACTTACAGGTGGACATCGATTTATAATCAGCCGATTCGGGCTGCATAGATTAAGTTTGGACGCGATATTCGTGGACACCTGTTATTCATAAGACAATATAGACTTCGCGATCGAAATTCGGACACGCGAACCGTAGAAATGTCTTTCGTAACTTACAGGTGGACATCGATTTATAATCAGCCGATTCGGGCTGCATAGATTAAGTTTGGACGCGATATTCGTGGACACCTGTTATTCATAAGACAATATAGACTTCGCGATCGAAATTCGGACACGCGAACCGTAGAAATGTCTTTCGTAACTTACAGGTGGACATCGATTTATAATCAGCCGATTCGGGCTGCATAGATTAAGTTTGGACGCGATATTCGTGGACACCTGTTATTCATGAGACAATATAGACTTCGCGATCGAAATTCGGACACGCGAACCGTAGAAATGTCTTTCGTAACTTACAGGTGGACATCGATTTATAATCAGCCGATTCGGGCTGCATAGATTAAGTTTGGACGCGATATTCGTGGACACCTGTTATTCATAAGACAATATAGACTTCGCGATCGAAATTCGGACACGCGAACCGTAGAAATGTCTTTCGTAACTTACAGGTGGACATCGATTTATAATCAGCCGATTCGGGCTGCATAGATTAAGTTTGGACGCGATATTCGTGGACACCTGTTATTCATAAGACAATATAGACTTCGCGATCGAAATTCGGACACGCGAACCGTAGAAATGTCTTTCGTAACTTACAGGTGGACATCGATTTATAATCAGCCGATTCGGGCTGCATAGATTAAGTTTGGACGCGATATTCGTGGACACCTGTTATTCATGAGACAATATAGACTTCGCGATCGAAATTCGGACACGCGAACCGTAGAAATGTCTTTCGTAACTTACAGGTGGACATCGATTTATAATCAGCCGATTCGGGCTGCATAGATTAAGTTTGGACGCGATATTCGTGGACACCTGTTATTCATAAGACAATATAGACTTCGCGATCGAAATTCGGACACGCGAACCGTAGAAATGTCTTTCGTAACTTACAGGTGGACATCGATTTATAATCAGCCGATTCGGGCTGCATAGATTAAGTTTGGACGCGATATTCGTGGACACCTGTTATTCATAAGACAATATAGACTTCGCGATCGAAATTCGGACACGCGAACCGTAGAAATGTCTTTCGTAACTTACAGGTGGACATCGATTTATAATCAGCCGATTCGGGCTGCATAGATTAAGTTTGGACGCGATATTCGTGGACACCTGTTATTCATGAGACAATATAGACTTCGCGATCGAAATTCGGACACGCGAACCGTAGAAATGTCTTTCGTAACTTACAGGTGGACATCGATTTATAATCAGCCGATTCGGGCTGCATAGATTAAGTTTGGACGCGATATTCGTGGACACCTGTTATTCATGAGACAATATAGACTTCGCGATCGAAATTCGGACACGCGAACCGTAGAAATGTCTTTCGTAACTTACAGGTGGACATCGATTTATAATCAGCCGATTCGGGCTGCATAGATTAAGTTTGGACGCGATATTCGTGGACACCTGTTATTCATAAGACAATATAGACTTCGCGATCGAAATTCGGACACGCGAACCGTAGAAATGTCTTTCGTAACTTACAGGTGGACATCGATTTATAATCAGCCGATTCGGGCTGCATAGATTAAGTTTGGACGCGATATTCGTGGACACCTGTTATTCATAAGACAATATAGACTTCGCGATCGAAATTCGGACACGCGAACCGTAGAAATGTCTTTCGTAACTTACAGGTGGACATCGATTTATAATCAGCCGATTCGGGCTGCATAGATTAAGTTTGGACGCGATATTCGTGGACACCTGTTATTCATAAGACAATATAGACTTCGCGATCGAAATTCGGACACGCGAACCGTAGAAATGTCTTTCGTAACTTACAGGTGGACATCGATTTATAATCAGCCGATTCGGGCTGCATAGATTAAGTTTGGACGCGATATTCGTGGACACCTGTTATTCATAAGACAATATAGACTTCGCGATCGAAATTCGGACACGCGAACCGTAGAAATGTCTTTCGTAACTTACAGGTGGACATCGATTTATAATCAGCCGATTCGGGCTGCATAGATTAAGTTTGGACGCGATATTCGTGGACACCTGTTATTCATAAGACAATATAGACTTCGCGATCGAAATTCGGACACGCGAACCGTAGAAATGTCTTTCGTAACTTACAGGTGGACATCGATTTATAATCAGCCGATTCGGGCTGCATAGATTAAGTTTGGACGCGATATTCGTGGACACCTGTTATTCATGAGACAATATAGACTTCGCGATCGAAATTCGGACACGCGAACCGTAGAAATGTCTTTCGTAACTTACAGGTGGACATCGATTTATAATCAGCCGATTCGGGCTGCATAGATTAAGTTTGGACGCGATATTCGTGGACACCTGTTATTCATAAGACAATATAGACTTCGCGATCGAAATTCGGACACGCGAACCGTAGAAATGTCTTTCGTAACTTACAGGTGGACATCGATTTATAATCAGCCGATTCGGGCTGCATAGATTAAGTTTGGACGCGATATTCGTGGACACCTGTTATTCATAAGACAATATAGACTTCGCGATCGAAATTCGGACACGCGAACCGTAGAAATGTCTTTCGTAACTTACAGGTGGACATCGATTTATAATCAGCCGATTCGGGCTGCATAGATTAAGTTTGGACGCGATATTCGTGGACACCTGTTATTCATAAGACAATATAGACTTCGCGATCGAAATTCGGACACGCGAACCGTAGAAATGTCTTTCGTAACTTACAGGTGGACATCGATTTATAATCAGCCGATTCGGGCTGCATAGATTAAGTTTGGACGCGATATTCGTGGACACCTGTTATTCATGAGACAATATAGACTTCGCGATCGAAATTCGGACACGCGAACCGTAGAAATGTCTTTCGTAACTTACAGGTGGACATCGATTTATAATCAGCCGATTCGGGCTGCATAGATTAAGTTTGGACGCGATATTCGTGGACACCTGTTATTCATGAGACAATATAGACTTCGCGATCGAAATTCGGACACGCGAACCGTAGAAATGTCTTTCGTAACTTACAGGTGGACATCGATTTATAATCAGCCGATTCGGGCTGCATAGATTAAGTTTGGACGCGATATTCGTGGACACCTGTTATTCATAAGACAATATAGACTTCGCGATCGAAATTCGGACACGCGAACCGTAGAAATGTCTTTCGTAACTTACAGGTGGACATCGATTTATAATCAGCCGATTCGGGCTGCATAGATTAAGTTTGGACGCGATATTCGTGGACACCTGTTATTCATAAGACAATATAGACTTCGCGATCGAAATTCGGACACGCGAACCGTAGAAATGTCTTTCGTAACTTACAGGTGGACATCGATTTATAATCAGCCGATTCGGGCTGCATAGATTAAGTTTGGACGCGATATTCGTGGACACCTGTTATTCATGAGACAATATAGACTTCGCGATCGAAATTCGGACACGCGAACCGTAGAAATGTCTTTCGTAACTTACAGGTGGACATCGATTTATAATCAGCCGATTCGGGCTGCATAGATTAAGTTTGGACGCGATATTCGTGGACACCTGTTATTCATAAGACAATATAGACTTCGCGATCGAAATTCGGACACGCGAACCGTAGAAATGTCTTTCGTAACTTACAGGTGGACATCGATTTATAATCAGCCGATTCGGGCTGCATAGATTAAGTTTGGACGCGATATTCGTGGACACCTGTTATTCATAAGACAATATAGACTTCGCGATCGAAATTCGGACACGCGAACCGTAGAAATGTCTTTCGTAACTTACAGGTGGACATCGATTTATAATCAGCCGATTCGGGCTGCATAGATTAAGTTTGGACGCGATATTCGTGGACACCTGTTATTCATGAGACAATATAGACTTCGCGATCGAAATTCGGACACGCGAACCGTAGAAATGTCTTTCGTAACTTACAGGTGGACATCGATTTATAATCAGCCGATTCGGGCTGCATAGATTAAGTTTGGACGCGATATTCGTGGACACCTGTTATTCATAAGACAATATAGACTTCGCGATCGAAATTCGGACACGCGAACCGTAGAAATGTCTTTCGTAACTTACAGGTGGACATCGATTTATAATCAGCCGATTCGGGCTGCATAGATTAAGTTTGGACGCGATATTCGTGGACACCTGTTATTCATGAGACAATATAGACTTCGCGATCGAAATTCGGACACGCGAACCGTAGAAATGTCTTTCGTAACTTACAGGTGGACATCGATTTATAATCAGCCGATTCGGGCTGCATAGATTAAGTTTGGACGCGATATTCGTGGACACCTGTTATTCATGAGACAATATAGACTTCGCGATCGAAATTCGGACACGCGAACCGTAGAAATGTCTTTCGTAACTTACAGGTGGACATCGATTTATAATCAGCCGATTCGGGCTGCATAGATTAAGTTTGGACGCGATATTCGTGGACACCTGTTATTCATGAGACAATATAGACTTCGCGATCGAAATTCGGACACGCGAACCGTAGAAATGTCTTTCGTAACTTACAGGTGGACATCGATTTATAATCAGCCGATTCGGGCTGCATAGATTAAGTTTGGACGCGATATTCGTGGACACCTGTTATTCATAAGACAATATAGACTTCGCGATCGAAATTCGGACACGCGAACCGTAGAAATGTCTTTCGTAACTTACAGGTGGACATCGATTTATAATCAGCCGATTCGGGCTGCATAGATTAAGTTTAGACGCGATATTCGTGGACACGTATGATTTATGAGACGATATGGATTTCGCGATCGAAATTCGGACACGCGAACCGTAGAAATGTCTTTCGTAACTTACAGGTGGACATCGATTTATAATCAGCCGATTCGGGCTGCATAGATTAAGTTTAGACGCGATATTCGTGGACACCTGTTATTCATAAGACAATATAGACTTCGCGATCGAAATTCGGACACGCGAACCGTAGAAATGTCTTTCGTAACTTACAGGTGGACATCGATTTATAATCAGCCGATTCGGGCTGCATAGATTAAGTTTAGACGCGATATTCGTGGACACGTATGATTTATGAGACGATATGGATTTCGCGATCGAAATTCGGACACGCGAACCGTAGAAATGTCTTTCGTAACTTACAGGTGGACATCGATTTATAATCAGCCGATTCGGGCTGCATAGATTAAGTTTAGACGCGATATTCGTGGACACCTGTTATTCATAAGACAATATAGACTTCGCGATCGAAATTCGGACACGCGAACCGTAGAAATGTCTTTCGTAACTTACAGGTGGACATCGATTTATAATCAGCCGATTCGGGCTGCATAGATTAAGTTTAGACGCGATATTCGTGGACACCTGTTATTCATAAGACAATATAGACTTCGCGATCGATATTCGGACACGCGAACCGTAGAAATGTCTTTCGTAACTTACAGGTGGACATCGATTTATAATCAGCCGATTCGGGCTGCATAGATTAAGTTTCGACGCGATATTCGTGGACACGTATGATTTATGAGACGATATGGATTTCGCGATCGAAATTCGGACACGCGAACCGTAGAAATGTCTTTCGTAACTTACAGGTGGACATCGATTTATAATCAGCCGATTCGGGCTGCATAGATTAAGTTTAGACGCGATATTCGTGGACACCTGTTATTCATAAGACAATATAGACTTCGCGATCGAAATTCGGACACGCGAACCGTAGAAATGTCTTTCGTAACTTACAGGTGGACATCGATTTATAATCAGCCGATTCGGGCTGCATAGATTAAGTTTAGACGCGATATTCGTGGACACGTATGATTTATGAGACGATATGGATTTCGCGATCGAAATTCGGACACGCGAACCGTAGAAATGTCTTTCGTAACTTACAGGTGGACATCGATTTATAATCAGCCGATTCGGGCTGCATAGATTAAGTTTAGACGCGATATTCGTGGACACCTGTTATTCATAAGACAATATAGACTTCGCGATCGAAATTCGGACACGCGAACCGTAGAAATGTCTTTCGTAACTTACAGGTGGACATCGATTTATAATCAGCCGATTCGGGCTGCATACATTAAGTTTAGACGTGATATTCGTGGACACGTATGATTTATGAGACGATATGGATTTCGCGATCGAAATTCGGACACGCGAACCGTAGAAATGTCTTTCGTAACTTACAGGTGGACATCGATTTATAATCAGCCGATTCGGGCTGCATAGATTAAGTTTGGACGCGATATTCGTGGACACCTGTTATTCATAAGACAATATAGACTTCGCGATCGAAATTCGGACACGCGAACCGTAGAAATGTCTTTCGTAACTTACAGGTGGACATCGATTTATAATCAGCCGATTCGGGCTGCATAGATTAAGTTTGGACGCGATATTCGTGGACACCTGTTATTCATAAGACAATATAGACTTCGCGATCGAAATTCGGACACGCGAACCGTAGAAATGTCTTTCGTAACCTACGGGTGGACATCGATTTATAATCAGCCGATTCGGGCTGCATAGATTAAGTTTAGACGCGATATTCGTGGACACCTGTTATTCATAAGACAATATAGACTTCGCGATCGAAATTCGGACACGCGAACCGTAGAAATGTCTTTCGTAACTTACAGGTGGACATCGATTATTGATCATGCGACTTAGACTTAGTCATTTTAATTTCGCACGCGATCCGTACAGAATTCGTGTATGTTAATCGGACATCGGGTAGATTTTTCGATACGCAGTCTTAGTTGAACTAATTCTATGCAAATAGTTGCCGTTTCCGCTCTATCGTTTGCTTGCCATTTTTTTTTTTCAGGCCCTCAGAGGAGTTACAACACCATGCAATGGAGTAAAGGCTACTTCGGGGCTGCAAAACCCCTGGCGAAGGGCATAAACACTTGCAATGGTGTAACGACTCCTTCAGAGGCATAGATCGCTTTGCATGCGTTCTGAACTTCTTTTCTTCTTGCTATTTGCGGTGAATTAGTTCGTTAATTCGAGTACGTAGATGTTGCGCTAATTATATGAAAATGCGGGGCACGTTCTACGTGACGGGCTTGACGAACCCGCTGTACCCGAGTTCCGCGGTCACGCGATACGTAGAAATATCTTTCTTAAGTTACAGGTGGACATCGATCATTAATTAACCGACTTAGACTTAGTCATTTTAAGTTCGCACGCGATCCGTACAGAATTTGTGTATGTAAATCAGACCTCAGGTAGATTTTTCGATACGCGGTTTCAGTTGAACTAATTCTATGCAAGTAGCTTCCGTTTCCGCTTTATCTTTTGCTTGCAATTTTTTTTTGTTTACGCCCTTAGAGGAGTTACAACACCATGCAATGGAGTAAAGGCTACTTCGGGGCTGAAAAACCCCTGGCGAAGGGCATAAACACTTGCAATGGTGTAACGACTCCTTCATAGGCATAGATTGCTTTGCATGCGTTCTGAACTTCTTCTCTTCTTGCTACTTGCGGTGAATTAGTTCGTTAATTCGAGTACGTAGGTGTTGCGTTAAATATATAAAAATGCAGGGCACGTTCTACGTGACGGGCTTGACGAACCCGCTGTACCCGAGTTGCGCAGACACGCGCTACGTAGGAATATCTTTCTTAATTTGCAGGTGGACGTCCATTATAAGTCAAGTGATTCAGATTTCGTAATTTTAAGTGAGTAACGCGATTCATAGACAACGTCTATTAATTAAGCGATTATTCATCAAGCGAGTTCGGCTTTCCAAATTTAATTGAGACACGCGCTGCATAGAAATATCCTTCTCAATCTACAAATGTTCATTGATTATTGATTGACTGATACAGACCTCGTAACTTTCAGTTAGGCATGCGTTTCGTAGACAGCGATTATTAATTAAGCCATTTCTTGAGCGATTGAAGCTCCGCATATTAGATTAAGAAACGCGCTACGTGGGAATATATTTTTTAATCTACGAGTGTCCATCGGTTACTCATCAAGTGATAGAACTTCGTAATTTTAATTCAGGCATGCGTTTCGTAGACAGCGATTATTAATTAAGCCATTTCTTGAGCGATTGAAGCTCCGCATATTAGATTAAGAAACGCGCTACGTGGGAATATATTTTTTCATCTACGGGTGTCCATCGGTCACTCATCAAGTGATAGAACTTCGTAATTTTAATTCAGGCATGCGTTTCGTAGACAGCGATTATTAATTAAGCCATTTCTTGAGCGATTGAAGCTCCGCATATTAGATTACGAAACGCGCTACGTGGGAATATATTTTTTAATCTACGGGTGTCCATCGGTTACTCATCAAGTGATAGAACTTCGTAATTTTAATTCAGGCATGCGTTTCGTAGACAGCGATTATTAATTAAGCCATTTCTTGAGCGATTGAAGCTCCGCATATTAGATTAAGAAACGCGCTACGTGGGAATATATTTTTTAATCTACGAGTGTCCATCGGTTACTCATCAAGTGATAGAACTTCGTAATTTTAATTCAGGCATGCGTTTCGTAGACAGCGATTATTAATTAAGCCATTTCTTGAGCGATTGAAGCTCCGCATATTAGATTAAGAAACGCGCTACGTGGGAATATATTTTTTAATCTACGGGTGTCCATCGTAATTTTAAGTTGTGGTGTCCTTCGTAATTTTAATTCAGGCATGCGTTTCGTAGACAGCGATTATTAATTAAGCCATTTCTTGAGCGATTGAAGCTCCGCATATTAGATTAAGAAACGCGCTACGTGGGAATATATTTTTTAATCTACGGGTGTCCATCGTAATTTTAAGTTGTGGTGTCCTTCGTAATTTTAATTCAGGCATGCGTTTCGTAGACAGCGATTATTAATTAAGCCATTTCTTGAGCGATTGAAGCTCCGCATATTAGATTAAGAAACGCGCTACGTGGGAATATATTTTTTCATCTACGGGTGTTCATCGGTCACTCATCAAGTGATAGAACTTCGTAATTTTAATTCAGGCATGCGTTTCGTAGACAGCGATTATTAATTAAGCCATTTCTTGAGCGATTGAAGCTCCGCATATTAGATTAAGAAACGCGCTACGTGGGAATATATTTTTTAATCTACGGGTGTCCATCGTAATTTTAAGTTGTGGTGTCCTTCGTAATTTTAATTCAGGCATGCGTTTCGTAGACAGCGATTATTAATTAAGCCATTTCTTGAGCGATCGAAGCTCCGCATATTAGATTACGAAACGCGCTACGTGGGAATATATTTTTTCATCTACGGGTGTTCATCGGTCACTCATCAAGTGATAGAACTTCGTAATTTTAATTCAGGCATGCGTTTCGTAGACAGCGATTATTAATTAAGCCATTTCTTGAGCGATCGAAGCTCCGCATATTAGATTAAGAAACGCGCTACGTGGGAATATATTTTTTCATCTACGGGTGTCCATCGGTCACTCATCAAGTGATAGAACTTCGTAATTTTAATTCAGGCATGCGTTTCGTAGACAGCGATTATTAATTAAGCCATTTCTTGAGCGATCGAAGCTCCGCATATTAGATTACGAAACGCGCTACGTGGGAATATATTTTTTCATCTACGGGTGTTCATCGGTCACTCATCAAGTGATAGAACTTCGTAATTTTAATTCAGGCATGCGTTTCGTAGACAGCGATTATTAATTAAGCCATTTCTTGAGCGATCGAAGCTCCGCATATTAGATTGAGAAACGCGCCACGTGGGAATATATTTTTTCATCTACGGGTGTTCATCGGTCACTCATCAAGTGATAGAACTTCGTAATTTTAATTCAGGCATGCGTTTCGTAGACAGCGATTATTAATTAAGCCATTTCTTGAGCGATTGAAGCTCCGCATATTAGATTAAGAAACGCGCTACGTGGAAATATATTTTTTAATCTACGGGTGTCCATCGTAATTTTAAGTTGTGGTGTCCTTCGTAATTTTAATTCAGGCATGCGTTTCGTAGACAGCGATTATTAATTAAGCCATTTCTTGAGCGATTGAAGCTCCGCATATTAGATTAAGAAACGCGCCACGTGGGAATATATTTTTTCATCTACGGGTGTCCATCGGTTACTCATCAAGTGATAGAACTTCGTAATTTTAATTCAGGCATGCGTTTCGTAGACAGCGATTATTAATTAAGCCATTTCTTGAGCGATTGAAGCTCCGCATATTAGATTAAGAAACGCGCTACGTGGGAATATATTTTTTAATCTACGGGTGTCCATCGTAATTTTAAGTTGTGGTGTCCTTCGTAATTTTAATTCAGGCATGCGTTTCGTAGACAGCGATTATTAATTAAGCCATTTCTTGAGCGATTGAAGCTCCGCATATTAGATTAAGAAACGCGCTACGTGGGAATATATTTTTTCATCTACGGGTGTCCATCGGTCACTCATCAAGTGATAGAACTTCGTAATTTTAATTCAGGCATGCGTTTCGTAGACAGCGATTATTAATTAAGCCATTTCTTGAGCGATCGAAGCTCCGCATATTAGATTACGAAACGCGCTACGTGGGAATATATTTTTTCATCTACGGGTGTCCATCGGTCACTCATCAAGTGATAGAACTTCGTAATTTTAATTCAGGCATGCGTTTCGTAGACAGCGATTATTAATTAAGCCATTTCTTGAGCGATTGAAGCTCCGCATATTAGATTAAGAAACGCGCTACGTGGGAATATATTTTTTAATCTACGGGTGTCCATCGTAATTTTAAGTTGTGGTGTCCTTCGTAATTTTAATTCAGGCATGCGTTTCGTAGACAGCGATTATTAATTAAGCCATTTCTTGAGCGATTGAAGCTCCGCATATTAGATTAAGAAACGCGCTACGTGGGAATATATTTTTTAATCTACGGGTGTCCATCGTAATTTTAAGTTGTGGTGTCCTTCGTAATTTTAATTCAGGCATGCGTTTCGTAGACAGCGATTATTAATTAAGCCATTTCTTGAGCGATTGAAGCTCCGCATATTAGATTAAGAAACGCGCTACGTGGGAATATATTTTTTAATCTACGGGTGTCCATCGTAATTTTAAGTTGTGGTGTCCTTCGTAATTTTAATTCAGGCATGCGTTTCGTAGACAGCGATTATTAATTAAGCCATTTCTTGAGCGATTGAAGCTCCGCATATTAGATTAAGAAACGCGCTACGTGGGAATATATTTTTTAATCTACGGGTGTCCATCGTAATTTTAAGTTGTGGTGTCCTTCGTAATTTTAATTCAGGCATGCGTTTCGTAGACAGCGATTATTAATTAAGCCATTTCTTGAGCGATTGAAGCTCCGCATATTAGATTAAGAAACGCGCTACGTGGGAATATATTTTTTGATCTACGGGTGTCCATCGTAATTTTAAGTTGTGGTGTCCTTCGTAATTTTAATTCAGGCATGCGTTTCGTAGACAGCGATTATTAAATAAGACATTTCTTGAGCGATTGAAGCTCCGCATATTAGATTAAGAAACGCGCTACGTGGGAATATATTTTTTAATCTACGGGTGTCCATCGTAATTTTAAGTTGTGGTGTCCTTCGTAATTTTAATTCAGGCATGCGTTTCGTAGACAGCGATTATTAAATAAGCCATTTCTTGAGCGATTGAAGCTCCGCATATTAGATTAAGAAACGCGCTACGTGGGAATATATTTTTTAATCTACGGGTGTCCATCGTAATTTTAAGTTGTGGTGTCCTTCGTAATTTTAATTCAGGCATGCGTTTCGTAGACAGCGATTATTAATTAAGCCATTTCTTGAGCGATTGAAGCTCCGCATATTAGATTAAGAAACGCGCCACGTGGGAATATATTTTTTAATCTACGGGTGTCCATCGGTTACTCATCAAGTGATAGAACTTCGTAATTTTAATTCAGGCATGCGTTTCGTAGACAGCGATTATTAATTAAGCCATTTCTTGAGCGATTGAAGCTCCGCATATTAGATTAAGAAACGCGCTACGTGGGAATATATTTTTTAATCTACGGGTGTCCATCGTAATTTTAAGTTGTGGTGTCCTTCGTAATTTTAATTCAGGCATGCGTTTCGTAGACAGCGATTATCAATTAAGCCATTTCTTGAGCGATTGAAGCTCCGCATATTAGATTAAGAAACGCGCCACGTGGGAATATATTTTTTCATCTACGGGTGTCCATCGGTCACTCATCAAGTGATAGAACTTCGTAATTTTAATTCAGGCATGCGTTTCGTAGACAGCGATTATTAAATAAGCCATTTCTTGAGCGATTGAAGCTCCGCATATTAGATTAAGAAACGCGCTACGTGAGAATATATTTTTTAATCGACGGGTGTCCATCGGTTACTCATCAAGTGATAGAACTTCGTAATTTTAATTCAGGCATGCGTTTCGTAGACAGCGATTATTAAATAAGCCATTTCTTGAGCGATTGAAGCTCCGCATATTAGATTAAGAAACGCGCTACGTGGGAATATATTTTTTCATCTACGGGTGTCCATCGTAATTTTAAGTTGTGGTGTCCTTCGTAATTTTAATTCAGGCATGCGTTTCGTAGACAGCGATTATTAATTGAGCCATTTCTTGAGCGATTGAAGCTCCGCATATTAGATTAGGAAACGCGCCACGTGGGAATATATTTTTTCATCTACGGGTGTCCTTCGTAATTTTAATTCAGGCATGCGTTTCGTAGACAGCGATTATTAAATAAGCCACTTCTTGAGCGATTGAAGCTCGGCATATTAGATTAAGTAACGCGCTACGTGGGAATATATTTTTTCATCTACGGGTGTCCATCGTAATTTTAAGTTGTGGTGTCCTTCGTAATTTTAATTCAGGCATGCACTTCGTAGACAGCGATTATTAATTAAGCCATTTCTTGAGCGATTGAAGCTCCGCATATTAGATTAAGAAACGCGCTACGTGGGAATATATTTTTTAATCTACGGGTGTCCATCGGTCACTCATCAAGTGATAGAACTTCGTAATTTTAATTCAGGCATGCGTTTCGTAGACAGCCATTATTAATTAAGCCATTTCTTGAGCGATTGAAGCTCCGCATATTAGATTAAGAAACGCGCTACGTGGGAATATATTTTTTCATCTACGGGTGTCCATCGTAATTTTAAGTTGTGGTGTCCTTCGTAATTTTAATTCAGGCATGCGTTTCGTAGACAGCCATTATTAATTAAGCCATTTCTTGAGCGATTGAAGCTCCGCATATTAAATTAAGAAACGCGCTACGTGGGAATACATTTTTCAATCTACGGGTGTCCATCGGTCACTCATCAAGTGATAGAACTTCGTAATTTTAATTCAGGCATGCGTTTCGTAGACAGCGATTAATTATTAAGCCATTTCTTGAGCGATTGAAGCTCCGCATATTAAATTAAGAAACGCGCTACGTGGGAATACATTTTTCAATCTACGGGTGTCCATCGGTCACTCATCAAGTGATAGAACTTCGTAATTTTAATTCAGGCATGCGTTTCGTAGACAGCGATTATTAATTAAGCCATTTCTTGAGCGATTGAAGCTCCGCATATTAAATTAAGAAACGCGCTACGTGGGAATACATTTTTCAATCTACGGGTGTCCATCGGTTACTCATAAAGTGATAGAACTTCGTAATTTCGAGTTAGGATTGCGCTCCGTATAGACAGCGATTATATCTCAAGTGATCAAGCTTCGCAAGTTTAATCTAGACACGCGTCACGTAGAAATACCTTTCTTAACTCACGAGTGGACATCAATTATTTCACGATTTCTCCAAGCTTAACGGGATCTACAGAATCAATCGATTGTTTGCTCCTTGTTTTTTTTTTCCTTCTCGCCTAATCAATAATCATTATGACTGTTGTGTTTTTCAATTCATCATCACCATTCTGACTATTGTTAACGTCGCCCCCCAAAAATTATTTTGCCTGATCTCTCTTTCACAGGTATCGCCGTTAAAAATGATCGTGCATGCTACTTCTTGATCTCATTACTTGTCTCTCATTTCAGCTTATTTCTTCTCGAAATTTAATCATTTACATCAATACAGTGACATTTTACAGCTCTCCAAGGTTTTACAGGTTTCACAGGTTTCACAGACTCTCCAGGGCCCACGATTTCTCCACGTTCTACGGGATCTACGAATCTCATCGATTCTATGCTTCTTTTATTCTCTTTCGTCTCGTCTAATTAATATCATTAATAACTGTCGTGTTTTAAAATTTACCATGACCATTTTGGCTATATGTTAATGTCGTGCTTAGAAAATAATGTTGCCTCATTTTTCTTATAAATGTATGGCTCTGAAAAATGATCGTTTGTGCTTCTTTTATTTTCAATTGTTGTTCAACTGTTGTGTTTTACAATTTACCATGACTATTTTGGCTGTATGTTAATGTTGTGATTTGAAAATTATGTTGACTGATTTTTTCTATACATGTATCACTGTGAAAAATGTTCGTTTATGCTTTTGTTTGATTTAATCTCTTGTTGTCTATCATCGTAGCTATTCATTGATTGAAATTCACTTGATACTTGTTACACTCCACAGCTCCGATAGGTTTGACAGACTCAGACTCTACAAGTTCTTCAAGATCTCAAAGTTCTATTGGATCTGCGGGTTTCATCGATTTAATATTTCCACTAACTACCTACTCCTTTCTATTTTACAGGCGGGGGGTGGTGTTGGTTGCCTTCTCGTGGTGCCCCCTGGACGAATGCGCTGATTTCATGATCCAACAAACAATAATTATACCAACACAGTGTCCTTTGCGAATGACGTGGATTGTTGCACGTTAAATAGTCAAGTAATTACGTATACATCGGTCATGCCAATCAGCGCATTTGACTAAACAACCAACTTTTCAGTCATTAGGGCGCGTATTTCCCATTTCACAGTCATCGTAGAATTATTTCATCTCACTCTGGCAATTTTTCAGTATCGGGCGAACGTTGGTACGATCAGTACGCCTCGTCAGATGCATCCCGCAGATTAACTCACGATCTATATACGTAGTTTCGTCCCCAATTTTCCCACCAGCGTTCTATTCGTACGATACTGACCTATATTCATTACGGAATTCAGACTCCGTAAATTAGGTTTAGCTGCCAGATTCGCGGACACCTGATGATCACAAGACAATATAGACTTCGCGATCGAAATTCGGACACGCGAACCGTAGAAATGTCTTTCGTAACTTACAGGTGGACATCGATTTATAATCAGCCGATTCGGGCTGCATAGATTAAGTTTAGACGCGATATTCGTGGACACCTGTTATTCATAAGACAATATAGACTTCGCGATCGAAATTCGGACACGCGAACCGTAGAAATGTCTTTCGTAACTTACAGGTGGACATCGATTTATAATCAGCCGATTCGGGCTGCATAGATTAAGTTTAGACGCGATATTCGTGGACACGTATGATTTATGAGACGATATGGATTTCGCGATCGAAATTCGGACACGCGAACCGTAGAAATGTCTTTCGTAACTTACAGGTGGACATCGATTTATAATCAGCCGATTCGGGCTGCATAGATTAAGTTTAGACGCGATATTCGTGGACACCTGTTATTCATAAGACAATATAGACTTCGCGATCGAAATTCGGACACGCGAACCGTAGAAATGTCTTTCGTAACTTACAGGTGGACATCGATTTATAATCAGCCGATTCGGGCTGCATAGATTAAGTTTAGACGCGATATTCGTGGACACGTATGATTTATGAGACGATATGGATTTCGCGATCGAAATTCGGACACGCGAACCGTAGAAATGTCTTTCGTAACTTACAGGTGGACATCGATTTATAATCAGCCGATTCGGGCTGCATAGATTAAGTTTAGACGCGATATTCGTGGACACCTGTTATTCATAAGACAATATAGACTTCGCGATCGAAATTCGGACACGCGAACCGTAGAAATGTCTTTCGTAACTTACAGGTGGACATCGATTTATAATCAGCCGATTCGGGCTGCATAGATTAAGTTTAGACGCGATATTCGTGGACACCTGTTATTCATAAGACAATATAGACTTCGCGATCGAAATTCGGACACGCGAACCGTAGAAATGTCTTTCGTAACTTACAGGTGGACATCGATTTATAATCAGCCGATTCGGGCTGCATAGATTAAGTTTAGACGCGATATTCGTGGACACCTGTTATTCATAAGACAATATAGACTTCGCGATCGAAATTCGGACACGCGAACCGTAGAAATGTCTTTCGTAACTTACAGGTGGACATCGATTTATAATCAGCCGATTCGGGCTGCATAGATTAAGTTTGGACGCGATATTCGTGGACACCTGTTATTCATAAGACAATATAGACTTCGCGATCGAAATTCGGACACGCGAACCGTAGAAATGTCTTTCGTAACTTACAGGTGGACATCGATTATTGATCATGCGACTTAGACTTAGTCATTTTAATTTCGCACGCGATCCGTACAGAATTCGTGTATGTTAATCGGACATCGGGTAGATTTTTCGATACGCAGTCTTAGTTGAACTAATTCTATGCAAGTAGCTTCCGTTTCCGCTTTATCTTTTGCTTGCAATTTTTTTTTGTTTACGCCCTTAGAGGAGTTACAACACCATGCAATGGAGTAAAGGCTACTTCGGGGCTGAAAAACCCCTGGCGAAGGGCATAAACACTTGCAATGGTGTAACGACTCCTTCATAGGCATAGATTGCTTTGCATGCGTTCTGAACTTCTTCTCTTCTTGCTACTTGCGGTGAATTAGTTCGTTAATTCGAGTACGTAGGTGTTGCGTTAAATATATAAAAATGCAGGGCACGTTCTACGTGACGGGCTTGACGAACCCGCTGTACCCGAGTTGCGCAGACACGCGCTACGTAGGAATATCTTTCTTAATTTGCAGGTGGACGTCCATTATAAGTCAAGTGATTCAGATTTCGTAATTTTAAGTGAGTAACGCGATTCATAGACAACGTCTATTAATTAAGCGATTATTCATCAAGCGAGTTCGGCTTTCCAAATTTAATTGAGACACGCGCTGCATAGAAATATCCTTCTCAATCTACAAATGTTCATTGATTATTGATTGACTGATACAGCCCTCGTAACTTTCAGTTAGGCATGCGGTTCGTAGACAGCGATTATTAATTAAGCCATTTCTTGAGCGGTTGAAGCTCCGCATATTAGATTAAGAAACGCGCCACGTGGGAATATATTTTTTAATCTACGGGTGTCCATCGGTCACTCATCAAGTGATAGAACTTCGTAATTTTAATTCAGGCATGCGTTTCGTAGACAGCGATTATTAATTAAGCCATTTCTTGAGCGATTGAAGCTCCGCATATTAGATTAAGAAACGCGCTACGTGGGAATATATTTTTTCATCTACGGGTGTCCATCGGTCACTCATCAAGTGATAGAACTTCGTAATTTTAATTCAGGCATGCGTTTCGTAGACAGCGATTATTAATTGAGCCATTTCTTGAGCGATTGAAGCTCCGCATATTAGATTAAGAAACGCGCTACGTGGGAATATATTTTTTCATCTACGGGTGTCCATCGTAATTTTAAGTTGTGGTGTCCTTCGTAATTTTAATTCAGGCATGCGTTTCGTAGACAGCGATTATTAATTGAGCCATTTCTTGAGCGATTGAAGCTCCGCATATTAGATTAAGAAACGCGCCACGTGGGAATATATTTTTTAATCTACGGGTGTCCATCGGTCACTCATCAAGTGATAGAACTTCGTAATTTTAATTCAGGCATGCGTTTCGTAGACAGCGATTATTAATTGAGCCATTTCTTGAGCGATTGAAGCTCCGCATATTAGATTAAGAAACGCGCTACGTGGGAATATATTTTTTCATCTACGGGTGTCCATCGTAATTTTAAGTTGTGGTGTCCTTCGTAATTTTAATTCAGGCATGCGTTTCGTAGACAGCGATTATTAATTGAGCCATTTCTTGAACGATTGAAGCTCCGCATATTAGATTAAGAAACGCGCCACGTGGGAATATATTTTTTAATCTACGGGTGTCCATCGGTCACTCATCAAGTGATAGAACTTCGTAATTTTGATTCAGGCATGCGTTTCGTACCCAGCGATTATTAATTGAGCCATTTCTTGAGCGATTGAAGCTCCGCATATTAGATTAAGAAACGCGCTACGTGGGAATATATTTTTTAATCTACGGGTGTCCATCGGTCACTCATCAAGTGATAGAACTTCGTAATTTTAATTCAGGCATGCGTTTCGTAGACAGCGATTATTAATTGAGCCATTTCTTGAGCGATTGAAGCTCCGCATATTAGATTAAGAAACGCGCTACGTGGGAATATATTTTTTCATCTACGGGTGTCCATCGTAATTTTAAGTTGTGGTGTCCTTCGTAATTTTAATTCAGGCATGCGTTTCGTAGACAGCGATTATTAATTAAGCCATTTCTTGAGCGATTGAAGCTCCGCATATTAGATTAAGAAACGCGCTACGTGGGAATATATTTTTTAATCTACGGGTGTCCATCGGTCACTCATCAAGTGATAGAACTTCGTAATTTTGATTCAGGCATGCGTTTCGTACCCAGCGATTATTAATTGAGCCATTTCTTGAGCGATTGAAGCTCCGCATATTAGATTAAGAAACGCGCCACGTGGGAATATATTTTTTAATCTACGGGTGTCCATCGGTCACTCATCAAGTGATAGAACTTCGTAATTTTAATTCAGGCATGCGTTTCGTAGACAGCGATTATTAATTGAGCCATTTCTTGAGCGATTGAAGCTCCGCATATTAGATTAAGAAACGCGCTACGTGGGAATATATTTTTTCATCTACGGGTGTCCATCGTAATTTTAAGTTGTGGTGTCCTTCGTAATTTTAATTCAGGCATGCGTTTCGTAGACAGCGATTATTAATTGAGCCATTTCTTGAGCGATTGAAGCTCCGCATATTAGATTAAGAAACGCGCCACGTGGGAATATATTTTTTAATCTACGGGTGTCCATCGGTCACTCATCAAGTGATAGAACTTCGTAATTTTGATTCAGGCATGCGTTTCGTAGACAGCGATTATTAATTGAGCCATTTCTTGAGCGATTGAAGCTCCGCATATTAGATTAAGAAACGCGCTACGTGGGAATATATTTTTTCATCTACGGGTGTCCATCGTAATTTTAAGTTGTGGTGTCCTTCGTAATTTTAATTCAGGCATGCGTTTCGTAGACAGCGATTATTAATTAAGCCATTTCTTGAGCGATTGAAGCTCCGCATATTAGATTAAGAAACGCGCTACGTGGGAATATATTTTTTAATCTACGGGTGTCCATCGGTCACTCATCAAGTGATAGAACTTCGTAATTTTGATTCAGGCATGCGTTTCGTACCCAGCGATTATTAATTGAGCCATTTCTTGAGCGATTGAAGCTCCGCATATTAGATTAAGAAACGCGCCACGTGGGAATATATTTTTTAATCTACGGGTGTCCATCGGTCACTCATCAAGTGATAGAACTTCGTAATTTTAATTCAGGCATGCGTTTCGTAGACAGCGATTATTAATTGAGCCATTTCTTGAGCGATTGAAGCTCCGCATATTAGATTAAGAAACGCGCTACGTGGGAATATATTTTTTCATCTACGGGTGTCCATCGTAATTTTAAGTTGTGGTGTCCTTCGTAATTTTAATTCAGGCATGCGTTTCGTAGACAGCGATTATTAATTGAGCCATTTCTTGAGCGATTGAAGCTCCGCATATTAGATTAAGAAACGCGCCACGTGGGAATATATTTTTTAATCTACGGGTGTCCATCGGTCACTCATCAAGTGATAGAACTTCGTAATTTTGATTCAGGCATGCGTTTCGTAGACAGCGATTATTAATTGAGCCATTTCTTGAGCGATTGAAGCTCCGCATATTAGATTAAGAAACGCGCTACGTGGGAATATATTTTTTCATCTACGGGTGTCCATCGTAATTTTAAGTTGTGGTGTCCTTCGTAATTTTAATTCAGGCATGCGTTTCGTAGACAGCGATTATTAATTGAGCCATTTCTTGAGCGATTGAAGCTCCGCATATTAGATTAAGAAACGCGCTACGTGAGAATATATTTTTTAATCGACGGGTGTCCATCGGTTACTCATCAAGTGATAGAACTTCGTAATTTTAATTCAGGCATGCGTTTCGTAGACAGCGATTATCAATTAAGCCATTTCTTGAGCGATTGAAGCTCCGCATATTAGATTAAGAAACGCGCTACGTGGGAATATATTTTTTCATCTACGGGTGTTCATCGTAATTTTAAGTTGTGGTGTCCTTCGGAATTTTAATTCAGGCATGCGTTTCGTAGACAGCGATTATTAATTAAGCCATTTCTTGAGCGATTGAAGCTCTGCATATTAGATTAAGAAACGCGCTACGTGGGAATATATTTTTTCATCTACGGGTGTCCATCGTAATTTTAAGTTGTGGTGTCCTTCGTAATTTTAATTCAGGCATGCGTTTCGTAGACAGCGATTATTAATTAAGCCATTTCTTGAGCGATTGAAGCTCCGCATATTAGATTAAGAAACGCGCTACGTGGGAATATATTTTTTCATCTACGGGTGTCCATCGGTTACTCATCAAGTGATAGAACTTCGTAATTTTAATTCAGGCATGCGTTTCGTAGACAGCGATTATTAATTAAGCCATTTCTTGAGCGATTGAAGCTCCGCATATTAGATTAAGAAACGCGCTACGTGGGAATATATTTTTTCATCTACGGGTGTCCATCGGTTACTCATCAAGTGATAGAACTTCGTAATTTTAATTCAGGCATGCGTTTCGTAGACAGCGATTATTAATTAAGCCATTTCTTGAGCGATTGAAGCTCTGCATATTAGATTAAGAAACGCGCTACGTGGGAATATATTTTTTCATCTACGGGTGTCCATCGTAATTTTAAGTTGTGGTGTCCTTCGTAATTTTAATTCAGGCATGCGTTTCGTAGACAGCGATTATTAATTAAGCCATTTCTTGAGCGATTGAAGCTCCGCATATTAGATTAAGAAACGCGCTACGTGGGAATATATTTTTTCATCTACGGGTGTCCATCGGTTACTCATCAAGTGATAGAACTTCGTAATTTTAATTCAGGCATGCGTTTCGTAGACAGCGATTATTAATTAAGCCATTTCTTGAGCGATTGAAGCTCCGCATATTAGATTAAGAAACGCGCTACGTGGGAATATATTTTTTCATCTACGGGTGTCCATCGTAATTTTAAGTTGTGGTGTCCTTCGTAATTTTAATTCAGGCATGCGTTTCGTAGACAGCGATTATTAATTAAGCCATTTCTTGAGCGATTGAAGCTCCGCATATTAAATTAAGAAACGCGCTACGTGGGAATACATTTTTCAATCTACGGGTGTCCATCGGTCACTCATCAAGTGATAGAACTTCGTAATTTTAATTCAGGCATGCGTTTCGTAGACAGCGATTATTAAATAAGCCACTTCTTGAGCGATTGAAGCTCGGCATATTAGATTAAGTAACGCGCTACGTGGGAATATATTTTTTCATCTACGGGTGTCCATCGTAATTTTAAGTTGTGGTGTCCTTCGTAATTTTAATTCAGGCATGCACTTCGTAGACAGCGATTATTAATTAAGCCATTTCTTGAGCGATTGAAGCTCCGCATATTAGATTAAGAAACGCGCTACGTGGGAATATATTTTTTCATCTACGGGTGTCCATCGGTCACTCATCAAGTGATAGAACTTCGTAATTTTAATTCAGGCATGCGTTTCGTAGACAGCCATTATTAATTAAGCCATTTCTTGAGCGATTGAAGCTCCGCATATTAGATTAAGAAACGCGCTACGTGGGAATATATTTTTTCATCTACGGGTGTCCATCGTAATTTTAAGTTGTGGTGTCCTTCGTAATTTTAATTCAGGCATGCGTTTCGTAGACAGCCATTATTAATTAAGCCATTTCTTGAGCGATTGAAGCTCCGCATATTAAATTAAGAAACGCGCTACGTGGGAATACATTTTTCAATCTACGGGTGTCCATCGGTCACTCATCAAGTGATAGAACTTCGTAATTTTAATTCAGGCATGCGTTTCGTAGACAGCGATTATTAATTAAGCCATTTCTTGAGCGATTGAAGCTCCGCATATTAAATTAAGAAACGCGCTACGTGGGAATACACTTTTCAATCTACGGGTGTCCATCGGTTACTCATAAAGTGATAGAACTTCGTAATTTCGAGTTAGGATTGCGCTCCGTATAGACAGCGATTATATCTCAAGTGATCAAGCTTCGCAAGTTTAATCTAGACACGCGTCACGTAGAAATACCTTTCTTAACTCACGAGTGGACATCAATTATTTCACGATTTCTCCAAGCTTAACGGGATCTACAGAATCAATCGATTGTTTGCTCCTTGTTTTTTTTTTCCTTCTCGCCTAATCAATAATCATTATGACTGTTGTGTTTTTCAATTCATCATCACCATTCTGACTATTGTTAACGTCGCCCCCCAAAAATTATTTTGCCTGATCTCTCTTTCACAGGTATCGCCGTTAAAAATGATCGTGCATGCTACTTCTTGATCTCATTACTTGTCTCTCATTTCAGCTTATTTCTTCTCGAAATTTAATCATTTACATCAATACAGTGACATTTTACAGCTCTCCAAGGTTTTACAGGTTTCACAGGTTTCACAGACTCTCCAGGGCCCACGATTTCTCCACGTTCTACGGGATCTACGAATCTCATCGATTCTATGCTTCTTTTATTCTCTTTCGTCTCGTCTAATTAATATCATTAATAACTGTCGTGTTTTAAAATTTACCATGACCATTTTGGCTATATGTTAATGTCGTGCTTAGAAAATAATGTTGCCTCATTTTTCTTATAAATGTATGGCTCTGAAAAATGATCGTTTGTGCTTCTTTTATTTTCAATTGTTGTTCAACTGTTGTGTTTTACAATTTACCATGACTATTTTGGCTGTATGTTAATGTTGTGATTTGAAAATTATGTTGACTGATTTTTTCTATACATGTATCACTGTGAAAAATGTTCGTTTATGCTTTTGTTTGATTTAATCTCTTGTTGTCTATCATCGTAGCTATTCATTGATTGAAATTCACTTGATACTTGTTACACTCCACAGCTCCGATAGGTTTGACAGACTCAGACTCTACAAGTTCTTCAAGATCTCAAAGTTCTATTGGATCTGCGGGTTTCATCGATTTAATATTTCCACTAACTACCTACTCCTTTCTATTTTACAGGCGGGGGGTGGTGTTGGTTGCCTTCTCGTGGTGCCCCCTGGACGAATGCGCTGATTTCATGATCCAACAAACAATAATTATACCAACACAGTGTCCTTTGCGAATGACGTGGATTGTTGCACGTTAAATAGTCAAGTAATTACGTATACATCGGTCATGCCAATCAGCGCATTTGACTAAACAACCAACTTTTCAGTCATTAGGGCGCGTATTTCCCATTTCACAGTCATCGTAGAATTATTTCATCTCACTCTGGCAATTTTTCAGTATCGGGCGAACGTTGGTACGATCAGTACGCCTCGTCAGATGCATCCCGCAGATTAACTCACGATCTATATACGTAGTTTCGTCCCCAATTTTCTCGGTTGCGTTGTATCTGTTCAATACTGGTATATGATAACGGCGTTCCCCCACTTCACTACATCCGATGGTAGAAACGCGGCTGATGCTACGAACTTCAGTGATCTGTATTGCGCGAATGAATTATCGTCGTTGATACGCGAGAGGCTCCGCTGAACGCAGGAGACCAACGTGCTAATCGACGTGATAAGAGTTTTATCGACTAGTTATTGGGGTAAGTTATCGCAGATATGTCATCCCCGTTCGTATGTTTCTACCCATAGTGTTTTAATTCTTTTTGTTACGGTTTGTTCTCAGCTGTGGGAAGAAATACTTTATCTTACTCCAAAGGTAAAATTGTTTAGGGCTAGAATATCTGCAGCAAATTCATTCACATCCTTATCATTCACTTTGGTGAATTTAGACTATAATACAGTTTCCAATCGCTATTTTACCAACTACATGTATATAATTCCGGACAACTGATGCAACTTCGAGAATTTTCGAAGTTTGTTCATAATCAGTAACACCTTGTTAACAATTACCTGAAACAAAATCCAAATCATTCGTTACCGTGTCACCTTGATATAGATCGAAATTTTTCAGCTGTTTACTTTTTGTATCAGTTTTGTAATCACTGTAAAATCACGCCAAAGGCCCCAAATTTTCACTGGCATTCATTTTTTCTCTAAATTTTACATGTCGCGTATTTCTACCATGGAATTCTGATTGTAATCAGAGTAATTCTTAATTCTCAAGCATTTTTTATCCTCTCTATTCGCGGATAACAATGTGAAGGTCGAAATTCCTTACAAACATGCAAAGTTGTATTCGGGCGTGCAATATTTATAATCTCATTGTATTTATAACTACTTCCAATTGTACTGCACTATTTCAACTCTAGTATCGTTAGCTTTATTTTCGCTTCTAGTAACCATTGTCGGAAACAAACAGGATATGTGGATCAAGGTCGTTCTTCCTTGACATATTTCCATGGCGAGTTTGTTCTTCTAGGTTGCGAGGAATGGGGTACAGATTCCATAATCATATACTTAAAGGTAAATACTAATATTCCCGTAAGTTTTAGCAATATTTCAAACCCGGAATGAAAGAGAGAAGAATAAATGAAACGGCGCGAGGAGGGAAGAGAGACGGAGAAAAATGGGAAACAGGGAAACGTCTATATCGCGCTTTTCCCCCAAAGACCACCGTCTCCCTATCGCCTTGGATTTATTCTTCGAAACACATCACTTCTACTCCTTAATAAATACCATCTCTATAAGATGTTTGCTTGCCACTTGGCCAAGTCCCCGATTCGACGATCTTACATGTGCATATATACATATTCCGCGTTCGAATTGAAAGCTCGGGAAAATTCTGTGACAGCGTTTCTTCACGTTTTTCTTCTCAGCCAACGAATTTCGAAACTGTTTCTCCGTCTCTGAATGCTCGTTAAAATAATTAACTGTCGGTTATATACCGTCGACTAACGCCAATCTCCGCAAGTTCTCATCAATGAATCTATTTAATATCTTAATTAAACGCTACTGTAAAGTTCGAGAGTGGTTCGCTATAACTTCCGTTTCACCGTCGTCAAAGCAATGTACAACCAATTGCCTCGCAATAATCGTTCAAACTAATGTTACGTGATCATTCCACCGAGTAATTTTCACCCCGAGACCTATGTAATCTCTCTTCAAATCTGCTAAGTGACAGAATTATAGTTACTCAGAACGAATATCCGAGCCTCTTAGCCGTCGACTCACTGAATAATAATTTCATCAACGAATGATTAAACATAGAGTCGATATGCAGATGAGTCGGTATTATTTTCACCGATATTTTAAAGATACGGCTACGTTCAGTTCTCGTTTTCCTACGAAGATCTCCATGACCTACTAGGAAGTGGCGATATTAAAACCCACCAGTGGATGTCAACCGAGAGATCAGTATATACGTATACTACAAAGGTACCGAGAAGAGTCATTGTTCCAAATGTAAAAAAAAAGCTTTGTCGCGCAGTCAAACCGATCAAATTGATGAGCCAATTATTATACATTTAACTTTGCTCAAGAGCTGGTTCAACAGTTTTATCAAATGATGAACAATTCTTAAAACGTCAGCAGGCCGAAGAAAAATGTTTGCTTTAACGAATAAGAACCACTGGTATCGCGTTGATTCGATCTAGTATAATTACCCAGAGAATATTTACCCGAGTTTCAAGTTGTTGTTTCCCATTATTCATCTACCTTATCCGATCAGCAATTATCATAATTTACTTCGCAGATTTCAGAACAAGCATGATGTGCATTCAATCCTTGCCGATGCGCGAAGGAGAAGACGTGAAGAATCTAATCTGATCTTAAATCAAAATCAATGATCAAAGTTGCAATTTCTCGTTCTCGTTCGAAAGGGGTGTGTGACAATGACCCAGTTCAGATGGTTGTAAAAATCTTCTTCTCTCCACACTCGTGTCCTTCAACGTACGTCACGACTTGCATCTGACAGGTTTAAATTGCGGGATCAACCCTCCTGGGTTTCGCTATCTCCCTCAATTTTCTCTATTCTCACCATGGACCGGCATCATCTTCCGACCCCTGAGGCAGCCAGTTTGGTTGACGGGTATTGCACCTAGCATCACACCTTGGCTCTCGCCAAGTATGTTCAACGTCGAGGTGTGTACCCAACATCTTCGTTCCGTTATTTCAACTGATGTTTCTTCGACCAGAAATCGCCCCCTTTTTAGTAACGCCACTAAGACACCCAGCAGTAGATCTGTTGAATTGACAAGAGTGGAAAGTGGAAGCGTTCTACACTTCTATCGTTCGCGTTATACGGATCTTGAAAACCAATTCAAGTAAAAAAGGTAGGCTTAAGCTGATCCCGAAAATTCTCTTCACCTGTATAGATACTGTACGCACCACCGTTCGTAAAGCTCAATTTCCTATCTCTTATACCAAGCAATCATCCGTGTTTGTATACGCATGTGTGTAGGTGGGTACCGAGCGCAACAGGGAAACACTAATTACTCTCGTGTCCCGAGATCCAACGCGTGTACAATGTACGTGTTATACATGTATACAAGGGGATGAAATCCACTGGCAAGATTGTATTGTTGAGGGAAATTATCTTCCCCTATATGTCAACGCGATGGGTGAGATATCTCTTTGAGAGTTTATGGACACACTCTCCGAAGGTTAGGACCTAAACAGTTTTAGAATTAATCTCTCGTACCGTACATGCAGCGTCTGTATAGTGGTATTAGGTACATAGCTCACAGTTCCCTAGAGGGATCATGGAAATGATCTTCGCGGGGTGATCTATATACGATCTAATCTCAGAGTTCCAGACCATTTTGGACCATGTGTACATTGACTGACGTGACCATTTTTTCATACAGGCTTCGTCGCGATTCGCGAGCCGTATACAACCGCAACTGAATTTGAATATTTAGAGAAATTCTTTCTCGATTGCCCTGATCCACCTGTGTATATATTGCGCTGTTCGCGTCTTCTCAAGGGACATCGAGGTTCCGGAAGGGGTAACAAATAACCCTAGAATGGGTGTCTGATCGGTTTCGTTGGGGACCAAAACCGCGAAGATGTAAATGGGAAAGTAAGATAACCCGTGGATAGGTTACGCACGCATTTCCTTAACATTTTTTACACTTCGTTTTTTTTTTTCTTCTTACTCGTTCTTTTGCCGAGGATCAGGTAGTTTCGAGAAGTCGAGCGAAACTCGGAGTCTCATAAGATATGGAGGATCCGTGCAAACAAGGTTGGTGTTCCCCAGCAGTTCCCGAAGGAACGCGAAAGAACTTTTTCTCTCTCTCTAAGCCACCGCCTGCGTTCCTGATTTTCCCTCGATTTTTTTCTCTCTTCTTCTCTCCTTCTCTCTCTTTTTCTTTTTCTTCAATCTTTCGAGAAATCTTTTTCCGTGGCGCGAGTCGATCTTTCGAATTCAAATATCGACTCCACAAGCACCTTTCTCATCTAACGGCGACCATCTTTGACTCCTTGACTCTTTGCCATATCAATTATCTGCCATGGCTCGTGGATTAATGCTATGAATTGCAATCTCAGTTTTTTTTCTTTATTTCTGCTGTACTACTTGAGTCTTTACTTCATATACTTGTTAACTTTTTTGTTGGCTTTGTCTAACGAGCAATAAGTCACTTGCTAACTTTTTGTTCACCGTCTCACTTCAAGTTTTGCTGCATGCCGTTTTCACTACTTCGTTTTTTCTCGTTTTTTTTTTTGTTTTTAATAATCTTACTTTCATACTTTGAATCTGTCACCTTGTCCAATATTGCCAATGCTCATGAATAAACCATTCATCCGTCTGTCTATCCACCCATCCATCTATCTACCTATCTATTTAACCCTCTCTCAATTTCTCTCTTTGGCTCTCTGTTTATTCTCACATACTGCCAAACCTTTTTTACCCATCGCAAGTTGAATGAGATGTGACCGTCGAATGTCAGAATACGAACGTGTGAAACATATCGAGAAGATCGAAGCAGATCTGGCCGTGAGGCTATTTTGTTTCTAGAATTCGTTTAGGGCAGATATATGAGCTTGTGAGATTCGCGATGTAACAATTCTTGCTCTAGATTGAGGCAACATTCTCAGTTTAAACCTGTTCTCTACCAGTCAAACATAAGCCTCCAGTTATTTGCAAAAGTTGAAGGATTTACGTGTAAAGTTTATCAAATGTAGCCAGGAAATAATGATACAAGAGTTTACAATAACTCCGTATTATTTGGACGGGGTGAAATCGTTTTGTTTACTGACAGAAAAGATAAGCTGGATTTTTCGGGGATGTCGTTAGACAGAATCTGTTGCAGACTGAGTAAAAATTATTCAGCAAATATATTCCAACCCTAAGTCAATGATTTTATCTAATTTTCCAACGTTACAGATACTGATATTTTGGAACTACCTTTTTTTTTAACACTATGATATCCAAGGCTGATATTTCTTTGTCTATTCATTCTTCCCACTTGCCGCCAGAGTATCCAAAACATGGATCAGTCCCCACTCACGCAACCGCAAAATTCATCTAATCTCTGTTGATAGTACGGTATAGGATCATTTCACATTTGGATGCCTATGGACGAGGTGAGTAGCAGCTTTTCTCAATATTTTAATTTCTGAGACGAATAAATGACATTTACAATACAACATTCAATATTTCATCGAATGACAATGTTTTCCATGCGCTGATTCATATATTTGTAACTGCGGCATTGCAAATCGTTCCAAAATTTGTTAGAAGCTGTTTAAATAATAATTTAAATACATTATAACGGTTCCCTCCTCGTGTCAGATGTTCTCCTGATACCAGGAGCATTTCTCGACTAACAATAGGAATTTCAAGTATCAAGAGTTAGAAAAACATTAGGTAAAAAATCTGCAGAACATCTGACGCGAAGAGGTGTGCTGAAATTTTTGGCGGGGTAAAGGAGTTACGTTATTTAGAACTTCTGACAAATCAGCGTGGTAGCTTAAAATTTATTTACAAAATTTTTTGATGCTGTTTCACGTCTTGTTTATTGTATTGTTAAGGGGTGGGCTGCAATATAAAATTTACCCTACTTAATATCGGGCATAGAGAGCTGTCGATTTATTTTTTGGCTATGTTTCTCGATAGAAATAACCACCTAAAATGGAAAATTTTCGATAATTCGATAATTTTTAGGCTGGTTGCAAAATTGATACTGGTCTCTGATGCTAAAGACTCGAGACTCCGGCACAATATACTAATTGAGTGTAGATAAGATATTCGCCAAGTTTCAGATTTTTGGCAGCAACTTAACGATTAGAAACAAAAATTAACCGCAAAAAGTCAAAAGTCCCGTGTTAATCAAATGGGAAATTCGGGATACTTGAGGAGGTATTTAGGAAGGACTTAGAAGGCCAGGGTTTTGACTTCTCCACTTTTTATTTATTTGAGCCTGTTTTAGCTCCTGGGAGCAAATAAATTCAAATATGACCATTTTAAGGACCACCCTAATGTATACCTCCTACTCATTGACCAAAAAAGATTCTTCTTGTATAGGTGATGGGAAATTTATTGAATAATTGAATAATAAATGATATTATAACACTCGTCCTTCTGTTACAGTCGAACAACCTTCCACCAGAGTCCGCGCATTTCCACGCAGCAAAAATTCTTCTACAATTGCAATGATCTAGTGCATATTAAAACTGCGTCCTGGTAAAATTGGTTACATTAGGTAATAGGTATATCATTGTAAGACGAATGCAGTTTATATTATGATGACTTGTATGCTAGGGAGTAAATAAGACTTGATGCATGGCAATATGTATATGTGTATATTTATTTTTTAGAAATAGTTACAAATCATACATAACTTTGATTATAAGTAATTTTGTATAAATTGCAGCAATAAATTCCCAGATATGTCAATAATTAATTGCCTGGTTATTTTCCACTCGTCCCTGCAACTCTATATTTTATATATCAGCACACCTGCTCGGGTCAGATGTTCTTCTGATACCAGGAGCAAAAATTGTCGACGTCAAATTTTTCTAAGTCCGAAAACGCTAGTATTAATTAATACACATATAGAGACATGCATAAAGACATGTATGGATGCCTATATCTATACACATATTCCTTGTCCCGCCAGACAAGTTCAGGATAAATAGGAAAAAGTGATCTATTAATTCAATGAACCGATTCAGATTCAGTCAGATGCTCTCCTGACACCAGGAGCAAAAGTTTTCGACGTCAAATTTTTCTAAGTCCGAAAACGCTAGTATTAATTAATACACATATAGAGACATGCATAAAGACACGTATGGATGCCTATATCTATACACATATTCCTTGTCCCGCCAGACAAGTTCAGGATAAATAGGAAAAATTGGTATATTAATATAACGAAGCGTTTGGCGTAGTCGGTAGAGCGTGCGATTAGAAATGCGAGCGAGCGAGCGAACTTGGGTTCGATCCCGGCCGAAATCTCGAAAAAGATTTTCATACTAAAATAAAATCCCCACTTAGCATGAGTATGCGGTGAGGTGGTAGGGGGTCTCGTCACACCCGGTGACGTCATAGGTAGGACTCGACTAGAAATAAAAGCGGCGCAAGGTGGGGGAACTCCAGAGTTCGAAAATTAAATAAAATAAAAATAAAATAAATTTTCGAGAATTAAATAAAATCGAAAATCGAAAAATAAAATTTAATAAAATTTTGGGCAGAAGGAAAAATAAAATAAAATAAAATTCCGGCTCGGGGATTCGAACCCAGGTTTTCCGGGTACGAAGCTAAATTTTTGCCCCTGAGCCATTTAATGCTTGAATTTCAAGCGAAAATTAAAATGGGTTATATATTCAAAGTATTATTTCGGTTAAAATAGCCTATTTTTGACAAAAATTTGATTTTCTGAACATTTGGCCACCCAGAGCCTTCCTCTCGCTCTTGCTTTTATTTCTAGCAAGCCCTACCCTTTCTAACCGCTTGGCCGGCCACCTGGAGCTCCTCTTCGTCTTGCTCTTGCTTTTATTTCTAGTCAAGCCCTAGATACCTAGGTTCAATTTTTCCGAAACCGACGACGCTGTCGTACGAACATATCTACAGACATTTTGACAGCCACAGAATTGTAGCTGCCGGTACGTTGTCTGTAGATATGGTTACCGACGACGCTGTCGTACGAACATATCTACAGACATTTTGACAACCACAGAATTACAGTTGTCTACGTTGTCTGTAGATATGGTCAGTTTCGAAAAAATGGAACTCTTATAAGAGAAAAATTTTTCTTTATTTCGGCCGGGATCGAACCGAGACCAAACGCTAGCTCAGATTTCTAGTCGCGCGTTCTACCGACTACGCCAAACGCTTCGTTGAATATTCCGAACACTTTTTCATATTTGTCTTGAAACTTGGTATCTGTCTCAATGGTTCAGCATCAGCAGCTGAGATGTCTTAACTGAAAATCCGAGTTTCAAATATCTTCTTAATTCAATTTCTTTCCTAGAGTTCCAAAAGTTCTCAGTCACTGTAACGCTTACAATACATATGTAATAATATCCAGAAAAATCTAGTCTCTGTTACTATTTCAATAGCTTAGCAAATTGACTTTCGAAGATAGTGTAATATGGAGTTGCAAGGACGGGAAGGTGAAATGTAAGGAAGCAATTCATTATTGATGTATCTGTGAATTTATTGCCAGCATCTACAATATTAATCATCGTCGAAGATATGTACAATTTATAATTGTTTCTTAAAAACAAATATGTACTAAATTTCCAGCTTTAAAAAGAGAATCATCGTTGCACAGAACAGAAAGATAGTAACAGATAGTAACAGTATAGTCTGTAAAATTACGTTAGTTAATATATTATTGTAATAAAAATATATTGTAAAGTGATTGATCTTCATGTTGAGCTAGTTTTGTTTAGTGAATTGATAGCAATTAGTTCATATGTATATCGCATTTACAAAATAAGTGCCTATACACATAGTGAAATTAATCATGGTATAATCATAAAAAGGTTGCTGTTGATAACTGCAGAAAACTTTATCCGCAGATGTTACATTTGCGATCCAGTACAATCAAGGAGTTTCTCGAGTGACTAGAATTTTGGGAGCTACAAAAATATATTCTATTTCTTGTATGACTGATCAAAAAAAAAGTAGGGGTGTAAAACTGACATTGATACTGGTCCCTGACGCTGAAGACTCGAGACTCTGATATAGAATATACCGATAAAACGGGCGAGAACGCGTAAAACTGTCTAAAGACTCGAGACTCTTGTATAAAATATACTGGTTTGATGATGATGATGAAATGATTTATAATTATTTCTAAAAAATGAATATGTCTTCATATCGCCATTTATCGAGTCTCTTCATTTACTTTCTGGCATACAAGTTATCATAATATAAACTACATTCGTCTTACATCAATATAGTTACTACCTAATATAACTAATTTTACAAAGTTTGGCGCAATATGCATGTATATTCGCTTGTTGCAATGAGAACAGAATCCTACCTGGCAGAGATGCGTGGACTCTGATGGGAGGTTATTCAACCGTAACAGAAGGACGAGTGTTATACTATCACTATCATCCAGTGAGTTACCGAAAAAATTAGACAAGAAGAATCTTGTTTTTTCAATGACTTCATTGTCCATTTCGCAGCAACTTCCTCGCGATTTTAGTATTTCTATTGAGATGACTGTCACAGTACGACAGCCGTATCACGTTAATGCAACCCCCACGCGAATCCCTTGACGCCACGAGAGACACTGACCCCACGACAGATGCCCATATACTAGGTCAGTGTTCTTTCGTGCCCGGCTGCCGCGCCAACTGTCGGCCAAGTTTCGTCGCTATCTCGCTCTAAATTGACGAACGACTTTTGCCGCAACATATAGGTGAGTCTCATTACATGCTACCCGCCTGACATTAATGTGATATATTCTATCAAGTAGTTGCCTCTATCTAGGTGTATCAATGTTTGTGCCCAAATATATCATAAGTACGACTTTCGCAAAAATCGCGCGAGAATTAATTTGAATCCTTTACATCACCAAAATTGCCAACTACTCTTACATAAAACGACTATTGTTTAAGTGTTTTTTGATCCACGTTCAATGAGATGAATTTATTAAAGTAACTTATCAGTGAACAACTATCATTGGTATGGGTTGGACAACTCCCAGAATAAAGCAAACTACTGGCAGGTGAATGGCATGGGTGTTGCATATAATATAATGAGGCGTATACTAATTCGACAGTTGTTCGTTCTGTTAAGGCAAACGGAAATAGTATGTTGCCATGAGTCTGGTTTTCATCAAGATGTGAACATTACGTGTCTGCATGAAATAGATTTCAGAACACCCTCATACAATGACAGGTCGATTCGGCTCCCGTACTCCCGAATGTCATAAGCCATAATTAGATTTATTATCATTATTTCGAGATCAAATCCAATCGTATTCGATTTCTCGATATACGATCGTGATGATATGTTGTTTTAAATCCACATCACCAAAGTAATGTATCATAAGATTTTGTATAAAAATGAACAGTAAATAAATAGATTTTATAGTTCAGTATTGGAATAGTTAAAGTCGAGGATTATAGTAAATAATAGTCAATTGATTTTTATTCAATTGTGCATAAAATATACGATTTCTGATACAAAAGGATGAAAACAGTAATCGACTGCAATATCCCGCGAAAAGATTCCTGAAATAGAAGACTGAAATTAAGAGTGCCTAATTATTTAATCAAGCATAGAAGGTCGATCATAAGGGAGAAGATAATCGCCAGAAAATATGGCATCCACCAAGTTTTTGGCAAATATCATCCGTCTGAGTGCAAACATTATTGCAAGAAAAAGAGATTGGGGAAGTATTTCGAAAAACTAAGGGCACATTGGTTTCAAGAGAAAAGAATTTCCAGATTATCATACAAAGCTAATGTTCTTTTCAAGAATAAATTAACCAGCAGAACGTTTAATGGATGGCAAACTTATGCTTTTCGAGCGAAAATCATTGAACTACAAGCGCGGAGTGCAAGACAATTACGACGAGTCCAAGCTAAAAACTATATTATGCATTTGCGAAACGGTGACTAATTGTAGGAAAAAATACCTACTGATAAGACGCAATGCAATAGAATTGTATTACCTGATGTACACATTACTGTTATTGCTGAAATTAGTGAGGTATTCGTCTCATGAAAGGGAGAAGAATTTGCTTGAACTAAAGTCAATTCTGCGTGGGAGAATTTTCATCCTACGAAAATCTACCAGCAAATGGAGAATGTATATGATTCAACAGGTGGTTGACATTTTTTCATTCATTTATATACCTATGTATGTACCTTGATTCAGCACCTCTTCCAATTTTTTCAAAATATGACGTAGCTATAACAGATTCCTTAGCACAAGTTATGACGATAAATAATAAAGGTATGCACTAATAGTTACAGCCGAAATCAATTCATTTCTATCATTCATAATACGTTTTTAATTACAAATCAATTTGCTATTAAATTATTTTTGTACGAAAATAAAAAGAGAATAAAACCTGTCAGAGTTATGAGAAAGACAGTTGATTTGTAAACCTTAGCTGACTTTACATTTTGCAGAAAAACTACAGAATCCTGAGATCGAAGGCAACGAATTATTACAGATCCAAAGTCAGTAGGATTCACTTTTTACGTTGGCAGAGGTACGTTTGTTATAAACGCACGAAACAGGAAATTGTTGAACTTTGCAGAGGCCTTTATGAAGATGATTTGCTCAAAATGGTTGTACAAGTTTGGAAAAATAAGTAAACTATACAAAATTTCTATGGCTATACTTATATTAGGAAATGATTATTTGATGAAATTAACTGTTTTATATTGCCTATTAATCAGAACCACATCACAATTTGTTGAAAAGAAGAATATGCAGTTAGCGTCTCCATTTTATAGGGATTTATCCAAACTAAAATTATTGAAAACTTGGAGACGTTATGTCCAGCAGAAATTACAAAACAGAAGGCTGAAGCATAAAGCGAACTTCTTTTACATGATGAGATTGGAACAAAAAGTGTTAAATTCTTTATCAAAACATGTTACTTGCTGTAAAAATATTAAATTGGCGATAGAGAAATTGAAGCTTTTTTATAGAAGATTGTTGACAATGACTGTATGGAGCAAATGGATGAACTTGATTGACGAAAAACATTATTCTGATTCGAAGGATAAGTTATTGCTTGCCATATCGTTCTACGAACGAAGCACTACCAGAAAATATTTAATAAAGTGGGTTGGATATAATACAACCCAACAGAGAAAAAAATCTCTAAAACTAAGAGCTATTGATTTGTGCAAAACATATTACTGCCAAAAATATTTGAACGTATGGAAAATGGCTTATAGAAAAAACACAGAAATCATCAAGCTAGAAGAAAAAGTATTTAATTATGAACATTGATGCTAACTAAATATTTGACAGAATTTTGCTACTAACGTGGTTTTCGTTTTTCCTTTTTTCAGGCTTTAGAATTTTTCAATGTCTCGTTAATGCGGAATGCTATCTTACAATGGATAGAATCTTATAATTATACAATATTTATAAAAGTAGAGTATGAGAAATCAGTTTCACACTATGAAAGAAGAATACGTAGCAAGTGCTTTGCTTCTTGGGTCAATTTTTGTAATGAAAAAATCCGGAATGATAATTTGATCAACGAAGCTAGGGCGTATTACTTGGAAATCATACAGCGAGAAGCGTTGAATAAATTATCTATGGTTGGTAAATTTTTTCTGAATTTTTTGTTATGTGTGCTGTGAATCTATCATAAATAATATTTCAATCATTCAATGGATTCCCGTATTTTAGAACGTTTCAAGGATAAAAATCAAACAAGAGAAGATACAAGTTGCTGAAAACTTTTACAAAATGAATCTTGTGATTAAGGCATTTGTAAATTGGAGAGAACTCTGTATTCAGGTCAAAGAATTAAAGAATCAAGTCGAGAAATTTGATGAAAAAATACGGAATAAACTAAAATTGAATATAATTCTACAATGGAAACTGTATGTGCATCATAAGAAATGCAGTAACAGAAAAACATTGATATCTGTCAGTCATAGACGCAAAAAAGCATGCTCGAGAATATTTGAGCAATTAAAAAACTACGTAAATTACAAAAAAGACAAAAAATTTCGTCTAACTTATTTCGAGCATGGAGTAGAAAAAATCCAACAAAATTTAAGAAAGATATATTTCCAACATTGGAGAGTGGCTAGATTAAATGTTCTAAAAGAAAAACGTAAAATGTTTCGTGCCGACGAATTCCACGAGTTTCATTCGAAACATAAATATTTCCTTATTTGGCAAACGTTTTTAATACAGCACAGAATGAAGTGCCAACACCAAAACAATTTAAATAACAAAATCAATTGCTTCATCTTAAAAAAGTTTCTCCGAGTTTGGTACACGAGATATCAAGCCTTGTTAGACAACCATTTTAATGTGAGATGGGCTGGTAAGATATATGAGATGAAAATTAGGTATAGACATTTCATTGCATGGAAATATTTTGCTGAAATCTGTACAAGAGAGAGAACAGAAATAAATGATGCCAAAGAATTCCGTAAGAAGCTAGTTGTCAGAGAAGGTCTGCAGCATTTGGTTAAACTTTTTCTTTATAACACGGAATTGAGATTTGCAACCAAGTTGAGGGATGTTGAACGAAATTCTTCTCATGAATTCGAGTTACTTAGAACATATTTCAACGAATGGCATAAAGCTGTTTCTGCCAGGACTGAGAATCGGTTACAGGCTATTAAACATGAGACTGATCTTAAAAATATTATACCCACAAAACTGAAGATCAATGATAGGAAATATGTATCTAATTTGATTCCTCGCTTTGTAATTCCAGAATTCATGAAAAAAGAAATTAAATTAAGTTTCGGTATGGGACAGTATTCAAATGAAATCCCGAATGATGCTAGCGTGAAAGAAATATTGAAGAGTGATCGAATTTCGGAAACAGACCGTTCTCTCACCGATCAGAAATCGAGTAAAAATATTCTAAAGCCTCGAATGGATGATAACAGGCAAGAAAAGATTCAATTCAATTTGAACAATGATATAACAAGGTTTCAATACTTGCGGCAGAATATTGAAATGATGAGCCCAAGTGAAACATCACACATTCTCTCCTCTGATAGTCTTAAATCAGATTCAGATTCAGCCAAAACATTCATAGTTCAAAATCTGGCATATTCTAAGAATTTAGATGGGAAAAATTCGTCTCGTAATGCACTTCACCCTGAAGTATCAGGTAAAAACTACAGCAAAAAAAATAATTACAAATTATTACCACCGGCAGCATTCTACGTTTCGTTGAAAGATTAAAGAATAATGATTGAAATAGTGTCTTGTAAAATTGTACATACATAGATTGGATATTCCAAAAAATGTATAACAGGTCAGACTGAAGTCTTGAGGTTGAATGATTTTGCGTTGATAATACTGAACGCGTTTGTCAGTTTACAAACATTAGGGCAGGAATGGGTTCAGGTACAGTATTTAAGATTGTACTTACATAATGTTCAAATCCTGACCCGCTGACTATCAAATAATAATATTCACTTTGTTGTTGATTTTATACTTTGTTATAAAACAGTGTTCTTTTTATTATACTGTACATTTCATAATAAATACAATGGCAATATGTACCTTCATCTTTCCAATTCGTAAAAACTGTATAAATATCAATATCGATAATATGTAGCTGATGATAATCACACCGGCTTTACTTACTTCTCTTGATTTTATTAAGTTCACCCTGCTGAAGTGCTGCATCTCCGAAAATTTCTTTAACTTTCCGTTTACGGTCGTGGTCACTGGAAAAATTGTTAATGATTGATTATATATCTTTCACACATCAGTATTTCGTGGAAATCATTGCTCAAAAATGTTATTCCATGCATAGATATTTTTCTTTCGCATCACAGAATTATTCAAGAATAGATATTCTTGAAAAATTTCGATGTTGCATAGAATTATTGAGTTCAAGCCGTTTGTGTTCATATTTCTTTTAAGCACAATTAATATGCAACAATTAACACACTATTTATGTGTTAAATACGAATATTTCCTTAAACGTCTAGAAATCGATGTAAATAAAATTGATTGCTTACCTCCTGATTTGTTGTTTAATTTGTATGTCGGCCAAGAAAGCTCTGTCTCTTCTAACTTCTCGTATAGCGCCTTTAACTTCCCTTTTGTATTTGTGCAGCAGTTTTTCTCGTTCCGCCTTCTCCTTAGACATTGGTCGATGTTTTTTGCCATCATAGCTGTGAAAATACCATGCCTTATAACACGTAGTAAAACGAGAACAATGTTTTTTTATTTTTTGTCTTCAGTCGTGAGTAGAAATACATTATACATGATATTTCAGGATTGAAATACTTACACAGTCTCTATCCTTGGCTCATACAGTCTTAAAGCTTTCGGTTTCTTCTTCTCACGACTAATATATTCCAATTTCCTATCCTTCAGGGAGTTCATATCTTTCAGAACATTCTGCACATGCTGTTTCACGTTTTCTGGGTAGTGAATCAATTTATTACCACTCAAAAGCCTGATAATTGGTTCAAATATGGGATAGGCAGCTTCTAGTTCTTCAAGTTGATTTTTAAAATCTGAGACCAAATTAACCGCAGTTAGAAATGTTCTCACTCTGAAATCATCATCTATCTCATCTGCAACCAAGTCAGCTGCCAGCATCAGATTTGATTTTGTTTTAATACTAATATCTGATTTATCTGTGTCTATAATCAACAGATTACTCAATTCTCCTGTAGATTTGAACGGTGGAATTGTTTTTATTATTTGAACAGGGGGCTTCGGTGTACTCATGTGTATTATTCCACGTAGAAAATTAATTACTGATGGAGAGAACCGTTTGGATAATAATGTGTACTGTAAAGAAAAAAAGAAAACAGATAGTCCTGATCATCATGGATGTGGAATTCATGGGAGAATAGTTTAAAACCAAATTCCAGATTTTCTATAAGTGGAAATGTTCAGACATAACTACCTCTAGAACAAGTGTGCAAATCAATAAGCCTTTTGATATATCGCTTCTACTTCTGACACGGGATCGTATTAAAATTTGCGACATAAAAACCAAAGCTGGAGTAACAACTGGATGCCTATAGTCAGATGTTGGAAACAGTAGAGACACCAGTTTAAATAGGATTAGCTGAAAAATATGAACACAAATTTAAAAGGGCTTGAATTATAAAAGATCAAAAGTGCTAGATTTCTTGGGCTTTTAATCAAGCTTGTTCATTGATAAAATTACCCCATATATTAGTTATATATTTATCAATTTATTTATCTAAATCAATATATCTTACAGTGTCCAAGTGGGGATATTTCTTCATGTGTAACTCGAATTTATCATGCTTCTCCTTCATGATATCCTGAATACAGGTCTTGGCATTTCCTGGATTTGCATGTGCAAGGTCATAAAGATGTGGGCATAATCTGTAACAACACCAAGTTTATATTGGTCAATTTTTTGAATATACATAAATTCTGAACTATGCTGAAGGTATCATATGCAAATTCCGTTATGAATCTTGAATCATTACATACCTGTCGAATATTTGAAAACAATTAACTACCCCTTTTTCTTCAGCTTCCATTGCATGCTGATTCAAATGTTGTAATAAATAAGAAAATAGCTTGGCCAATTTTTCTTTGTTACTTTCTCCTAGTGATTGATGATTGCATTTTATAATTCTTTCTACTATAACTGATTGATAATCAGCATTATGATTCTTCAACAATTCTTGCAATTCTTCATAGCTCTCAGGCGCAGTATAAGTATAAGGTAACTCTGTCCTTGCTTTTTCCATTACTTCTTTGCGTTTGAGAAGATCTAGCTTGATTTCTGCAGTCCGTTCTTCAGCGGACAGTTCTTCCACCCTGCATAGTTCATCTTTTACAGGTTTTGAAATCGACTTAGTAGGATTGACAATCTGTTTCTCAGATGGATCATTCTGCTTGGAAATGTTTGGAAATGTAATATTCTTCTTTGGAGATGGTTCATCATCCTCTTCGCTTGATGAATCAGCGTTTTTTAGGTCTGATAAATTATCCTCATCAGAACCATCTCCATCTGAACTCTCTTCTGCTTTTGATTCGTTTTCAGATTCTAAATTTCCGTTTTCTGAACCATTAGTTGTATCGGTTGACTGAGAAACTTTCAAAATCTCAATGCTTTTCTTTATTAGTCCAGCATTTTTGTCGGACACTTTCACATTACTAGAGATCTTCAGATTTTTATTATGTCCAACTTCGCTGGCTTGAGCATTGCCAGATATTTTTAGAACAGGAATGTTGTCATAGGGATCTTGAGATTTGGTATGGGTAGTGAAAGATTTTGTGTTTTGTATTTGATTTTTAGAAACGCAGAGAGCATCCATATTTTTATTTACTTCTGCTGTACTTTCATTAGAGTCTCTTTCAACTTCATCTTCAGACTCGGCTTCTTCATTTTCATCATTTGCTGATCTGCTGCTTCCGCTTTCTGCAATACTTGTAATTTCATCGTTGGCATTATAATTCGTTTTCTTTTTCTTGTTACTGACATCTTTGATCATTCCATCTTCTCCATAAGTGAGCGTATCTTCGTAAACATCTTCCAAGAGAAATCCATCGTCCAAATCATCTGCCGATTTGTGTTTGGCTTCACTGTATGAATTCCCTGCGAAGCCTTTCATTCTAGCTAATCTGTCTGCTTCCAGTGTCTCCAGCTTTTCTTTCTCCTCTTTTGCAATTTCTTCTTCAGACTTTAATCTATCCGACGGTGTGCCTCTCGCCTCAAACTTCAATTCTCTTAGAGCAATATCGTAGTCATCAGCCTTAGGTTTATCGTACGTTTCTTCCGGCTTCTTTTTGGAAGCATTTACAATTGGTAACAGATCTTTCCACTCTGTATCAAGTTTCTCAGTTAAATCTAAAGTCTGTTCGCGTATTTTCTGCTTTTCAGCTTTGCGTTTCTTAGACTCTGCAATAAGTTGTTCAATCAAATCTTTTCTAGACAAGGATGAATCAGATTTGGACAAAATTCCACCTCCGAAATGCGCTTCGCTAACAAAGTCCTTATCTAATTTTCCAGTTTTATTCTCATCGTCGCTATATTCTTCATCGTCACTTCTTGGGTCATCAAATTTTTCAATTTCTGCTAAAGTTTGACCTCTATGGGTCAACACCTCCTCGTCGTTTAAATTGAAAATATTTTTTTTTTTATGTGCCTTCATTCTCTCTGCTGCAAATCTTGCCATGACTTTATCCTCCTGTGTCATAGCAGAGTTTCTTTCGCCAATACGTCTGTCCAAGAATGTGTTATTTTTATCCCTCACTTTGTACTCATGAAGTAAAGTGTTTTTACGTTTATTTATTGCTTTGGCACGAGCCACGCCAGGCAATCCTCGATCTGTTTTGTTCTTTCGACCTAAAACTTTGTGCTTTTCTTTATTTATATGCACTTCGAATGCATTCAATGACTTTTTCTTTTGATGCTCACGCTTTTTGGCCGTTACTTCGGCCAAATTTCGTTTCTTATTCTTCACCTTCACCATGGTATTGAGTCAACTCTGGAAATGAGGTCGTTCAATGAATTGATAACCAGAATAAAATCCTAACTCTAGGTATTTGAGTTCAGATATATAGTTAATAAATTATTCGAAAGAAAGTGTGAATTGATTTTCAGTAAGTTTTACAAATTGATTATCGATTTTGAGAGTAAACAGCGTACACTAAATTGTGAGCAGAGTAGGACATTAGGTTTGTTCGTCTTACCTACACTTTCTACACTTTTACACTTTTCACTAGAAATTTACACCTCCTATTGGGCGAGTGTAAAAAGTGTAAGGAAAGTGTAAGAAAAGTGTAGAAAGTGTAGGTAAGACGAACAAACCATATGACATTTCGGAAAATGAGTAAAGAGTATGGAATATGTTAAAGAAGGGTGAAGGAATTGATCGGAGGCATTTTTCCAACGTTTTACAGTAAAAAATAACCGAGAATATAAGTTATTCTTTCAATTCAATGAATTCGATAGACCAGGGAAATCTGAACATAACCTTTTCTTACAATGCAGTACACATGTCTCTAAAACGAGTTCGAAAACTTGTCAGCTTCTCAAATATATTTCAGATAGTATTTACGGTTACTTACAATTCAGAAGGCCACTGATTATCTCACGAATTTCTCTGCAATAAACAACAGACTTTAGGCCCACGTGCGAAGCTGCTAACCTCAAATTATTAAAGCGCTTACATCCGCATGTCGCGCTACACTGGATTATAGAGAACTACAGTATGCGAAATGATCTATACATATGTGTGTGCTGGGTCGCCGCTTTGGTTGTGGCCAGGCGCAAACAGTTGCAACAGAGATTCAAAAGCAACAAATTGATACGTATACAATATTTTGTTTAATTTTTGGATAAAGAATTTCGAGTTGGATCGAGGTACTCGGGGTGAATTTGATGAGATGGGTTTAACCTTATGGTCATGTTTGAATTTCTGAAACTAAAATATCCACAATTATTGATAATCATGGATATGTAACGAAAAGAATCCGCTTGTCTATAACAACTGGCCAACTATATGTGATCTTATTTTACTCAGTTCCGATGCATATGAATAATCATTAACCAATTGCGTATGTTCTATTATTCAATCCGTAAGATATAACATCAAGGATAATGGAGGAGAAAGCAGCTGAAGAAATAAAAAACGTTAAGATTTTCGTGAGAATATTACCTCTCGAGACAATATACGAATCTCTTTTGAGAATAGACGATAATAGAAAGGTTGGCCAAAGAAATTGTACTAAGATTGAGTTACGTAATTCACAACGATTGGTCAATAATTATAAATTGTCCGTAGCTGAAAATTATTTATGTAAAAAACTTATTTTTGATAGCACAACGATGTGTTCTTTATCGCATTGACAACTATTTGCTTAAAATATTCTGAATTTAAGATAATTCGATTACCGCTAGAACACATACGTACGATGTTTGCAAGACGTGAGGCGTGAAAGAATTGTGAAATCTAAAAGCCCAGTTTATTGGCAGTTTCCATCCGATCGGATATTTCACAATAGTTCCCAGGAAGAAGTTTATGAAGTGGTTACGGAAGACCTGCTTGATAAGTGAATACTCGAATATTAGTAAACAATGATCAATCCGCCAAATTAAAAATCGCTGAAGTATTTTAGATGGGGCTAATTGCGTGTTGATCAGTTACGGACAAACTGGCACGGGGAAGAGCTTCACGATTAGTGGATTAAGGAACAGTTATGAGGTGATATTCGCACACGGTTATCGTCAAGCTAATAGTGTTGCGTATCATGTAGACAAAACATAGCCCAAATAACTAATCAAAAATAAAGTATCAGATATTGTATAGGTATGCCAGAAATTTATTCAGTTATATGTTTATAGCACAGAGGTATAATTGCACGACTGTTGTCAGATATGTTTGAAAAGCAGCGAAATAGAAAATACTCGAATAGAATTGAATACAGCCTGAGCTACGTCGAGATGTACCAAAGCCAAGTCAATGACTTGTTAGTTAACAACAAGGAACAACGAAAGTTTAACGTCCGTGATACTTTGAAGGTTCTTATATGCTTCCGGCAAAGTGTATCCGCGCAAATTTCATTAAATTATAACGTTTCAATTCTGATTGATAATGGTAACACATGTTGTGCGTAAAATCACTTCAATTTTATTCAGCACATAACTTCGGTGTCTGTAAAAAGCGAAGAAGAAGCTCTAAAAAAAATATTCGAAGGTGAAGCTCGAAAGATAATCAACCGAGGATCAACGTACGATGCATCGCATCAAGGAACGAGTATCCTTACATTTCATGTCTCAAATATTAGCTTAATTACTTCCTGGGCTGTGCAAGCACACTCAAAAGTAAGTTGATGGTGAATGAAATATGTTATGGACAGCGGTAAATATAATTATTTCAGATTCATCTCGTAGATATGGCCGGTGTGGATTCGGTTGGGAAAACAAATTCCCGAAAATCTGCCGAGCGAATTTGCAATGCGAATTTGCACAAGACTCAGATGGAACAGTTTATTATCGATTTACAAAATCCGAACAAAATGACGATTCATCGCCATAACAGCAACTTGCTTAAATATCTGGGTGCTGCATTTAGCCTTGGTTCTTTACTGCGGTAATAAATTCTCAACTATCCACTTTTTAGCGAGAAAGATAAATGAGGTCGCGTAACCCAAAACGAACTTTTTTGTTTTTATTTTCGTCTAACAGTTTGAACAGACAAGTATATTTGACACAAAAATTCGTGAAGATCGATTTCGAAAGTCTGAGTGAAACTTTTGAGAGGAGAGATAAAATTAACATATTTACCTCAGTAATTGAAGCCGTATATTTTCCGTGCCGATAGTTTCATCGCCCATATTCGTGCATCGAATGAAGATCTGGTCTTGACATTATCAATATTAAGATTTAGTAGCAACGTCAAAAGGCTCAAGCCTAAAAAGATCTGCTACGAAGTTGCACCCGAATCGAGTCTAGAGATAGAAAATTTACGGAAGGACATTGCTGCTCTTAAACAAGAGTTGGATATTAATGACATCCTCTTTCATCAAGAGCCATTAGCAAACATATCGACTTTGAGAGCTGAACAGATCGAACGAGATGCCATTGACTTCATTAATGGTAGTCTAGACGATTTAATGCTCTTGAGTGTTTCACAGGCTCAAATTTTACTCAAGACATTCAAGGAAATGTTTTCAAAGTTAGTGAGAAGTGCTTCATTACTCTCGAAGCGGTTTAACCTTTCCAATCCAGTGGCAATAAAATCCAATCACATAATAATAACTTTGCACTGCAGGCTTCAAGCAGACCACAAAATAGCTCTTGAGCAAACAGCGCAAAACGCTTACGATTCGGCTGCAAAAGAACTCAAGGGTTCCACTTTATCTGTAACCAAGACATCAAAGGTTATTAAAAAATTTCAATTCTTCTTAATACAATTTGATTGAGCCTATAAGTTTATAATAATTTAAGAATAGTTCTATTAGTGGGTAAATAATTTTAGTCTATCATGCAACGGATGAATAACTTCATCATAGTTGGATGAATGATTTTAGACAACTGCAGCTACTGGAAGTAATGGGAGAACGAAACGGAAGAAGTCTGTGGTTGATCGTTTATCGAAAGTGACATCGCAGCCTTCACTCGACGAAGATGAAACCACAAAGAATAAAGTTGGTGAAGTAATTGATACAGGTATAGTCTAGTCACCCTGGTATTCACAGAACCAGAGTTCATCCTTTTTCTGTGAAGTGTGTTAGCGAATAATTGCAATCATCATCACCGAAAGTTCAGAAGAATCACTCTGTATTCGATGAAAATGTTCCATGTAAATGATTCGATAGTTTAGTCGCGAATATCAACAGGAATAACAATCGGACCAAGTCAGCTCGGACCTGCGATTGGTCCTGTCGTTAAATTAATGAAGATTACAAAATATGGAGAACCGCCAAGTCGAGCCACTGTCCCTTGTTGCGATTCAGTGGAGCCAGTAATGACCTCGAAAGTGATTACACTACTATATTCTGTTTCGTTTTTCCGGTGTCGCATAACTATCGAACCGAGTAAAATAGTCATCGATTTTTATGAGCTGGGAAAAATGTTTTTGGATAGGGGATAGAGAGAGATGAAGCTTTCGAATGCTATCTGAAAGAGGACGAAAATGCCATTATGCTCAAAAAGGAGTTGGATGAAATGGAAATGGCCAGGAAAGCTGGGCAGGCAATGCTGACTGAGTTGGTTTCGAATCACGACGAAATTAAAATCGAAATGGAAAGTGCACGAGTTGAATTCCATAAACAGCAAAGCATTAGGCATTTGATGGGTAACGAAGTGTACGACAACGAAGGAAGAGTACTTATTTCTGATTTGGAGAGACGATTGTTTAACGTTGTAATAAGCCGAGAAAAGGAATTGAGTGGCATGAAGTGCCGGGTCATGCAGGCCAATAAAGAGCTCAGGAAATTAGAAGATAATGAACTAAAGGCTAGTTATAAGCTTGAATGTGCGTTCCAAATATATTGTCAAAAGATGTACGAACAGGTAATCCCGATGATCGGAGAAGATAACCCGAAAGATGAAATTAATGCCGTGAAATCGATCGATGTGAATGAACAAATGAAGTGCAACTTCTTAAGCATGCAAAAGATGATGAAACTCATGATTAAAGTAATCCTCAATGACATATTATCATTGTGACTGTATAATAGCTGATATTTTCGACCTATGATGATTGAGTAATATTATTTATGAAGATGTCGAAACTATAGAATGATTTATTGTTGATGGTATGTATTACCATTAACAACTGTTCTTAATGATATTAACTTTATAGAACAAGTCGGTACCGAAGAAAGAATGGTGCAGTCATATCGGAAACCCAAAGAAATGAGGATCATCAAAGGGGACGAATGATTTTTGGAAAACTAAATTGTAATCATAGTGTATACAACATAAAAATATGGTATTATTCATGGATTTGAAAAACATTCAATAATTACCTACTGTTCGATGTAATATAACCATGTGGGTATATGAGGTATTCCATGCCGACTCGACCACCGTCTAATTCTGACCATCGTCGTTAGCTGATTGATATTTCGTGTATTATGGAACCTCTGAAACACATTCACATATGTCAGAATTTTTTCTCGAAACATTATTTGCACATCAAATTTCAAGGCTTACAAATTTGGGCCTCTCTTATCGAGTCGAGGAGTAGTTTCAGTGGCATAGAATATCCCATATGGATATAGGTACTGCGAGAAATTTTTACTATTCAACTACCACCTAAGTATGATGCACATCAGTAGTACGCAAAGTAGGATTTCAGAGCTAACAAAGAAGATCAAGCAGATCTGTAGTATGCCAGAGGTTGGTTACTGGTCGTTATTGTACTCTGAAATGTTACAATGGACCTCCAGTGATCGGAATAGCAGCGAAGCGTCTCTCAGTCCTCGAAGTCCTCATTCCTTGCTGTTCTAATTAGCATTGGAATTAATTCTTCTTGTTCTAAACTGGCCACGACCACCAGGGCAACGACCTTGCCTCTCCAGTCTCAGTCACCAGCTGGCTCTGCGATTGTGAGATAATAGCTTTTGCATCAGCGTTGGAAAAGGGGAAGAGATACCCCATCAAATCTAAAACAATAATCGTTTTTAGATTTCCATTACAATATGAATGTAATTGTTGTTTACAGCAGTGCATATTCAAAGTGCATACGAATTGGATTATCTTAAAGAGTCACCATGCATTCAAATCACAATTCCTTATCTTCAGTTTCAACATACTTTTGCGCTAAAGTCAGTAAGAAAGACTGCCGTATAACAGCGCTACTATCGCTATTCCCCGCAGCTTTCCGCCTCAGTTCCCCGCGTCCTCGCTCAGCAGTATAATTTTACTATGAAACTCAGTTGCACGAGAGTCAACAGAGGCTGTGTCAGGAAAAGTTTATAGCTTATACGTGGAATACGGTTGATTATTTTTCTGTTAAAAATGTCAGACGATTCGGACGATTATGAGACGTTGACGGATTCGGAGCGGAGATTCGCTGCCGCGTATTTAAATGAAAATGAGAGTGATAGAAAGGAAAAAATAGCCGAAATGAGGGAGTGGATATTGGAAAATAAAGATTTACACACTCGTACTGGTAAGAAACTGCGAATGTATCACAATTAACGGTATACCTCGCGGATACGTTGAATTGCGCTTAATTCGATACAGCGTAGAACAGTTTAACTCTCGACGAACGTATGTAAGGCGCAAGTGCAATTTCTCTAATCGTTCAAGATGTTATAATAGGTATTGGAAATTCAAAACTGAAATTAGTTTACGTCTTACACAGATGACTTTTACATATTACGTTATCTAAGGGGCTGTAAATTTGACATGAAAAAGGCGAAAGCGAAATTTCGAAATTATCACGAACTGAGATCAAATTCCCCGGAATGGTTCGCCAACAGAGATCCACTACTGCCAGAGCTCCAGGAAATGTTCGCAATGGGGTAAAAATCATGACTTAAAGTTTTAAGAAAATTTTTAACTCTACAGCAAGCAAAAGAAAGAAAAATGTATAATTTTTAGCGTATTTTTACCGCTAAAAAAATTGGACAGCGAAGGAAGACTCGTTGTTATAATTCGTACCGCTGTTCATGATCCAAGCAAACATAAACAATCAGATGTTTTTAAGGTTTGTTTCAATTAAAATTTCAGTTTCAATTCCAAAATAATAATCGCGTCTACAGCTGATGATTACAGAATATTTGTAATTGTCGTAAATGAGACGACCTGCACGGATTATGTATACCAAGAGTGAACCCTATAAGAACTGCAATAATCATTTTATGATTGATGTAAATTAATATTGAATCAATTTTCAGGCGGGAAAAATGATTCTTGAACTTGCGAGCAGAGCAAGTAAGCCCGTTTCGCTTCACGGCGTATTCGCAATTTTCGACCTCGATAAAGTTACGCTTGGTCACGCTCTCCAACTTCCTCCAGGAGTGATTAAGCGAGCTGTTCACTCTTGGCAGAGTTGTTATCCGATGCGAACTAATTCAATGGACTTTATAAATGCACCGATATACGTAAATTTTGTACTAAATATTTTTCGCCAATTCATGACCCCGAAAATGAAATCTAGAGTACATGTTCATAGTCATGGTCTGAAAAATTTACACAAGAAAATATCACCGAATATATTGCCGGCAGAATACGGTGGCACGGATGGTACTGTGCAGGAATTGACAGGTAAATAATTTTTATTTATTTTCATTTTTTAAATACGTCTGAATTGAGCTAGAGCTGAAAATATATTTGTACGTATCGATATTTTCATAATAATTAGATCCGCCAGTGCTACAAGAATCGATGATAATCAATCTGTTAAAGAAGATTACTCACGTCCCGATTAAGACTGAAATGAAATATTGATATCAGTATATATTCTGAGTGAGGTTCTGAGCTTATATATTATATGAACAAGATTTTAGAAAGAGTGAAACTCTAGTCGCTGTACTTTACAATAAAATTGTGTAGGTTTGATATAATATGTTGGTATTGAGTATTTTTATCCCGAAAGGCATAATACTTCTGTGTCACGATATCAAAGTTCATTTTCGACTTTATTTCGGAACTTTACATACGATATCTGTTACTGGGCCAATGACCCACGCGATGATGATCTAAATATTCAAGATGTGAAGAACTACGTAAAGACAAATTTAGCCCAAAATACTAGGAGCACATGTTTTCCTTTGTAGTAATGAATGATTTCTTTGTTCATATGTGGTAGACAAATAAATTTACTGACTGTTTATAGATAGGAAGACAAAGAGCCGTATAATTACAGATAATTGTTTGGTAAAAGTCCGTCAGAGCACGCGATGACAGTCGGATAAAAAGCCATTAATCATCTCGTTGATAAATGTAACGATTAATTATTTCTTCTGTTTACACAGAATACTGGAAGACTATGGTCGAGGACAATCGAGAATGGTTCATCGACGATGAGAAATATAAAATGATTCCTCAAAATATATCAAATAGTGAGAGCAGCGTAGACCAGAAATAATTATCGTTAAATATCTATCACTGTATATAAGTCTGTATTTATTTGATTAAAAATACAAAATAATAAGACAAATGAGATAAATGTTAAAGCTGAAAATTTCTATTTCGTCATCTGCAACAATTGTTTGTTTATAATGCAGATCAAAACTGATTTTTCTGTTAGGTCCATATTCAATGAGACATTTTTTTTGCATAAAGTTCGAACAGTTGGGTATAAATTATATTATTCCGCTAGATACTTACCAAGTCTCTTGTGGGAGGAGAAGAAGTGATAACATAGAAACGACACACGTGGTCAGATAACGATTGAATAACACGAGAGAATGAGAGAGAAAGAGAAAAGAGAGACAGAGAGAGAGAGAGAGAGAGAGAGAGAGAAAAAAAAAGAAATATTTTTGTATTTTTATTATTTTTTTTTCTCGCTAACTATACGTAGGTACATTTTGTAACAAATAAAGGATAATAATATTACATTTATCATATAATATATACATATATATATATATATATACGTACATATATATATATATACATATATAAAATACAATTGATCATTATACAGTCATGGATCACATCTCACATGATCATAGATCTGTGTTGTAACTTTGATCATTTATTGTTCGCTGGATCACGTATTCGTTCTCTCATCTATCTGGTTTTTCTGTTTCGTCCTTACCATTATATTTAATATCAATATAATATAATATTTTACGTGCCAAAGCTAAAATATTATTAAAAAATGCATGTAATAATATTGAAATAATTCGATGTTTCTTTTTCCACTTGCTCAAATATCAATATATACTGTTAAAAAACTTTCGGTATAATATCCGATGCAAATTTTACTCATAATACATCGGCGGTATTGTTAATTCGATAGACGGAAACGATCAACCATTTGCCTAATCCAATTCAAGAATCTATTCTGTTCATCATTGTATTTATATGGGATTTAACGATTGAATATTTCCTGCAGTAGCCAATGTATTATAGTATACGAACGAATTTTTATTTGTCATAAATTGAATGTTAACAATAAATGTGAAATGTGCCTGAATGTAATTCAATTAAATGTTAAATAGAACATGCTTAAGTCATGGGCAAGTATAATCGTCTTACACCTAATCGTTATCCTCTAAAAACTTAAAAAATACTAATTACAATTTTTCCCACGAGATATTTTATCAAAAAAAATTATCAAAGTTGAACACATAATATATTGAAATTTGTTCCTACGATAAAATTATTCGATATTAGCTGTCTCTTTACTTTAATCATACTCAATTATACACATAAAAATAGATAAAAGAATAATAATAAAAAAATTACTAAAAATTTTCTACTTCAATTTGTTGTATTTAATGACTCTTTTGATTACAGTTCATATTAATGAACTAAAAAAATCCGTAAGAGATTTCTTTCGCTTTTTTCAATTTCTTTTGGCATGTGATAACAAATCTAATTTAGAGCCAAGATTCCTTCATCCATTGAAAACATTTCTCGCCAGACCTTGATAAATCTTTTGATAAAACTGTACCGTGGTATTCTGAGCATAAGTTAGCTCATAATATAATTATTGGTTATTGAGCGCATCTTCTTTATAGATGTCATTTTTGAATAGAAAAAAAAAGGGAGAACAAAAAATAAATTTGAGAGTTGAGAGTTGTTCAACGCCAAAGGCGCCGGAAAGTTTAACATATTGAGCTTTGCGTGTTCTTAACTTGAAGCTAAGAACGGCAAAAGGTTGTCATTATCGTATCGTAATTATACGACAAAACAACGGGGGCCTCTATAAAACTGTCAAAGCTTCCTTATTCTGTCATCACAGTCTCCGAGTCGGTTAAATGCGATATTGTAAACATAGTACACAATCGATAGTCGGTATATCAAGTTCGATTTATTGTCCGTATAGTGTGAAAAGGACAATGAAAAATAATGGACGGAATATCCGAAAGGAAATATCAAAAGCTGCATAGAATTTTGGTGGTGAAAATCATTGGGTTAGGAACAATGACTGTAATAATATGAAATTATAAGAAAATATAAATTTGACATAGTTGGGAAACAGTTCAGCATTAAATATTGTGGGTTTATCTCGCTAATGATGCAAAATTATAATTAAAACGCCTCAACGACATCTCGGACAAGTGCACTGCACCGACGATAAAATAATGAGCTAATAAAAATTATCGATCACCTTAATTTTGAATTTAAGTGATAGTCTTTTCTTAAAATGTACTGTACACAGAAACAATTATAGCCACGATTCATTTCAACTATTCCTTATCCTCGTTTGAACTTGAGAACGAGCATACTTATCGTGAGGAAAACCACTATCCAAAGTATGGTTGAGATGAATCCGTTGTAAACGTCAGGCTCAGAAATGCTCCATCCACGTGTTAGCATAGATCTAAGTGATGTGGTGGCCATCGTAAGAGGCAATCCTTGCGAAATGTATCGTAGAACAGTTGGCATTCCTTCGATAGGCCAGATCACACCTAAAAGACGAGAAATCGATTATTAAATTGCACCGGATTATGAAATCCACCTAATTCTGTATCGTAAGTTTCCTCGAGTTAATTACATCGCGCACGTGACAGCATGATGTATCGTGGACTTTACGACGATTCATTACAATCGCAAGGATTTTTTATTGTCTTTTATTTTATTGATCCCCACGTTCCATTTATGTTGAATTGGATTAGATACATCGTGATAATAAAGTATTTGTCGATTGTCGACTCAACATGACGACATTGAAGAACTAAGTTAATACATATGATGCAAAATCAGGTCGTTTTTCTTTTCACCTTTATTAATTTCATTAGAAAACTGTACAACGAAGTACACCAAATAATAAATTTTCTCTTTTACTTACTCCAAGAATTCGCGTACTAAATGAGTAAAAAAATTTTTCACTTATAGACAGAATTCGGCCTTGGGAATAATAGCAAGTGCGATCAATCGTCGGTGATAAATATTAGTTGCAAGATTTATGAGACACAATTTACGATAGTGAGAAATTGCAATAATCGTTGGATATACGTACCACTGAGCAAAAGGGTCGGATAAAAACTTCCCAGAGCCAATTGAATGGCATTTCTTTCGAGTTCACAGATTGCAGAAATTACGAAGCCTGAAACATATATTAAAATTTGTTCAGAGATTGCGGAATGATTGCAGAAATGGTTTTGACAAATTGTAATTTGATTAAGCGGAACGATGACCGTCACTTAGATATCAGTATTTTTTCTTATGTTCTTATCATCGGGTCTGAACATATATATTTGAAATTAAAATGCAGTCCAGCTTCGTTCTGCATGTCCGAGTATAACTGCTAGTACTGTCCTTGGGATGGAAAATTTAATAAAAATTTGTACAATAACAAGTTTAAGATGATTATAAAACGCGGGAATGACGCATTTCCATCGAGTTTTCAGCAGTGCGTTGTATGCTACACATCACCATTTTAAAGTGCTAATCACTCTAGAGTGTCTTTCACAGTTCATGGGCATGGAGAAATATCTTTAAAATTAGTAGTCTGTGTAAAGTAATGAGTAAGGGTATTACAAAACGAGTGATGTGTCAGCCTCGAACTTTCGAGAAAGTTTCACAATGGCATTGAGGCTTCATGTATTTAATTACTACAGTTTTTACAAATTTAGATTTCTGCACTTCAGTCGAATTTCGACATGAGTTTGTATCGTTTGCGTTAAAATATTTGTAGAGCCGATTATTAACTTAATTACTAATTATTAAAATACTGCAATAATCGATTCGCAATAAAAATTGGAGTTGTGCAAGCACATTCTCTGTTGAGAATCGATTTCATACGCAGTATTTATACGTTCGCCTATTCGCAATGCATATGATAATTGCTTCTGATGCAAGACGTGAGTAGACCTCGTTAAAAAAAACTCACGGCTGACTAAGCAGTAAGCTGTGCATATGAGTCGGTAAAAAGCTGATGACCTGTCATAATACTTTACCACAAAAAAGGTTCAGGTAAAGCCTGGTTTTATTTCATACCGGTTTTCTTATTATTTAACTTTTAAATCTGGTCTTCAGGAAAATTCAAAAAAGTTGTTCTTTATACCTTTACAGTTTGCGTATATATTACTTCTATAGCTCTCTTTGCATTAAAGCTTCAAATGTAGGAATATGAAACTGTAGAAAGTCATATGATATCCCCAAGATCATCTCGGGTGTAAAAACCATCTTAATTTTTAATTTATTTATTGCACTTCTGCAACTTTTTTTATACGATGGAAATGAAAACAAGTGCAAATGTTGTGCGAGAAGTAACGATAGACTGTTTTGTAATTATATACTTCTCATCGTACGTAACATTGTTTTTGAGATCGGAGATTCAATGTTCAAAATCATACTTTCAACAATTCGGCACATGTGGTCCCTAAAGCGTGACTGCGCGAGACTCTATCGCATCTTCTCCATAGAAGTTTTACCACCCTCTTTCATATTTCTAAAAAAAATTTTTTTTGCAAATTGGAGAACCACTGATTCTAACCGAATAATTATTCGCCTTTTGACCAACCAGTAATTTATATCTTACAAAAAAATTCTTCCATGTGTGTCTAATTCGCATTTGGAGTTAGATGATTCCGCGAACAAAAATCAGCTTTTATTATTTCCGTGCGTGCTCGTTCAACACGCGCACTCTTAATCGATACCATAATTATTCTAGTCAGTTTTTTTGTTTGTTTATTCGCTTGGCCATGAATGAGAAATGAAGTAGCGTCCTGCCTCTCAAATTGGTATCGCATTGCGGATTGATAGATCTATACTTGTTTCTCTGAAGACGCACACGCGTATAGGTATTATCCTGTACGTATACCATGTTGACACGTTCATGGTCACCAAACGTTCATATTTGTACATCGTCATTTTACTATTTTTGTACCCAGAGTTTTAAGACTCGAACAAACTAAGGTAGACGCTAATGTATATTCAATATAGCTGCGAGACTAGTAGAAATCGTGATAATCAAAGAAGAATGAAATTATACAGCTGGAAGTTGACAACTCACCGAAACACATTCCGCACAGACCCTGAAGAATCGTGAGTATGATGACCCAGCCAATGTCGCCTTTACACTCGACTCCAAATACTAAAATCATGAAGATTAGGACGAGAGTTGTCTGGCCGCACATCACCACAAACTGCGTTACGACATGAGAGAATAAAATTTCGCCAGGTGAGACACCGGCGACCCAACTTCTGTCCAAAAGGCCCTCCATTCTCTCGATTATCAAAGCCGAAGACGTCAGAGCAACGGCCAAGAAGAAGACGATCCTGAAGGATTAGAAAAAAGTGGATTAAAGACGCGTTGACTTTAAAAAATTGCAAACTATACCGCAGAATTTCATGAGTTGATATCAGTAGAGCCCAGAATCTCGACCTTTGAAGATATTTTATTATCCATGATCCATGAGTTGGATTTGACCGTGCGTTTAACGCCGTAAGACTCACGTTTGCCTTGTGAGAAATATTTAATTTTTTCCTCAGGCTAAAGTTATTTTCAAACCAGAGACCTTGTCGTTTTTATTTTTATTTTTATTTTTACTCGGGCCGACATTAGTTATTGTGGCATCTAGTGGAAATCGAGATACTCTCTATCCAGTTTATACATAAAATAATCAATGTGTTTAGACTTACGTTAAAATAACACCAGGTGCTACAAAATCCGTAAAACTAGGTTCATTCGAGCCGTAAATGGGATCCTTGAACTGGATCGGAACGTCAGCCAATTTCGTATTTTGTTCACAGGTCGACAACAAGTCCTTGGCAAAGTCTCTGTATGTGTATTGCAGGTTTCTAGCCAACATCAACCCGATTTGTTGATCTGTTAATGAAAAATATGAATTTTCACGACGTGTCCATTTTTTCGGGTCTCACAATCAATCGGAGAGTCCAAAAAGTTATAAATCTGTCACAGCAGATCTCAGGCTTTCCCCACTTCATAATTAATGAACAAATTACAAATATTTGACTCACTGGACATGTCTAGCCAGACTCTGATCTCGCTCTGGTCCAGTGTCTCTTCGTCAGCCTCTCGGCCGAGGATCATTCTCGCCACTAAAGCATCTGTGAAGTTTTCTGTAAAATACAAAGCTCCCCAAGCTTCGCCCTTTTCAACAGCATGCTTGGCCGATTCTGGGGTTGGATAAAATTCCTGAAATAATATTAATTCGACTAATAAAATGACTGGTTATGTTAAATTTTGAAACAGACGTTACGTGATATTTCTCAAATATTAATCGATTCTAATTACATTAGAAACATGAAACTCACCTTGACCATTGTATTATTATCGAGAAAATTGAGATATCGACAACTCAGGCTTGTGAAGCTACAATTCTTGTCTATAGGACAGCTTAAGTTTCCCCACGTCATCTCGTGATTAACGATTGCAATTTTCAGTCCGGTTGGATCTCTTCCAATTGCCAGGCAGAAGAGAATTACCTGCATCACTGGCAGGGCAAATATGAAGAGCATAACTCTGCACATATGTAAAGAAAAAAAGAAAAAAATAGTATTATTAATAGTTAAAATGTTGAATTTCGTGATTGTTACAGCTATGTGATTAATGATGGAAAATATGGGAGTCCTAATGATATTCCCAAATGCTGTTTTTCGGAGATAATATTAATACTCTAACATCCGAGAGATCGTAGTATATGTCAAGCATATACATTACCCAACGTTTCTCCACATCCGCAGGAAATTCTTTTGCAAAAGAGCTCGAATTTTTCCAGGGCTAGTGATTTTGTAGCAGTCAGTAAAGTCCCCACAATCATCACATTCAACGGAAGTGTCTCCTTTAACTCCGGGAAGTGGTTTTCCATTCAGCTGTTCAAATGAATAAATAGTTATATTAATCAACTAATGAGAGTAATTTTACGTCAGCTAATCCTAGTAATCGTTATCACAGTCATTTTGTTTTTCCAATGATGCAGATATAACATAAGTATGAAAAGACGAATGAAGTGGAATTTCTTTCCATCAAATAATCAAGTCTTTATCAATATTTGCTTACGTCGTAATGACTGCCAACGCCGTTTGTCGTGTCGTGAATAAGGACCTCTTTGCTCTGGTGGAAGTTTAGGCCAACGACTCCAGATTCTTCAGTTACATAAACTGGTTCATCTTTTTTACCCCAATTTAGGGACGCCTGTCAGGAATAAATCAAACGTATTATACCATAATGTATGTGTCAGGTGATGAATGTACGTAGATGTCAACTTTGTGTAAGATATAGGCGACACTATGGGTAGTTATAAAATACCTCGTCCTCGCTTGGAGTCACATCCTTGGTATAGCATCGAATAAATGACCAGCATTTGAGTGATTGTCAAATAATGAATGAAAATCTGAAATTTAATGCAATTCATTTTCTTACCAAGCTGATATTGTTTGATATGTTCAATTCTGTCGTGGGTTGAGTAAATTGTCCTTGTTTTCGGGACAATTTGAGGAACACGTCTTCAAGGGATGCGCAATGGTACATGGTCAAAAGTGCCCTTGGAGATTCTTCGGCCAATAATCTGCCACTTCTCATAAGACCAATCTAAGAAGAAATTGTTTTCCATTACCGCAATACTTTCTTCACTTATCTGGACGATCAGAATTTTTTTACGCTCGGAAAAAAACTTTATGATGCGTTTTATTTCCAAGCGGAATAATTCCCATTCAGTTCTCACCTAACAGCAGGAGATGAAAAAATCTCGCGAGACTATTTGTATAATTACAATCCTGAACGTCATTTTAAATCAATAAAACTAGTTTTTGTGTATTTTTGTATTTTCGCATCGACTTATAAGTTATAAAATATATTGTTGTTCCGATGACTAGTCCATCATTCTTAACTATCGGTTTTATCCAAGTCTCTGACGTGAGAGGAAATACACCAGACGACTCACCGGATCCCAAAAAATAATTGGTACTTTTCCACACGTGTATAAATTGATCATCCATATAAAAACAAGTGGGTGAACCTTCTTCATCGTTGATATAAATTGTTAACACCTATCAGAGCACTTACTCGCTGATTCACACCACGAAACTTACCACTGACAGAAATGTTATTTTCCTTGAGACTTTGCGAAATGTAATTAATTGCAGAAAAAAAGGCTAGTATAAACTGTGGAAAAGCGCTGTCCAGAACCAACGATAAAACATGATCGGCATAATTTTAGGCAAAAGTCGCAACTATTGCCGAGCAGCTAACCGTGACGTTTCGTTCTTCTAAATGGGTAATTGTGTCAGCCGGACAGTTCTCAGCTTAGCCAAGGTATTTGCGAATTGGATTGTTTGTTTCCGGTGCAAACGATCAGATCCTGTTTTTACATTTGATTAATGCTGCGGATTTATTACCATGTGAGCCTGTCGAGCCTCTTCGATGTAGTGAGTCGTGATGATGACAGTCTTGTTGCCGTCTTTGGTGATTTGGACCAAGTGATTCCAGATACTGAAAGTAGCGGATAAAGTGAAATTTTATTGCAATGATCGTGAGGAAAATTCGCGTTTTTCTGTTCCACAGAAGACGGTTATTTCCCGATGTATATTAATCTCACCCTCAACCTTCGGATATAACGACCCTGACACTTGATCTTCGACTAACAAATTGTTCGCGTGTGTCATTACGTTACGTTCTCCCGTTCTTCGCATATATCAATGATACAACAAATTGCTGTGATCTTTGGAACCGAGAGTTATAATCCTGCGTTATACACTACAAATCATATCAATGTGTTTTGCTGGAGAAAACAAAAAGAATAGAAAAAAAATTGTGATTGGTTTTGAGCAGGATCAACCTTCCAATTGTCCATCACATGAAAATTATTCCATCAAGAAATGAATCCAACTAACTAATGAACCACAAAATTCAATAATTATGAATCTTAATTTTAAGAACTTGAGGATCATAAAATCGTGGTATGGATGCCGTAAATTATTTCTTAGAGTTTCAGAAACGGCAGATTCCGCTTACAGAAAATTCTAGAAGCTGCATAGATTATCATGACGTTAAAGTATCAGCCTAGTTTGTCAAGTATAATGAGGTATACGTGAATAACAGAGTCTATTTGCCAAGTGGTGGATACATGTATGGTCTTTGATAAGATGTACGTGAAGAGAATTGATCGAGCATGTTATGCATATAGATGTTCGAATAAATTCCAAAGCATATGCAAAATTACTTAGGTATGGAATACTATGTAATTCTTGTTGTAGTTTTACCCCGCGACTGAATATGAAGTAATAAAACTAAGTTGAAGGAAAACAGATAAAAATGAATAAAACGTATCTTATAGTAAGTAATAGCAATTTGCGATCACCTTGCATATTCTCACGTAGCAAAATAAATTAGACTTTGTAGTTCAGAGAGCCATTAGCCATGACCCTCGGCATCGGAACTATTAATATCATAAGGTGTGTGTTGGCCTCGAGTCAGGGTGGCTGTAGCTGTTAACTATAATAGATAAGAATTGATCCTTCCTAAAACCGGTCTAAGGTCAAGTGCAAGCATTAGACTACGCTCGCAAAGTGTATTGCAAAGTTGATGAATCGAAATTTAAGGTAATTAGTGGTTAAATAATTGATACGTAGATTCGCTTGCTCGTCGTTCGACGATACGTCAAAAGTCATCTTTGTCAACGTGCGAATGCATATACGTAAACGTAACGGTCTAAACGTTGTATATTGTACATTGTATATTGTATATTGAGCAGAATTTAGAGTTTAATTAATAAAGATTGATTAGATGACGTAATCAGTAGAGGGGATTTATCATTTTTAAGTCAGTACCAAGCTGCGGTTTATTGAGAGTAAACTCCACGGTCGCCCGGTGAAGGAAAAGGTTGCTTGGTCCAAAACCAACATCAAACCTCTGGACTTGGGACCCCGAAAAAATGCCAAGCATCGTTTAGTTTCAGCGAGACTCTTGACGTCATTAACCAGTTTCGACTATTTGCTTTTTTGACTGCGGCACGCGCGTCAGTGATTTTCGACCGATGTAAATTCGCCACACGTATCCGCACGAAGCAAGAGTATAAATTATTTTTTGCGGCTTAGCGAGGTACTTGGTGATAATCTTTTAACGCGGTTATATTTTTCAAGTTTTCCAAAATTTTTCTACCACCTCGAAGGATTATGATAATAACTGATTACTATGATAAGAATTTTCTTCTTGATCCGAATCGGCGATGTGGTCAAATATATCTACTAATATCCTTCGGCTCTACTTGCTGATTAAGATTGTTATTAGTTTGAACAGAATTGATTAATGCGTTTAATTTTTGGAATTTGCCCAGTCATACAAACAACTCTGTTTGCCACGAAAGTAACAAAAATTTCCGTTTATTCCATGTGGATAACATCGAATATTCTTTTTGATAATTTCACTCTAGTTAATATATAGATTCGAATATAGCAGCCCTCAAAAGATTCCGTTGCAACCTTCGATTTACTAGTTAATTAATTTTAACGACCTGAGCTACAAAAATTTTGAACTGTTAACTCGAACTGATGCGCTTCAGGCTGTTGGCCTGGTTAATTTGACTACAGATAAGAATTTCCCGAAATATATTACCCATATGTAAACATTTCACATCCGTATATCCATACTCTCTCTAATCCATACTTGACAGCTATCCGGCGGAAGTTATAAGATATGGAAAACTGCCTCTTATGAGTTGAGCGTGACTCGTTTTTTCAATATTCGTCATTTCAACGCTGATATTTCACTTCTTAGAACTTGTGATTTCGGTATTGATTCGGGAATCGCGACCTTTAAAGATCCTACTGGGCCTTTCGCTCTTGAATACACGAGAAATTATACAATATTCAAGCGACGCTGACTCGATTATTTGAAAAATTAATTTTTTATGCTTACCTTTGCCTGAGGAGAGGGTCTACCCCAACTGTAGGTTCGTCCAAAATCAAGAGTTCTGGGTCATGCATTAGTGCCACAGCAAAAGAAACTCGCCTCTGCTGACCACCGCTGGATTTTTGGAAATAAAGATTCAAAATTGAGTTTTTGTGAGTTAAACAAAAGATGAAAATAAATCTAACGAAGAAAGTTTTCCATATGAGTCACATGTGATTTAAAGATTAGGGTCAGTCGTATGTGGCTCATTTGATGAAATCTAAATTTCACAAGGACACGTGTTTCTCCTTGCTCTAGATTACCGTGTTATAATGAATTATCGTTAAAACAAGTTGAAGAATAATTTGACTTAAGGATCCTACCCTTATTTACTTACTGCGGTAGTTAGTATATATTAAATTACCTGAGATTTTTCACGAGTCGATTTTGTGATGGCAAATCTAAGAACTGCAACAAAAATTTGAGCCTTTCCATGATCTCGGATGTACCCATTCCAAAGATCCACCCAAAGTACATCATTGTTTCTCTAATCGTGAATTCTCCATAAAGGGCGATTTCTTGAGGCATGTAACCAACACGTTTTCCTGGAACTCCGGAACCCTTTGTGCCTGGTTTTCCACCTAAAACCCAGATTTCTCCAGAGTTGAGCCTTCGCCGGCCCACGATGCAGGATAAAAGTGTAGTCTTTCCGCAACCACTGGCCCCAAGAAGTCCATATCTGTGAAACCATTACGAATTAAAATTTTCGAAGATTTTCAGATATAGGACAGTATTTTCAGGGAATGGTACCACACAGTACCTACATAGGACCGTAGCGTGGCAATTGGAATATTGGTTATAAAACGAATAAATGTACATGAAATAATTTATAACCTTCGGAGTGCGATTGCAATTTTTCTAACAGAAGCATTACACTTGATAACATTTTGCGGGTATAGTAGAAATTTGATGAAATTCATTTTCGTTGTATAAACACCAATAAAATTATTATACCCTGGTTTCAAATCATCATTAATGATTATGTAATTATGTCAGACGATTCATACGAGTCGAGAATTAATTCCAGGTTACTCAATGGATTCAACGCTGTAATGGTTGTACAATTAAGAGCAAAGGTGTACATATATACCGATTCTCATAATAGTTCTGTGTCCGTGGAGCACTATTGTTCGCAAAATCATTAGTACACGGCAAGGCTAGAATGTGTTTCCTCATATTTTCTCAAAAATTTTCAGCCAATGTGAATACATGTATGTGAATGAACATGTGGATAGTTCGCTGAGCTGAGTTAACGGTTCAGAGTTTCGACGTCTCGAGTTGCTTTCACATATTTCGTTGAAATCGCAATCATACTGTTGTTCAACAACTACGTGTGATACAGCAGACTTCGTATTGTAAATTGTAAAATTGCGTTGCTAGTACGGAACGGACTTTCTTTGAAATTCTGATTTATTATGTAATAAATCTTACGTGAACATATCATGGATGCAACGAATTATTAATTTGCTCAAGTCCCCTAGCGACCCACCATTGACATATGAGCTTACAAATTCGAATACCAGGAAGATTATAATTTCCCTGAAGATTTGATTAGCTCTACGTTACGCGGATTCGGATCAAATCTATGTAAATTAAAAGGAATGAACCTATAAATTGCGTTTCTCGTTGAATGATTAGGTGCTTTTTCACCTTCGTTTCGTATCGAAAAATTCAAGAGTCACGGGCGATATTTGAGGATCCTTATACCGTGGATAGGGACACTTAGCGAGCGCCGATTTCTCATACGCAAATTATTTTTAGAACCGGCAAGACTCGCACCATCGACATGTCGAAATGTTCCAGCGTCGCGCGTCGATGCCTTATATAATTGAGTCTTCGAGGCGAGGTACTAACTCGCCTTTCTACATGATGAGATGGGAGTGTAAATACTACAAGAGCGTAAATATCTATGAAATCCAGAATTTCGGTTTTGATGGGGCGATCGCCTAACGCTTTATTCATCGTGACGGTAAATCAGATATTGCCTCCGTGAATAATCACGTTACTCAGATTCCTGTTCAGAAGCATGTTCAAAGCTCTCGCAAATGACTGACTTCTATTTTATAGATTACATTTTCTATCGCGGAGGTTGTAGCGAGCTCGTTATTTTTTACTCAAATGCTTAATAATGCTCTAGAGAAAAGTTCGCAGTTAACAACTACCACAGAATACCTCCTAGGCGATTGCAATCAACTCACATCCGCTTAGTGCAAGAGCGTAAGTTAATTGCCATAAATTAAGAAGGTAAAAGTTGATTCCGCTTCTCAAGCAGTACGGCGTAGGCTTCTTCCGAAGATTTCGCCTTTTCAAATATTTCAAACTAGCATAGTAGATCGAAATTCGAAATTTGTAAGATTTTTTGACACGAGTGTACTAAGTGATTTATCAGTTAGCAGCGGCAAGGTCTCTGATTTATACGCAAATTAATATAATAGATAGGATAATACACGAGAGTACTTCGCGAAGCTTAGACATCGATCACTTTCATTTTTGCTGCCGTCACTTGGAGAATGTCTTGTCGCCCGTCTTGTTCTCTGGTCGGTTTATTGCGTCATCCATTTCACCACAGATAGACGCTTCCGTTAGGCTGTGGAATTACCTGAGATTATTTGTATACATTTTGCAGCTTATCCGGTCTCAAAAATTGATCTATGAGAAAATACGAGCCGCGATATCGAATTTAGGGATTTTTTAAACCACGTTTGCATTGGAGTAACTAGACAAACCGCAAAACTTTTCATGTCAAAAAACGAAGATGTTGCCTTGGCATCATGATCTATTTTTTTATTTATTTTTTGCTGGTTCATCGAGTCTCAAGTATTGGTCACCTATTTATTACTTTCCGTGGTCTCAATGAATCTATACAAGGTACCGTTGGAAAGCTACTAAAAATTGTCTTTGCAGGCGATAAAAGCCAGTCATAAAATGACTGGACAACGTGTGAAAAAGAAAGTTTTTTTTTTTCAAACTTTACACACATTAACAATTCCGTATATTCGAGTGAAAATCTCTCCTGTGAGATTCACAGTTCTCGCCATTTACGTGGATGGGAACAATTTTGTCCTCGTGTAATGCATTGAGGTGAGACATTGAATAATCACGATTTCGGTCGCTTAACACCCTTTGAATTTTAAATAAATAATAACAGCTAATTGCGCCGACTTTTTGTCGACATTGACATTTAACTTTCAACGTCAAGCGGCGAAAAACAACAGAAAACAGTCTGCAAGTCTTTGAACCCTGCAGTTGTAACAAATAGTAGTTGAGTATTTGAATGCCTAGGTTGATACCGGGGAAGAACAAGCATCTTGTTCGTTTTGTTATTCATTGAGTATGTAACGATGTGGTGACTCGCAAAAATTTCCATATTTTTTCGAACGACCACAACAGCACTCAGGAATAACAATTCTTTAAAGAATCACGTGTTGTCTTGTCATCGTTTGTAACAAACTTCAAACGCGATTTCATCTACGTTTTCTCTTCAGCTGTAAGTGATTGGATGAAATATTTTCAAACCACGAGATACCAGAACTTCTCATTTACAAATATTGATAAGATCATGAGTTCTCAAGCTTCGAACGTTCTCGTGCGAGATTATTATTCACAGAGTGAAGGACAGTCGATTTGATGCATAAGATTGGAGAACCTTGTTTTTCGCCCACATCTCGCAGACCAAGGTTTGAAGTTTATAAGATTTTCGCGCGCCTTTCGGCTAATTCAAAATGCCGTGAAATTCATTAAGTGAAGCCACACTATCCGTCTATCAATATTAAAATTATAAGCCTAGATTTATCGCTAATCGAATCATTATCGACAGGCAAGTCACGTTGTGAGCTAGATCTGACACCCATAAGGTAAAGTAGCAGAGCCCCGGACTAAAACAATAGGCCGAATAATAAAGTTTAATCAAAAAGATGCGCGTTAGAGAACTGGTCGACCATCATTGTATTATAACTCCATGAATGGAATAGGCCGAAATAATACTGATATAGATTCGTATTATGCTCACAATCAGTTCTGACGATGACGAACAATTTCAAAATTAACGTATTTCCAAAACAAAATACAGCCAGCTATATTTTTTCGGATTTTGAAAATCTTTCATCGCTTTTTAAGCTCAATTAGTTACTCTGCGGTGTTTGAATCCGGACAAAGAAATATTCCAAGCATTCGGAACGGAAACGAGTCTTGTATTCACCATTCTTAGAGTAGTATTTGCACATTGGCAAATTTGTTATTTCAACTCTTGCGCATTTGCGAAGGTCACAGTAAGCTCTCCGGTTATTATTTCCTAGTATTTGCTCATCTATTATCATAGCGCAAATTCATAAAACGTCGAAGACGGTTTTTCCGATTTAAAACTCACTACTGATTTTAGACCGGATGTACATTTATCTTGTATGCCTGGAGTTCGAGGCTCGCAATGAAATCTACTCACACATGTTTGATTTGTTCACGCTAAACTAAACGGACCGCAAGACCGACTTAGAGTTAGGATAAATAAACGAAGAATTGTTGATTGAAAAATCAGGCAGTCAGAAATTCAAAAGGGCTGAGCAATTGTAAATTAATTAACTAGAAATAAATTAAGATATTATTTGTTGGTTTACTTACATCGAACCCTTGGCGACTGTCATGTTAAGGTTTTGTAACACATGATTAGGATTCTTGGTACTTCCATATGTCTTAAAAGCATGTCGTACGCTGACAGCTTGCTGTCGATTCCAAGCAACGTTATTTATCCCCGGGGTCGCCATAACAGGGCTAGGAGTCGTCGTCACGTCCATATTTGCTTCCGTAATATTCATCGCATTTCCTGAATTTGAATTTACCATTCCAACACCGCCTCCCGCTGTGCTGTCACTGTAACAAAAATTACATAATTATATTTTATGAGTCAAACAGTTTTTTCTTTTTTTTTTTTGTTCTAAAAAATCAAAACTGAAACTTATGAATTATTATCGTGTTGTTATTATTACTATTATTTGTATTATTATTGCAACCTTATCATCCGAAACGTTTTTATCTCATCGATCGCAATTTGCCTCACATTTGTTGGCAAACACTTGCGAATTTTTATATTCAGACGTTCAATCAATTGGTATACAACTGTAGTAGAAGTATTCTATGTCCTATCGATTTTCAACGAATAATTTGCCTTTTACCCGTTTTTTTCTTTCTCCAGGTGTTAAAAAAGTTTCTTTCACTGCTCCGATACCTAATTGAATGTATAACTTTTTCCAACGAATAGGTGTAACGCTGATCTCGGAAGTTGAAGTTATTTTACCTCATTGCGTAATTACAGTGCAAGTAGTTCAAGCAACCTGTTCAAGTAGCGTATGAAATATGCGCTAGCTCGGGGTCTGTGCAGATTAATTAGAAAGGATAGTTATATCCACACTCGGTTGGATTCATGACTTTACTAATGAATCAGAATATTCTTTTCACACGTGCACGGATTATGTTCAAATGGAATCCGACTAACCTTCGATTATGTTTTGCGAAACAGCAAAAACTCTGAACACAAAAAATGCATGTATGATTTATATGAAAATCGTAAAAAGGAAGTTATAAATACCGAATTATGTGTATTATGCCGAGTTACACCTCCGTTAGAATAAGTTATTATAACTCGCGTATCTTGAGTCAAATTGAACTGATTCATTATAGATACGAGTATCACCTTCTCATTGCAATATTTCGTCTAGAAGTATTCATACATGCACATCTATACTTTGCAGTTCGCAATGTATTATTGTATAGAATGTGGTTGCTAAGTTTTGTTACGTAATGAGATGGCTTTCTTTTTGCCGACGTTCAGTTTCATTGGGTAACCGGTTCACATGCACATGATATGTGTCGATGTAAAATATACGCTAGATTGATAGTTACAGGAGCCCGTGTGTGCGAATTATAAAATAAATCTGGTATTTAATACGCGTAGCAGATAAATCTGTTTCATATACCTTCGTTTACTCGATTGCAATTTATTAGCGTTAGCTATCGTTATGCAGGCACTATATGTGATTCCGTTTCCGCAAATTCAAGCAAAAAGTTGTACATTAACTAGCGGCGAAGAAAATATATCACCGCTAAAGTTATATTACTAAGCGTAATGAAATTAATATTCTGTCCAAAGTCCAAAGTCTCAGACAATTATTTCTATCCATCAGGTATGATATTGGCTATTACACCTGATTCCTGCCTCACCTTGGGACTAAAGATTTTTATTTGTCGCCTAGAAGCGTGTTAGCAGATGTAGCCTGGGCAGTATCCTGGGAATCACAAGTGTAAAATTACCGCTTTAACTCTAGGTCATCTTCAACTTATTTATTTATATTCATTAGAAATACAAGCTGTAAGTTTTTTCATGAAGAAACAAAACGCAGACGAGAAACATTCCTTCACGATCATTAATTTATGATCGATAATAGTGATTCAATTTTACGCGGTCTTCTATAGTTGATTAATTTTAATAAAACGTCGACTGATAACTGACGGGTTAGATTTATGATTCATTGGTCTTTTCCGCATGTGCTTTACCACTGTATGAATAACTTATATAACGAAATATATATATAATGTATCGATTTCGTTCTCGCAGCATTCCTCACGTTTTCCAGGTAAAACGCCACGAGCCGTTTAGTTGTCAAATTTGTTGTCATAGAAACTATTTCGTCGGGGTTATATAAGATACGATATCTAGCATGACATAAAGATCTGATATTAAGTCACGGCTAATCAGAACATTGCTCGTTATACACTTTGTATTAAAAAATTGAAAAAAAAAAAATCTGGGGTTGCCGTCAACAATTTTTTGTTATATTCATATGCTGCGATGCAAAACAAGCTGCAGCAGTTGAGATAAAAAACAGAAATAGTCAAAACGGGTTTTCAGACCAGTAATGATCAGATGTGGTGATAAAATATGGACGGTAATTTTAAGTTATGCAGAAAAGAACTGCGAATAAAGAAAATAAAACCAGATAAATGCAGTTAGGACAGATATACACCTTCGCCGTTACAAAACTTGACCTTTCGTCAAGCAGCTGCAGAGTAAAAGGCAAGACTGAATTCATACAGGTCAATAAACGTGTGGGTATGCTCGGATCATTCAAGATGAAATAAATTTCAGATTCGAACGTCTTCAAACCCGTAATTTATTTTCTATTTAAATTGCTTGTACACGTAGACAAATGCATTCAGTTTTCGTTTAGATGGGTAATGGTAAAACTACGTATCCCTCATTAACTATATGGATCATTAATGAAGATCGGTGTACTATACATGTAATTGTTCCAATATCTGAGTGATTTACCATGACGAGAGATTGACGCTCCATGAAAATACGTATACAAATTAAATTAAACATATCACGATCTCGCGATTATTTGCATAAATGCACTTCTCACGCACACCGTGACGTGCTATATACACTGGAATGTGCAATCATGACTCGTGAACCGCGAGTGCCACACGCAACGTCATATCACCTCCCAGGATGCGCAAAATTTAAATATCCTATTGCCAAATTCGAAATTTATTTGCTGCAATAAAAGGATTATTACGAGGAAAAAATTTTTGATATTTATGCTGTATCGTTTGATATAAGATAAAATTCAAGAAAATGATAGCAACTTTCGTAAGGCACGTGAAAAAGCAGGAGAGCTTAAAAAGAAATGAGAGAACGGTAATCGTGGAACGAGTCAAGAATGAAGAATCGGGTGCCCGCGGTTCATTGACTTTGTAAAATAATATCACGCTCTTGCGAGAAACTAGAGGTAGGAAAAAGTTTAGTATTTCCTGAAAATTGGAACCCAACCAGGCATAGCCAAAGGTGTACCGGAAGAATGGCTACAAGGTTTTTGTCGTTGTACTAAATAACTCTACGTTAAATATGGTTAAAAACTTTTGATTTTAATCCCACGAAAATAGGGTGACTGAAAAGGAGGAAAGTTAATTCTGCTGTTTGTTATATACATATGTATACAGAATTTTTCCTCATTGTCAGTCTCACGATCAGAAGAATGTAGCTGACAAAGGGAAATGATAACGGTTACGACAGGAAGCTATTCTTTAAAAAGGTTGGCCTAATCGTTTATTTTACAAAATCAAGGAGTGAAAAAATGAATTGAGGGTAGTGGAGTTTCACTTAGGTAGTTCTATCGTTTGTTGCGGAAACTTAACTGCAAGACTGAAATTAGTGTAAACGAAAGTATGAGCTTCTCGATTTTAACGAAGTTCGAAATCGACAAACCCAAAAAAAACTTTACGATACATAAAATAAACGATAGCTAATTAAAAGTAAAAAATTCCGGCTGTGTCTTATATTACGGCACATATTTTCAATTTGTTATTTACAAGCCGTTGAGTAAAACTTTAGTGGAAATGTGTAAAGGCTGAACGAACGTGGAGGTAGGCAGAATAATTATTCGCATTAAAGGCTTTATTGTATAGTGTCATACAATTATGCACCGACAACTGACTTAGTAATTAGCTGCTTTGTCAGCGATTTAAACGTCAGCTAAATGCCAATCGTAAGCACAATAATTGGGACGCTAAACTCCGGTAGACAATTGCCATCGCTAATTAAGAAGAGAGCATTATGATTTTTCATCATTAGTCTCGGTAACCGCAGACGTCGTTATGAAGCCGAGCATTAAGCGAGCGTGCAAAGACAGTTTACAATTCGTGGGCAACTAAACCAACGAAGACTGTCTCTGAATGCGTGTATGCAATATAATATAATATATATAAAATATATAACATATATATGTGTAGACTAGCGTACGCTGCAGGTGTGTAGAATTCGTTGAAAAATTTGCACTGGCATGGCCATGGCCCAGTAACAAAGGCGATGTGCCAAAGGCCGGCCTTTCCAAATGAGACTCCAGTCGTAGGATCGGACATTATGCAACATTACGCGACATCTTTTCGTTCGAATTTCGAATGCTAAGCATTATTACGTAGGTTGATATAAATATTGGCAAATATTAGCCCGGAATGGTTTGCGTAACGAACTCGACAAACTTTTTAACGGTAACTAAAACTATATGTTAAACGCCTGCAGCACTTTGCAGGGGCATTGTTATTACTTTAATTATTGGTACGGATTAGTATTTAACACAGAAATTAATTGAGGGAGAAAAGTTTCAATTATTCACATAATAAGTTCGAGTAACTCGAATGACGATGGTATAAGAGCCAGATTTTACAATAACGAAAGCTTTTATTGTACAGGCATATATATTGCTGGGTAAATACATGAATTATGTTTCAGTACCTGCAGATGATTTCCTAATAGAAAATCTAACTAGATACGGAGAGTAAGTAGAAAGTTCCTGTATGCTAAGACTGACATGAAAGTAAAATCGTCGATTATATATTTTTATTTAATAGTAATAATAATCGGGGTAAAATTTCATGAGCGTTTTCGATATAATCTATCAATAGGCATATTATTTCTACGATACTCCATGCAGAAATCGAAGTCTAAATTCCATCCTAAATTATTAATTTTGCGACTAATTGTACGTTGCACGAGTATTGTCTAGACTCTAAAACGGCGAAATGTTGATTTAGCGGAATGTGCCAAAACCAGACAAACCACAGGCGATAAATTATTTTGTTCAGTCTATACGACCCAGCAACTTATTGAAATTTTCCACGTTTTAAAAACATTCGATTTTAATAAAAAATCTGCGATAATGAAATCTGTAAACATCCATTCGGATGATTTCGTCAAAATTCGTAAGAGGTGAAATAGTTTATGCGTCTTTCTTTCCAGACAGATACGAGGATTCACAGTACAGACTAATTCCTCTCATATGCATGTGACCAGATAACCGGGGAGTTGATTCATTATCGCTATACTCACTTTCCGGTATATGCAGTTGAGTAATTAACAAACACTGCAGAAATAATGAATGTACTCAGATATTTTTCTGCGTTTTGTAGATTACTTCAATGTGGAACAAAAATTTTTTCAATAGATTATTATTAAGTAGAATAATTTTTAAATAATTTTTCTACTTCAGAAACTGTAAGCACTGCGCGACAGGACACGTATTTTATTCAGGTTAACAACTCGTTCAGTTTCAAACAAGTATGGCGCATAGAAATCAGATTGGTAGTCGATAGCAATTAAATAAATTGTCTTGACGTCTGCAGTTATAACGTTGTAAGTATGACGTACCGAATTATAATCGAATACAGTTTTGTTCGCATCTCACAATATGTTAACATTTATCCGTAGGTATAATGAAACTGACAATGAATTGTAGATTTTAATAAACATAAATTCTACTAAATTTAAACCGGGTTTGTGTCAGACCGGATTTTCAGGAAATTCCAATATTTTGGAAAAATTTTCCAGTAAACGAGAACTCTTTGTCTATCGATATTACGTATTTGCTTGACCCGTTTGTGGAAATACCAACAAGTGGGGAAGTCTGAGGTTTTAGGAAAACCCTGATCCTTGTGGGCAGCCTGACTCAGATTTGGCAGTTTTTTTGTTCTCGCCAATACCTCTGCTTATAAAATGACGAAAAAATCAGCTTTCTACCCCTGACTGTATATTTTATCATCTGCGGCAGATATTGTTCATTACGATTCCTCGATTGCCATTCTAACATCCGTTCGCGAAATTTTGTTATTCCGTAAATAAATGTTTGATTAATGCAAGATTACGGTTTGCTCCAAAACGTACGTCTGCGAGAGCTGGAGATACGTCCACGGAAGGTTGATGACGCGCGGTGAACAATCTTGTAAAGGACATTTGTTTTATTAAATTCCACATTACTTCGATAAGATAGATCAAACCGTGGATAAAACTGTTAGATTTATTAATTAGCACGTACTCATACGGCAGGTAATTGATTATGGCTTCTAAATTGATCGAGGCTTGACTTCGTGCAGTTATTCCATTTGATGATGTTATGAACAATGATGGCCGTAGCAGACACGGGGAAAATAACTGGGCGATCGATGACCTTGTGGTTCTAAATTCGAAAAAACATCGTTAAATCGACGATTTACGAAGCGCGATCGAAAACGAAGATAGTTGATCCATATAGGCAGGTAAAAAGAAGAAAATAAAAAAACAAAAGTTAAAATTAATTATTATTCATAAAAGTAAATCGATGGACTTGGTAATTTCGGGATTTTACGCCATAGTGATTTCCCATGGAATTCGAGATACAGATTGATACCGCATATTTTATATATTCGAGATACACGGAGATCATTCAAATCTGATCCAAGGGCTAGAAAAACCTGTTATAGATGTTCGCCAATGACGTCACGTCCGTAATATTCTCCACACAGCGTGTAAATAACGCTTGAAAAAGCAGAACGGAGGTAAAAATGCGTGCGGTGCCTTTCTAAACATAATTCTGGCTGCCGGCTAGACTTTAAGCCACATACGTGCACACGGAGGATTGAATTGCGCAAGTTTGAAAAATGTGTAATATTCATGTATGTAGGTATTATGTATACCACCACGACGTAACTTGAGCCGCGGTTACGCTTGATGTTAAATCGCTTTAGATAATTATATGAATATAAGTAAATTAATAATGAAATTAAGTCGAGTGAGTTAGTCGACAATCCGAATCAAAATTTACGAAAAAAAAACAAACTGTACCTGTCAAAAACACAAAATCGATTTTTCAATCTGCATCGAGGTGACCTTTGAACTTTCTATATATCTGCAAGACGTTTCTAAAAACGGCGTTACAGATCCCCCACGAAATTATTAGATAGTATTAGTTATTCGGCTACTTGAAGGCCCAGCTGGTTTTCACTGTAGTTGACCATCGAAGAGGTCGACATTGACGAGAGACTGGACGTAGATTACCTCGAAAATAATATACTAGCTCGAAGGATAAAAATTAATACATATCTATACGCTTGCACGATCATACTAGATATAAAATTTTTGACAATCTGTGTCCTTTTTCTTTCCGTTTGTTCTTTCTCGTCTTTGGCTCGACTGTTGCGATATCGAAGGTGAGAGCGTGTACTCTCTGTCAGTTACGTTTTGCGACCAGTATATATAATTAATATGTAGGAAATTAAATTTCCAATGATTTCAAAAAGCGAAAATTTTCATTTATTGTTAGCGAGTATGTTTGTGAATAGGTTGCACATATCGTACAGGTAGACGAATATATACCGTATGGTCTATAACCAAACGAAAAGTAGGGCCCTGAAGACGCACGTAATCGTTTGACCCACTAAAACTCCTCAATCAGACATTCCGTGGAATAAACGTAGGAAAGTTACTGTCCATATTCAAGCAAGATTTTTTTTGTATCTTAAGCTCAAAACTTAAACGTCATAGTAGACCGGTTATTTTTCATTCTATATACACTCAGAGATTCTGATCACCGCCAGTTTTTATATTTCGAGCTCGTAATACGCGTAGCTACGCCATAATGCATGATTTTCATAGCTAGGTACTATGCATACTTATTACTATTCGTTGCATATGTATATTAACTAAATGGTATTTCAGATGCGCAGGTATGAATTTATTATTATTTTAATACATTATTTTCTATCACTTACGTTATTAGCATGACTGTGAGTGAGTGAGTGCAGGCTCTTCTGATAAATCAGCCGTAATATTTAACGGCAAGAGCCTTTGTTTTGTATTATAGTAGACAAAACAAGTATCTTAATTTACGGAATATTTAGTATTTCCTGACGATTATCTGAAAAAATATAATTGACGCATAAAATCACTTTCGAATTGTTTAGATTAATGAATCAATTATTCAATTAATTACAAATGGTTTAAGATTTTCATTATAGTTATTATTAATTACTATAACTTGACTCATGTCTACGATCACAGCACGTTCGTTATGAATTATTTACGCTAATATTATAATTTGAAATAGACCAGATCTATTGTGTAACATGTTTTATAGTTAGGGCTTGATTATACTGTTCAATTATTATAACTTTCTTCGAATCGAACGTCGGAAGAAAGGAGGTAACGTAGTTTTAAATGAAATAAATTTTCGATTATTACACCAGATACTTTTCCTCGGTTTAATACGTTAGGAAAGGATAGTTACGTTACTTTCTACAAACCGTTATACTAGCTTACGTTAGCTACCGTTTTCCTTCTCGGCTTGCCCGTCAACTCGATAATTGAGGCATTATTGCATCCAAGGTCGCAATTTCGAATAGAATTTGAGTAAATTTTCGACGAAGATAAAGGTAGATTTGAGAGATACCAAATTTAAAATATTGCGAATTAGGACTATTTCCATTGATGAATAATCGGAATTAATTAACGAAGTTAACTATCAGTACTCAAGTGCGTAAAAATTCATTATACCAGATATAAAAAATTGCTTCCCGGTTTATAAACGCAAGATCAATTCAAACATAGAATAATTCTTGAACGACCTTGTTGCTAGTTAATTTTATGCTGATATCGCCGAGACAATTAATTTTTTCTAATAGGTAAATTATAAAAATGAAGAAAAAAGGGTAATTAAATATTTTAAACAGCCATTCCTACGATGAATTGCAGAAATGTAACGACTTGTTCTAATAGAAAGAAGGATGGCTGAAATGAATATCATTCATAAAATTATTCCACTAACGTGGAAGCCTTGTCTCATTCGTAGTTTTTATCGACCGTTTGGAGGGAGACATTCATTATGGATCAAGGTAGAGACGAGCAAAAACTCCTATTACAAATTGGTATACCTACAACGTTCTGAATAATTATGCGTAGTCAAAGACGTGTGCATAATCTTAGAAGCCTCTTAAATGTCAAATGATTAAAGGACAATAAAAAAAAGTCGTTTATTTTTGCAATACGAATGAGCTGGGTGTCCGAGCGTCCGAAATGTGTAAAGCTATAAAACAGCGTAACTGGATCACGTTGGAAAAAATAAGCTCGAATTTTGGAAATATCACACGTTCTTCCCTCACTATGCAAATATAACGACTAAAGAAATGTAGACACTTGTTAGTTCTGCAGTCCGCGTATTCGCATATATATCGCGGAGAATAGTTTTGCCGTACGTATAGTTACTTGCATTTTCCTTTGTGCCGCTTAGAAAGTACCCATATCCCATCGTTCCCAGGTATTTTACTCTACGGTATAAGATTTCTTAAGTAAATTATTCAAGGTATCTCGAGAAATGGTGAAACTATAGATTCACTAGTAAATTTCACCCAACGATTTTACTTGTTTTCAGTATATGTATATTCAAATTATATACCTTTAGGTCATCAGTACCCAATTCTATATATATCTCAATATTCTATATACCAGGTATTGAATTAGAAATGAGGAAATGAAAATAAAATCTTTACCAATAAAACTTGGATGTGTTGTAACGTATTTACTTCAAATGGGTAAAATTATTTTTGAATCGAGGACTTGAAAATCGTTATAGACCCCTGATTTCCAAATCAAGTGATGGTTTTTCCTGAATAAATCACGTAGTTAGGCAAAAATATAAATTATTCAAACAATCGATCGAAAAACGACCTTTGAAATTTTTATATATAAAAGAGGTCGCGCTAAGTTCTGACAATCGATATTACATACACCTGTACGCGTCACTGAACATCAAGCAGTCTGCAGGAGCTCTACCGGAGCATAAGTTACGCGCCAAAGTCTTTACTTTCTTTTACGGTTTGACCAAGAATAATAAAACTGCAAATATAGATCGACAGATGGTTGAACTGCGCATATATTGAAATCACAAGCAACAAATCAAATCAGGAATAAATTTGAAATACTTTTTTTCGTCTTCTGAGAATATTAACTTCCGCATGATAATTAACGATAGAAAAAGAAGATGAAATATTATATGTGGATGTTTAGAATCAAACCTAATTCACAACTGCGTAGTGTTCAAATACAGTCTCGAATGAAACGCAATTAGCTATTTTAATTTCATCGATACCCATACGTTATTCTACTGTCGCCCTATTAAGGTTCGTTTAATTATTCACGTACCTACATACATCACACAGTAAATGAATTATTTTTACAGCTATAATATTATCGACTTTTTATTTATGCCACGGTAAAATATGATGAATCGTTAGCCGAAAATCATAATCATGAATTATTTGTGTCAAACGAGCATAGACTTTAAAATATTTTCATTAATTTACCACCGAAAATCGATGTTTATCTTCAGTTTATCAAATGGTTTTTAACTGTGAAAACGTAGGTTCTCACTTACGCGTTTTCAACATTTATTATATCTACATCAAACAAAGTTATATCCAATGAAACGCACCATGTATTTTATGTATACATATATATATATATATATATTTTCGTATGTATATATACATATATAATCTCACACTGCACACATTCCGCGAACGAAACTATCCAGTGGGTTTTTTTCTTTCCGAGTTGCAGGACGACGGATGGACAAACGTACAGACGATAACCGTTTAATCGCGCAATCGACCCTTTGCACGACTTTCGTGTTCGAGTCCTGAAGCAGACTGACCAGTCTGGATCGCCCCGCGAAGTCCGTGGTCGTAGAGCGCGAACCATTGCCCCCCTCCTCACTTCATTCTCCTCTCTCTTTCTCTCCCTCTCTTCTTCGCGCGCTCTCTCGACTTTTGCCCTCAGCGTCTCCCACCCTAATGGATTGCTTGGTATTCGCTTATATCCACCTGCTTATACCTACCTGGCCTCCGTACCTCAATTAATTCAATACTCACATTGCTAAAACGCATCGTCACAAATGGCACTAATTCCTTTCGCGTGTTTATTGACTGCACCTTAGACAGCAATGATAGGTATCAGAGACGTATTGTGTGCGTGATGTGTACCACGATAACTATTAATTTGAAACATGATGATTGGCGAGGCTTTCAACAGGAAAAACACCGTTTTATGCAAATTGATTCATCATTCGTTCAAACACTACCGAAATTGCATGAAGAACTGCACGACTCATGTATGTCAAATTAATAGATCTTACGATTGGAGTGGATATATGCCAATATATTGATTCTAATTAACGATGAAATTTATCGACTAATTAGAGAATATCATCCGATCGATAAAATATAGTTAAGGGAGATTATTTATTCATCAAGCAGTGCGCTTGAATGAAGAGTATTTCAGGTATGAATAAAGTGATAAATAAATATGCATTACTTATGGTTAAATAATAAACTCGTCCCTTGCACCTGCTTTATAAAAAATTAGTAAAATTGTTTATTACACGTAAGCGACAAGTTGAATTTTCTGCATTTGCGATTAGCGTTTACCTTTTACCTACTCACCCAGTCGTTAAAATCTCCAGCTTAGATACCCACTGGCGCGATATATACCGACGTATTTAACAGTAATGATAGTTTGAAAAAAATATCACATCGACAAGGTGCAGCAATTGCTCAATAGAAACACCTGATATAGAATAAATTTGTAAGCATATCCCATACAGATGAAATTAATGTTTCGAAAAAATCAACCATACATCCGTATAAAGGAAATAATGAGAGTGGAGACAGGTCAGGAATTCTGTTTAACAACCGATGTTCAAACTGCTTATCTGAATTTCATTATCATATAGTCGAAGGACTATATAATTATCTGGAAAAAGTCTTTAGAAGAAACTGTATATAGGTACGTGGGTATTATTGTTATCGTGGAGTCGACAAATAGAGAAAGAAAAATAAAAATACTGCATGCATAATTACGTTAATTAGATGTACAAAAAGTCTACGACAAGACTGCGATCAACAGGTCTTCGGTTCATGTTCACGCGCAATAATCGCTTCATACTTTCAACTCTATGTTTTATGATGGGGACGTGCGTAAGCACTAGGTATAATGACGTCGAGATCTCAGAGTGATTATTGTATACTAATTAATAAATAAAAACGATTTGCTGGATATATTTCACCGGTTATGTATAGAGTATAAGTGTACACGCATGTACAGACACACATGCAGGGCGAAGTCGCAAAGATGGGACAGTCCCGAAAGTTATACCGCATGATTTATTAAAAGACAATGAACCTATTCCCCATGTTCAGTCACAGAGCTGGGGCTCGAAAAAAGACGATATGAACGATAGACGAGCTGACTGGCTTCTTATTCTCTAAAAATATGCTATACGACGAAAAAAAACTCACTTGACGTTATAAAAGACTACGTTGAGCGTCTGATCGTTATTAATCTCCTCAATTTTCGGTCATCTTATCATCCATCACTATTACTATTCAAATCTGAACCTGATCTACTTTCTTCTTATCTCAGTCTTCCTCAGATGAATAGTTATGGTATTACTGCTTAGACAATGGGCATGAAAGTGTGGGGGTAGTATAGTGGGGGATGGACCTTTGGTACTAATCTAGTCTCGGAGTTTGAGGCTTTTAGCACGAGGGTGGAGGCATTGCATTCTTCTCTCTAGCGAAATCGCTGCACAGATCTCAAGACAGAAGGTGCACCCACTGTATCTGCTAGTTAAATATTTCTGAGTAGTTTATTAACGTTCTTGTTACGACGTAGCAATTTGCCATTAGAGTAAAGGCTCTTCAGTCCTCCGCGCCTGCACTTGTCAAGTTATGCTCCTGAATTTTAATGAGTTTTCCAAAATATATACGACACTCAGCCTTTGAACAAATTTTCTGATCAGTCATCGATAGTGATTCATGTACACAGTCCATAAAAATATGTATAAGGATGAAATTGATATAATGATATACCAGCGGGCGAGGTTGACACGCATGTACAGTCATATGTTGGGAATTTCAAATCGCTAACTAACGATGAGAATATTTCATTGATATATCGGGATGTTATTAGGCTTGCATGAGAAATAATGATCTGGTAGATTATAAATATCTACGCATGGCTCTTCGTATGCATATATGCGGTTTGAACACAAATCTAGACTGCAGAATTCTAAAATAAAGCGTATAATTTTAATTTTGAATTAGAAATAGAAAGCGTAAGATGAAAGCTTTAGGCAGAGCGATATTATCATCGAATTTAAATATTACATTGGGTTACACTATTAACTAAATTATCGGGTAATTTGTTAGTGAAATGAACACAATTTGGAGTCAGTTCTAAGGATTTTCACCAACACAGATGACAGCACAATATTATAGTTCAATTTCCAGAGGCTTCGAATTACAGAACAACGTATATAGGCATACGGTATAACAGGCTGGACATCATAAACTTCGCTAATCTCCAATGTAAAATTCTAATCGTTGACGCGTCTTTGGCAAAAGGATGTAAGATAGGTATACAATTATTCTTATTGAAATGAGAATACAGTTGAATATGTATCTTTATGCTCTATCTGTGATTTCACACGTGTGTACTAAAAAAATTAATTGCGATCTTATCCGATTTATCAATTCGTAGTTTTTGTCTGATTTGCAGAATTAAAATTTCATAGATTGGAGTTATATCGAATGCTCATTTGACTTCCTTCCGGGTCGATGAGATATTTGAACCATTTATTTTCGAAATGTCTATCAGCAAAATACCTACATGACGAGACGAATATATTATTTTTATTTGATTCTATCTGACATTTTGTACAAGAATATTATCTGGTTACTTGGCTAAATTAATACAATGCTGATATTGATCATCGATTTCAAATTCAAATTTAAAGTCAAGTATGCAAAGCTACACAGCATAATGACTATATGCGCTAAATGTTGGGACTCGAAACTATGGAACCGAACTATGGATTTTAGGAACAAGTCTTCGGTTATAGAAACGTTGATATAAAATTTGCATAGTGTTTAAATCGGGTGACTTTATAGATTCTGCAGTGTTATTGAATTAACATTTCCTTGAATTAAAAATGAGTACTAACAGGAAATATTAAGATTCAATTCTGAGATGTCGATTAGTGATATACACCAATTATCCATCAATTTATTCTTGACACAGAGTGAACGTGATCGAATGAGAAATTGGCAAACTATGTCATTCTAAAAAATCGACGATTTTATATCAACTAAATTTTGGCCATAACCGGCGATAGACAAGTCATACGAATTTCGACCTGGTTTGCATATCGTTTCAAATCTTCAGAGAAAGGACCTCGTTTGAGAAATCAAACGTGAATTGTTGATTGGAAATTTTCTGATAATTTTTAAAACAGGATACAAAACACAAGCGGAAAGAATATTTGCTTGACAAATCAGATTCTATACTTATTAACCAATGTGTCAACATTACTTTCAGATATTTCGTCGTAGAAGTCGCATCCGCGGTTCGCACGTTCAATAAAGTCTTATGGTTATCCCAACCTTGACTCGTCACGGATGTGACATACAATCCGCGTACACAAGGTGCGAAGACAAGACCTAAGACCGGCTTTTGGCAATTGGCCGTTAGCTGCCTGTGTTAAAAATTCGGCATTGAAATACTACGGCGTCCGTAAAATTTCGACACGGTACTTTTCACTAAGGTATCAATTACGCGTGAGCAATTTGATAAAAAATTATCGTGTCTATTACATACCGTGCTTTACGCTTTATACTTTCATTTACAATTTATACCTCATTCTACTTTTGCCGGGAGATAAAATAAACGGAAAAGCAGAAGGAATTGCGTGGGTGCAAGTGATTTTCTGCTTACGGGAACTTTCACATCCAATAGTTCCTTCATAAGTTTAAAATTTCGACCTTCTTCAGTGGAATCTATATCTTCATATCTAGACGTGCATATAGCGTTAAGTTTTTGAATGTTTCTGGAGAAGATGAAATAGATACAGGCTGCGAAGGGCGCAAATGCCCATATTTATAATTAATTTAGAGTCATGTACGAAGTAGTATACCACAGTCAACGATATCTGTCTTTTACTGATTGCAAACGGCTTCAACGACGTCTAAAATCCATATACGATTATGTATACGCAAAAGCGAAAAGAATGATTAGACTCACGTCATCATCCTTAAAAATGCAAATCACGGCTCAGTTTTTTCTCTTGTTAAAGATTATACGACAAAATTTGTTGAATAGTTAATGCACCAGGAAGTAAGAAATGGAATAATAATGCTGTGGCTGTATGGTAAAGCGGCACAAGTCATAGTTCGTACTTTTCCAATCACAGAAATTAAGGATTGAACTTATTCGTACAGATGAATCCATATGCTATTACATGACCCCGAAATTGATCCAGATAATGAACGTATCTCAAACGATTTGTTACTATTTGGATATTAGGTAAGGCGGAGACTGATTGACTCCAAATATTACCGTATCGGTTTTGTCCAAAAATGTGGCGCATCTCGTTTTACTTTTACAGCCCCAGAATGACCCTGGACCAAAGATTGTAAGAGTGCATTTCATGGATGTGTATTATAAATGTATGCAAATATGACTTGTTATTCTAGCAGGACAAGTTTTTACAAACACGACCGTTTGCACTTGCAATTTTTCAAACGGCTTATTTCCCCCTTTTTATGGCAGCATAATCACTAATTGAAGTATTATTGAAAGAAGATTGATAGATAAATGTTAGATCAAACTCAATCGATCGATTATATTGATCAATTTATTATGATAAAAAACGATAAAAATTTACATAATACTATAATATGATGGTCAGAATGCTATCTAGCCTTGCATGTAACGAAATCGACTATCGGAATGAGCTATTTGACATCTAGACATGTTTTTCCAATGGTAATAATACAGCAATCATTCTACAGACGAGTGTCTTCCGTGCCATATTACAATAATAATATTAAATTATCCTTTGGAAAAATTACTCTCAATTTGTTTGTTTGATGTAATGCGTGAGGACAGCGTCTCTCATAATGCCTGATATGTTCTAACTACAATGTTAGTACCATTAGGTAATGTCTTGTCTTCTGGAAGACCTCCAGACAAGAATTGACAATATTAATTTCGGTGTATCTGACATCAAGGATCGGGAATAATAATTAGGTACGGCGTGTATGTAATAAATTCACAGAGGTAATACAACTTGATGAAACAGCGTAACTTTGATAATAACCATCTTCAGATACGAGCAAGTTTTGGCTAATCGATTATTGGAATACAGTCGTTAGAAATGGGTTTGAATTTTACACAGGCTGCTGCCCGAGCTATGGAATCAGAAATCAAGATATCATAAAGCCGCAGAAAACATACGCCGAAGAATATCAGCACTCACTGGTCAAGACGGACGAACTGACACTTTCCCTTCGGTTACACAATGAACTCGTGGCCACAGTCATTCAGCGCTGACGCAACTTCGACAGTGTTATACCAACGTAGACTAGACTCGATGACAATTGCATCCAAGAAGCTTCGAAATTACTCATCGACGAGATAATGCAGTCCAATGTATTCTGAGGAGTTGTGATTATGCATAGCATAATTCCAGTCTGACATTTCCGTTCTTTCGCGAAATAACTTGGAGCTGGTACCACCTATCAATGCGAGGATCAGCTGTCTTCCTTGATCAGTGTTATTTCCATGGAATTTTACTTCGATCCTGATGCTTGAATTAATCATGGACCAATTTGACTGATTCGAGCACAATTGAATCGCTCGCCTTTTTCATCACTCTCTTCTGAGGTTGCCTTACTATTGTTACATAATAGCTGTCATCGTGAGGTTCAGCGAGAGGCTCGACCATGTGCACGTATTATGGGTATCAAGGTGTCGGCTGACCAACAATACTGGGTCACTGGGATATCCACTTTCCCCTGTTAAACTATCAATATTCTTTCGATTGATTGTCACACCCGCACAGTTATCAGGCGAAGGTCATGTTACGTCCCACATGTGTTCATAGTTCTTATATAATTTCAATTGGAAGGTCTGAGAAACTCGAATGGACACGATTTGTTGACCAATGTGATACCATCGTGATTTGTTGGCCCACTCGTTGACCTCGAGGTTGGAAAACTCTCGCCTGACATTCTTTAGCTGTTTGTTCAATTTTCTTTTAGATTTTTCCTCGAATCAACGGCTCCGGCTTTGTTACGGATGCGGAAAAAACTTTCACCCCGCGGTAGTCTCCAAGAAATTTCTTAATTACCGGAGAAAAGCGTCGTGATTAACTTGTTTTTCTATTGATCAATTCATCTGCGTTTATGATGTCCCTGAGCTCGACGGGGTGATTTAAAACATTTACGAAGTTAATGTAGTTATATGTTTCAGGCATTATTATTCACGATAGTTCCTCTCTTATGTCCGTTCAAAGAAACCTGCATTTCTCGTGATTAACGGGTACGATTTTATCCGGTATTAACAATGAGGAAAGTAATAAATAAATGTTCTACAAGTGATATAAACGGAAGTCGGCGATAGGTTCAGGTAAATTACGCAACTGTTGCTTCCTTGAATAACTTCAACGAACTGACTATTCGTAATTGTCATTTATCCGATTAAATAATGTCGAGTCGTTATAATTAGTAGATTGTAAACTCGTTTTGTAAGTAGACTGCAGGTGTACTTTCCACTGACTCTGTAACAGGAAGAATTTTCTTTCGCGGTATAAACTATCTATTAATCTCCTCGAATCTCCAAGTTAGAAGTGAAAATGTTTCGATAATGACACAGTCACTTAGACTGGAAAATTAACTCGAACAAAATGCATCATCTGATTGTCAGCGAAAACAAAACCAAATATTATCTATTTTTTCGGAGTCCGATAATGATATTTTTCGTTTGCGTTAGTCAACGCAGGTAAAAAAATTTTCCTCCTACGACCTGCACGATTCAATGAAGTCATATAGAGCGCTACAGGAAAGAATTAATGATAAGTAACGCTAATTTTTATTCAAGGCGTAAGATACGTACCGACTTAAAATTTGAGAACAGAATTCTCTTGTGACCGGAAGTATGATGTACTGATTCTTTCGTCGTGATACAGTACTGCAGATCTTCTCTGCTGTATTTGGCCGCGACTTATTTCTAAATAAGTAGATATATCCGATGTGCTTTATCGTTCAATACAGAAATGTGTATATTTTTACTCTGCGTGTATTGACACAGTATCTACCGGTTCTCTATCGTTTATGCAAATGATTATTTGACGACTATCAATCGCAGAATACGCGAAATACTTGCACTAACATAAGACCGAGGAGTCAAATACGGAACCATGTAGTCCGCCGTTAGTCAATTAGTTGCAATATACCAAAAATGATTCGCTAAATAAACTTCGACTAATTTCATTCAAAAGTATGTATGTCAAAGAATCATGCGTTCCTAACTGCGAGAGATCGGAGCAAAATGGAATATTTAAAAAATGTACTAGAAAAATCTAATGAAATGTACCTCAATATTGATGCCAGCTTGACACTACACTTCAATGTAAAGTAATTGATCAAAATAAATAAGTCTATGTCGTTTAAATTATTATAATTTCGTTTCTTATGAGGTATTCAATTCTGCCCTACCGACTGATCACTGGCCAGATGAAAGATACCTACGTAAACGTGACAGCTTTCGTTCTCGAAGGTTTGAGAAAATTTGTTTTTGGCAGTTATATCAAAGAGCGTAATACATTTCGAAGACGGTGACGTATGGTTGGAAATTTCTGACTTTCAGGGGTGATAAATGACGGTGAGTAAAAAAAAAAAATGGAGACAAGGATGATTGCAAAATTTCTACGAATTTGACACTAGCTAAATAACAATGAGTTCGTCATTTTCCTGGTTCTCAGGTAAAAAAACATGTTACCATAAATCACTCCGAAATGATATACGAACTTCCGTTGAAAATGAGTATTTGGGTAGGACGTACAGCCATAACTATAATAACCCGTCTACCTTGTGGAATCAACAGACTAAATGGCACTGCGGGAAAATTGGCTACACGAAAGATTTAGCGATGTCCTATTGTTCTGAATGGGTGTTACTATAGTTGACGGGAATATAATTGTGGAAGCGTCAGACTCACAGTATACATAGAGTTTTAATAATACAAATGGCATTATTAATTCGTTATATCTTATGCCAATCGTTTATTTCTCTCTTCACATCAAAAAATGTCTTCTGTTATTGGTCGACGCGCAATCGTATCGATGATACGGCCAAACGACAATGACGTTTGCCTGATAAAAGCGGAAGACAAAACGACCGATCAATCGTCCATTGTTTTACGTCCTGACGTGCAAAAGTTAATTACTTGTCGTCATTATAGAGTTATATTTCAAAAAATATATGACAGGGGTACTGAATGGGTTTTAAAAGATTTTGTGCCTCTCTTATTGTTAATTGGATAATTTCATGGTCACTCTGTATAAGACAGAAGTGGAACGGCGTTGAATTTAGAAGGCTAGACCTATTTGAAACGTCGTGTAAGAATTATAAATGACAAAATTATTCGGCATATTTCAATCAGTCAGTGATTTACTGCTGATTATTTTCCGTTGGTTCCTTACTGTCATTTGTACGTTGCTTTTGTGACGTATTCGTCGACGAATCAGTACGAAGTTCCGTGACTCACTGGTGGCCAATGATTTTTATATAGCGAAGACCACGTGGCATTCAAATAGCGTAATTAATTATAGAATTGGCATTCATTAAATTTTGTAGATTCGCAACGATTTGTACCCTTTGTCCCGCGAGTAGTGCGGATAAATCATAATGCAGGGAATTTGTCCTTCGAGTGAATTACTAACTCGTTTGTAATGAAAGTAGAATTATTATCGTATAACATTTTAGGCAAATCAAACCATATGATGTTTACAAAACGAGCGTCACGAATATATTGAACAGAGTAAAAGATCATCAAGATACATAATGAAGTGTTTCAAAAACTCGATCTCGTTTAAATATTTATTCTTTGTATCTATACCTATCGCTTGAAATTTATTATTTATACAGATTTCGAGAGCGATAAAATGAGTTCCGTCCCCGGTGAATTCGTTCATTTCGTGCTAAAGCTGAAGCTGTAAAGCCAATATATGGAAATTGGCCATATTTTGCTTTGCCTGCCGGGATTGACGGACCGTACTGTAACAGGTGGGGCATTACGTGACATCGTATTAGGTGTTCGCGAATATTCCGAACTCCGTAGTCTTGAGTTCGTCCATTTTTAGTTGCCACTCACGATTTTTCTCTAAACGTTCACGCGCAGGATGTGAAATACTACGCGCTAGAAAGTGATATCTAGAATCATGAATTAGCTCGTACGGTTCGGCTTCCTCGAACGAAGGCAACTGCTAGTAATTTTTCGAGGAGGATAACTCGCAAACTTATATACCCAAATCCAAAATCCTTAAAACTCGGTGTGAAATGTTCGAGTGGCAACTCAAGGTAGTTACCTACATGTTACGTTCGATAAGTGGTTTGGTGAGCTATAGGTCCTTGCTTAAAATTAGAAACTGAAATTTCCAATTATCGAATCACCCACGTCAGATGATTTCATGCCAAGTTCTACATCGTTGAATGATGATAGTCGCGCTTGATTTCAACGGCTTTAATTGATCGAATATTTATTAGACCTATTGTGCCATGAGCAAATTGGAAGGCTGTCTAGTCCGAGGATCTACAAGTTTCTCAGGCCTATATACTGTAAAAAGTTATGTAAGTTTTTCATTGTGTAACGACCTTGGTCGTGGCGACTTAAACGGCGAATTAATCGATTAACATTGAAATTGCTAGTCTAGTAGGTACTTAAACTTTCGAAGCATTCGACCAATCAACGCTCTATGCATTAGTTCATGTTAAAACAATTCCTCGGCCATACAGAGGGTAGAAAAATTGGAATTTCAATTCGAATCTCTTTAGGACAATCGTACATGAGGCCATTCACCTGATAAGTGGGACCGTTATGATCTATCAGAATTATCTAACTATCGAATCGCCAGGCCTACTTTCATTTCTTGAAATAAAACATAATTATATAGGAAAATCTCCCGAATAAAAATTTCTTCAAAATACCGTTCGAAATTCTGACCATGTCTTTAAAAAATGACGTAAATAACTTGTCCGAATCAGCATTGCATGAACGAAAGGTGAAATTTCGTTAATCCTGGATCCGAATTGATCCGCCGTAAGTTAACGCTGTACGCATACGACCTAGTTGTGAAAGATCTTTACTTCTAGATGCGTTTCAAAATGATATGTATTTAGGTGCCCGATTCACACGCGTAATCTAATTAAATATCTGACCAAGTGAAGCTCAGTGCGGGCTTCGCAATATCTTATAACTATACCTACTCCGCGTTTATAACTTTGAGCGAAAGTACGATACGTGACGTGTGCACCTACGGCATATCCTGCAGAAGGTAAAAAACAACCTGTCCCAACACAGGGTATATATCATACAATAATATGATCTCAATTATCAGGATGAGAGAGGGAGTCTTGGTGAACAAAATGGCGTCAGTGAACCGCGTGGCGCGATCAACGCAAGAGAACTTGGATCCGGTGAGAAAGTGGTCAGTCCACAGTTACGTAAAGTCGCGTCTGTACTCTCGTACGGAGAAAAATCTTTGGCGGATATAGGTATGCCCTATCGATTACTACCGCCATCCTGATTGAAGATAAACACTGCAGGAGGACTCGTTGGTCGAAAAAGCACGCAGAAATATGTCACTGTGTGTAAGAGATTAGCGATATTCATTCGCGATATAGGCAGGTCGTTTATTCATACGAATTCCGATGTATACGCATACACCCTTTGGGTACACGGGTGTACTCCATAGAACATAACATTCTCTGCGTACCTGGCAAAGTAAAAGATCTTCACGGACGTGTAGGATTTGGTCCGGATCAAAGATACTCACACAAGCTGCACCAGCGTGGGTCGTAGTGAAAGTTTTGAGGACCAGGTCAATGCTTTGAAATGACCTAATTCTTTAGTCGCTTATGAAGGTTACGAACACGTTGATTATAAAGACGTGGTTTTTAGGAGGTTCTATTCAAACGATTCGGTGCCGATGAAAATCGCGTTTTTTTTTCAGCGCTTTTTATGGTATATAGATTTCCCTCGTCATGGTATATGGTCGCATTATCAGCAACACTTTCTTGTTTTTTCAATTTACGTCACGAATTCTTGTACCCCATCTCGAAAATCTTATACCTCTTTTGATTACCGTGGCAGAAAAGGTTTTCTGCATACGGTCTCAGTTCCGGAGGGACTTTGGTTTCGACGAAAAAGTTATGCCTAGAATTCGAGGATAGATATTGTAAGTGAGCCGGTGAATTAGTTTGAATAATATACCTAGCCGTTTATGCCTCGTAACTTGGTTCGAGTGTGTAGTTTCCATTTATGTAATATGTTATTTCCGAGAACGTTCTCACAAGGATTTGTACAGCATTCCAATTATTTATCTTCGGTTGGTTATACGGTATAGCAAACACATCATAATTCAGTAAATAATGTGACGAGAATGTGACTCGTTATCATTGACACGTCTGGTGTGAATTCGGAATTTTCACACTCTCGGAGTTTCAGATGATCTCAAAGACGATGATTCTTGATTTAATAACCGGTATAGAGTCGAGTAGCGCGAAAGTTGACGCGCTTCTCTGCGATTTGTATTCGAACGAAGAAATACGAAAGAGAAGTCATGATGCCACCTATTGGCTGTATGGGGAATTTATTTAACGACATTCAATATTTTTTACGAATATTAACGTCGATAACAAACAAGCACAGCTACAAAATATATAACATATGGGCCGAAGCATTTCAAATTGGAAAACGAATTCGCATTTCGAATAAAATTAACGTGAAAATTTTTGCTGTCTTGCACTTTTAAAACAGCAGGCTAAAGAACTTCATCAGTAATTGATGAATTGCAGTATTTTACAATTCGGAATATTGACAAGGTCAATAATCTTTTTGAACTTAGACCAATTCTGGTTTTTAAATAGCAGACGTTCGAGCTTCAAGATTTTTTTATTCGCCTTTCTCATGGTAATGTAATGAACTCTGGACTACCACTTCCATGTGGTGCCCAACGCAAAAAAGCCAGGCTTCTTTGCCAAACAGCCTGTTTTGCATATATCTCATAATGAAGTGACGAACATATGTGACATGGAAGAAATTATCTTTAAGGTAATTTCATGCAAGATATCCTACACGAGTAACACATGTATGTATCATGTGCATGAATCGTACTCACAAGGAAGGCCATGCATATGCAACTTCCAGGAGCGTTTAAATAAAACCAGAGCATATATAACTCCAGTTCCCTATTAGATTGTAATTTCAGTCGTCAATAAATTGTAGTAACGATATTGTTCTCGAAATATTGAATAAATTACTGAAACCTTAGGCTGGACTTTGAGTTGATATTCTATTTCTTACTTTCGTGGTTTGATTCACGACACAATGATACACAACACGTTATACCTTCGCGCACTGCATCATACACCATTGACTGTTGCAATAAAATTGTGAAACGATGATATGTATATCGAATAGACAGTCTAAGAATGAAAATCAGGTTGAGCTATTAGATATGCGAATTGGAAATCCTGTTAAGCGAACCGATCAATTTTACCGATGGTATCTCTTAATTCAAGAGATACGATGCGACGTCTCGATTCGATATAAAAGAAGATATCCTGTTCCATTTTTCTCCTGCCTATTCAGAAGGCGTAACGGATAATTAACATTTCTTAGACAAAACGGGAAAAGATTGAGCGATTATAGGCACGTCGCGGATTCTCGCAATCGAATTCTCGAGAGTTATTTATTATGGTAGTCGGCTGGTGAACCCGGGTGACACCGCGCGAGAAAGTAGTCGAGAACAGCCGGCAACCGACAGCCGCAACAAAACGTCGTCGTCGTCTTGTGCTGGTAGCAAACTGCAGTGAAAGACCGTAGACAAAACATGCGTGGTACTTGAGTAATGAAATGGAAATTATGTAGAAGCTAGAATTCGTTCCGATCAAACAAGACTCGAGTCTCGACGAATAAGTTTATTATAAATCATAACATCCCGTTAAAACAGCGAGTTGATATTTTCAATGCAAAACCGGTATCAAAGAGGAAAATTGTTAGCCGAACTGCATCGTATGACTTTATCATTCAAGAAGGAAGATTTGAATCGTACGGAATATTTTAATTTACATTATATTTTTCTCTGAGAGTCTTGGCATTATTTGTATGATGATATTTTCCTTAAATCTCCAGCTTTTCACAGTGGTCAGGTTTATACGGAGCAAAAGATTTTACTAAAAATAGTCGCGGCTTCAGGCAAGGTTACGGAAGTATGAAAGACAGTCGTTTCGCGCTGGGCTTGTAATCCCCAATTTCCTACGATACCTTCAAATTGTTGTTCACTCTAATTATTATTGAGATAAGGACAGGACTAGGAAGAGCTGATACAGCAGGAAATTGCCTCGACAATATGTCGAGTAAATGAAGCAATTGCCATCCATACAACGAAACCTGCTCAATGCTGTAACTTATATCGTGAGACAACATAATGTCAAGAGAAATCAGCATAAATCGACTATCTGTATTCAAAGCAGACATATCTCCTAGTTAAGCTCCTCAAATTCTTGGGATCGTCTAATTCCTTCAGTCGTATAGAGCCGGATAGAAAATTTAGCATAGCAATTATGACGATAATTTTCCAGTGATAGTTTATAATCTGAATAGTAAAACGGAATGATAGTGTCTTGAGCCATTAATGCGAAGTTACGAAAGGCGATCCGCAAAGACTTCCGGGCTTAACTACCTATAATTTCCTACTTCAAACCTTCTAACGAATTGTTTCACGTAGTTGGAATAATTCACCAAAATGTCTATTCATATTTTCTCCATTTGTTTCACTAACCTTGTTAATCCAGCGCTCCAGCTAAATATTCTTCTAATCCTTTCACTTTGCGATTCATCTTGTGAAGTCATCTGATCACTTGTCGTCAATCGTTCACCGATCCTTTGCGAATAATATTTATGGAAACTTATTAATGGGTTTCGCGTGACCAAAAGTTTTTCTTATGTCAACTTTAATTGTTTCTTAGCTTTAAAATATCTTCCTCATACACATTTTCATCATCAATTTATGGAGTAGTTCGTTCTGACGTCACTTAAGTAAAAACAATAAAATTAATAATTCCCATACCCCATTGGCGTTTTATTTATCGAATTAGCAATGATATATCCGGAAGCATAAACAAGACAATTTGGGATAATAATAATTGTTTTCCAACGTCTTGAATCGATTATAACGAACGTCGTTTAATTCTTCCGGTAGCAATCGGTCGTTGTACAAAAGTTATTCAGTTGTTAAGATCCCGAATTATTTTCCGCTAAATGATACGGTTCAAAGATTGCAGATGAAGACAATTACGTTGATAATGAGCTATCGCTTTACGATAGGGATAAGTGATTCTAATGTTATTAGAAAGTGCCTCTTATCTCGTTGTCTGAACATTAGCTAGAGTTTATCGAACTTCGGGACAAATTAGTTTCCTGCATTAGTAATTAGCAAATGTTTTTACAAATTATTTGAAAACTCGATGAAAACTAATTAAACAAATCGATGAACATTTTGATATCACAAATATCATTTGTCATCTCTATTAACTGGCACCCATCATTATATTGATTTACAAAATGAGGTAATCCTGAATATACGCGAATGGAACTGTAATTTTTCTGGAATTTCAACGATACGTTTAGCATACTTCACTCGCGGACTAAAACTACAATAACTGATAACTGTGCAACCGACATACGACACCGGATTTATAGATAGCCAATTAATTTGTGGAATTATTCTTAGCACGGTGAAATAGGTTCGTGGCAAGGGTCGACACTTCCGCGATAAAAATGACCTTTCATGAATTCACAGACTAAGAACAAATACAATAACGTTGCGAATGAAATCCGGCTTCTTACTCGAACTCGTATGTCATCATGACGACTTATCTCTGCGCTGTCTCACTAAATATTGATACATTGAAAAGAGATCGACCCTTTGCCACGAAACCATACCGTGTTTGTAACGCGGAGATGCCACGCAGTGTTATGCTCGCCGAATAACACGAGGGGACGTTATTGGTCACGGGCGTCGATCGGTTTACTCACGTCAATAAAATCACAGAACTATACCAAAAATCTGTTTATACACAAGTCTGATTCGGCCGAAGGCAATTGTCGTACTGACCACGGCCGGTGGACCGCTAGACCAACAGTCCGCAGCAGGTTCTTACGGACAAGATCTTCATTCTTCCACCTGTCCATGGAGAGCTGACTTTTTCTATGTGTGCTTGACTGCCGCCAACTTTCATAGGAGTATATGCGCACAGCTCGTCACAAACGAAAGTGCTATAGTCGCTACCATCCACGGAGAGGAAATTTACACGAACGTAACGTTATAACACGCATGCACGTTCTGCGGCCAGCCAAATTGCAGATAACCGTTTCGAAAAATGTCGGCACAGAAGTTAATGACATGTTTCTTATTTATATTATCGATTCAGATCTGAAGCGCTCTAGTATAATTATAGAAGAAAAATTAGATCCACTTTTGAAGATGGTTCAAAGCATAATTGTCATCTGACACAGAAGTTTTTAGATTTTAAGTAAATTTTCAAGCCTAAAAAATTCGTGAGTCTATAACGGTCGAAGAGGAGATCAAAAATGAATTTGAATGTCTTTTACAGTTCGAACGGGGTTATAAAACGTATGAATTCGATCTGAAATTTTAAGGGGTAGCCAGTAGCGGATTTGGCATCGAATGTCCCGAAAGAAGAATACCGAACACTCAATTATTGTCTCATTTAGATCGAACCTGAATATGAAATATGAAATAGTATTGACAAGAAATAGGAATCGGAAATCAAATTAATTGCGACGTGGATTAATTTCCACGAAATACTGCACCACAATCTATTAATTCGCTGCAAGAAGCACAACCGCAGGATCAAATCCCACAATACGTGGAACGTCGGGGGTTTACACAAGTGTGTACTTTACACAGGTAAAGTTATATGGGTGTAATTCTGAGGCAAAACAAGTTTCCCGTTGACCGTTAATGCACGGTGCGTATCATTGTCAGTTGGAGTATATAATCGGGCCAAAATGTCGGCAAAACTGGTTGCCTTGGGTCCAGCAGTGATCGTAAAATACAGAATCCAGCATGGCGATAGCCATTGCACATTCCTTAAGCCTTGAGTTCACGCATTGGTATCTCATCCCTCGGGCGAAAGGCAGAGAATAATGTGGTTTGCTATCTCGTCGAATATCGTTGATCGATAGAAGAGCGATAAAAGCAAAAGTCTTCTCTGAAAGTGGCTATAGGTTGTGGGATACGGATTTTATTGAGGATTATTATTCTCTCAATATAATACATTTATTCGATCAACAGAGATTTTCTGAATTAAAAAAAAAAAGAGTAGGCTTATACAGCATGAGACGTAAACATGATACGTTATATACTGCGCAAATGTGGCAAAACATATATCGATGTTTTATACCTCGTAGAAAATAACTATATAATTAAATTAACTTAATCTAAGAACTTAACCAACTATTCATACAGATTATTAATACATGCCGATTTTTTTCTTACGAATACATATACATATATACCTATATATATACCTTATGCTAATAATTTGTAAGTACGAACGCGCCTGATTCTACGGACGAAATTAATTGTAAGACTTCTTAAAACCAGAGTTAATTTTCAGTTCAAGAGATTCCCCATTCCTAGGACTCAAATGATCGAAGCCTCATCCAGGTGACGATACAGATTCGAGGACTGCGGATATTTGGGTTCGAAGCTTCTCCTGGGAATTCGTTCTGACTAATGGGAAATGTAGCCAAGGATTCGGATCCTGGAAATACCACCATCTGGGGCCATGGTCACTTTTACGTGACTAATGGGTCCGACCGATACCAGATCGTCAAATTCGTAGTAATGCTGTTTGTGAGGTGATAACTGCAAGAAAAAGAAACAGAATGAAATTGACTGAAAATAAGTGGTTTGTACTGGAGCTAGTTGAGTGAATTTTTCGGTTTTATCATAAATTTCATCCTGTAGGACCGTTTCGCGAGTGCTGATTAAAAGATAAAATTGTTTTGCTACACAAATATATCTTATGTCTGATGTTAGTCAGGTTCGAATTAAGATTTCTTAGTATGTCAACTAACTTCTTTAATAAAATGAACTTCGAGTACAAAATCGACCTCCAAATTGATACAAATAATTCTTACCTTCTTTTGTGACATGATTGTCTTCCATACCCATTTGCTAGGGTCTTGTTCCGGGGTTGCGAGAATCCCTTCGATTTTTACACTGTCTGGAAAGTTTCCCTTGAAGTGATTCGTGTCCACTTCGATGGAATGAACTTGACCCACGTGTCCAAGCTTGAACAAGGCCCACTCACTGCCAGGAACCTGTAAAATAATTTGAATAAACTTATAATCAAACCAGAACAGACTCAGGTCTCTTTTGCCACATAACGCCCCTTCAATAAATTAATAAACGCATGACAGTATAAGAGTACAAGCATCGTCGCTGCTTACCCTTAGTATTCCAGAATCATCGGCTTCCAGAACTGGTGGTCTGTCGAGTCTTCTCGCAGTTTCCCATCCATCTCCCATGTTAACACCTCTTCCAGGTTTGATAAGATTTCTAGGATGTCCGTAATGCGCGTCGCTGTAGCCCTCGCAGACGGCACCGTTCTCGCTAGCAATTAAATCGATCATTTCATCGTGGTTGACTTTGTCCCAATCAGGTGTCGTGAATCCGTAGACACGTAAACGTGCGATACCACCGTCAGGAAAGATGTTCAATCGGAGGTGAGTCCAGGTTTCGGTTGTTGAAACGTAAAAATAATTACGACGAGTTTCTTGATGTCCGGCTCCAAGCACCGTCATTGGCACCAAGGTATCCCACTTCTGAGCGACAAAAAATGAGATATCTCTTCAGTACTGTATAACTATGTGGCGGTTTCCGTGTGATGCTAATCTCATACAATCGGGAATCGAGAATAATTGATTCGATTGAATAAATTGGAAGATAAAAAAAAATTAGTTTTAAAAAGTTATTTCCTGTTTGTCACTGTATACTCCTATAATGAAGAAGTCGTGTAAGATCCTATAACTTAATTTTGATTAGATTAATTTCAGATTTCAGACGAAACCTAACATTTGAACGATACGTTTTAAGGGTTTCTAGTTCTCGATGAAATTCTAACAAATTATTTAAAATACCAACCTCAGTGTTAAGACGTTCCATTTCTTGCATATCTGACTGACTTGCTGCTGTGCCGAGTTTGCCTTCTCTTTTAGGGAATAGTTTTGCTTCTGTAAAAAGGCGAAAATTTTTTTTTATCAGGACCGCTGAGGTTGCATGATTCATATTTTTTTAAAGTCATGTGCATATTATACTTATGCTAACCTTCGTCCGTAAGTTTTGCTGTTTGGATGGAAAACCTGGGTGCATAATTTCCTGTAAAGTACGCCGTGTCTACACAGAAGCCCATTATCGTTGAAGGTTTATGGAGGGCAATGACAGCCCAGTCGTGACCTTGACATCTCTTTCTCCTCGTTTCCCAGCCGTCCATCCATTTACCAGCATCCGTGAAGAGTCCCTCTTTGAAGACGGGTTCGTCGTCCTGAAATCGGGTCATAGGGTCTTTAGGTTCCGTAGATATTTTAGACGGGATTAATTAGGCTTGCTTATAATCCTCACGCCAGTTAAAAAATAAAAATAAATAAATAAGATCCAAGTATAGTTATATAGGGAGGAGAAGGCTATAAGTTTCTCTCGAATTTCCAGACTACAATTTTATCCAAATTTTGAAGAACAAGATTCGTTATGGAAATAACAATTCTTTCGTTTTCATAAATTTCGTCTGGGTCTTCGAGAGTGCATATATGTATAGGAATACGTTAAGACTGCAAATTCTTTTTATTTCAAGAATTATTACCCGTTAGTTTTTATGGCCCATTAGCCGTTACTTTTTTCTAACTCGAGAATATATCCACGTCTTATAAAAAGATGAACAACGTGTTTTAAGTAAATGATAAATCGTAATCAAGGAACAAAGTGTTCGCAAATAACATTTCTTAAATCAATTTCAGTCACAATTCTTGATTTTCAACTAACTGAGGACATTACCTATATATCACTGTTCTTATTACTGCACGGTTCAACGTCAAACTGAGAGTTTTACATCGAGTAATATCAGCTAATATCTTGCATCGCGTTTCTGTAGATATCGAATTTCTGCTCCCTCCCGTTAAAATGATTAACTAGACTGCGTTTAATTCTCGCGTTGTACACGCAACATATTATTCTACGATATAGCTAGGAAATGTCAAATTTTCAAACTATCATTCGACCGCTGTTTGCAAAAGGTATTAAAGGCTCGACTCATGAGGAAAACTGTTGAATTTGTAACTGGTAACAATTCAAAGACTATACGCTACCGAGGATAAACGATGAATAAATATTGTACGGAGGTATATGTACGTAGGTACTGAACTGCAGGCAGCAACTTACCTTGAGAAGATTTTCTGCACATGCAAACCAATCGTCAGTAGCAAAGACTACTTTACCGCCATTCTGGAACAGAATATTTGCAATTATATATCGGAGGGTAGAGGTGTACATACATACGTTACCTAATATAATGTATTCAAGATTTTGAAAATTTTTTAAATACTTTTTTTCTCTATCTTTTTTCTCCCAAATCAATTTTTTGTTCGAACAATATCACACAGCGTACGAAAAAGATCAAAAATACATTTTCATTATGACAAAATAGTTTATTCTGAATGCGATTCAATTTTATTTTCGAAATTTTATATCAAATTATGTAACTTACGCTTTCAGATGCCAGCTCGTTAAGTTCTGTGAATTTCGGTAGACTACTCTGCGTTCCAACCACCATATTGAATGATTTTTCAAATTCTCTTTACTCTCGAATATGTTGAGTGATACACTTCAGTCGTCTCTAACTTCGCAATAACTGCAATTCTCGTGGATTCGCACGGTTTTATATCCACGTATAGGTCGGGGTTAATAACATTATCGCAAACCCACACCCTCGCGAAATAGCTCCTTAACCAATCGCTGATTATTTGCATAAAACTGACTCGCGACTATGGACTTACGATTATTTATTTCCGACCAATCAGAAAGCAGGAAGCACGCGCCGATCTACTCGTTCAACTAGCTGGCATATGGTATAGAATAAATGACACGCGCCTCATGTTTGTCAATTTATTTGCTAATTATTACTTTATTTATACTCCGACTGATACTGATGTAGACATTCATTTATTAGATGTTCACGTGAAAGAGAACTGACCTTTTGCCTCCGGCATACGATTTGCACATGCTGTTATATACGACTCGTCTGTTCTATTCGTTTTTGGCGAACTTCAGTTATTGCAATTCTTACTAAGAAAAACTTGCATGAAAATCTCTTAGCAAATCAGCATATGGGAACCTCCAAAAATAATAGAGATAACAATAATTATACGCGCAAGTACGAATGTTCCCGAAAAACGTCTCGCTGATATCCCGAAATAAATTCGATCATGAAATATTTATAGTTCTAGGTATTATTATTATTGTGTTCAGGCCTTAGACCGAAAATCTCGTAATTTATGTAATTCTAATGCGAATAATGAGATATATTTGCCTATTTATAATTCGACTAGAATTTATTTCCAATTTGCACTAGGAGGTAACTCAATGGCAGGACTTTACTCTTCTTTATATTCGTATTAAATAATTGACATGTGTAACCGAGTGTCTGTTCTGAAATTTTTTTTACTAAGTCGAGCATCTGGCAAATACACAAATACCAAATTAAATTTTGGCAGGGTATCGTTCAGGACAAAAATGAGGAATAGAGAGATTGTTCAAAGATTGAAGAAAATGCATCCTCTATCTTTGCACTGCGACTAAAAGAACATTGAATATCCTATGCTCTGGCAAAAATTCTTTATTTTCACTAAGCCTGCTGAAAATAGTTGATTCAAAAATATTTATTCATTCTTCTCGTACATGGTCAGTTCGAATGTTCAATTCTTATTAAAAATCATCCGGCTGACAGAATTAGAACACGTGGAATACTCTACACGCTTAAGCTGATAATTTTTCGCAATTATTGATAACCCTATATGAAACTAATGGGCTAGGTCTAGTTTTATCAGGCTAAAGACCTCTCGAACAGCATCTGCTCCCTTCGTGCATATAATTCCGAGTATCTTTCAGAATTGTTCGAGTCTTGCATCTAGCCTGCAATGAACTATCGGTTCTTCTGAACTATCAGTCTTTTTTCGATTCTCTCTATCGGGCTCTAGCCTAAAAAATAGATAACAATTATAAATAAATGAAGAAATGGTAAAATTTCTCCGATTTATATTATTTATATGGCTAACTATATTCACTGATCTATCTAGAAGTCGATGGTATGTATTATTCTGAACTCTGAAATCTAGGAGCTATTGCACCATGTATGAATTAACAATTGAATCCAACTTGAGCTGTGAATATGCAGAATAATATTTACGAACGTCACTTTGACGTGTGGCAACTATAACAATTTTCGACGTATGCACAGATTCATCTCGCAACTCTCAACGCAATTGTTTAAACTAGATGTAAACATTGAGAAACAGTCTTGCGCAAAATGTAACAATACGTGTCATACGAGATATTCAATTTATTGTAAACATTTTGATTTGCGTTTCAAGATTTGGCTTTATTATACTTGATATGAACAGAAATGTCGTAGGTTTATTGTGACGTCCATATATTCACTAGTCGATTGATTTTGTCGAAATCATATTTCGAAAAGTGTTTATCATGGAATTCATAATAATTGCATCGCTCTAGTTCAGAGTGAACTTAAATCGCCTCGTACAATTATTAAAAATCGTACCATGCCAATGTCTCGTGCCACGATATAGAATGAAAAATCCCTCTACATTAACGCTTTTTCTAGCCTGTTAAGATAATTAGACTGCAGTTAATTATCAACGCGTCTTTCTTGAAGCAAACTCTGGACTTATTATATTAAAAATGCTGCTCTGCTTCAAGAGCTACGACGTAGAGTCAGTTTTAACCGGATTAATCATCTGCAGGTCAACTGTCAGGTCAAAATTTATAATATAAATATAGTATCTATCATTAAGTTGGACTGATAACTCGCACATTCACACCTCGGTTATACAGTTTAATAATATTTAGCCACGCGCAAAATATATACAAGATGGAAACCGTACATCGTATATTTGCAAATATATAACACATCGAATGGTGAAAGTATAGTTTAAATTTATTAGCAGAAAAAAAAACTTATTTTATTCTCACGTTTGTTAGTGTAAGTTAGTCGTATTGTTATTGCAAATGAATAATTTACCACATTAAAAATGGTGCGATAGAATATACTTATTGTTTGGTACTGTACGTTGCAACGGAAACTCCCTGGCTTACAGAAAAAGACAACATAATATGGCCTGGTAGCTTGTTAATATAGATAATGCGTGAAGACGAAGACGTTATTCTGAAATGAGTTCAACTGATTATCGTACTACAAGCGAGAAATCTCCGATCGAAAATACTTTTGGAAACTATTGAGCAATTGTTTAAATTTCATCAGTTCCCAAATAATTTGCAATACTATTCGCAATACGCACTATATAAAACAGGTAGCTTTCGGTAAGGAATATAATTCTTAGTTGAGATTGGAATTCGTTGTGACTGATGTAATCTAATTCATAATTTGGTCGTTTTCACATCGTACAATCATTTCATACCTATTTCTGAAAGGTATAAAGCGGATGATATGTATTAAGGTGTTCGAGATATTTTTCAAGTTCGTCGATTATGCATTTAATTATTATTTTTTGTTATTCGATGTGCACATTGCTGTACGCTATATAGCTGACAGCTGCCAACATTTCAGTACTCCAGTTAATATCCCCGATAAAGTTTGGCCATAAATAGATGGGAATATACAGTTCGTAACACATATATATTTCTGGAAAAATTCAAGACCTGGGCTTGACCCTTCGCGTCTTGCGATAAAACCAGTTGTTTGTATACAAGTAATTTGAAAATTTATCTGACTCTCTGATATGTCTCATCTTAACCGAAATAAATAAGTATTATTTTTATATCATATGAGGTACTGTGTTTCTCCCAAACTGAAAAGTCTTCAAGTCAAATTTTCCATTACGTCATGCATGCAAAAGAAGACAGATTGATTCATTATCATAGCTATGTAGGATTCCAAAGATTCGATTCGTATCAGGTAAACTGAGCAAATAGAGAGATTCGGTTTGTACATGATGTATTTTGGTTTTTAATTGGGTATACAATTATTTAAGATAAAGTATCAAATTATTCGTATCAGGTTCTATTTACAACGAGGACCATTTGCCGAACCGTTTCTTCGTCCGCGACCATAAAAGATCCCGAATCTTTCTCCGTTCCCATCTTGTGCTTTGTACCATATTGTAGTTTTGGTTTCCTAGCTGATGCGTGAAATTCTTGGCACATCGATTCGTCTTTTATCTTTTTTATGTTACCTAGCGTTATCCCAGCTCCAGGAATAATTGTAAAGCCAGGAGATGCCGATGAAGCAAGACTCTTAATTAGCTCCAAGCCTTGTTCAGCCGAGCTCTCTTGCCCCGAAGTTAAAATCCTTTTAAATCCAAGCTGAGCTATTTGCCGTGCAGCTAAATGCGGATTAGATTGAAGTTCGTCGAAAGCTCTGTGGAAAGTTACAGGCAGTGGGGAGGCTGCTTCAATTATTTTTTTGTTAGTTTCGTGATCGATCTTGCTTTCCGAAGTTAATGCACCGAAAACAAAACCGTTTACACCGAGGGTTTTTAGTAATTCCAAATCGTAAAGCATTGCGTCAATCTCTTCGCGGGTGTATACGAAATTACCAGCTCGAATACGGATCATCGCGAACAACGGGATCGTTATGATTTTACGCAAAGCCTTAATGAAACCAGGAGTTGGAGTAAGACCACCATCCGAAAGAGCTGAACAAACTTCTAAACGCATGGCTCCACCTTTTGCAGCATTTTGGGCTGATTCTATGCTGTCAATGCATATTTCCATCTAAAACAACATTTGATAGTCAGAGAGAATTGAAAGAATTATCAACAATTGATGATGATTACTCATCACACTGGTCTTTGCAATGGTGATTAATATGTGATTTCTATCGCCACTTTGAAAGCATAAATCGAGCGTAATAGCGTATATTGGTTGAGTGGTTTTCCTGCTGATATGATTAAATCCTGGAATGATAAATGGGATTCTAAGTATGGTACGAAGCAGTACCCAGCTAAATGACAGGTCGAAGGGGCAACCGGTGGAGGACGGGGTGCACGTACGAGAATGATTCCAAAAGATTAGATTTGTCTAGACAAAATTGACAAAAATTTTGTCCAGTAGGAATAACCAAAGAACCATTTAAAGTCTTTTCCTGGAATTTATGGCCCAAAGGTTTCATTCAAAAAGCAAATTATGGAGAGAAATTATGTATAGATATCTATGGGATCGGTCTCTGCAATAAGCTTCCAAATTTTGCTGCGATTGGGCCTTCTATTCGAATGGAGATTCGAGTCTTGAACTTCATCGCAAAAAATAAATGACTATTCGCGATTAGCAATGTTGTACTGGCATTGAGTATTTTATTAACGGATTGTCAGTTGCAGTAGTGTCAGGAGAATGGACTTTCTTGGAAATTCCAAAAATTGAAACGAAGAATCGTAAAAAAATTCCGTGATTGACAATAAGTTAGCAACCTTTGGATTATATCTATTTCGAATCGTTCGAAATTCAGTTCGATTTATCGATTTCTGTTTCTTCCACCTTCTAAATTAATAATCGATCTTTCAGGGTTTACCCCAGGTGCTAAATACCTTTCGCACAATACTGAATTACAAAGTTTGTTCTTTTTACATAAAAACTGATATCCAATGGCAGGGGTGCTCGAAGGGGAGAAGAGACATCAATTCGCATCGTTTTGGTGAATCAAAACTTGATATATGGTATTTCGCAACACAGATATCGGTTATAAGTTTATTTTAACCATATCAGAATTTCGCGCCACAAACGGGTCAGGTTATCAGTAAGCAGCTACAGAGTTGAAGTTACGATCTTGGAATGCTATTACATCAGTACATGCTTGATATTTCATTAGAGTCGAACAAATTCATGCGCTATAACGGACTAAATAATTATTATGCACAATTTATTGTTTACCTTGATTTTTTGTCAAAAATTTTTCAGTATATGTTGACAACTTGCCACGTTACAGGCGCAGGATGACGTGTATTGCTTCAAAGCGCCACTCATGGACGTGACAGGGACTACTTCAAATAGATTTTTTGATGGAAAATGTAGAATTGATTAGATAAGTTATTAAAGCAGGTAGATACACATGAAATACTGATATCAGTGTTTTATGCAGGTATAGCAAAGTCATATACACATTTGTATGTATATATTTTATAATCTGTATCAAGAAGTACTATTGTACAGCAATACTCGAAGATTGAGTTAAAACGTGAACACATTCATGTCAATGATGAATTAGATATTTGAGTATTGACGAAAATCTGTACCTGGCGTTTGTACTTGCTACGCCGATTTCACCGATGCTATAACTCATCGCTGAGAAAAGTATCTGACAATGAATTGCGAATTGAAATATTAGAAAAATAGATTACAAAAGTCATATATTTATATGACTCATGTAAAATTCGAGAGATCTTTCCAAAATGTTTCATCAATAGTTTCAATTACGTGAAAAAGTGGATATAGAAATATGTTAGCTTAACGTTTAGGGCTTTGTATATTTTTTCACCGAGCTATCAAATTGGATAGCAAATTCGCGAGCCATTCATCAGGCCCGATAATAATTAACGGATTGCAACATGTAGGCTCTTGGAAAACTACGGCGACCTTTAGGCCACCGTTGAGAAATTTAATTATGATTCTGGATTTCGAATGGTGTAAAATTGGATTATTTCGCTTCAGTAGTGAACTATCACCACAAGTTCATTAGGGATAAAATAATAATCCAAGTATTTATGCTTCGTTTGTAAAATCAGTGTATCTACTTTTCTTATTACAATATATACAAGTCATCACTTATGTCAGACACGTGGTGGTGTCACGTGGTGATGAATTAAAAATCATATTTTATCTCCTGTCCGAGGAAACATCATGATATCTGCGCTGTACAGGCATTATTCGATCGAATGAGCGACGATGAATTATTTATGGAAATCAGTCGATTCTATTGCATAACAATTTCTAGGCGTTGGACCGGCCATATTAAAACCACCCCCACAAAATTTTTTGTAAGGAGTTACTGGGGGTAAAATTTGTTCGGATAAATCGTTGATTTTTGCCTCGTTAGCTTTGTGCTCTCTCTTCTTTTGCGCATAGATTTTATTCTTCAGGGTACACATCTCTTTGGTCATTCTTTCTAGATCGAATTTATATTCGTTTACTTGCGATTCACTCATGTTCAGTTCCGAGATTAAACACTGTGGATAATGAGGACGTAATTATCATTAGAAGAATGCTAAAACGATTGATGAACTCTAAGTTTATGAATTCGTTCAGAACAGAATAATGTAAACTGGGTAAAACGGTATACATATTTCATGTGCAGTTTTGATTTTGAGAATAAAGCCATAATCAATGTTCATCTTGCATTTTACTACCTTCATCTTCTTTCCTCTTTCTCGCAATGCCTTCTGCGTTTTTTGTAAGCTAATAATCACTTCAGGACCTGGTTGTTTAGATAAAACAGTCCGCAAATTCATGTACAGTTTTTCACCTTCCTTGATTTTCTTTTCTTTTTGAATCATTGCAGCACACATCTTCAACACACGCTTTTGAAGTATTTGAATTTTTGATAAGAGCTCGAAGGTGTCTGGATCGGAGCCCTAAGATAACATAAGCTATAATTAATATCAATTGAAATGATAAAGTATACAACGTATGAGTTTTACTTTAGGTTTCACGTCTCATAAGGAGTGACAGTTCTTTTTAACTCGATAAATACTAATCGTACCTCCAGTTTTCGCCATCTGTGAATATTCAATGGATTTTGTACTTCCTCCTCTAAAGCCATGACTTTCAATTTTTCACGTGTTAAATCTCTTTCTAGATGGAATATCTCCTGCCTCAAATCACTAACATTCATAATGCTTTTAGATAGAAGAGCTTTTTCAGTTCTCAGTTTCTTAACTTCTAGTTTCAATAATCTTATATCTTCTAATCTTTGCGCGTACTGAGCATCTCCTCTGTGGATAGTACTTTGAAAAATTTTCAATCGGCTGTATTGAAGACTCAATTCGTCGTTTCGTCTGACTAATTGAGTACCGAGAATATCACGCTCGTTCATTATCATGTCGATTTCTTTTTTGTTACGAGCTAAATCATTTTCAGCACTTTGAAGAGTTCGCCTCAGCCGTTTTTCCTCGAGCTTTTTCTCCTCGATTTCGTGGCGTAAACCGGATATTTCTTTGTTGGCCGTTTGTAGTTCCAACTTCAAAGCGTCTTTTTCTTTTTCTGCTTTCCCCAACACTAGATACATCAAAAGAGAGAAATTATCTCGATCAATAGATGGTCTCTTCGACAATTATAAAAGCGAATAATCGCTCGAAAATGTTTTACGAGCACCGAATGAAAGTATAACTTACGAAATTCTTCCTTAATTAGACTAGACTCTTTGGTGGCCACCTCTTCCTTCAACTGTTCAATCTGATTGCTCATAATTTTCAATTTCTGTTTTAAATCGAGCACCTCGTCTTGCGTTTCGATCAATGTTTTGCTACAGGTATTTCTGTCTGCTCGTACAGCTTCGAACAGGTTCTGCTGTTGTCTGAATTTAGTTTCAGCTTCAGCCAATCGTTTTTTGTAATCGAATATCTCCATCTGTTTCATTTTGACCAAATCAATTTGATCCTCGACCTTCTGCGCCAATTCTTGCACTTCAACTATATATCTATCACGTTCTTTTTCCAGATTCTGTTCAGCCTTTTTCAACGCCTGATTATTACTCATGCATTCTTTAACCTCGGATTCCAATTTGTTTTTAGCTTGCTCTTGGACATTCAATAATAAGCCTTGTTTCTTCAAGTTTAATCTCATCGCCGATAAAGCCTTGGTTTTTAAATCTTTTTCCCGACGCATTGTCTCCAAGGCTCTCTGATCACTGTCCGATTTTTTAACGAGCGCATCCATGTCAGTTTTCATTGATTGCATGACAGATTTTAATTTCTGCAACTCGATTTCTAGCTTTGTTTTATTCGACTCAGCCTTGAAAACCTTTTTTCCTGCTCCATCTCTTTGGAATTTGAGCTTCTCCACTTCGCTGAGCAATCTGTGTCATGAAAATCCATAGTTACATAAATTGCGCTACATTTATTAGTTTAATCGTATGCAATGCCTCGTGATTATCATTTTATTCATCATTATCACAACTTCTAGATAGATTCACGTTCGTGATTTGTTCCATTTTAAAGATAAATAAACATTATCGTAAGTAGCGGTAAATAACAGTTTCCCTATTTTACGTCAATATTCGTAATTTTTTCGAGTGTAGGTCGCAAATAAAGCCTCAACAAATTGAAGAAAAACCTAGTTTTAACTTTTCTGTGAACCATTAAGGTATTTGATAATGAAACATTTATTTTGCACCAAGGTTCGAGAGCACGTCTAAAAATATAAAACACCTCTTTCGGTATCGATCAAAAATTCTGGGAGGTTTTGCTTGATGAATAGTCCATATCAATATTAAGTAATTATTGCTGTTAATTGTTGGTAATTATTTAATGAGTTGGCCAAACCTGTTGTTATCCTGCTCTAGGGCCTTCGATTTTTTCGTTTTTTCAACGTTTTCTTTGCTCATATCATCGAGTTGTGTGTTCAAGTTGTCAATTTCTGCTTGTGCATTCAATCTTTTGATCATGAATTGTTCTATTTGCTTTTGCAGTTTCTCAGCTGCAAGTTTTTGCTCTTTTACAGTACTTTCCAGCTTTATCACATTATTAGCAGAGATTTTCAACAAATTATTTGTATTCTGAAACAGATAAAGAATTATAAGAACTAAAAATTGAATTGTAGAAAACAGGAATGAAATTTGACTGATATATTATTTCTTGTTAGTTAAAATATACGTGTCAGTCAGAAGTCTTCTCCTACCTGTAAATCCACATTCCTTAATCTTAATTCTTCCTGCAAATCCAGTATAGTCTGTTCAGCTCGTTCTCTCGCTGTCCGTTCTTTCGAGAAATCATTTGTCTGTGTTTCTATCGTATCTTGTAATTCCAACATTTTATGATCAACTAAACTGTTTTTTCTTTCCAATTCCTCATTGGCTGTGGCTGCATTGGAGATACGTTGTCTTAATGCCTCAATCTCAATCAACATTTTTTCTCGCTCTTTTAATAGACCTTCTTTTTGCTTGCTAGTTGCAGTACCTCTGTAATTGACATACGACAATTTAATGATATGAATGTAACAAAAAAGCATTAAGATGATTAAAAAATTCTTTCAGATGTCGCATTGCGGGTTAAAAATTCTTCTCCAGTATAATTAAAACAGGAATAAATAACATCAAGTTAAAACGTGATTGCTATTGATGAAAAAATTTACGAAAAACCAACTTTTCCTCCATTCCCAATTGTTTATTCTTCTGTTCCAATTCATCGCTCAATTTAGTTGCAGTTAAACAAAGGCTTGCGATTTTCTCCTGTGCGGCCTGTTCACGCGCGTGAGCTGCGTCTGCTAATTTCAATGCATTTTGAATATCTTCCTTAAGTTCTTCGATATTTGTGCAATACATTTCAGCTTGTCTTTCCGCAATCGTTAATTGATTTCTACATTCTTCAACATCATCCTGAAAAATTTGGTATCATAACAAAATCTTGTTTCAATTGATATCCACATATTGCAAAGTGCAAAGAGTCACTAATAATAACTGATATATTGCTTGTGAATTCCTGCAGACGTTTCAGCATGCAGTTTCCAGTTTTCTTCAGACATCATCTTTCTTTATTGACATCTCAAAGGATAATTTGTTGATTACCTGGAGTTCTTCACATTCGGCAGTGAGACGTTGTTCATTTCTATGCGCTGTATACAATGCATCAAATAATCTCGTGTACTCAGGTTCATAGACCGCTAAGGCCGTGTTATTTTTCATTTCCTTGAGAACCTTTCAATGAAATTTCAAGTTTAACGTGATAAAATATTTTTTAAAGCAGAATCACTATCGTGAAGAACAGCTATCCCAGTCCCTTCAGCTTACCTTTGCATAATCTTCTTCCAAAGCGCAAAATGCGCTTCCTGCAGAACTTCGAGACGAAGAGCGTTCGCCTTCTTCGCTTCCTCCATCCTGAAACGGATATTATATCCTAGTAAATTTGACTAACGATGCAACGGTTATTAATGATGCATTCAACCGAGCCAAAAAGAAATCGTAATAAAAATTTCAAATCATAAGTAGCTACATCAGCGCTGTATCGCATTGCCCAAGGCCATTTTTCGGTGAACATGGCAAACGGTTTTCTACCAAATTTGCTACTTCTTTCATTTTCCTCGTCGTCATCCTTGTCCCCCATTTTTAGGAATGTCTCACAAAATTATGTCGGATAAATTATGATGTGAAAAATATAGGTGTCATAACGAGAGATGACAACTCGCGACATCACTGATAAAAAAAGAGAAATAAATGAAACACCGATCTGAACTTACCTTTCCAATTTCACTGGATATTTCCATCTCCATCATGACTTTGTAGATAAATTCAGGATGTCAACGAATGAAAAGGTCTATCGAATTCTAACTAGTCAATATTTGTAAATTGGTCGTATTATTCATGTCAGACTTTTGTATGATTTAAAGTACAAATTTTTGGAAAGTCAAATTCTTTCTAATTTCTTCATTATCGTTACACTCGCGTAGTTTTCGAGAAACTCGCGGATCCAACGATTCTAGTGTTGAGGTATTCCGATTATTAATCAGGTATTATGTGTTGGCATGATACTTTGTTGATCCGCATCCATGGCGATTAGTAGATATAGGAATTCGTAGCTCCATATAGCTGTTGGCTGAATATCAGGTCATGTAATCAATAGCTGGAGGTATTTCGAAGACCGAGCTTTTGGTTTAGCTTTTTCAAGAAATAATACCTATCACTGATACGGAGAAGAAAAATCATTTAAACGTCTTAAATAACAAATTTTATTTACATTTATATTTTGATAAGTTTTATAACCAAAACCAGAATATATCGAATATTGGTCGAACACATATTCACAATACAATATTAATAATTATTCTACGTGCACACATACATGTTCTTGTTTTAATTGTTCAATTTCTTTTCTTCTTCCTCTTCTCTCTCTTGAAGTGACTATGCTTAGATATCGAAACTGTAAAAGTATTCGTCATAAGGTTCTCCGATTTTTATAATATCAATTATTACTGAAAACGTTATGTTCTAGTATTTCAAATTTATTAGTTTATTTATTTTTTAATTTTTTTTTTTTTTGATTCTCATCTTATATATAAGCATAGTCAGCCAAAGCCTACAAAGAATACGTAATATGTGTTATAACGATACTTGGGCAAATAATATAAAAATAAATCTAACGGAATTGTTTTTTGAATTTTTGTTTTCGTTTAATTTTTAGTTTTTAATTTTTTTTTTCTTTTTTTCTTTTCGTAAGAGAGATTGATCTTACAATAAAATCTTTACATTTATTTCGGTTAATGAATACATGGGTGTCCTCTAACAAGGCATCATCATCAATATGTAAAAAATACATTTTCCTCGATTTTAACTCTCATCGCGTTTAGTTTCATTTTAATTTTTGGTCAGCTTCCACTCTCAAATATTGTTCAGTATCTCTTATTTAGTTTCACAACGCTCTGAACGCATCTAATTCTACATTTTTAATTACAGGGAATGTTTAATACATATTTTATTTTATTTTTGTATCCTTACGTTATTTCGTAGTTAACACGACAAAGAGAATAAATTGAAGTCTTCGGAACAATTTTTTTTTTTCTTTGAACAACATGGAAAAGGATGGAAACTTCCATTTTACTGCTAAATAATTAACAAGCTTAATTTTTATTCGGATTTCAACGATTTAAATATGCTATTTGATAGTAGGGAATATATTGAAATTTGATGTATTTTTTTTTTACTGCGAGCTGTTTCGAATAAATAAGCTGTAACAACATTGTTCTAACGATTCAAGAATGGCTGTAGTACCAACACAATTTTTCCCAAATATGTTCTCTTTTTATTTCAATCATTTCAATAAATCCACGTAAATATCGCAGCTATATGTAGAAAATATTCGAACGATTGTCATCTAAGTATAAGGTGTCAATTTGTCGCTTGGAATAACTTCTAATTGAAATACAGTATTGATATAACTATAATTGAAAATTCGACCGAACGTATACGTGTCTAAAGTTGTTATTTACATTTGGTTATAGAGAATAATTCATTTGCTGAATATTGGAAGCCTATAAATGTTCTATAGTATCAGGTTTGAATATTGTTCGAAGTAAATCTTCAAATTTATAGATATTATATCAGTTATATTAATACTTTGACGTTTGATCAAACAGTCTTTTAAATTCAAGTGATAATGCGTAATCGTATAGGTATGTAAGATGTTCACAGAAAACTTGAATCGCCACGTAAAGTATATATTCGTATCTACTCGTGGATATATTTTAAATTAATAAACTGCAAGATAAATAATAATATACATAAAAAAAACAGAAAGAAATTGTTTAAACGTGTTATTAAGTCGACGAGTTATGCCAGATGTGGCTTATTTCAAAGCTAAATAATTATAGATTAAAAGTAGAATAATTAAATTTCTATTATTTTGTAACTTGTAATGGTACAGGTGACCTGTGAAAAAAAAATTCTGCGTAATTCGCGGTCTCTTAGTGATGTTTAGAAGTTGCATTTGTATTTTATTGCATCTCAAATTATATCGTTTATATGTGCTTTCAAATCTATCTTCAATAATTACCTAGATCGCTATTTTTATATACAGTTTAATCTATACTTCATCACCGGTTAAACTAAGGTATAGATTTTCATTATGTTTTGAAGTCAATTAGTCAAGTCCTTCTCGCTTAAAAACTAGAATATAAATTTTTCTAATCGTAAAATAAAAGTTAAAATATCACCCTCGTACATTTGTAATAAAAGAAGAAAGAAAAAAAGATTAAGAAACAAAGAATTCGACTCTTTTCAGTATTTACACAGTATTCATTTCTATGCCTTTTATAATCGTAAGTTTCGATATTTATTATATATCATATTGTTTATCAGTCAAACCGTTTACGGTAAAACTGAAATTGGGCCACCTAGTATTTCATCTAAATTTATAACAAATGTCTCGATCCAAAGATAAAATAAAAATATATTGATACTTACCATGAATAAATCGAATGGTTGCTAATCAATGAATAAAAATAACGTAAAATCTAATAAACTTAAGGGGAACCAGTTTAAATTTATCATTATTCAAATTATTTATAAGAATATAGAATATTAAGTTAGATTACCTTAGGCTGTTTCTAGATTAACACAACGCTATAAGACTATAATGTAAAAATTTGACTTTACACTGGCCACTTTCTGATTCAATTATATTCCGCCTTACATTCTTTCTTTATTTTTCTTTATTGCTTTTTATTCAATCCGAACGTTTATGCAACTTTAGTTTTTGTGCGCCAAGATATCGAACAGGGTTCAATTTAATCTTGGGGGCCTCTGTCTTTACAATTGCTTATTTTTGAGCCTAATAACAAATGGAAATGAATAAAAACGGTTTTGGTCAACACGAGGAAAAAGACAGCAATCAATAATTCAAACATCAGTTTTTTTACAAACTCAGCTTGAGAAGTCTATCAAATATTTTCGAACTCCTGTTTACGTATATTTTTTTTTTATCCCAATATAATTTTTAAGCAGTCTGTTATTTCAATGGCAAGCAACGCCAATCAACTTCATATATGTAGGTATCTAATAATGTAGCTTTACAGAATTAATTTTAAATTCAATAAAATGATTGCATTCTTCTCAGTTAGTCATTGGTTTTTTAATATTTTTGTTTTTAAGGCATTCAACTAGCAACTGCTACTGGAGAAACCGTAAAGGGTGTTACTTGATACAGAAAGCAACGATTGCAAACTCTGACTGGTTTTGTGTGACCATAACGTGGCAACGGTACGTTGTTGTTACTGCATCTACCACAAAATACTTTACCACAATTTCTGCAGTGATGTCTGCGTCTTACTACTGTAAATGCTGAATGACAAGCCATACATCTTGGGGCATCCTGATCTGGTATCCACGCTGGGGCACGCTCCACACATTCTTCTCCTCGTTCTGTTATTGGCGAAACTGTAACAAAAATCACATTACAATCACTGGCAATTAGAGAATCGTCGAGAAATCGGAATATCAGTCTTACCGATGTCTTAGAATTAAAGACAACGAAATAAATGCACCATTAAAATGCAATAAAATTGTCATTCCCGAATTTCGGATAGGTGAAGAAAAAACAAGGAGACCGAGCGAAATATCAACATACTTCTTTCGTTAGTTGGCGTTGTTTCGTCCAATTCATTTTGATCATCTTGAGTATCCTGTTCTGGATTAGTTATATCATCAGTCTCTACAGAAGCTGCATCCTGCTGTGAAAAGGAATCAACACTTTCAGCTTTCACAGGTTCTATTTCGTCTGTAGACTGAGTGCTATTCATGAGAAAAACACACTTTAAAATGTTTCTCAAGTCTGACGCAAAGTTCGTTTGTAACTGATCAGCTACCCCAGCAATGCAGACAAACAGTCGATGAACTAAGTCCTCGGAAGACCTGGAAATAATCGTAGGTCACACAATTATTAAACATACTTTCGGTTTCGCTGAAGAATTGAAAATCAGTTTATAATTTTTCGTGATGGGAAATTCGCAAAGAATTCTTCGGACTGATTCCTACCTGAATTTGGCTCTAATTTGGTTCCTGTTAGCGATCTCGGCAGCTTGCATAGCTAGTGCGATCTCCTCATCATCCTGGCAATCGCTTTGAAATTCGCTAGTTTCTGAGCTAGAATCGCAGCAGCTTGAACAGCTAGAACTAGATCCGATCTCCTTTCTTTTAACGAGAGCTCTTTCCAGGCTAGTAGAATTAGCTCTGGCTACTACCGCCGGGTTTACCAGTCTCATCACTCTCTGGGAGTTATCACTAGTCGGAAAAAGTTCCCTGGAACTCTGCGCCGGGTAATGAACGTTTTCGGCTGTTGTTTGTGCCAGCTCTGGTGCTAAACCACTTTTATCTGTCCTACGACCAAAACCGTCGTTATTTAAACCCGTAGCTTCTCTCCCGCTAGTTTTCTTCCTGATATTAACAACGTGGTCAGATCCCGCTGCAGTTTTATCGTGTCTATCTCTCTTCACCGAATCCCTCCTCTTCATCCTAGCCAACTGCTCTGATCTTGATCTTCTATGATCTAAAAGTTTCCTGTTTTGAATAGACGAATTCCTGTGCAGTTTTTGGACCGATGACGATGTCGTGTATTGGCTACTCTGAGTGCCTCGAGTCTCGAAATGATGTAAGCGTGGGCTCATGTGTGGGCTATGACTTCCAAAGTTGGGCATCTGCCTTGTGTTTTGACTCGGATGCAAAGTGGCCCCGAAACTTGATAGTCGTGGATTTATGCCTCTATCTGTTGAGTTTGATCTTGAACTTTCGGTGCTAGTAGGGGGTTTTACATTCTGTACGCTGCGACACACCTTTTCAATCTCATCCTGGTCTTTTCTACTTCCTCGTCTCTCGTATTTCCGCAAATATCTCCGCCGCTGTTTATCTTCCTTCAATTTTTTTATGGCCATTTTATCTCTGGCATACTTATCTATCTTGTTACCAATCGTGTCTATTTTCTTAGAGGTGGAAGGGCAGTTTTCACACTTTAAATCGCTCCAGAATTCCTTTCTAGAAGTAGAAGCATCAATGTTTAGGTTCAAATTTTCCCAATTTTCCGAATAATTTATCTGAAAGCTTGTCTGATTCGATTCGCACACAGATATCTGACCGTTCCCGTAAGCTAGGCCAACAAATTCCTCGTTTGTACCGTCAAAATTAGAAGAAATTTTTGGAATGTTTTTAGCGCTATCCAATCCGGTTGAATTCAACCCGTGAACTTCTATCGAACTGTCTAAAGAAGTAACAGTCTTAGAACTCCTTAAGCTACAAACACACGAGCTCTCTGATATGGTAGAGTTCTTTCGTTTTGGTGAATTTAATTTCGAACAAGAGTAACTAGTGTTCTCTTCATTGTCTTCCTCCTCGTCGCAAGTCTGGTGCGCGGTCTGGTCAACGTCGTGTGGAAAAGTCCTCTTCTCTTCGGGGCTTTTGTCATACAGACTCGTATTTTCAGACGATATCACAGTACATATTCCCGAATCTGTTTGCTCTGATATTTCATTTTGGCATTCCACATCGGAGAGGAGATTAGACAATGTTTTATTGGCCTCGGATATCAGTTTCTTCGAGTCTATATCAGGCAGAGAATTCTGTATGTGTATTCCCTCGCTGGTGACGTTATTCTCGTGTGAAACCTGGTTGAGTAGGTACTGAGTTTGTGAAATTTCAATGCTTTCAGAAGCTCCTAAGATTTCTGAAATATCAGGGTTCAGATAAGTCTCGTCACTCTGTAAACTGTTCTGTCTGCTTTCCTCTTTCGCCACATTTCTAGCTGATAAAGACACGCTGCCTTCCGAACTACCCTGACTCTCTACATCCAAATTAAGGCTATTTCTACCTGGATTATTATGACTTTGATCAAAATTATTCACACCGTCTCTACAACTTAAGTCTTCTTGCCTAGGAACAATATTTGCAATGTTCAAGTCTTCTGTTTCAACTTGAACACTGCCCTCACTTTCAACATCCGCTCTTATCGCGTCTCTATAACCTTCGCAATAGATTCTACCGCTTTCCCTCTCTTCTGTGCAATGTGGATTCTGACTATGAACCATTGCGCTCTCTTCTATTACAGAATTATCGATCGTGCTATGATTTTCTTCAACGTTTGTTGTTGGGGTTAAGTTTTCAGGCCTTGTATTAATAATCGTTCTACTCTTATCAGACTTTTTACTTTTTTCATTCTGATATCTGTACTCCAAGCATCCAACATCATTGTTTAGACCATCATCATCAGTCCGTTTGTTACAGTCTTCGTCTAATATCTGAACTGCATCGTTTGCCACTTCGTCCATATTATTCCCGGTGTTTTTAGTCACGGTATAAAAATCGACAATAAATTCTTTGCAGTTTGGGTACCCCGTGTAAAAATTATGTACAAATTCCTCGAGGTCAGGAAAATCTTGGCAAGCTGATTTTGATGTTTGGGTTATTGGCGCGGAAGGCTCTTCGTTAGAGCAAAGAAGTTTCTCCAGCATGTAGAGCTCGCGATTATTCAAGGTCCATAGTAGCTCTCGTATCTTCAGAAGCAGGGTCTGAAAATTGCATAGAAAAATCAAGTTATTAGTGAAAATTAACACACGAATTGCAAATTTTATTCTTTTTTTTATATAAACAAATTGTAGAACGTTATTGAACATCTTTACTCACTCTAAACGGTCGGAACATTTCGCTCAATGTTTCAGCGGAATTCAAGCATAAAGGTCCACCAGGAGGAGCCAATAAGCCAGAAACTATTGCTAGTCGTGGTATCGTGAACATCAAGGCTGGCTCGTAGTTGTCTACATCTGCTTGCCTTAGAAGACCTCGTTCCAGTGCTCTTTGAAGCGTTTCCGAAAATAATACACAAACTAACTCTTGTTGTTCATATTCTTTGGTCGATTTAACTGGGACCATTGCTCCCACGTAACATAATTCAAAATCGGCGAATAAACGATCGAAGATTTTTAGAGATTCGATCAGTTTTTCTAAAGACGGTTCCAACGGGTTTTGAGCCTGAAAGGAAAACAATATAAAGAATCAGGGCTGGAAAACAATCATGATTCGAGAACAAAATCATTTTTTGAGAGAGAAAAAAAACATACTCATTCTTTTGAATAAAATCACCGTTTGGAGAAATAAGGAATATTTTTCGAAAAAGTATTAATTTTTTTTCAAGAAAATATCACTTTACGAGAAAAATGAACAGACTAAGAATTGGTGGATTAAAATCATATTAATTTGATGTTCCCACTTTCTTTCAAGCTACATAATAATTGATGTATGCAATAGAAGACAGTTTTTCGCATCAGAAGTATAAATACGCACCGGAAGCTTTCTAATCCATTAGTGCATGGTATGATTTTATCAGAAGTGATTCAATTGAAATAGCGATTTTAAGAATCTGATAAAAATACGTAGATAGAAATCATGATAAGGATTATTGAAGACACTACGTGATACATTTAAGTGAGCTTGATAGACGTACGTGCTCTGGTTGTAAATAAATTCATAATTACCTTAAGATTCATGTGACCCTTGAGAGCGTGATCTCTGAGTAAATTTCTGACGATTTCCAAAGATTTAGTCAAAGCTTTAGCGAGTGGTCTCATGGCAGAGCTTTCGGCTTCTCTGTTAATAATTGACGAACCAGCTGCCAAACATTCTGCACCGAACCATAACTGACCAGCCAGATTTTCCTGCATTACATCGTCGGGAAATTTAACTCTAAAATCTCTGTTCGCTCTATTGTCAGGAATAAGGTCGTCCATAATCTGATTACATATAGTCAAGACTTTGTCTTGACAGTGACGCAATTGATTTACGAGTGTCGTACATCTTTCTGGTTCTTGACGACCGTCGAAAGAATCTAACTCGCATGCGACTGCGTTTAATGATTCATCGGCGTAAAAAAACTGTGCAAGTAGCGATGTGTCGTCTCTCTGTAAAGTGAAATACACAATTTTCTTCATTTTTTTTCTGATCAATTATTAAAAACATTCAACACATAAATACATTTGATTCATTATTCCACTCATCTCTGACGGTGAAATTTTTTCAAATTTGAAATATCTTTATTGAAAGAAGCTTATCACGTACAGTCATTATTTAATGGAGTATAAATTAATTTTCTCAGGATATTTCCATGTGATTCTACATCGCTTTATAAATTATACTACACGGGTATATTTTGTTTATATTTGCACACCACACGTTCGCCTGCATATATCGTATGCTTTATAGAACAATGCCGCTGATTGTAGATTATAATTCATGCACACAGGTGAAAATCGCTAGAATATATTACTGCTCTGCATTAAAATATAGGTAAATCTTTACGAGATGAGAATAATTGATTGAAATGAAGAAGGCTAAGAAAAATATTATAGAATATTTACGAGATAATTATAATTATCTCTGTCGTAAGTTTCCAGGAGATTTGACATATCCTTCCGCTCTACCGCAAGATGAATAACGCTAAGATTGTATTTATTTATTTCGAGGATGATATGATCATCCAAATGAATGAATGATTATTTTTCATATTTTGTCGGATCGCTGTCTATAGACTGAATTCATGCGGCGTCGAAGATTATACAGGGAAAGTGAAGTAGAAAGTTATTTGAAATAGAGAAAAGAAGATAACGCAGCAATCTGATATCAACGTGAAAAATTATTAATAGGCACAGATGAAAAAAACTGCATCTCTATTTATGTACAGATGTTTTAGCAGCTGTTGACTATGATAAAATATATAAACAGCTTAGGTTTCATACACCACGTACTTAGTTGATAACAAATAACTGTGTATTACATATAAAGAAATAAAGATCCATACCCAATCGAGTTTTATTCGAGTTTTATGATTAAATTTACAGACTTTGAAACGCGTTATGATTTCTTATAAATTTAGAGCGTTATCAGAGATAAGATACTCTCCTTGCAAGATCTTGTATATATTGGCGCAAATATTTTTCGGTTGATATTGTTTATAAATATAATTCCGCAGATCTTAGATTGGAAATAATGTTAGAAATATTAGAAAATTTTCCGTTCTAATACTCAGATGTCTATCAATACCTTTTACGATGAAGTTGAGAACAAGAATAATCACTGAACGCGATTATAATGGATAATTGAATAAACTTGGAAACGCTGAATTCAACGTTTCGCAATGCAGACCCATATATATACATATATCGGAGACAGGTTAGTAAAAATAATAATTATTCAAACCTTAGACGTAGTGCAAATAAGTACATTGAATTCAAATATCTTCAGAAATACGATAGGTTTGACGAAGTCGAAGACAGCTGGGGTCTGCTCGACACAACTGTTGTAACGTAATATACATTGAAAATGAGAAGACCGTTTTTCCTTGATATTATGAATACTTCGAAGCAGCTCATATCCTAGTATATCTTTTCTCCCATAATGTGGCTGCCACGTATACTATAACTACAAATACATGTATATAAGTATATTTATATGCATCGGAATTTTACAGAGTCGCGGTGGTACGTTGTTGTGTGACGCACAAATATATCCCGAGAGAACGAACGAAATTAAACATTATTACTTCCCGCAACGTGTATATGAAAGAATTTTTCCTATATCTATACGAACGTCAGACACTGATGACTATCGGTATTGCTTAGGTAAAGAATAAAATAAAATCGAAGTTTTGGGTCGTATCGAATAATTATAATTATCTTGTTCTTGACCGTCGAGAAAACAACATTCTCAAAGACTTCTGCTATTATAACATTAAACGACACGCTTTGGCCTCTTCTTATCGTACTTTTAATCCCGAGTAAAAAAACCGACGCAAATATGCCTTGAACGAGCTTCTTTAAATTTTCGTTGCGTATTTCAGCAGTTTGCTCACTCGCTTGTTTCACAAAGTGCGATCTTATCGCCAAATGTTTTTCGCTAAATAAAATAAACGCCTATATAAATATGTATAGACGCATGTACGACTATTCGTTGGGGGTCAAAGCCTTGCCCCGTCACCAGTCGAGCACTTGCGATGAAATTTCGGGGATATCAATATATCTGAAATGTACGGATTAACGAGAGCCAATTTTAGTCTCTTTTATATAATGCACTTATCATGTATTACAGTTATGTTACATTATTTCGGAAACTGACTTTCCTTCACTCGATAAAGAGGGCGATAATTTTTTATCCCCGCGTCTCAAGTCTGACTCAAGTTTAACCGCGATAAAGAATATCGTTCATTCAATAACCAGAAAAACGCCCGCAGCTAGAAATCCGGTCGGAGCTTTTTGCGGTCGTAGGGGAAGACGATAAATTTATCATTCGTATCATTTGCCGAAGAATATTCTTCGTTCTTTGTAACAAAAACGAGGGTTTCAACCGAACATATTTCGTTTTCTTTCTACTTAGTCTTCATTTGAGAATGACATAATCAACCCATGAATTATTATTCGAAATTTTGTTGAACACGGTCAGAGTAACGTTATTATGGATTTTGAGAAATTTATTCCCAAACATTTCGTATTACATAGTCAAGTACCTACTCGTCATGAATAATTTAGAAAACTTATTGAACTTCTGAATGTTCAGTTTATATATTCGATTATGCGTATTCGAGTACCCAAAAGTTTGGCCAATATATTGTGTATGAGAAAAGCAAACATTACTGCGATGTACTGCTGCTGTGTGTTTATTCATTTTTGGGAATGTTTTTAGAACAGAAATTCGAAATCGCGGTACAGAGCTGAGTGTATAAAACATACGGCAATACTACCTCGTCTATGGATGAAAATTGTCATCGATGCTATAAAAAAAAGTTGAAATTTTCCCGAAAACTTTCGAAGATAATTGTAGCATGCCTCTCAGTTTCCTGCCTCTTTCATTTCGTGAATCAGATGGGAAGTGACGCGATTCATCGTGTAGAAAGTGTATCGCAGGTTAACGGATATTTGATCTTGAGATAAAACCGCGATCGCCGACGATTTATAACTTTTGTATATAATTAATTTAGTATAGGAAATGAAAAGGGAAGAAAGATCGAATAAGCAGACTGCGGACATGTGTATATATAATATATATATACATACCGTTGATAAATCTGCAGCGGAATCGTAAAACGATCACGTAATCCCACGTAGATTTCTAACCGTTGGGAAATTGAACAATTATACGACAGCGATTATACATTATATTCTATTTTGTTTTCGTGTTGTTTTTAAACAACGCATCGGTGAGTTGGTGATACATGTACTTGTTCCGAAGAATTTATTTCGAAACATATTAATACACATGCAAAGACGTATTGTACATATGATTATTATGCACGGACTTATTATATATCGATCGATAAATAGAAAAATATATACATACATATATAATATATTACATACGATATAATTATTAATTGAAATTAAAGAAAAGAAATTTGATATAATATTTTGTCAGTTTTATTCTCTACAGATATATAAATACATATGCGTTTACATACACGTAAAAAGCGGTCAAACCGAACCGACTAACCAAGCAGGCAGGTTCTATACAAACCGAGAAAGGTTCTACTTTCGATGTCGTTTTCACTCGGGCATGGTTACCATATTAATACGCCTTCTTCGTACGTATAGACATATTTTATTCGTGCTACCTTCTACAATATCCATTTATAATAATAATAATAATAATGCCTTGAATATGGATAAAATGTCTTTATCTCTTTTCTATAATTTTTTTTTTACTTTTCGTTTCTACATCCGCCTAGTAATTTGGTGAAATCGTTCATATAATATAACAAAACGTAAGAAGATACTATCTCCTACTACTTTCTTCCTTATATTTGATTAGTTTGATAAAGTTTTATAATAAATACTAGACGAGTTGAACTCGATTTATTCTATAACGAACTTTTGAAAACAAATATTTTATTTTATCACCTGTATATAAGAGACTCACTCATCGCGAGGCCGACTTTTTTGTAATTAAAAATCAATTTTCCATCAGTTCAATACATATAACGGTGGTGAGAAACGACGAGCGCGCAGAAGAAGATGAATCGTTCTAAATTGACGGCTTCGAGTACGTACGGCGTCGTTCGTTTCGATAGATAATATCGAACGCATATTTCGCGATTATTTTCATGCGAAATCGGTCAAGTAGTGAGCTGCGTTTTTGAATATAATATACGAAAAATGCAAAAGCCATATATATATATGCACGTGTGCGAATAGGTACAGCTAGGATCAATAATATAGATACGCGAGAGAACAGGGTACTTACAATAGCTGTATGTGCCCGAAAGTTATTCCTGAACACCGAAACGGAGAGACTCGAATGTTTGTAATCGACAATATAATTAGTCTCCCGAATAGCCATCGAAATAATGATGATAATAAATACGAAGGACGATGCTCGTTCCGTATTCGAAATTCGTACATTAGACGGTATATTGTAATCGTTATAGAATCGCTTAGAAATCCATTCGCGTAATCTAACAATATGCTAACGTGGAATCGAGCTGTTGGACAGATAAAGAAAGAAAAGGAGGTGATGAAGAAGGACAGAAAGGAAGAATTAAATTAGACACAAAGTGAGCTACTGTTAGTAAACAACTGTATAAATCGACGTGTAAATTTGTTCTCCGCGTGGATCGGATAAAGGCGTGACGTAACCATGACTCCATCATGAGGTGAGCTACTACGATTCATGATGCCACGAATTTTCAGCACAAAACTACATAGTTTTACTGGCACTGCTGGTTCGGCTTCGATCGAGTCGTATCTCTCTCTCTCTCTCTCTCTCTCTCTCTCTCTCCGTTGTATGACTCATCTAATGATACCTTTTGTCTTTATCTTTTTCTTTCTCTTTCTCTCTTGCAACGTAGATACGTACGTACGCCTGGAGAGTAGTTCCCCTCGGCCGAATGACTGGTGGGAAAAATCGGCGCTTTCAAATGGTACGTAATGTAACGCGCGGACGGTTTCCCAAGCTGTTTAATTATTCCAGTTCAATTTCACAGATTTATAGGCTAAATTCCCTGACAGCTAGTTTTGAGGTCACGAACGATTGATATTACTAATTATTACTAAATTGGCCTATTCACCGTTACTCCTCTAGGGAGTCCGCAGTATTTTCGGCAACAGCTGACAATGAGTCATTTAACGTACCGTACGTATTGCAGGATTTTTACCACCGCTGTACACACCTATACACAGCTATACGTTATAGGTGTAGGAAATTCAATAAACAAAGAGATTTAGGCGTATTTTAAACTTGTAATAAAGAGAGCATTCCACTTTTTGCGTCGAGTCTAAATAACAATCGTATATTACGTTTCTTTAACACATAAATGTCCGAAAGGCTCTCGAGGACTAACGTATGCACACTCCTTTAATACGGAGAATTTTATTGTAACCATATGAACAACGGTGACTATATATATGTATAAATAATTCAGTGTCACGCGATACGACTGTATTTGTTATACCTGCGCCGGTTGCCAAGGTTCTGAAACCAAGACGAGAACAGAGAAGTAAGTAAGCAAGCAAGAAAGAAAGAAAGATCCATGGACCTTATATGTTTATACATTTACTCCTTGACTAATATTAAATACTTTTAAGTCAAGAACAAAATGAAATCCGAAGGTTACTCCACCTGTCTGTCGATAGAATAATAAATAGATAGTGTCGATTACTGCGCTAGTATTGTATAGCCTCAAACAGAAAAATAGATAATAACATGCAAAAGTCAATCCACTCTCTAACTGGTCAAGAATTTCTTTTTTCCTATCATTTGCCCGACAGATTTCCCTTCGCAAAATATATTTTTCGTTTTCGTTTTTCTCGATGCATGAAACACGCAGTTCCTTCTCTACTATTTCAAAGACATCGCGGGCGTACGGCACATACTGATTTGCTCCGCAATGCTCATGCGCGATTGTTACTTGTTTATGTAGGTATAACAAAAGAATAAAAGAACAAAAAAAAAAAAATTTATCGAAGAGAGCTGCGTTGCTTTTTTTTCAAATCCATTTTTCTTTCCTTATCATACATATCTACTGGATATACCATATTCTATAGGATTGAAATTATACTGTGTATTTATTCAACGCAGACACGTAGCAGTCTAGTCGGACCGTCAATTGAAATGGTAAACAAATGGTGGTAATCGACGGAGATATGTACGGTCAGCAGTAGTACGTGTACCATATAATGTTTTGCAGCTTTGATACAACATTGCGGAACAGATATTAACATGGTTTTTAACATGCGTTATTCAATAATATGTACGTGAATGATTAAGAGTTTGATGAACAGATAGGCATAGAGCGAGAGAGCGAGAGAGCGAGGGAGAGAGACAGAGAGAGAGGGACAGAGAAAGAGAGAGGCGTTAGACGGAAAGTATTACCTTAGGCCTGTAGAACCATTTTCTTATGGACTCCATGACAAAAATCCTCGAACGTAGGGCTCACAAGCGCCGTAGATGATCGCTACGAGGAACACATATCGAGCACACTTGTCAGCGTCAGATTGCGCCTCTTTTCCCCGTCAATACGGAGAACGGCGATTAGGCGTAATGCACGCGGATGCGTCGATTGCACAAATCTAAATAATCACTTGTGAAACATGCTTGGAAAACTGGCCGACAGGAGTCGCGGCGTTATGGCAAAGAGAATGACGAACCGACAAGTCGATCTTATACGCATGCGCGAATTTGGCCTCGATCTGTGCCTCCTGGATTTTCTTCTCAGCGCCGCCGACGTTTGTTCGTTAAACTATTAATTCTATTTGACCTCGCAGCGCGAAATAAATTTCTTTACAACTTTCGGTGTCTTTTTAATATTGTTATTCTGTTTTTGAGATAGAAAAACATTTCTAACATACTTTATTCGGTTCAGTATTCGAGTATTGTCATCGATCGATGACGCGAACGGTCGCTAATTATTTATTCACCGAGACCAGATATTATAAGTTTTCTACGCGCCTGTCAATTTGAAAACATTGTATATTATTGTTATTCATTTATTCAATAAATGGTTTATGGTTTGATAGAATCAATTTTATTTCAATGCCAATTATCTCGACTGTTATTCATGTTTATCGCATATACTAATTAACAGATTGTCAAACGTGCATGATACATGGATTATGAATCGCGATAAGACCGCATGCTTTTTTCTGTTAGGATTTATCACGTATTCGAATAATGTAACAGCGAAAACTACAATTCTGGTTGAAAAAACAATTCGTAAAAATCTATAGGAACCAATAAAAAGCGATGGGTATTAAATAAGAATTAATTAGGTCAATTGCAAGAGCCTTTGATTGCCGATGGAGAATGAATAGGAAATAATAGGAAATAACGATTGTCTATTGGATATTGAACTTTCATCTGAGCGAATCATGTTCACGTCATTCTACGATACAACTGATTATAAAAGACTGAGACCAAAGGCAAGATATTATTGGCCAGGCCTCCGATTTATCATGACTTTTTTATAATGTCTGAACTCAATATATAACATGTGCCTTGCAAGGAATTTTGGACTAAAAAAAGTTACCTCAAAATGGTTAAGAATGGTGTCATTCTTTTTTAATTATACAGCTCTTATGTCGTAGAATTTTTTCATGCGAAGGGCATTGTGAAAATTGGAGTCCAGAATGCATTGGTTTTTAGTTGAGAAATTTTCGACTGGGCAGGAATAGTGAAAAGTACTTTTTAATATGAGGAAACGACGGAACAATTAATATTTTAGTTCACGAACAGGTCAAATTGAATATACAAGCGGAATACGGAACAATGAAAAAGCATTTCAATACTTCAGGACTGAGTCTTATACATACAGGCTTAAGTTTATCGGAAGAATGAATCTAGACCAATATGTATCAGTTCAAAGATTACAGCGCTTAAGGGTTTTTGCGTTTTACAATTTTCGTCATAATGAAAACAGTGACGCAAAATTGCAAGAAAATACATTTTACAAATATTCGTACGCAAACAATTGACGTACATGAATTTTTAAGAAAATTAATAATTTGACGTAAAACTCATACGGTCATTATCCACAACCCATGAAGTGACAAATTTTGACAAGATTAAACTGATTCTGCATCTGCAAAGTAATGATTCCACGATATCCTTGTAGTACGTTTGTTCGCAAACACCTTATGTCGTTATACATTCGGTTATAAATTTATTCTCGCTTACCTAGAATATAGTTTATCTCAATACTCCAGAAAAACATGAGCGCAAGTTTAAAAAAAAATACCTTATCAATATTATACGTGTAGAGCTGCTAAACAAGTATGTTGTGTATACGCATACGTTATCGTGGAATTAGTGTAATCAAAACCACACACGTAATTAATCGTTGATATGTATGAATATATGTGGAAAATATTATAAATAATCTGTATAGATTCGGGGTCAGTTTACGAGTTACGACACTCGCCGAGCTATGTATGTAAATCTATAGATATACATTTATACATGGTATCTCTGCTTATAGGATCCGAACCCCGTGTAGGAAAAAAATTACACGCGCAATCTTCTTAATGAAAGCGCAACAGCTCGGCTGTTTTGTAAATTGTACGATTATTGTTTCGGGGCTGGTGTGAAATGTTTATTGAATTGAATCGAGTACCACTCGAAATAATTGATTTTGCTGCGTTTTTCCTTCTACATACTCCTACGTGCGTGTTACGTTCAAATTAAATGATTTCCCAGCGTTCGCTTTTAATTAGATATAGGATATTCTTTAATCACGTATAAAGCAATAGGTAGATACCCGCTTTTATACAGCGAGACTTTTTCTGCACCGATATAAAATCAAATTGAATATCTTACAAGATCTTATAAATACTATTTTGAAACACAATTAATTTGTTCACTGTTTTATTCATCGTCAATAATAAATTGTCCAATACTCAGTGTATGCATTCGTCTTCTTATTCATCAATTGCCTTCCTGTGTTTATTTATTTATTATTTGATTATGCCGAGTCGCAAAACTTGATCGCAAATGCAGTATATGGCCACACGTATTATTTTCAGGTACATAATTACTACAGCACGTGCAAATTATGGATTCACTGGGTGAAACAATTTTGGTAACGTTGGAGGAATGCAGGAATAAAAATCCGATGAATACTGAAATTCTGAACTGGATAATAATGATTACATTTGTTATAAATCTGAATTCGCGTATAGATATTTTTTTTCAAGGACGTTCATATATGGCGAAAAGGTAACTGATCCATTCTTCTTCATTTGTTTCTCACAATGAACCAGATTTCAAGATTCTCGAACAACACAGTCAGGAGATATAATATCAGAGACACGAATCGCGTCGTGAGTTGATTATGGCAATCGCGATACGCACGTAGTCGCAGAAAGCATATAGTGAGAAAATCGCTTTTGAGTTTCACTCACAAAGGTGACGAGAATGAATATTGCCAGTCTCTGGTGACTGGTATTCATAATATATTCGAACGTCAAGAGTTTCTGTCACCTAAATTTTTATGCAGAAGAAGATAAAGAAGAGGAACAACATTTTTTCCCATATCAAATCCTCTCTTTGAATTCAAGGTTTTCTTTCGTATTCAAGAAACATTAATATCAAAATGGGCATGAAATGTGTATTTTTTCTTAAATTGCAATTAACTATACTTCATACATCTGGCGCTGTGAAGTTCGTTAATGTTCAATGATCCTTTGTAATTACTTGGAGACATGACTTTGGAAATGAACACCAGATGTCCCAACTTTAATAAATTTTATGCAACTATCATTTCCTTACTTTGAGGGAATATAGGTAAATCATCATTCAGCTTCTTCGAAATTTTAAAATCACAATTTTGCATCCCATGCCTATACTGAGCCCTAGCTCTGAATCGTATCCATCGTCCAAAGGAAAAGGGTTTCTTTTACAATTGGTGAAATAAGTTGAAGTAGTGAATTCATTGTTCGAAGATTTCGGATTTAAGTGAAACAGGAGAAACATCGACGTCAATGCAAAATGAATTGCGGTTTGATTCCGTAATGTTGGAAATATCAAATTGTCATCATGTCCTGGTCTATGATATCATATAAAATAATTATTCAGTCATAAAATCTCAATTATACTCTGATTGAATGTCTTTTAATTTTTCACATAGCTACCACAAGCATCGAGCGTACGATGCTTTACCCAGCATCCAAGATGGTTGCGAGCTCGGCTAAAATAACTCCGAAGCTATCTTGAAGCTACCAGCAGCGTCCAAATCATTTTCTAGGAGAAAATGATCCGCACTAGATATACTTGAGTCAGCCAGGCTTGAAACAGCCAATTATAACATCCGCCACGTCAAGCAACAATGTGGCTTGATAATAATTAGAATTTGATTACCCGTTCTATTGTAACGAGTCGTTGAACATCGCTTGTCTTCGAAATGTCGCCTTGTGAATTATACCGCATTGAAACAATAATAATCTTAACTACAGACTAGCGGTTTTCGGCTAGAACATCCCTTGACGAGTAAAACAGGTGGCTACGTGCCACATCCCTTGCCCCTGGGAGGGTAGTGGCGTGGGAGAACTCTTCTTATAAAGGACCGGTGGCAGCCTTCTTGGTCCATTGCAACCGCAGATCTCACACTCGCAAGAGATACAGACAGTTTCCGTATTCGCGAGAATAAAGTCATTCAAAATTCTGCACATATTTAAGATATCCACCGACGTTTGAACCGCGTTAGAAAACCTCGAAACTTGCCGATTAATTCACACTGCTTCTTAAAGTCATCAAAAGTGATTAGGTTCCCCGCGATTTTCTGCAGATATACGAACAGTTTTTGCTATTGGAGATATTTGTATCAGGGGGAAATTTTCGAGTAAGGTAAGATCGTTAGTTCAACTTTTACATCGTTTATTCACTTTTCGATTTGCCAGAAAAAAATAGGGTTTTACCGGCCTTTTGGTGAAATTCAATATTATAATTACATGTTCGCGTTCTTTTTAACAATTACGTATTTCTCTGCAAAATGCTCTATTAGGAGTAGAGGCAAGATTTTGAAATTGACCAGGGTACATCGCTTGAGTGATCACTTCTTGGGCGAAACTAATCCATCAAAAAATGTCGAGGAAACGAATTTCGAGTTGAGAAGTGACAGTAAGGAGCTCACGAAAATTCTATATCGTAGCAACGTGTTAGATAGATAAAGCCAATGCTGCAGCCTATAAAATAAACGGTTCTATGGCAGTGAATCTATTTCATATCTACTGGCGCGAAATTGCCTTTTGGCTCCTTTAACAGTCGTATTGCCCTCATATGACGGCAGATACGGTTGTGGCTGATGTCCAATAGATTCTTGATAGAAAAATATTCATCAAGACTGGATGCACAGCAGCATAGCCATTACTTGAAGTGAAATACCGTGGAATAGATGTAGTTAGAATCGAAATTAAAAAATAAAACTTCTGATCACTGTTAGACAAAATTCAGTGACGACTAACATAAGTAGATTAGCAATAAGACGAATTGGTCGGAGTAATTTTTCACGGATTTCGAATAGAATGAATAAAAAGAATTTCATTTCGTGGCGGAATCAATTCTTGGGATACTTTTCACCTTATTTCAATCCGAAGTCCTCAATAACTGAGGAGAACCTATTCGTTTTAGTTCACTGGAGACTATCTGCAGTTTCGCGATGAAGGATGCATTACATGCGTTTGTCCTATATTCGCAACTAATAGTAAAGAAGAGTAATACCGAGCAGTATGATAAAGTGTAGTGAGTGTAATGACTAGAGTTGATCAATACTGTAGTGGTTCAATTTGCCAAAAGTTCGAATAGGTCCTTTTAATGCCACAAGCTATCGAAATCCTATGATTTTGGCCTCGTTATGCATGAAAGGTCTCGAATATCTTTATTCCTCGACCACTGTGTTGGAAAATTACCTTTGGCCTTTTACCAACAGCAGATTAGCCATTGAAGTCCGAGTGCCCATATTCACAAATTAATAAATTGTAAAAATTAATCATTTTTAAATGGTCACGCCGTGATATATCGTTCTTTCAATATCCTTACATCCTGGAAAGGAGTTATACTCTGTGCAACTCAGAGGAAGCCCTGCTTTACCCATAGTAGCTAGCAGCTCTTGGATTACCGACAGCTTGTGACGTTTTTAGGCAATACAACAACGGCAAAGCATAATTTTACCCAGTGAACAATGTCGACAAATAGGGGCACTGCAGTTTACCTCAGTTAGAAGAATGCCTTCGAAATAAGCCCTCGATGAATTATATTTGCGATAGATAATTAATAAACCAGTAATCGCGGCCTCAAATTTGCCCATGATCAGCATTGAATCATATTTTTATACTCACTTATTGATTATCAAATAGTTAGCAGACTCGATCCTCACGTTTTGGACCACTCGAGAATATCTAAAAGAGATTGTTTCTCTATATCTTAGCACGACAACTGACCGTTAAATCGGAAACGATCGCCCGAAGGAAAAATTATACAATTATATCACCAACACTAGGAGAAAATCCAAGGGTGTAGTAGTAAGGCTAGTGTGAATTTGTAGCAAGTAATTGCATAAGTTGCGCGCCCACTATACTCTAGGTATATAATAAAGAGGGACTAACTAATAATTGCACAAACAAGGAGCAAAAAGGGTTGAAGATATTCGTTCCTTCTTATTTTTACTCGATTCTGTGTCTCTGAGGCTTTAACCGATTGTCTAAGAGGAAATTAGAGAGTTCCCGAAGATTTGTCTTATTACCGCATCTAGGGAAACGGTGATCAAGATTGAAATTAGACTTGGAACAAAATTGCATTAGGAATATCATTATACCCTCGAGGCTGCAGGTAAGCATCAAAAATGATTAGACAACGTCAGGGACAAAGTTGCAGGGTACAATTATTCGCAAAATGTATAAAACGAATAGCTGCACCAGGGCCTCCGTTGAGGTGAACAATAAGACTGATCCTCAGGACTCCGTCAGTTCATAAACGATAAAAGTTAGAATGCGAGGCATTAGCGGGCTCCAGGCGATATTGCCACCCCAAGCAATGTGCTATTTCGCGAACGAATGACATATATAGAGTATTGAGTATCCCCCGTGAATCGTAAGTCGAGAAACTTACCTCTAAGGACTCTTGACTTTACTCGACTCGACTCGACTCACGACTAAGGACCGCGAAAGGACGCGTGCAACGGCACACGGACCCCGCTTATCCAGAGGACACTTAGTAGCACTTACTCTTATCTTAACGACCAGGGACGCGCGTCGCGCTAATGGCACCCACGAATTAGCGAGGGGTGCTACGAAAAATTTCAAAAACCTCGCACCCACACCGCTGTAAATTTGACCTAACTTAACTGCGTGGAAAATAATTGTTATTATACGAGGAACTCGATCTCATCTTATTATTAAGCAAATTAATTCTCCGAAAGAAAAAGGAATCTGTTTGTAAAGTTGTCCTTCCCGTTTTTCCGGATTTGAATGGAAATATTCTTAGGTACCTGCGCGAATTGGTCAAATTTCAATCTTATGTAGTCACAGTGCAAGAGAAAGCTTTGAGAGGTTATACAAGAAAATGGATTTTTCTTGTTACATATTATTACAGATAGATCTTTCAAGAATATTTGAAAGCGAAGCCGATGTCGAAATTCCAAAAATTGAGGAAGTTATGTGCTCTTGAGTGGAGCACTGCGCGGCCGTTTGCTAGTCCGTGACTCAGAATTGGTAAAAACTTTAATCGCGTTTATCTCGAAACTACATTTTCCGACACGCAAAGAGATAGCTATTTTCATGTATAATGAGAAGAATTTTTCATTTTTAATTTTCAATACGGGATTCCATCGATACAATGCCCACCGTTTGGTCGCGCAAAAAGCGCAGAGGTTCGGGTAGATGGCGATAACTTTTGAACGACTAAGTTTTTTCGCTTCAACCAAATTTTTCCCAATACGGAATAATATGATGTAATCACCATCCGAAGCTCAATAAAATCCACTACCTGCGTTGGTTGTGAAAAATTCGCTAAGATGTTCTTCGACGGTCCGACCGGGTATAACCCCTTGAGTCAAACTAACGAATCGTAAAAGAAAAGTTTTTCCTGCATGCTATTTACGATACTATTCGTGCCTATCGCCGGAGAGGTATTAAAATGGTGAAAGAAAAAGATTCGACCATTCGTTTGTAATTTAATGGGAAACTGAGCCGCTCTAATAGGATCGTTGGGTGTTCGAGCGAATCTACAGAAATTACTGTTCCATCATTCTTTGCGGTAATTGCCATAGATTTAGAATATTTATGTCAGCTAGTTTTGAATGAATAAAATACGAAGAAATTTCATCGGTGGATCCACAGGATCAAAAAATGAAAAATTGTTGTTGCCGAAGGAGTCGGAATATCTTGAAAATTTACACCAGGAAACATTGACATATTATAAATTGTCACATGAGAGTTTGATAAGCATTGAAACAATGGACCCCTCTTTCAATGTGTCTAACTTACCGGTGGGCGGGGTAAAAAATAATTTGAGAAGGAAATATCTCATTCGAAGTACAATGCGACAGATAAAGAGTTTAAGAATTCCGCTCAGGCTAGGCGTCTCGCGCTAACGTACCGTGAACAAAGAAATATTATTGCTCAAGAGGCACTAAATTATACGAGCAAAAGTCGGCTATCGTAAACTATAGGTACGTTACGCGAGTAACAGTCGATAATGTCAGATAAAACTTATTAAGAGTCAGTTGGCAAAACTCGGCGTCATCGCAATCTCAGGAAACACAATAATAATACCACCGCCGTTTCAAGAATAACAATTAGTAATACTTCAACCTTATCGCCCACGTTATATTTATACCTATACCTAGCTACGTATATACGTGAAAGTAAAACACAGCGATTGTTAAGCGAATAAACTAATAGGCACATAATATTGTATAATACTTACTGCTCTATTTACCTGATTACTGTCCTCGATATCATTCGCAGTGTATACATACGTACATTGCAAATGTTTCACTTTTCGTTTAAATTACCCACAGGTACAGCAATTAGAATGCGAATCAGCATGGTATCCGCACCTTTCACCAAGATTTAATAGGATTATGCCTCTCTAATCTACGAATGTACACGTCGACATGTGTATCGTTAACCCTGCGGGAACGGTTTTGATGAGATCTTACATTAGAATGATTGAAGAGATGAAATTAATAATTATCCGTTACTATATGTCTCTGTAGATGGCGCGTAAAATGACTCTGGTAATCTTCGTGGTCTCAATGATGACTCTCTCGCTAGCCCAGACCTTTCAGTACAGCCGAGGATGGACGAACGGTAAACGCGGGGGTCACCCAGCTCAGGTCCTCGGTGGTCTTCCGGGTGATTTCGGGGGCTCTTCTTCCGGAGGTCAGGTAGCTGGAAATCAAATCGTCGACCTGCCAACACCCTGTCAACTCGAGAAGCTGAAGATGCTTTTAAGAGGAACCGCTGGAACCGATCAGGTAAAAATTGGTTTTGACCATAAGTAAATGAAGACAAGGTGATCATTTTTAGTCTGATGAATAATCTTCATGTACAAACTTCTAATTTTACCTATATCAACGCTTAATCTGTTGTCAGATGTATCTGGTGCCCTGTGAAATCATTGGAACCTCTGGAGCCGGTTCTATTCCCGATTTCGCATCGGCCGGGCGTTTTCGTCGCTCACCAACCCCTCAGGAGAATAACAACAGCTATTAAAACACATTGTATTATCCCATATGCTCCCTGGTCCTTATCACGCCTATCCCGAATAACAATATAAAACAATAAAACACAACTTGCTAGAAAATTTCACCGACGTTTTGTTAACTTTGGAGTAGACTGTGTCGATAATGTTTCGTGGTGGTTTTGGTTTCGAAATGTCTTTCCTTAGCGATAGATATTTTTATATTTTTTCACAAATACGGATTCGTTTGCATCACACTAAAATGGTAATGCAAGTTCTTTTAGGCGCCGTTTATTTAACAGGTAAATCGATGATTTAGGATTGATTTATTCGAAACGTTGAAATTCGAATTATATACATATAGCTACGTGCTACTCGTGTAGTTTAGAAACAAATTAATTACCGGGCCTATATACTCTAACGGCTAACCAATAGATGATGGCTGTATACGATTGGAGAGGTTGGCGTTGGGATCTGGGGATTTCGTCTGTCAACGCAAGACAGAGTGGAACTTGGTCGACGAGAGACACTCGCTGATCTTCAGGATTACCGGATCGTTCGATCCATCTGAAATAGTTTCTCGTTATTTGGCGGCGTTGTGAAAGACGGTAAATAAAACGTGAGCATACACGTGAAACGGCCCTGCAGCTAAAGGATAGCCTGGGATCGGCGTTAGAATTCGAGTCTTTTTTAATTAGCAGTAATCACTTCGAAAACCTAAAGTTCAGGTAACGGTATAACGCGATGATTAACTCCGAATCTTCACTCCACAGATGGAGAAAAGATCCTTTTAATAAAGTTGAATTTATTGAATTCGGACTTTGATGTCTGTGCAGCGTCGTTGACCGGATAAAATCGCGAGGACGTATAATCGTGACAATCAATAGAACAGCATATAGTATTTAATACACTCGGAACTTGGCTGTTAATCAGAAACCAATTAGCGAAGGCGAGTCAGAATGAGTTTAATCGCATAAAGTATTAAAATGTCGTCACGAAACTATACGCGAACAATTCCCCAACTCCCTATATACCAGTCTGGCGTACATGAAACGGTTTCCCATCGAGAAACTCCCGAGGGAATTTCCGCAAGTCCTGGGGACTCTATTATATCCTAGATATAGCGCACCTATTACATCTATACCTATAGTACTACGTACATACAACTTGGCTGGTTACTTACGTTATAGCGTCAGCTTAGAGAGGGTACTGTACATTGTAGCTCTCGACTCTATCGTGTCGGGTGATGCTGGTCCAACAGGGGATTCTTCTCTGGGGGTGAACCTTAACAAAGGAGACTGGCAACTGTAAGTGATTAAAGCATAAGTTTCCCCTTACGAAACAAGTGCGTGTGTTGTATTTTTTTTTCTAATTGTTTTATGTATCTTTTCGTTAGAAGAGAGTAAGGTATACATCGAGAAAAATGAAATACGCTATATGGGAACAATTATTTGATTACGTTAACAGATATTCGGTTGGTTCAACCGATTTTTATTTTTTTCTTCTTTGTGAAAATACTGCCGGTAAGACGATATTTCAAACTTGACAGGGCGAAGAAGTGATATCAAAATGGTGTAAATTATAAATTACATTGATAGACCTACGTTGATTAAACGGTTCCCCAGATCATAGTCGAAAGGTGATTTACGTTGACACTTTTCCTCAAAACTCGAGCTTTCGAGTATGTCAGTGTTTGTGGAGCCAATTAACTTCATTTCCTGTACCAATTTGCGTTGCCATGACGGGATAAGCTAAACAAACAAGCATTGACACTGACATTTCTCTTAGCCTTACATTAGTTTCAGAAAAGTGGGAAAAACATCTACTTAATTTTAATATTTGGTTTAGGCTTGAAATGTTGGAAAACAGACACATGGTTACCACCCCCTATAAGGGTCTACATATTTTACCATGGAGTTTGAATCAAATTTCGATCATCCAGTTCTTGATTATTGGCGATTGTCTATAAGTACAGCTTTTAACTAATTGTTTCACGCTGAAGCTCACGTATGCATATAATAGTGAGAATGCGAGTCTATGATTGCGATGATAGAGGTATACGAATTTGAATGGTGTGTTGAATAATTAGAAGCAAAGGATTGAGATGTAGGATAAACGGGAGACTGGAAATCGAAACGAAGAGATGTGCGAGCGCCATTGAAAGGGATTTCCTCGCGCTTAAATCCTCCGCCACTCTTAACTGTCAGCGTTCCTCCAACTGTCACTTGTTCCCGGATCATTTCGCTCTTGTTTTTTGTCGGAGGGTTGAACTTTGAAATGAATATTATTACCTGTGATATAGCAAGAGTCAGAGAAAATGAGACGGGCGGGCGTATAAATACATAAATCAAGCAATCGGCCTAAAAGGCGCGCGGATCAAGAGCGCTTGTCTCGCTTTTGACCTGCTCGGTATTTGTGTGTCGCCTGTCATTTGTCATACGCGTACGAAACAAGAGAACGACGAATGACTTGGGACGACTGAGTGGATAAAACGAATGAAAATCGATTCATATATCTATGTATATAAAAAAAATGCTATTCAAATATGTCGCTTACAGCCATACACCCTTATAAATATACCACATTGATATAGATAAGCGCGCACGCGCTGCGAAATGTACCTAACTCAAGAATAAGGCACAAATGAGAATCTGATGATCCACTCTATTATATACCCACAAAACGGCTTCTAGCCTCGATATATAAATATATATATAACCTGTTCTATTAGAATAAACAATGCCGAATATGGACTCAGGTAAAGTTACATAAAAGTTGACTTTCTCGATAGTTCCTATGATCTTTATAAAGTAGAAAACTATCATGATTGATGAATGTGTTCCTTGACCTATGTGAAATATTCCAATTCGGCTATTCGATTTCGTAAATGAAAAAACGAGTTCAGCGATTGGAAATAAATCTCACGAGCTTAGTTCATTTAGTTCAGCTCTCACGGCACTGTAATCGCATGTTGAGATTCAATATGTTACTCAAAATTTGAACATTTTTTATGCCTAGATATAAGAAAATCAGGTATTGCCTTCGGTCGAAATGACTTTTGTTAATTTCAACGAATCTCTTCGTTTTCGAGGCTTCATCATCCGAGAAACAGGTTTTCAAACAGATGTCGATCTGTCCGACAAGCTCGCCGAATGTTCTCTAAACCTGCTCGATGAAAAGACCTGAAGTTTACAGGGTACTTCACGTTGAGATGATGGGCATGAAAAATTGGCATGTCTCGTTCAATTTGAACGATTGCTCCTACGAGCAAAAATAAGACTCCAAATTTTTGAACGTCTATGTCATGTCAATCTATATTCTGATCATACTTGATTGTGATTTCGATAATTACAGGGTTCTGCAGGGTGATGAAAAGTACCCCGAAACCCCGGCCTTTCCGCCTTGGTTAAGGCTAGTTTATTTCTAGATTTTAACTCTTGTCAATCTGTAACGTTTCTACTATTGAATATCGGAGTTTCCGAGCAGCGGTCCGTTGGGCTGAAACGTTACTCAACAATCTATCGTATATGAAATTATTATTCTACATGACACTTACTATCTTTGTAAACTTGACTGACACGTAGTCTAGTCATCCTATTCGCGAAGCAGGTACGATATTTGTCGTAAACGAAATAGGAAACTGCTCTCTCAGAAATGGTTACCGCATGCCCACGCCGGTGTATGTTCAGATTTCTTTAATACCAACAATTATTTGTTTCCTGTCCGTATGATCTTGGCCGCCCTAACCGAGCCTTACGGATCCCGGGACTACTTGCCGTTTCTCGGTTTCTCTATTTCCGATCGTTTGCGGTTGGGCGCCACAAAATCGAAAATCTTTTTTAGTTTTTTTTTCACACGACTAGCGAGGCTTAGCGGTTTGGCTAGGGCCTCGTTCGGGCCATTCGGCTAGTTGTAGGACGTCTATTTCCACGCCGACTGTTAATAGGTGTCATTATACGAAGTTGTTGGTTTCAATTTTAGTCGCCGGTCGAAAGAAAAGTCTCATACATATACAGAAACCGGACTAGGACCCAGAACTCCACAACGTTAAATCCCAGCGCTGTGTTATCGTCATATAATGATACAACATCAAATTAATTCAAAATTCCAGGAGACAGATTCTCAAATACCAGATTGAATCCAACAACTTTACAACCTTATCCCCGGCATTTCCATTTCAAACAAAGACACTTTCTCTTCAACCCGTTCCATTCAACAGACCGTATAGCTATGGCATATCATCTACCACGTAGTATTATGGGTTCGTTTTGTGGAAACAGGTACCCCGACGACCCCATATACCGTCGTGGCTGGCACACGTGACTCCCTCATCCCCCGTTAAGCTGCTCTCGGCACACGCCCCGGCAATCAATGGGTGATCGTACATCAGTGGTCTATGCTTCCAACTCGGCTATACATACATACATGTTGATGTGCGAGCAGCATACGAGTACGATCACATGTACGTTCACTGCACGGGGTGTTTCGAATTAAAAACTAATCCAATATTAGCTTCAGCCTTGTCTGACGGCACGATGCACGCCAATTATATCTCCCCTGAGTATGTGTCTATATATTATACCGTCCGGCGCGAATATACTATAGATACAATAGCTGTGAGGTGGACGTGTGTGTACAGCATCACACATTATTCCATTTGGAATAGTAGTGAACTAATAAAATCATGAACGTTGCACATACGTTCCCTAAAATTTTATTCAAATGTTTAATCTCGTGGTTGGCTGTGCGCTGCTAGCTCTGCAGACTAATTAGTGGGATTATTGTGATCCAGTCTGCTATGCGAAACGATGAAATTAGCGGATTACAGAATATGTGTACGATTCCGAGTTTTACGTATCATACACGCGCAGGAGTAGATCTATTCATATTATCATGATTTTGAAACCTAAATGAACTCCAACTCTGGAGAATCTCGTTTTTAGCTCATCTCCCCGTTTGAACAGCCTTAAAGATAAGTCTGAATTATGTTCTTTCCTATTTGTTTCATCCTGCTGAATGGACGTACGAGTACTTCCGATTTTGTACGAAAATGAAATCTAGACTTCAGCCAGTTCATCTTTTACAAGAGAATGAGGGATTTCAGGCGGAGAAAAAGCGGAAGACAACTTATTCGAACATTGCTCCTAATCTATTCACTGATTCCCGAATCACATCGTGAGCGTATCATACTGATATTGAGAATCGAAGCTTTCTTATTCACGAAAGCTTCCATAGAAACTACGCCAGCACTTACCGCGATCAGTTACTGGATCTGTGATATTCTACGTCGACGTTTTTGATTCGCTGAATATTTAATAACCGAAGTTATTATACGTGGCACAGTCTTGTCTGTGAATCCCTATACCCACACCTACACATCTATGACTGTGAGTGAATCATACAAATCATAAAGCACAAATTCTTCACAGATGATATCGAGATATGAACTTAAACTCGAGTGTCGGCTACAGGAGACAGGGTAGAAGTACCTTCTTTCGTGAAAAGATGTGGAGTCTGTTAGTCAGTCAGTCCCTTATTCCTTTAATCGGTTTATTTCCCCGAACTATACTCGTCGACATCCTTCTACTTCTTCTTATTTTTTTCCGTCTCATCATCGAAACTGCAGAATAGAAGCCCAGGTACACAGCCGGGGAGTCCCCGTTTGCCGTTCGCCCAGTGAACACAGGATGTGGCTTCGTTTACGGCCTGTAATTGCAGTGGACAGTCGAAAGGTTCCCAACTGCAGCCAGCCCGGTGCCCAATTACTTGAGAGACGACAACTTTGGGACCAAGGCTAGCTGCAGGAAGAAGATTTCGGACGTGAGGAGCCGCGGAGTCGCGGTCGCGTCGCAGAGTATAGAGGTGTATATTATATCATGTACTATACATATATACACGTCAATCTCAATTCTCAGACCACCTGAGCCGTTTCCCTTGGTAAAAAATAACCCCTGAAAGATCACAGGTGAGGCTAAGGTTATGATACCACACGATAAAAAATAACTATATACCTACCGCAACAAATTGTCTCATGTCACAGGCGAAAGGGGGCAGATTATCGTTGACGAGATATTATTACCTTCAGAAAAAATAGTTCTGACCTTGTCTCTTGAATTCTTCACTTTGGAGCCATGAGCCACATTTTTTTAAAATATTAATTGGGAACTCAATCACCTGACAAAAGTGTTCACAAATATTTAAACGTCAGCTTCTTCACACACAGTATACAAGATCGTACTAAAAGTGACATGACCGTTTGTCTTGACCGCTGTTAAAAGGGTCTGAATTTTACAGAGCTGGATAAATTTTTATTTTATAGTATAGGTATACGGAGAAAATATTATCCGGTGCAGGGCATCGTCGGTTTTATTTTTCATCTTTGAAATGTCAAACTTTGAAGCGGTTTAGTTTGAGCTATTATTAATTTTTAAGACGATTAATTATTGAACCAATGAGTAAAAAATTGGTCAGGAAATGTGGTTAGGTGTTTATTAGAATTATTTTACGAGGCTGAAAGTCGAGTAGCTCATATGCATTTCATTTTTTTATGTACAACATTACACATATAGGTACATAACATCACATAGCTTGGTATTTAATAGGTACGATTACTCTTATCCTAGAATATAATATATTTATAATAATAATAATAATATGTATCTTTGATATAAATATGTACAAGATATGCCGTATCAATCCAGATCGAGAAAGCAAATAAATATTTACACGATATGTCATATACCTATCACTTCCTTGCGCGATTTCACTGGATTTTATCATATTTATCTATTTATTTATTCATTTGTTTAGTTCCTTCATTTTTCATTTTCGTACAGTACGTTTAGCCAAAATGTTGCCAATCCAAAATCTCACATTCCTTGTTCAGTTTCTTCGTCATAATAATGCTTATGATCACGATTTGTATATATATTTACATTTTCGCTCGTCAATTCATGTATTTATATATACATATAGTCTTTATATACCACGTGTGCCAGAATTTTTCTCGTCCTTTAAAACGCATCCCAATTTAATCAGGCAAATATATTGCACGTTACCTTAATTTATTCGCGTTTATATTTTCCTAATCCATCATTACAACTCGATATATACTTATATATATATATATATCTGTACCTATTCATTACATTTAACAAATTGGCTCAGTCAAAGGCTGCGGTGGTCCATAGGGCGAGGCCCACTGAGGCATAGGATGCCCCATACTAGGCTGTGACGACTGTTGGACATCTGAATTTGAGGCTGGACCCGCAGAATGCGTTGGTACAGAAGTAGGATATCCCACTTTTCCAAGGGCTTCTGCTTGCAGCGAGAGCATCAACCGATTCGCAGCTTGTCGTTCTGCCTCTCGTTCTTCTGCCGTTTGTCTTCTAGAATCAAAAAAAAAGGAAAAGGGTTCTTTTAAATACGACGAATAAATACATTTCGAACTTAGAAGGGTCGATGTTAGGCTGACTTAAACCGTTTGGAAAAGTATTCTGCGAATTCTTAATTCTGCTGCAGGTTTTACTTGAGGTGATGCTGTACTGTGCTTTTTCATCGAAATGGAAAATCATGACACGGAAAAAATATTTTGTAGAACGAATTTACCTTTGGGGCATCGTTTTGATTTGGATGAACGAACAACGGAGGATCAAAAAATTCGAGAAAAAAAATGGGATGAAAAAGCACGAGTACGGCATCACCTTAGGACCGAAATGAACGATCGGGTTTACCTAAGGGATGAATTTCGACCTGAAATGAAGATTCACTGAAATACTGGGTCGACTTTATAAGAGCATTGTAATGTTGAAAAGGGAGTTGTCCTATCTTCAGAGAGACTCCGTGTCTCGTTGTTTTATCTACTAAAAGATCTACAGGAAGAATCTGCTCGTAAAAAGCTGACTCCACCAAAATTCCTCTCGAATATCTCGAGCCAGATGAAAGTTGGTTCGGAGGAGGGGAGAAACAATGACTGGCGTTGTTGGGGCGGAAAACAGAAGACAAACGTAATAAAGATAATTCGATTCCTCTGCTGTGCCACGACTCACGCTCTTTCAGGGTGGCGCGTCGGCGGCAGGGTGGTACGGAGCCGACGGAACCGACGTGGTTCCCGAAGAGGGTGAGGCAAAAGGGTGTCTGTTTTCTAGCGCTAAGTCTATTAAGAACCCACAAAATGGCCGACTTGTTATTACAGCGAAAGAACTGCAATCCAAATGCCAGAAATAGACCCTTACGCTTTCCACCCGATAAAACAATAACCACATAAAATGAATAAACTTACTGTAAGTTCGTTCTATGAATGAACTAACACCAAATCTTAAAGATCTGCACTTAATAATGACAATTATTTGTTATTTATTGGATTCATGACCTCGGAAGAATCACTCGATAGAATTAAGTTGCGGAAATCTCTGAGTCGACAGGCGATCCGAAGGAGGGAAATGTTCCTTCGATAATCTATAGTGTCGTAAACCGATTTACAATCGTATTTCTGACCCTCGCTCAGCCTGGCGTCAGCTGCGGTACTTCTGTAGTCGGTATGATTTTAAGCGTTGGTCAATTGAACCAGAAATTCGACCGCAAACTATCCGAGTATCGCTCCTTATTGATGTAATAGTCTATATAAAACCTCGCTCACTGCGTCCTCATTCTATATCTCACGTCTTTTTATGATTTTGTCTCTGTATCGTGTGGATTTGATATTATATACCTTATACTTTATACTTAGACGTTTATTTTACTCTTCCGATATCAAAGGTGAGAGTAGGTATCCATACGTATGCCATTTATTGTTAATTGCCTTATTCTAGTCATAAATAGTTCAAAGCTACCGAATTCTTCGGTGTCTGCCCAGTAGATCGAGGCAGGTAGGTAAATGGACGGACAGGTATATACGGCCAGCAATATATATCCATCTAGTTTTCTAAACAAGCGGAAACAGTCAATATTACCCTTTGCAGTCTAGGTTTGGGATCACTGGTACAGAAAAAGGGTCCAGATTGTGGACATTGTATAAATTAACAAGAAGGTAAGTAAGAAGACACCACAATGGACAGTATTGCACTTTTGATTTTTCGCAATGCTGCCTGAATCCCATAGAGTACCAAAATATGTGCGAAACGATTGCGAGCTACGTTTGGATTGGATCAAAGAATGTCTAGAATCGATGTCCACTCGTGGGGTCAGCAAAACTTATCGCGGATTTGATTACCATTTAAATAACGTATGAGCTACTTTCAAGCATTATTCAATCAAGTCGAAGTTCTTGTTGAGTATTTTTCCCGTAAAATAGCAACTTTCGAGCTGGTAGCACGTTGAAAAATGAAAACTTAAAGATTTCAGGTCTTTTTTGGACCACCCTAATATGCATTTCATGTAGGTATACCTTGTAGGGTCTAGCTAAGACCCGTCGACGAAAGAACTAGAGTTAATTCAACATGATTGGCTGACCTGTCTACCTGGATCATCATAATTTGAAAAGCGACACGCCGCGAAGCGCCACTGGTCTTTATAGGATCGGTCTTCCAGAACCTGTTTGGTCCTAATGATAGCGAGATTTCGGGTAGAAATTCATAGCTCTGGGGCTCGGATCTCTGCTGGACTCCATCCATCACACGTAGGTTAGATATTAAGGAGTAAATTTGAATAAAAGTTAAAATAGTACACAGCTACCGATCGCCTTCGTTGTCCCTAGCTCGCGGTTGTATATTCAAAGCAAAAGAAGGACTCCAAGAGATAAACAAAGGAACATTGGAATCGTTTAATTACCGACCCGCAGAGATTAGCTCTAATGGAACGCCGCTGTTTCGAACTTAAACCCTTGTCGTTGATTGGCTGCTGGATGTTCGCTGGCGCCTGGTAGACCGGAAGATTTTTCGAGAACGCATTTCTTACATCGAGTCGTGTCCGAGTTTACCAGTCAGGGAGAAAAGTCTTTGTTTATTACCAGCTGTCAAGTAAAAAAAGTCCGTGTATAGTCCAGTTGTATAGAAGTCGTGGAATTCTGTCGCACAAAGATTAGATCGGAATCCACTCTTCGTCACGATAAAGTGCAATAACCGTTATTTACAAGGCTTGAGAAAAAATCTCTAACACAAGAAATGTCAAAAATCTTTGCACATGGTATATGCAGTACATATCCACATATCTCCTCAATTCATCAACTTTTACATCGTCATATTTGTAATACAGTGGAAGTAACGTGTCTCGGTTAAATTGAGTCGACTAGCATAGTCGAGATATTATAATTTACAATTAGCAGATGATTTCTGAAATCTAGCGTAAATGAAAATCGTTTCTGGATAATGATAAGGGTTACGTGCGCAACCCTGCAGACTTCACCCGACCCCCCACGTGTTACATACCCTGCAGTCAGCGAGAGTCAGGACGAGCCGCGGTCCCGCGGGGGATAGAAAATGTAATCGGCAAACCACCCTCAATAATTAATTACTAACCCGGTTAATTACTTGCACGGGCGTCGGCTGAACCTGTCACTGATACAGCAGCGTAGCCACGTTATTTTCTGATCACGTTCACGTACCTACAGGGTCGCGAAAACTAATTTTGCAGGTAATTCGGAGAATAGAGTTACACGATTTATGATAGTCGATAGTTGCTGACTTTCTACGAGATCGGTAGACTAGTAATACAAGAATTCCATCTGTATATGAATTTTGGAGTCAGAATCATCTCTGAATGAGATTTTCGCTGAAGTTTTCGGCAGCGTATTCCCCAGGGTCAGGTCGTTTTTTTTTTGTTCCTTTCCTTTCTCCTTTTTTCTGCGACGATGGTTAATGCTGTTACTTTGACGTTAAACAGCTATTAAAACGTTCGTTAATTAAAATTTACGGTTATTCTAAAAAACGAGGCGTTTACAGATGCCGTTTCAACATCTCTGCCGCCTTGAAACGTGGGGATAAAAACAGCGCAATTCATATTTAACGAGTAAAATGAAGCCGAATTAGAACGTTTGTTAATTAAAATTCATACCTCGGCTCAAAGCAAGGAGAGTTCAAAAAATTATTCATCTATACGAGGGTAGATACGTGCTATATCATATCTTACTGTATAGTTCTTATTTCGATCAGCATAAATTTTCAGAGAAATGTTCTATTGAGACAAGAATCAATTTTTATCCTAAGATGAACAACAAAATCGTCTGCCTCGAGCATCGAACGAAAGTACGAATCAAGCAAAAATTTTTGCTGATACCCAATACCGAAAAAACTATACAAAACAGGATTCCGCGTTAATCGTGATAAAAGCTCAATCTACGTATTGATTCGAACGATTTTACATGCGATCTAAATCTGTGAATGATAAACTGAAGTCTAATTTCCTGATTATTATACGTCCTGCAGGATTTATTGCAGATTCTTTTGTGATGTCAATTTGGTCAAGATGTAGACAGCTATTAACCGCGAGTAAAAGCACCTTTCTCTAATTAGAACCATCGCCTATATCGAGAGGCGACAGAATCGTCGATACGTGGAAAACGGGGTCCATCCGTGCTTATTGGACGCGTCCGCGGCATCGCGTCGCTTGGTACACCGTGACCTCTTGAATTTTTAACCAAGACTTGGGGGAGATTGAACGGATTCCAACACTGGATTCAAATGTTTGACAGTTTAAAAGCCAAGAAGCAGCGAGTGAGGGGAGAGCCACGGGGAAGTGGCTACATTATGAACGGGACAAGGCTAAGCTGTTACTCCGTTGAATTATTAACTCGCGCTATCTCATCTGCTTAACGCCATCTTGTTATTTCGAAAGATGATATATTCCAGACGAATATGATGCGGAATCAATTATAGCGACAAGTATAATTACGGTCTAAGACATTAGAACTCATGAATTAACCCCAGGGTATAAGTTAAATCCGCAAATCAGATATAGCGGGCTATCCAGGGGAATATACAGAGAATTTCCTCCCCGTTAATGAATATTTCCTTTATAATTAGTAGAGATATACATACATGTATTGTTTCGACTATTACGCCACTTGTGGATCTGTAGTAGAATTAATACTGATAACGAGCGGAGTTCAAAACCGCGTGAAATAATTCCGTATAATGATGTACTATCGTTTTGTCACGCAAATATTGTTAAAACGTCAAGGATCCTGGTACAAATACGCAAATAGCACGGCGAATACAGTCGTCTACCGATCGTCCGTCACGATGAAACGAAATAGAGAGGAATGTACCGTCGGAGTGTAAAAACAATAACGAATTATACTGTCAACCAACATGGAACCAGTATTGAATTTTCACGACTGTATTATAGTAATGCATCGACTCCTTCTCTTTCATTTATATATGTATATATTAAAGAATGACATGGAATGATGGAAGCTCACCGTTCGTTTCATTTCAAATAATGCAGACAATATAACGTGAGAGAAATAAAGAACTAGGAACGTTTTTATCTGGGATAAAGCAAGGTTGAAAAATTGTTAAATTTTCAGGAAAAATGATAGAAAAGCCTCCGTCGAGTGACTTAGGGATGATTACGTTAATAGTTGTGATGTTGGAAAGCAAGGTAGGTACGAGTTTCTAGGCAATAGATTTCAGAATACCTTGTATAGTCGTGAGACAACAAATAGTGACATTTTTCAGTACCCATATATATTCACTGAGGCTTAAAACAAAGTCGATAACCGCAGTGGATATACCTGTGTTACTCTCACTTCTTACCGGATAAGCGAGAAGTTGAAAAAAAGAACACTTCGAGAAATCGATATTTTGCACGAATACATTTTGGAGTGGCGATAACAGACGGAGAAACATTAGAGTTTCGAAAGGAGTTAACTACCACAGTCTTGGTTGGAATGTTGAAAGTGGTCTAGCGTATTAGGAGTCTCTTCAAGATAAGAAAGGACGAAAACATGTAATTTAGATAAAAAGGATTTCGGGGCACCAAGACCAACTTTGATACGACGGGCGTCCTTACGGCGCGACCGTACCCCACATTCTTAAAGGATATCGCCAAGCGGGTATCTTTTACAGTTAGGGTTTTAAGGGCACTGGGATTGCTAGGACATGAGTCCTTGGGCGATCTTTGAAATTCCTCGATAAAGCTTTGAAGCCGAGTCAAATCACGGGGAAAAGAGGAAACACTCATCCAGATTTTTCCGGGATGATTCCAAAAGCCAAGATTGTATAAACCGGCGCAAATTATTACCTCAACTGAAGTTCGTCAATAATTCACGGAGATTTGTTCATCGTCTGATAAATCAACAGCGGTAGATAATTCACGTTACGTGAAGCTTTTGCAAATAAAAAAATTCGTCCATGTGCCTACCTACCTTTGGCTTCCAAATAGAATAACATAGCAACGCTATAAAAACGAGAATTTAAAAGGTGTTAATTTATTTGTCATTTACTAATTTTTTTTTGTAACGAAGGTACGAAGCACGTCAGTTTCCGGAACGAAACAATAGATTTCCGGTAAAAAAGAAAAAAATACATACACGTGACATAGAGCGTCGTGTCGGTTGGATTTTCACGAACGTTACAGAGGTGAGGCATTACTACGGAATATATGTATAAAATTATTAAACAGATAAACTTACCGCCATTTTGTCCTCCTGTTCTGAAACCACGTTTTGACTTGCGCGTCCGTCATCTTGAGGGATTTCGCGAGAGCCGCCCTCTCGGCTGATGCCAAGTACTTCTGTTTGTGAAACCGTTTTTCCAGTTCAGCGATTTGTAGCCTGGTGAAGCTGGTTCGTGGTTTCTTCCGTTTTGGTGGTGTTCTGTTTTGGTAAGGGTGACCGATCCTCCGTGGAAACGCACCAGCTACTGCATTAAGAAATAAAGAAATGAGCTTTGTACATCATTATAGCTATCAGAGGTGTAGGTGGTTGACTGTTTAGTATTTAAACAATAAACTTATACACACGATTTCGGTGGATGAAATATGAGCTTTTTGACGTAGGTATGTAGATGTGTAGATGCATATACAAAATTATGATAATTATTTTAAGAATGTATGAGAGCGGCACGCGTAATTACAGACAAATCGCACGGTAAGAAATAAAATTAAAGAAATTCGATGTAATAATGAGAAAAGTTGAGGGTAATGGCGGCCTACACGCTCCTACCCAATCGTTATTTATTCAAAGTCACGCTATCTCAGGATATTCTTGTTTATCAATGATACGATGCACTGAAACGATCAGTGGTTAAACGAAAAGTATCGATACGAGATACAAATGAAATTATTACATCCAGATACAGACAAATATATTATTCCGTGATTATCGGCGCGATTCAGCGCGATAAAAACAAAACGGTGAAAGTTACTCGTTTCGTTTTATCTCCTTTCCACTAATTGCTAGTAATATTAATTCAAGTAAAAGAGCGCAAGAGATTTCCATGCCGTGTGTTTAATTTAATCGGTATAGGTACAGGATTTTTTCAATCGTTGATATACTGGAAAATCCTTCGAGTTTAGTTCGCCGTTGCAGAGCCATTTTATCGAGCATGGATCCGGTTGTAGAAAAGTAATTAGGAATAAATTACAAACTGACAGCAAATATCATTACGAGCATGATAATTTAACTGCCGTAATGGCTCGAGTGCGATTATCGTCCTAATAAGCGAGTGACGCAAGGGCTTCTCCCAGAGAGTATATTCTGTGCAAGAGAACTTGGCAGAGGGTAGGGTGGAGTGGCGGGGGGAGGGGCAGGTGAGGGGGTGACGGTATAATGGGTAATATTCGTTGGATAGCCCTTTACCCTTTTACGATGATTCCCTGGTTTGAACGAACTATATATAGAGAGGGTTGTTCCCTGTCAAATTTCATTTTCATGAAAATTTCAGTCAAGCCCCTCACCTCCCCCTCCCTCCCTCGATCCTGTCCCGAGTTCTCTTACCGCCGTACTTTTCGGCCAAACTTGAAAATGTTTTTGCCCCATAAAATTTCGCTCTTGTCTCCTCGCAGCAGCAGGATTGCGTGTCACCGAAAAACGGGCCTTCGATCCTTCATAGTTCGAAGGTCCAACTATACACATAGGTATACCTACTTTGTGATTAGAAAAGCTGCGCGATACTACCTGGCGCCAATTATTTCACCCTTTTACAATACCCGTACATACATATATAGGTATATGTATATTATATAGATAGTATTTTGTTACTATTGTACGGGTCTCGTCCGTATCACGTGCCCGGAGTCTATTTGCTACGGTACCATAGAACAGTCGACAGTTAACTTCTTTCTTTATAAAAATCGCTTTGCGGGATGAAACGCCAGTTTTGGTGGCGTGCTAAGAGACAATGTTGCCGAAAAACCTCCCCATGATAGTCCGCTGTAAAAGAGTCGTTAGTCTAACGGAGTGTACAGAGTAGGTTTCCGTGAAAACCAGGGATGCCAGAGTCTACACGGTTCACCATGATACGTATCTGAAAATTTCATTCTCAAAATCCTATCGAATTAACAGATTTATTCAAAGTAACGCCGTAATCTGTCTTGGGATCATTTCTTTATGAAATTTCGTTGTATCAGACGTGAAGCAAGCGCGGTGGGGATTCCCAGATCAGTTTTTGGGGGCTGCGTAAGGTTGGATGGAGAACAAGGAGGCAGAGAAAATAAATGAACATCGACGGTTCGATGAATAAAACAAGAGATGCTGGTAAACGTGGGTCTGGAAGTGTGCTACCCCAGCTCCCCTAAGAACCAAGTACAAATGAGCATTGGAGAACAGAGAAGCGGTTGGGGGATGCTGCAGGAGCCTGGGGCCTGGGATATTCGGTCTTCAGTTTCCTCCGCGGAATCAGGGCAGATCGAGAGGGTTGTGCATAAAACAATAGATGGTCTGGCAAAGCGCGAGCGGAGCAATGTCTTCCATCTATATAGATGTAGATATGGACATAGATATATATATATATATATATATATCTATGTAGTATGTAGTTCCTAAGGTACATAGGCAGGTACCTATGCATACAACATACATGTATACTAACCTGCAGCGAGTTACCAGCTAGCTACGAACTCGAACAGGGTATGGGCGAAGGCAGGAGTTAGGACGAAAGAGAATTGCATCTGCATGCCTTACACTCTCTATATACGCCACGGGGGTGATCGTAAAAACAAGATGGCGCCCCCCGCCGCAAAATGGCCGACATAAATAAATGAGCGGGACGAAGACTGCGCGGCGATACGTACCCGTAAGCTAAGGCAAAAGTTTAGTCCGACATATCCCGCAAGTATACACATACGTGTACACCTGCCTATATCTATACCTTATACTCGTTGTTTTCGCGGTACCTAGCGAGTTTCAAGATTTTTGAGATTCTTTCCAGGTTACAGGGAATATGGGATAGACTATATACTCCAGCGCGGTATAACGCTCGTATTACGATGGTGAAAAGCCATTTATTAGTACCTAAGTGCGGCTGCAAGATGTTTAAGAAAAACGATCGTATACTATGTTTAATATCGATGCAATCAGCGTCAGGCTTATCATGGTGTGGGTGTGCAATGGGTCGTCAGCCTCTAATATACTAGCCATTTCATCGACCATTATAAATGTTAATTTGCAAAGATTTTTACTATCTTAAACGGGCGGGAAGTAGTCTTGACTATCGCGTTAACTTGCTCGCACGCTCGTGAATGGAATATTAAAAGAACTGTCAACCCTGGCTATAATTATTATCAGTATACGTCGCGGACGTAGAGCTTTCAGGTCTAGTTTCGCTGTACGATTTAATCAGCTAATTGTAAGCGGTTTTTTTTTTTTTTTTTTTTTTGAGAGAGTAATGCTCGACACGATTCACAAATATATATATATATACTTGCCTGCGAATGTGGCATTCGGCTCACGAAGTCGACGGTGGTTGCAAAAGTATATTCTTGAAATTAATTAGGTAGATATTGCGAGAATATGAATTGCGTGAGTAAGGGAAAAATAAAAACACGTATAGTTACTTGAATTGCAATTATTGAGAGGCTAGAATTACATGATAGTTATTCCTATGTTCAATTGAAAATACTGCAGCCTTTGAAGACTAGAAATTTACCCATCAGCTCCGTAGTTCACAACAAGTATAGGCAAGAGTAAAGAGTGAATACTATGCAGTTTGAGACTGCATCTTTGCAGAAAACAATTTACTTTGAAGGCCACAAACTCTATTACCCCGAGGTACGAGGGATAATGACTTTCTCTAGAGTTGCTGTTAATGTTGCATCATCAAATGATTCTAAACTGACTCACGATTCTAGCCAACAAAGGTTATGTCTCAAGCTCAGTGGGTCGTGGAAGATGAAATTTTCATCTCACGTTCTTTCCACGGAGCTTACAGAACAGACCAACTCCGTTCTTATGCAGTATGTGAATAAAATACGTTGTCTTTGAGCTGACGTTAATAATCACTTTAATGTCATCTTCACTGTTATAAATTGATATCGATTAATAGAGGAAGTACAGCAAGATAATGCATAATAGCGAACGCATAATGCGCGCGAAGCGCAAAAAGCAAAGTTAATTTCCATAAACACGTAATTAAGATTCTCGTGCAGGGTATAATGATCGTTACAGTGAGAATCACCGTCGATTATTAGGAAAGGCTAACGTTTAAAGGCACCTGGTAATCTTAACAAATGGAATATATCTTTTCCCCGAATACCTATAACATTGTTCAACCATTTTACACCAGTCCTACCTACTACGGTATTGAAATTACCTGCCTACAGTTTACTGTGCACACGACAGATAAGGTTTAGTACTTCTTACAGGTAGCTCTCGTAAAGATTTAGCTACAGGATACCGATGCCCGGGTGTCATTATCATCTTATGGTGTTGGTGTTTTAGCCTCGGTATCCCAGGTAACAAGTAAAATGTTCAACAATGTTTATTGGTCAGCCTACTGCGAATACGTACGAATTTATATAGATTAAAATAGCCATTATACCCATACCTAACGATAAGTCGTTAAAATCTTTCATGCAACATAGCTCTGGGATTTTTCCAACGTAATGGAAGGAATTGTTGGATTTTTTCGAGCATATTTTCTTGTTCTCCTCAATTGAAATTTCAATCGAATATGGGTTCACCAGGCCGGCAATTAGAACCGTCATTCATACTCGCCGGTCACTCCGTCGCATGGGCTGAATGTTTACAAATTAATCGAGCCGGTTTGACCATATTTGAAAAATTTATTCCACAAATTACGTCGAGGATTCAACTCGGACCAACGCAACATATTATCACTTATTTTTGGAGGTAATTTCGCAGGCCTTCAATCAGGATTTTTCTCGAAGAGAATTTCTCAATTCGCACGAGTGTGACACTTTTAAAACTCCTTACTTTCATACGGTTGTGAGTATCTACTTGTGTGACAGATAAATGTCTCAATGAAAATGAAAAAATTATTCAATATTTAATTATTACCATCGGGACTTGAAATTAGCGAATAATCTGAAAGTAGTTCCGTAATCCGAAGAGTAGGTAATTATTAGTAGCTGTACCGCGGATATACGTGCATATACATATTATATACCTGCGAGAGTTAAGAACGAATGAAAATAGTACTCGTAGGTAGATATACGTCTATCTACCTTATACATATGCCATAAAAGTCCCGGAGGAATCCTTCGCATCTCTCGGAACCTTTACCATACCTTATTTTGGTATGTGAGACGTTTCAATATTTTTATATCGCCGTTTTCCCCGTAATCGATGGCTAACTCGAATCGATGGAAAAGTGTTCGTGCGGCTGGTAGTGAAGCAAAGACTCGCAACGCGTGTTTTCAAAGCTCTTCGTATATATACCTACGTATATTCAGAATATATACGAGCTATTGGCCCGAGGAAGGTCTGAATAATACAGAAGGCTGCGCCATATTTAAAATGAGATGCGAACGCAAGCTTAAATCGTCGTTTACTGTATCTAGATAATTCCAACCGGATACACCCCAAGAAGTAAGATAACGTTACACGTGCGGAAAGACCCTGCACGTAGGTATACATAAGATACAGAGGGAGTCATCTGCGAACGAGATTATCTTCAGGGGTGTCAAGTTTTACCGCTACCACTTGGCGTTTGTTTAATTTTATGCGATTTTTTATCGACGCCTTGTAATATCGATAATGTAGGCCACCGCTGCCGCACCGTACAACGTCGGTGAATATAAGGGTGGTTTATATCAAGTTACAGAGTTTGAGAAATGATCGGGGCTTGTGTGTCTTATTTTTTACAGCGGGACGACTTAAACTAAATCGGTGGGGACTGCCGCAGATATACCTACTCTGCTACCCACTCCGAGATAAACTTTCCGACAAATGAGACAAGTTAAAAATTGATCAAGTTCCCGGTACGGCCATATTGGAAACTTTCAGCCGAAACTTTCCGCGTCTGAACGAGTTTTTACTTTCAACCAAAAATACACACTCGAGGTCTCTGCAGTTTATTCAATCTGCCAAAACATCTTCAGAATTGCTATCAGAAAAATATATCTCATAAAAAATAAAGAAATAAATTCAGTATTTCTGCAGTAGCTGGAATTCAGCAACTGCGATAAAATTCTTTCCCTAAATTAACAACCCTGTTTTCCGGGTTAGTGGAAAATCCTGTTCCACTTGCTGCCCTCTTTCTTCTCCAACGAAAACGGTCGTTTACCTCAGGTGTATTGACACTTCTTTTTGCGGGCGGAGTAATTTATTTTTTTCCCTGTGATAATAGCCAAAAATTACCTTAGGGTCTTGAAAATCGGTGCAAGTAGTCAAATCTTGTTTCAATAAAAACTTTGACAGATCTCGCGGTCATATATTCAGCAATTTACATCGCCGTGATATTATACTACGAGTGGTTTTGCTTCGGAGTAAATTTAGTCAAAAACAAAGACAGTTTTTGCATCGTTTTCGGTACATTTCTATCCGATCGTAGACCCTGTATATCCTCTTCCAACTTGCGTATAAATTTGTCTTCAAATACGTGCAGGTATATGTAGATATATGTACAGAGGCACGTATCACGCAGGAAACAGGGGATGTTTACGATCGTTGGTATCACTCAATCCTGCAGGGCTGTGGCTCGAAAATCGACTACGATCTAATAGCGACCCCAAAAAGAGTCCCGCGTGAGCGAAAAACGGTGAGTCTGGTCCGTATCCGTCGTTCGCATATAGTGTAAAAACAAATAAAACACACGAAAGTCGAAAAATCTGTAAATTGCTGGCAGAAGCGTCCCTCGGGTCCGAAAGTTTGGAAAAGGTAAAATATTGTCCGGCGTCACTTTCGGACGCGTGTGCAGGCTCTCTGGGGCGATATAGGCTGGCAGCCCTCGTCGTCAGGGCTTAGGCATATTATTCAGCAATTTTTTTCACCTCCCTCGAGAAATCGCGAGATTTGCTTCGGGGCTTGCGAATGTCAGTGGAAATTTGCGAGCCCTGGGTGTCACGGTGATGGTTACGGTTACGCTTACGGTTACAGCTACGGTGACGAGTTCGATTCTGGTAAAGCCATGCTTCGAAGAACAGACACATACAGGTGAATATCATATCATTATCCAAAAAACCATGACTCGGTTCTTCCCAAAGAATTTATCAATTCCATGAAATATTGATGCTTATTCCGAATAAAACGAAGGTATCAAAAATTTTTGTATGCAAGGAACAGCATCTACTAAATTCATCGATGTCAGTCAACTGTGCGTAATGTATTCTTCAGCTAATTATGAGGTAATTAGAACAGATTCCTGTTGTGTTCCGTGTTCAGTGAATCAATTGAGAAAAAGAATTAATGAATGGATAATAAGCTTAGCTTCGTTTCCCTCGTTGCTCAGAAATCTCGAGAATCAAGACTGTTCTGACTCTAATAAGGCAGAATAATTCACAGTTAAGTAGCTTAACCATCTGTCGTTGTGGATTCTGTTCCTTTCCATTTGACACGAACAGAAAATGAACAGCAATCGTGTCCTCAAAACGCACTCTGCCGTGATCAACAGTCTCGTTAAGGGTTCGCGATGGAGTACTGCACAGTATAAAAGGCCCAAGTTTTTTTGGAAATATTTTGACGCTAATCGCGTCATTACTCGCTAGTAATTTTTTCCATCATAGGATTTCTTCCTCCACAGGTTCATTGGATGAACACTAGTGAGCCCCATGGGTCCCTACGTTCGATTGTGAATATGAATATTTCATATTATGTGTGTGGCGATATTGCATATTGGTCGCGAACATATTTTGAAATGATAATTATTCAAAGCTGTATTACGTAGTAATTAATCCGGAGGCAGATTAGCGCCTGGGCTCGTGGTGGGGCGCGAGTTGAGTGATTGAGTTAGCGCTGAGTTAGGGATTTCCCTCCGCGAGGCTGGCAGCCGTAAGGTCGGAGTGGCTCGTCCATCATCACCCGTGCACCAAGCTGGAGTCGTGTCTGAACTCGGTTACATAATTAACGCGGCTTCAGTTTAATTTCAGTGTAGACAATTATACACCTGAGCCACCCCCATCTTAACTAGTGTCCCTAGTTCATTCCCCCATGTATGTACAATTCACCATACCTATACCCATTATACAGCCTGCAGGGGGATACATACGTACACCGATATACCGGCTCGTGAACATCCAATTTATAATGTACATACACCGTCATGCTCGCAAGTGAACGTAATATTAGGGATGCTTAGAAAAAGAAGTACAGAATTTGAAATCCGATCATTCTCGCTCAATCGCTGAAGTGATATTAGTAATCATCAAATTCATCAGGATGAGACTATATTCAGCCATCGTAAATGAAAGTGCAATCCTTGTTCAACACATGAAATTTTGTTTTCGAAACAGAGACCTAACGAGATCTCGTCTGTTTTGTCATTAGAAACTCATTTCTTGTAAGCCTTCATGGCCTGAATCAGTTTCTATATTAGATATCTGTTTCTCGTGATGGAATAGTCGAAAGTTGGGATCATTGCTTGGGGAGAACGGTCAGAATCACCGTCCTAACGGGTTGTAACGTCCCAAAGATCTCCCACGTTAAGAAGGTCAGCTTCTACCGAATTAATTAAATCGATGTAATCAGGTCGTGCGGTTTTCTCCGTTCGTGGAAGTTTGGGTGTACAGTTTTGGTCGTGAATGATGGTCTGATGTGTAGAACGATAGGGCGATAGATTGAATTTTCAGTTTGCACGTGACGTGAGTTCGTGCTTCGTTCAATTGTTTTCTAAGCTTTTAATCGAGGGTGATTAAAATGGTAAGGTCGCTTCAGGGCGGTTTACTGCAGCCGAAGGAATGGAACACGTTATGGTAATAACAGTAGTGAGCCACGTTCGAGCGAGTTCGAGTTAGTCCGAGCGAGTGCGAGGCGAACCCTAAGTATATTACTAAGTATGAATTACGAATCCCAAGAAACGCTTTCATGGCCCTCAGGTGATACAGCATTTACCTACCTACTTTACTGACACTCGCACGTTTCTTTCCACGTACACGAGACCCGTTCGCGTGAACTCGCGTAAGAAACAAATGACTTAGGTAGCTACTAGCTACTAGCTACTACCTACTACCTCCTACCTACTACCTACCGCCTACCGCTGCACGATCTCAACTAGCTGCTCAACTATGTACAAGGATTAGAAGAAAAAGAATTTTAGAAAACCACTGCACTGCGGTGTTCCGAATTCCAACATGGCGTAAACTTGCGGTACCTGTTCGAGTTGATTTCTTCTTTTGTGTGTATAATTTTGAAACACTTCCGCTGTCTCCCCGTACCAAAGTGTCGTTGCCCCTTGGCTCGAGTAAAAAAATATAGCTGAGTCGAAGAGGTACGAAACTTTGTTAGATCGGGAGAGTAATGATAATGGAAAGAAATTCCTGTGTAAACCGTTTCGAAACATCGATTACGATATTAAATAAATTACTGTTTACCTACATCTACTACCTGCTTCTTTCATGCGATCAGATTCGAACGGTTATTGACAATAATCAACGATCGAAGAGCGAGTCCTTGCAACCGAGGAGTCCTATACCCACCGCAAAGATCGTAAACGAGAGGATTTTTACCCAACCCTATACCAATGCAACCTGGGTGCTAAACTCCCATCTTCATACTTTCACAAACACAATAACTACTGCACGCTACATTCGAACGGTACAAATGCGTACGTATCGCGGGGATACACAGGGATACATACACCCGTTGTTGTTGCAGACTGCAAGCATAGGGCAGGATCAACCCGAGGGTTTCAGGTTTTGGTCACGCGATGCTCTTTTTTCTTTACGTTTTTTTTCCTCGTTTTTTCTATTTTTTTCTTTCATTCTCTTCCGAGTATTCGGTTATCTTCGTTCTCCATTCTCCTGGCCTCCGCGCGGTTCTCGCCGCCGGCAGCTGGCCGCCGGCAACCACCTAGCTTTTACGCATCGTTCTTTGCTCTTCTTCTCAGGATTTATTATCGCTTTGACTCCATCCAATCGCCTGCACGAAACTACGTCGTTTTCAAATCTACCAGTTTCGGACTCCATTATCTTTGCTTTTATTTCTACTTCATTCTATTCTCATTTCTGTTTGTTTTAGAACGGATTCAAGATTGCTCTCAGTTTTGGGTATGAGTCCTTTCCTCTCCTGCGATCGAGCGAAAGGGTTGAGCCTGCACTTTCAAACCAAATAATAAAATTACCGCATCATCGACCAAGACGTCACCAAAGTAATAACGATTAAGACTAGTTTGCCGTGACCAACTCTCTCATAAAGTATAATAAGAATTACACTAGCTGCTAACAACTATTGACACTAACCGATCTGTACCCGACGAATAAATTGCTTTTACTACCTGGTATACCAGTTTCATAAACTGATCGCTAATTATAATCAAACTGCGAGAAATTTATACGTCAGAGACAAGTGTTCCGTACTCGTAATCACTGATAGGGTGTATAGAGATCAACGAAGAACTTCGGTTAGAATAAGCTACAGCTTTTGATAAGTTTTCAATCGATCTACCAGAGCAATATAAATCTGTATGGAAACAGGATACGGATGCCCACAGCAATATACGTGGATACAGTTGTGCATATTTTAGAGGCGAATCATGCCGTAACTTTGAAATATTTATGTGATAGATTGATGATTACGTGTCGTAGGTGAAACGAAAAAGTATATAGGTGTAATGATCGAGAGCTCTTGGATTCAGGAGCATGAGGATAAAATCGGTGGTTAGCACAGGTATTTCTTTACTCTCAATAACTGCAGGAGGATTGCGATAAAAGGTTTTATTGGCTGTACCGTAATTTAACGAACACGTTTGTCGTGTAATTTGAACAGCCTAATATTAAATTAATTAAATGAAGTAAAACCGGTGTGATTTAAATTGGAACGAGATACTGTCCATCTATAATTGCGACGATCGCGTGTATGATTTATTTCCTGGTTTCACATTAATGTCAAATCTTTGATCAAAGCGCGAGTAGACTGCGGTGATAATTCTGGCCATCTTGGGGTTCTGAAATGCGATGGTGCCTTTTGGGGTGAATCACATGCAATTTAACCCAGCCTCGGAAGCCCTCGCGAGACGTGACGCAGATAAATGAACCGTCAGAAAGCGGTAAATTCAATGCCCTTTAGTAATTCCGTGGTCACAAGCCTGCATTCAGCTCGAAAATGATCAATGCGAATATTTCGTATCGATTTATATCGGCCGTTGTCTTGTTTTATTTCTTTAAGTAAAATTGAAACAGACGATGGGTGTAAAGCGGCAGTGAGATTAATTGATGGAGGCGACTCGGATAGTGCGATGTATACTTTCATTTCTTTTGAGAAGTATAAGGATTATACTTATCTCGTTTAGAGCGCGACGAGGTCGATGACAAACTTTGAAATCTTTAAAACCACAACGTAAATAATAGAGTAGCGAACAGCAGAAGGCTCTTTGGTGGCTTTTCCCTTTAGCTTTTTTTGTGTCGCGTTACCCTTCTTTAACCAGATCGTCGTGGACATTTTAAGATAATATCCTGCCTGCTGTCTCGTATCCACCGTAATTCCTACATCCTCATACGTGAATAAGGAATCTACTCGTATACACACGATATGCCGGAATCACACACAGTTTCACATGTGATCGGAAATACGTATGAATAAGCATATGCGAAATCTCTAAATGAAATTACAGATATGTATATCGATGCATGATCTACTTTATGACAGAGAATGCGAGTCCAGGTCTGCCTTAAATGTGTCTCCTCGATGATTGCGATTTTAATGCTCACCTTGTCAAAGAGATATACCCTGTGTTATAATTAGCAATTCGTGATGAATTTATTACGGTTCATTGGGCGATTTCCTACAGATAAAACGCCACCTTCGATAAAAATATCGACGAAGATATAGACGGGGATTGTGGGGCTGGTTGACGGTTAAATGGTGCGGTTTTCGTACCAGTCGGTCCTAGTTGAAACGAATCGAATTTCGAATGTCGAACTGATACGAACGCGAAAAAGAAAGTGTACATGAAAATCGCGAAGGTTGACCAGATTGTTAAAATACTCGTATTACCGGTAAAGATATATAGGGGAGAACTCTCCGTGGTTACAATTACTCTGCAAATAAAGTGGATGCAACGGATCAAAGTTAAGTCTACAATTCATCAAGTATCACGTATAGGCAATTGCGGTGGTCGCGGAATTATTTCAGCCTCATATCGGCGATGGAATATCTCAAATCGTCGGTCACAGGTCTGAGAAGCACTCCCAAGGACCCACACGTGCCAATGTAAAAATCAAAGTCGAACGAACCTGCTAGTCTATCCTTGAGATGGGGATGAGCGTGCAGAGGGTGCACAGCGAGGTTGGCCAATAAACTGGCACGATGAAGTCCTGCGGCGGCTGCTTGCTGTTGACTGTGTTGAATCGCCTGTAAACTCCATGGTGGTATCAAAGACTGAGAGGGTAGCGTCGTTGCAGGACTACCGCTGGCCCCGGGTGGCCGATGCGCCGGTACTCTGATGACGCCACCCCCGGTGTAAATCAATCCTGAACCACCAGGGAACAATCTGAACGGCGCCAATAGGTCGGGGTGTAGAGTAGAGCTTCCGTTTTGGGTTTCCGGCGTGCTTCCGGTGTCGTCGTCGTCCTTGTCGGATAGTTTTTCCTCGGCCTCGGGACCCCATGACCGTCTCTCATCCTCCAGGGTGAGATTCCTGTGCGTGTCATCCCACCCCCAGGACACTTTACGGTCTTTTTCATTGTCCAGGTCCTCGGAGGAGGGACTTTTCGCGGTTTGGTTACGGGTTTCGCCCAGAAGCCGGCTTATACTGAACGGATGACTCCTGGGTGGTTCATTTTGGGTTCGGGTTGTGGTATGGCTGATCGGAGGAGAATTCGAGCACTCGGATCTCTCCTCGTTGACGGTATGCGACGAGTTTATGTAATTGTGCGGACTGCAGCTCCTCGAGTCCGAATCATCGACGTTGATTTCCTCCGTTTGATCAACGTCGCTGCAATCACCGCGATCCGACATATTGCTGATCCTTTATGGGAAGATTACCCAGAGGTCTTTTCTCCCTCTTTGGCTCTACGACTCCGTACAGACACTGAGCTAGATATTGTTCATCGTCTCGTAAAACCGTCGAACAATCCTCACGAAGAATTCGCGAAAGCTCATACGACAGATATACTCCGATACAAAGTCCCGGTCGTAATTCGTGACCTTATTCAACGATCTTAACGAATATCAATTCACTGCACTACCAGACGGGTTTAGAATCGTTTCAAAGCTCACAGAACTGTGAAATTAAAAAATCTTCACCACTGCCAAAACCCGTCGGTATTTCGTGCCGTTCGAAAGGCTTGTTCTACCGACGCTTGGAGTAATCATAGCCATTAGAAGAGAAGGACATAGCGAGTACCGTTTGACATTACGTGACGAATTATCGTACCGATTTTATCTATGCACTGGAAACGAAGGAATTGATCGGTTAGAAAATTCGACAACTAAACCAGTTCGGTCACTGTTACGTACGGAGCTTTCTCGTCTGCTAATGTAAGATGCGAAGTACAGGTACTTTGGATATTATTATTTTTTTTGTTTGTTTTTTAAATGTCACAACAGACGACCACTGATAAACACTTATTGCGATTAGAAAATCCCTGCGGAATTGTTTCGCGAGACAATTAGTCCAATCAATTAGTCGGATAGAGTTGGAAATCACAACCGGACTTTTACCACAGGTACAAGTCTAGCATGGTTCGAGTTTCGTTGTCGAGTGAAACGGTCGGACCGCGAAGCAAACGAAGCACGAAAATAGAGGGCAACCCCTACTTCCGTCACTGCTGTTCGGTATTTACGATGCTCCACCTACTGCAAGCTCTGGACCAATGAAAATCAGGTGAACCACGCCTCGGAGAAAGTCGATTGGTCGGGCTTAAATTGATACCTATTTAACATTTGAGCAGAATGTAGCCGCCGATCGTCTTTTTCCCCTCTATTATTTATTACGATCGTCATTTTTTTTTCTTTTTCCTTTTTTTCGTTTCTTTTTTTTTCTCCTCTTTATTCTTCTTATTCTTCTCCTGTTAACCACGCTACTCCAAGACCGGAGCCGCACCGCGCTTAAGGAGTAAGGGACTTAATTATGGCGGACTTGGAATGCCGGAGTACCTTCTCCTCTATACGTCCAACGTTCCTTCATTTTTACTCACTCATATCACCGGTACTTCCAATGTCTGATAGGTGCTTGCGTAAATTTATTCCAAGATTTTCTCACCTCTGACAAAAAAGGATCTCAAAATCGCACCCCTACGATTACCGATTCGTAAAAATTTGTCATCAAACATTCAAACAGATTTATCAGTCATATAACTCTGTGAATAAAGCTCGTCACTCTACCATGGCGACGTTACATCTATCGCCTTTCCATCTGACGATACATCAATCGGGGTACTTGAGCTTAAAAAAAGTTCGTGAAGCAGATATCGTTGAACTCGTTGTTTCACCTCGCGTCCCATATCTGCCGAGCTTACTGCTAGTTATCGCTTACATCCACCTCCGAATGTATAAGCTATTCATAACGGCTAGAAATTCGACCTATTTATACGAACATCGCCTTCGTCAATATTACGAGCTTTTGGCCTCCCCCTGATCACCCAGACGCGTCGAAAGATGATCTGTTCGCTTCAGTTAACGATAATTAGTGCATGGACCTGATCTACCGAAAATGTTTGATGCGTATTCCAATTATATGAGACGAGCTTTTTACAGTACCCATCTACCCTTCGTATAATACCGTTGCGAATGATATGGGCGTCGTTCCCGAATGGGTGTACATAGCATTTCGCGAGCATATCTGAGCCGCGATCGGTGCAGTGTATGCGAACTGCAGTCTAGACATTAAAAACCGAAACGAGGTGAACGAGTGTTTTACAATGGTGGACCGCCATTCTTTTGTATGAACGCCATTTTCGTTCTTCCACGTATAGTCATTAACGTTGCATTGTTATACCTGGGTATAGCTATCGCTCACACAGATTCTGGACAACGGACTCGCTTGAATAATCCAAAAAACGAAATATCGTTACCTCCTTCGCAGTATTCATTTCGATTGGCAAATTTTGCTACCGATTTCAGTCCGGAAATCAGAGTGTATCGATGGTATAAGTATACTCCAATTTTCGCTTCTCGCGTGTCTGCATACGAGGAGGTATATCGGCTTGTCGATCGCGTATTTATTATAATCGCTCGCCAAGTAGGGTCATAGAGCTTTGGCTGTACACTCGGTAAATCGACCTAATCTTGATACAAGAAGGTTGTAAATTGGTTCCATTGCCGTTGTTTCAAGTGAGTGAATTTATACAGCCTGCAGAGATAAGAGTTCTCTCTTCTTGCACAATTTTTTGGAACCGCATCATTTTTCAATTCTCATGTCAATCCGCGCTCGCTCATCTGGGGGTTGCGGGGAGGACTTCGGATGTCCGTGATTTATCTCGACTCCAATTTGTTTGGAAAAAAATGAAAATAAAAATATATAAACTGAAGAGAAATGTGATTTTTCAGTCGTGACTTGCACCCCGGAAAACATATATCTACCGATTCTGCGAGTCTTTGGAATTATGCAAGAAACTTGTCCCGCAATTGGAGATCAATTTAGATGTCAAGCGTCCCGGCGTCACTTAGGCGTTTTCACCGACGTAGAAATAATTCATCGCACCCTTTAGAGTGGATCGCGCTAACGGTAGACTCTACGCCACCACCTACCGCCACCGGTGGTTGTCGGATGGTGTTTCGGGGTTGGCGTAGCTCGGGAAAGAGGGAAAACCAGCCAGGGAACTAAGCGGGGAGGCACAACGTAGCGAGCTTACGTAACGACGCCGCACCCTCGCGGCAGTTGACCGCTCTCAAAGATGTGACGACAGAGGATCATGCCCCGTGTGCTCTGAAAAATCATTTTTTATTCAGATCGTTCTGACTTTTATATAAGTTCTGCTCGGAAAAAGGGCTGACTTGTTGAAAGGCGTTGACGGTTGTTTTTTGTTTTCATTTTTCCACTCTTTTCCGCAGACTCGCTCTTATTTTCACCATCGAAACGAACCACCGAGCATCCCTCTGAGTAAGCGACTGAGTAAAACCCACGATATCATAGACCGTGAAAGCATCGAAGAATTCTTTCCGAGCTTTTTTCCTAAGCCGAATTCCCTCGTTCAGAGGTAACCAGAAATTTCAATTTCCCCGACTTGTTCCCTCCGAATTTTCCGAATTGACGGAATGGATTCTAGATATATTCAAACAGCCACAGGTCTTAATGAATTTCCAATCGAAAGCGATTCTCTAGGCAGAAATAGCAAAGCTATTAGACAATGGAGATTTCATAAGATGTGACTATAGGTGATTCGTCCCGACGATTGGATTCGGCTGTAATTACTAGTCATACCGTTAGATGTAAGACGAAATACCAATGAGAAGACATAATACCGGATTTCTCTGATTAGGAATATACCCGTAATATGAATATCCGCGGTTGAATTTAGTCCCTGTAATTGCAGCTGGGTAAGTCTTATATTTTGGTTCGTACATGAATTATGCCCGGCTATACAGTTATCCGTTAGCGGTCATAGTCATTTTCAAGTGAGATATTATACAGCCCCTGTTAATTCCATTAGTCCGGTTACCGTATCCCTTGGGGACTCAAACACTCATCTGATATTGCAATGTATAGTATCCGCTTTCGCAATGGGTAATCAAAAAGCGAGACCCTTACACTAGACATACTTAATACTCGATTGATTTGATTGAACATTGGATTTTCTGTTATTCATCACGTCTTTATCATTTTTTCTCCAATTCATCCAAACGGGTGAAACAAGGGATAATATGGAGGCTGGAAGTGCCAGTCGAAATAGCAAAATTAGATACTAATTTTGATCGGGAATTATTAGTAGGTGTTTCACACGAACTGTTTCGCACAGCTTTGTTTTTTGTGAATGAATTACCTCCCGAGCCGTGGGTGGGTAAAATTAGCACCTATGTCTATGGATGAACGCCGAGACGGAAATAGATGATCCGTAATTTGGTTTGCAGAGGAAAACTACGGCAGAAAATGACGGCATAGCCATAGCGTTTACGCCTCGACTGAAACTATGAGCGAAAACAAGTTCAGTAGTTCCAGAGGGACAGAATTACGTCGAGAAAAACATCTCGGGTTTCCGGTAGCTCGTGCCTGTCTGGTAAATTGCACCCTTGCATTGAGCCACCTAGCGATCAACGTTTTACACAATCGCTGGAGCATTCTAGGGGTAACCTTCGAAAGACTAATTTGTTCAGAGGCTCGCCTATGCGAGATTCAGAAAGTAACAATCGTAAAATCTGTGTTAATAGCTTGAGAACGTTGTGCAGTACGGGGTAACCGAGAACCGTGGCAACCTGCCGAAAAATGAAACTAGGGATAGTCCAGTTCGTAAATCGGTGACACTTGGCGCGAGGAAATGATTCCCCTGAGCGATAGAATTTCAAAACAAGCCAATCGTCCTGTGATCGGGAACAGGGCGGAACAGACAAGTGCGGGATCACCCGTGGATCACCCAGCGCCAGACAAAAGATCGAGGGAAACGCTGCCCGAGCTCGAAAGAGGAACCCTAGGGTCGCACGCCCCCCTGGCTTTGGCCTGGTTTACCCTGGGGAACAACACCGAAGAATTATAATATTATTTGGGGGCGCCTGCAGGAGGTGCCGTTCCGCCTCATCCCAGCATCGTGCAGGATCCCACCGTGCGAAATTGACGTCTCTCTTTCTCTGTTCTTTCTTTCTTTCTACTTGGTCACAGGGGACTGATTGTGAGACTGCAAACCTCTCTGTTACAGAAGCAACGATTAGACTCGTTTATATTCAAGTGAAACGACTAGACAAAAGTGTTGCATATGTAAATGTGATCCAGTATTCGATACTTGACGTTTCATAAATATATATGTACATATTTTGCGGTTTTCATGTATTCCATTACCAATAAAATCCTGGAACGTATTATCATCGAACGACCCCAAAAAATTGGCAGCAAATTTCATGGTACCTTGGTAAAATCGATGTAAAAAGATTATTGCAGATTCGTCTAGTATTGCTGATATTTCTTTGGCAGCTACGTGGTTCAGTTAAAAACATGTATTATACGATAATGTATCGGTGTGCCCGTAAGAATTCGGTTTTTCTAGTTGTCTGTAACCGATGACACGTTCGGAGATAACTACGAGAGAAAACGGAATCAACTATCGCGGTGTAGGAAGCTGAAAAATTCATACTCGTTATTCCTATAAATATCATCCACTAAGCAATTCATGAGGATATTGCACTGATCCTAAGTGCTGTGCATAACAAATATATCACTTCGTCTCTAGTTTAATATGAGGAGACATATGAGTGCAGTATGCGATATGTGTTAATACGTGCATCAACCGTACATCGAATGCGATAGCAAATGTCAGAATCCATCAAATTGAAAATTAAGGCTATCATCATTTTCATTTCTCCTCATTCGGCCAGGAGCCATTGAACGATTGTATTCTTGGATCAAGAAATTTGCGGACTTTAAGCTATGATCGATTGAAACGACTGAAATTAATTTGTTGGTAATAGATAGCGACTAGTTTTGGTTCAATGTCAATGAGATGTCATATGGTTATAGTAGATAGTCACTGGTGGTTTAAAAAAAGTTCATTCCATACGGCGGAAAATTATCCCAACTGAAACACTTATCGTGGGGTAGCCGGATGTCGCTGGTGGTTTCCTTAATGACAGGGGATGGTCCTTCCTCCTTGCTTCCTCTGTTCCTATTTTCCCCTACCTTTACCGAAAATATAAACCCGCCATATTTTAGTAAAACAAAGACAAAACGCCGCTCGTTAGTAGGGTCGCCGAGCAAACGAGGTGGGAAACAGTTTAGTAGCTGATGATCTTAAGAAGAAAAGAAAAAAAAGGAGAAAAAACTGCGGATAATCCAAAAAATTTCGACGATTCGTGTTCCAGAGAGGAAATGATTCACGGAATTAATAAACGCTTATCAGAATCGAAAAAGCATTTGCTTACAGATTACGAAAAGTTATCAATAGGTACTCTTTGACAAATTGGAAAAGCCGAAAAATTATTAACACCTTTTATGAAGAGAACAAATTTCAGATATACGGGTAATTGAGTAGTATTTACACATAGCGATGTCGAAAATCATCATACCGACCGTTTTCATGATTGTGGTCATTCCCCGCGAGATTGATAGCCGCCAATCTCCAGTTAACGCAATAAAGTACGTCATTATACCACAAGTTGTGAAAGTATTACTTCAGAAAACTATGGAATCGCTCTCCAAAGTATAGCTCTACAATTCTACACGTGTACAAGCTATACATAATATTCCTTGAGTAGTTCGTGGTGAGTCTGAAAAGTAGCGACACAAATTGGTTCCAGAAATTTGACAATTTTGGAAAAATTGACAGTAATTTTTGTAAAATCACTTGTCTTCTTTTTCTGACCGATCAAAGCGATTCAAATTCAAAATATCGACTCAATATATCGGGAAATATTCATGACGGCAAAATATATGATTGAATGAACAGAAAATGACGATCGTGCACTTGGAATCCGCAAAATTACAACTGACCCGAATGCGGTAACTTTCAGGAGACTTTCGCTAGTGAGATTAAGTGCCAAGCAAAAGCGTGTGGGTATATCTTTATACTATTACTGTAGATGGAATGTCGGTAACAATGGGGCAAGCCGCAGCTGGGCAAGTTGTTAAGCAATATCCCTAGCCAAGGCCATCTTTGTCAAGTTATCTAACAAAATTTGTTATCCCAGTTATAAATCTTGTACTAGTCATGGTCGACCGAGGGTGAAAAAATGGTGTGAAAAAAATTGCGGCCCTGGACCTCGTAGCAATATTTTTTTCCCCTTCCTTACCTTAATCGTCATCTTATTTTCAGAAATTACCCCGCACTAAAATTTTACCTCTTTTCTTTTAACGACGGTTTTAATCGCCTTTCTTGTATAGGCAACCTCTAAGTAGCCGAAAAAAAAAAAGGAGAAACATGCCAGTCCGGTAATTATTTTAATTAAAATCCATCGCTCCCGCGACTTATATATCTATCAATTATTTCAAAGGCTTCACGGCAGTTAGGCACTAGGTGTGAATCGGAAACTGTTCTAATTAGACAGCTTCTCGGTGGTATATACGAATGCACACCTTTTCATATTACCCGTGAAATACATATAGCGCGAAGAAGCGGGGCAATCTCATTCGCGATTTCGCTGCTTATATACGTTGTATCTTCTCCATCGGACAAATGGCGGGTTACTCCGAAACTGGTTATATGTATATGTGAGTAGAGATATAGGGATGGAACATACTAGGTGGGTGTAGCACGCGTTTGGACAACAATACAAGGAGGCTGTGTAATAAAGTTGTTCGGAGGCAGAATACAAATCGGAAGGCTCGAAGATAATCAGGTTATCCTGGACCGAGAATCCCCTGGCACTGAATAAATGTTTTACCGTTGTTAACCCGGTCTGCGTTAGTATGGTTGGGCGTACCTACGAGAGCGTGCGTTTGCGGGCAACCCCGCAGGAGATCTGGTGCATTTGCTAGAGTGTTGGTAAGAAATATTGGCGGGTCATTCTTTCGTTATAAAGCTTTTGCGTCTAAATGTTTCAGGGCTACTCGGTGACCGCCACAAACTCGCCAGCCCAAATCTCAGCGGGCCAATTTCATCGTTGACTTTAAATTTCTAGAACTGTTACGAGCCTCGCTCCGCGAATTCTCTCGGGATACTCGCACACTATGGTCTAAATCTCAGCCTGGCTGATCAATTCGAATCGAAGAAATAATGTAGATAGGCTATCTACTCCCCTTTTTTCTGCCGGCTAAAGTTTTCCATAATTTATGAATCGATGTATTTTCGATTTATCCTCATGCTCTGTGTGATTAAGGATGAATCTCGTTAAACCGTGGGATAAATTATTCCTTGAAATTAAGAATTCGTTGAATTTCGAATTCATTTAGGTACTGTGTCGCTGTTTTCTTCAATTCGGCTTATGTTTCCTCCTCGAGATTCAGGAATTTATTTTTTCCTTTAAATTTTTTTCATTTTTTTTTATTTTCTCTTCTTTTTGTTCGCACGGAGCAATTTCCACCCTCGTTTTAATTCATTTCCTCATGATTTTTTGATTGATTAACAGCGAGTCTGACTTGAGACGCGTAAAAGAGCGTAAAAAGATAAAAGAATTCTTAATTCACGCTGGCATGGCTTAGCTTAAGATGAGAAGAGGGCGGAAGAATAAGAGGAGAAGAAGAAGGGACGAAGCTGAGCTCTCCTCGCCTTCGTAATGGTTAAAAAGTCGTTCGTCCATCCAAGAGAGACGATGTCTTAACATTTTCTGTCAAAAATTAATCATTATAACAACAAAATTTAGGTACCAAGTTTTTATACGCAGGTAGGTGACTGCCTGCCTATAACTTCGGATATAAATGCAATCAGAAATCATTCTCATCAGCTCTAGGTGTAGCCTCGCTTCGTCTAAACCCACGGAATATGAAAGGGCATAAATATTCGCGCGTCACGGTATATACTTTATGACGAAATTAATCTGCGTTGGTGGATTTACGAGCCCGTGGGTCACGCCCCGCGAATTCTAAATCATCGTGGCAAAAAGTCAAGCCGACTTAGCCGCCGTTTAAATTATCCAATAATTAATTAACACCTTAATTACAATATTTACCCCGAGAAGAGAAAAAGAAAACACAAAAAATAATGAATAATCTTACCTATACCAGAGGATCTGCTCATATTATAAAAGCGAAATAAAACAGCGAATGATACATGCGATCACCTGATAGATTTATTCGATCCCACTTCGCAGCTGCATTAATAAGCGTAGAGAATTTTTTCTTTTTTTTTTTGTTACAACCTTAACTGCAGCTCAATCTCATTTCTGTTCTCGCTTTGACACGAGGAGCGAGAGAATATAGCGATGAGTTTATTATAAATTAAAATCATTAAAAATTCATTGCACAGTGGGTACCATAGCTTCGGGGGGAATATACATCTCCACTATATCTATACACATACATATACGAAACTGCGATTCTCAATAGGAACATAATAGTGTTCGCATGTTATACCCGCGCGTAGATTTTCCACGAGGGGTTAGCTAGCCGAGGGGATGGTGTAGTAGCCGATTCCGCACGCCCGCCCTAGCTGCTTCTGCGAAGTTGTACAGTAAAATATATCAAATGGCAATACGCTAAGTGGTCGGGCCTGACATTGACCAGACAGAAGTTGGAAAGGCGGGAAGGCAGGCAAGCAGCCGGGGAGGCAGGCACCCGCGACGCGACCAGATTAAATTGTATTTAATTCAAACGCCCATTCAATTTACTCGCATGCATGCAGCAGTCCCAGTCTTATCCAAAAACGAACATAGAGCGTGGTCTGAAAAATTGCACACCCGTCGCGATTGCGATTATCCCATGGATGGGGGGCCTTCCGGTATATCAGACGATGAACATTCCCGTTTCATGGAAAGACTAGATCGATCTATTAGCGTTGTATTACAATTTTCCGGTGGAATTTAACAAGGGGCTGTAAAAGCCCCTTATGACAGAGTCTTCAGTCAAATGCAGAGAAAAACAGCGCCGCAATGATCTGTGAATTTATTAAAACGTACAAATCGATAGAAGAAAAAGAATCGTTCGAGTTGATCGTGTTACGGACAGTGAGGTGATTCAGCCTCTGAAGTGCAGCGAGTTTAATTAGCTGCAGTTTCTCAATCTTATAATCTGTTCAAAGCAAGGGCGTCGTTACGCGGTTTGCCTCCGCGTCTCGTTTGAAGTAAAAATAAATGAATAATAATTTATAATAAAGTTTTGTTATGGGAAGTCGTGTAGAAAGTCATCAACATTTACATTTACATTTGCAACGTGAACGTTTTCGTATTATTAGTGTCCTATTGCTGCAGTGACTGAATTTCCTTTCGTTGTGAGTCATAGAAACAAATTAAATTACAACGGAACTGCTGCACCTACACAATAGGTATTATACCTACGTACCTACTACATACTACATTAAGCACTTTAAGCTACGTTACGCTTCGTTAAGTCACTTTCATACCTCGGCCACGATCAATGAGGCAACAAATAGTTCGACTCTATTTTACTGACGTAATAATTGCAGCGTTTAACTTCTCGGCTCGTATAAGTTTGGCAAAAATTAATTTAAAAAAAGTATCTAATTCAGTCGTTTGACTTCATTCTCGTCTAAAATTATAACTGAATCACAATTTTTTCCGTTCCTGTAAGTATGACCCTTGAGACCCAGCATACTGCATCTCAAGAAGTATTCTTCCAATTCGTTGACCATTTTTAGACTAATAGTGATACGAATATCTGACAGACGGACAATCGTTTTAGTCCGAAATGGTCTGGCGTATAGTCGACGAATATATTTCAGAAGCTGGATTTATGCTGGCCTCCGGGGACGGTAGGATAACAAAATTACATTTCTCGTCGACGAGGGCTTGGCGTGGTCCGCCGACTCCTCGCGGAGAGAGTAAGCCGGTGAAAAATCACTGGAGGTACGAAAGTGGGAGAGAAACAAAAGACGGTACGTATGACTGAGTGCTGGACATTATACGCGCTCTAATGAAAACATGGCCGCCACCAAGGGATCTTCTCTCGTAGCTGTTCGCTACGGAGATACCTACACCTGATTTCTTCCTCTATTATAGAGAGCCGGGGCTTCCGGTAGTTTGAAAACCCCGCTACAGTTTCTAGGAAATAGTTTGTATTTCAAATTGATGCTGTGCAGACCGTAGACTGTATATACCAGCTGTTGCGCGGAATTGTATCACGCTCTTATATGTATGAAACTACGAATGTATAAAACAGTTCTATGAAACACATATGGGATTAAAAAAAAAAACAAAAAGAGATAAGTTCATCCAAATTTGCATCTTCGATTTATGATTGTTTCATAGGTTCCTAAATCTAATCAATGAATGGTCAACGATCAACGAAACTGTGCCAATATAGATAAACCGATCATTGAGCAAGCCCCAGAAAATGTGGATTACTTTTTCGAATGAACACGCGTTGGCTTGAATTAGCCAATTGGACGTATTACGAGGGAAGGCTTTCCCTGTTGGTGCGTCTTTCCCGATTTTCATCTCCCTAGAAATTTTATGCGGCCTCGAAACGGATTACAGCATCGAATTATGCTTCTATCTTGCAATAAATAACGTGCAGCTAAATACAAAGACCCAGATTTCGTGTAAGATTCTTACACTTATATACCTACCTCGCAGTTTATATGAAATTTATTCTATTTAGGAATCATTATACAGTGTCTTGCCCGCGATTGTAAGAATACATATGCATATTTTATATACATACCTAAGTAACGGGCGACGTATGCATTAAAGCACGAACCAGACAGCTTAAAAGCTTCGTAAATGTCCGACCGCGTGGGCAAAGAAATCACGTCGTTCGCAGAGGATATATTATTGAATTCGAGTCAGAATGGTTTGCCGCCTTTCCTGCGTCACTCTCTACCAAGATCGGATAGCCGATGTATACCACCGTGTCCACATATACCTACTCTAGTGTAGAATCTAGCACCACGAGATAAAATAGTATATCGAATAATCGATGAATCGGGTAGGTAGATACGTGTATCTGATACCTACGCTGGACACGTTATTTACATACTGTTGAATATACACCGCATGTATAGAAGACAGAAAACCTGTCGTAGTAAAAATCGTGAATGTGCACAATAAAGATCTCTCAGTTCTAAAGAGTTTTTCAAATAATCGAGGAACACGTCGAAAGTTTCCCACTCGGGAAAAATTGGTAAGAACCTAGATTAAATTTCGCTGGGATCAATCCACCAATTATTGAGCTCTGCAGCATTGAAATTTCGAACTGCCACCGCTATTCCATCCCCTGTCCCAAGAAGTACGAAGCAAACTGCGAATGTGATCGAAATCGTGCGAATGCTTTGATCGGTTTGGCAAAATTCAACACCGAATCTAGAAGTTATTGAGTCGGAAAGTTCTTCTCCAAGTTTCGTTAAATTTGGCGAGGGGCCGAATCGATGTTTCGAGTTTAAAAATCTGCAGTCTATAAGAAAAGCGTGTTCGTACTCTCGATTATTAATTACGCCGCTGTTCTCGTTTTACCTCGTAGTCATAAGTGACCAGCGAATAAAATGTGAAAAAATAATGGTACAGGTTCTATTCCCGTGAAATGAAATTCTCTGTGACGTGAAGAAGAAGCGCTCAAACGTAGTAATCTCGTTCCATCGATCTCGTGGCTACAGAAAGACGGGAGATGAATAAAAACGCTCAGAAATGTATTTACGGTGCGACCAGCCGCCACCTACGAGAATCAGCCGAGATCTTATTGAGCAATAAAACCACCAATTGTCTCAAAAGCTCGGCCCGATAATGAGGGATTAAATATTAAGGCGGCCGCTGTATCCTGTGGGGTGGTTTGGCGGGTACCTCCTCGCCCAGTCTGCTCTCGCAGTCAGTCGATGTTCCTTTGTTTTACGGCGGGACGTGACCAGAAAGCAAGATGGCGACCGTACGCGAGCTAACGCGATTAGGGGCGAAAGAGTCGCGCGTGGAATCGTATCAAAAGGCTCACGTCAAGACCAGAGCTTTCCTACAAGCTGCTCTATTCCTTCTCCTATCTTTCCCTTCTTTCCGTCCCACGTGATTTCACGTTGCACGATATTTTCGAAAAAAAAAGAACGAAAAAAACTACTATATCATTCGTATGCGAAGAGGACCGTAGCTTGCATGATTTCGAATACTAGCTACTTGAATCTAAACTCCAAAAAATTTACTCGCCGTTCTTCTCACCTCTTAATCAGCTTATGGAATTCTCTGCTTGGTCATTTTTACCGACTAGAGAAGCAGATGTATAAAATTCCTATTGAATCACCTTCCTATCTTATGCTCAATATAAAATAACCCACATACGTAGCAGATAGTATATTCAGCATTAAACCTGCAGGTATGTATCAGTTGAAGCTTAATTACGCGAGTAGCTATGCGTGTGTATCACGATTGTGAGAGATAGAAACAGGTACTCTGAAAAAGGAGAAAGGAAACAAGTTTAATAGAAAATTGAGGTGAGGGTAAGGAGGAAGGTCGATGGAATGGAATGACGAAGAAGATTCTCGCCTGCAGAGCCATTTTCACGCTTATTATAAAGCCTTCGGTTGTTCATGTTGATTAGCTGTTGGACATTTTTAGATCATTCGAAAGATGAAACAGCGTTAATAATTCTTTGCTCGATAATTTTCATTATTTTAATGTCAAATTCGTTAGCTACTTGGGCATCCGGGCAAAGCGATCAACTTGGTTCAGTAATCCTCGAGTTAACAGCGAGTGGAAACCTCGTCAGATTCTCTGTAGATTGATTTTTGTCAGAATAACGTAAACCGTATAAAGAATGCAGGCCCAACGCGGATACCGGCTCATGCGTATTGCACTAACTTTACACCAAACATCGTAAACCAACGAGAGACGACTAATACCAAGTAATGAATAATTCAGTAGATACTAGGAGGCCAATACAGGTGACATTGATCTTCAAATACCAAATGCAATACTCTTGATGTTCGACTGTCACAGTCATTGCGATCACTCGTGTGTTATACATTAAAGATACACTGTAAGTGACGCCCATACGATATGCGATTTGTTTTACAGGGATAGTGATATTGCATCCATGGTTCGTCGATAATTATGACATTAGTATTCAGATTTGAAAATACACCCGATCCGCGCGTATGGCATAGTTATACGTCATTTAAATAATCGAATTCGAACTTACCGACCAAATATTTGATCACGCCGATTGGTTTTGTGCGAAATTGGTCTCAAATAGGACCTCAAATCCCTGCTGGGCAATCCAATATCCATTTTCCGAACAATTCCAGCCAATTCCGGGCAATTCCGGACCGACTGAAACGGCTGCTCGTCCATTTTAGTTTCGTTTACTTACTTGGCTCGCTGTAACAAAATACAATCTGCGCTTTGCTTAATAGCGATCGTTTTTTTGTATAGCTACACCCTGCAAGAATATACGATCCCACGCGCACCCGCATACCTATACCCCCTCACATCGCGGATATACGTTCACACATGGTAGCAATCACGTAGGAATACATGCAACCAATTCCTACACGCGTTACCATAAACCGTCTATAACGTACATCTGTATATTTTGTGGCAAAGATTAAGCCTCGTGTCATGAGGTATACGGTTGTCCGATTACGATCTAACGGAGCTGGTTGAATCGGATTGGTCGTCGTCACCGAGAACGGTGAGGGCGGAGCAACGGTAATGAGTCTAGCTTTAGAGCCTGGGGAACCGTTTTTGGTTAGCTGACGACGATGCGTCAATATCCCTTGTTTGCTTGTAACCTAGGATAGAGGATTTGCGACAAGCGTTTTTCTCGTTTCTCTCTCTTTCTTCTTCTCCTAGGTATGTCTTCTCCGTTTCTGGATTAGCGTTTTTCGTCGCTCTTTCGTCGCTGCAATGTAGTGCAAGGTCTGACTCCTGCGAAGATGCACTGTATTTCGATTCGATTAAAAATTTAGATCGAAAATTTATATTATAATTAATTTATGTGCCTATGTGACGATGTGACGCTGTTTGTATATTTAGGGAAAAATGCTATACAGCAGTCGTAAGAAATAAGGTATGAAACTGACGGAATAATATCGGTTAACCGTGCAGCAGAATTATTTTATATCAATTACGTGCTGCATATTGCATGGATGTAAATTAGTCTCGTATCGAATCGTAGTAGAGCGCGGAATTGCATTGAATACGATAAACGAGAAACTAGAGAGCTAATACTCGATGAACACCGGGCCACTGACGTGCTTTCATTAGTTATTGTTGGGCACGTTGGAAAAAAAAGAGAAAAACTGTGAAAATAGAGTTGAAAAAAGCGCTGCACCGAACGACTAAATCAGATTATTTTGCCAATCAAATTCTTGTCGGATGCAATTAAATTAACTTCGCTACAGTCTGCGTGATCAGTGACACCTTTATATATACCTCCCCACTGGTAAAGATGAATAAATTATATGAAAGTAAAGCTGAAAAGGCTCACCTTGTACATACAGGACGACACTTTTTTGATGGAAAAAACTCCTCACTCACGACACTCGTTTATATAGATGATTACACCTCTTCAAACATAACGCTTTCAATCGGCGCTGGACCGAGAAATGACTCGTTTACTCATTATCGATTCGATCAACTATTAAATGGACGTGTATTGATTTCGTCGTTAATTAGAGCCTCGGATAATTTTCTTTGACAGATATTTACAGTTCACATTGAATATCACGGAGAATCATAAATCAGCTAACCGGAAATTCGAGTTATCGTTAAGTCTACCTTGCTTGTTGTTTAGCGAATTTATTTTCAACCAATAGCAAGCGTTACGGGATGAAATGGAGCAACGGTAGGTATCTGTTATCTGAGTCAGAGCTCACGTACGGGAATATAGTATATTTCCCCCGTTTTAAAACTGGTATGTTTTTTCGCCTGACAGGTGGTTAAAAATTTGTCAAAAAGTGCATAGAGCTGGTCCATTTGGGTGGGTTCGTAGTGCAACATATTTGCAGGGTTGCAGCGAGCGGGCAGGTAGGTACGTCGAATAATTAATAACCAGTAAAAATTGGCCGCTGGTGTGTTTCGCTGATGCAGAACAAAACGAACGGGCGAAGGTATGGGAAACAAAAAGTATCGTTCGTGTCAGTCAGTTGTTGGGAGGCTGTCGAGAACGGTTGAATAATTGACAAGGATGGATGTTATAAAACTTTCTGAGAAAATGTAACACTGCAAGAGGTGGAAAATACAGTCATATAGGCATAGAAGAAATTCATTCCTCATAGTTCATGCGACAATCTTTGGTGCCTTTTATACGATTTCTATACCTGGATATAAATGAACGAGGATATGATGTGGAATTTCAACATCCGATAGTTGGAAATTAATTATAGAAACATTCCGAGCAATAAAAGAAGCGAGGAAAGATAATTGGTGAAAAGATGAGAAAGGAAGATGAGAAAAAGGTTAAAAAAAGAGCTTCAATGACAGCTGATACATAATAAGCTTAATATAGTGGACCTTTCCTCGGAGCTTATCTCACGAGTTATTAATTCTTAATTATCCACTTCTCGAAAGCAACTCGGCTGGCGACCAAGCCACCGATACCTTGGTTACCCGTACGTTTACACGCACGCACACACACACACACACACACACATACTTATCCATAATCTACGCGTACAATATTATGTGTTTAGCGTCTGGCGCCACTGTGTCGGCTGAAAAAGAAGCCGTTCAAAAATGTCTCCGTGAATTTATTCATTTTTACATATTGTACACGTATATGTTTCCTAGACGTATATGCAGAGCCAAGTGACCAGGTATATCCACGTGATTGATTGGCGAAGATTATAAAGATTCTCGAAGCCACAAACGTCTGAATGTTTGGACTATATAGACCTATGCGAATTTTTATCCGAGGTTTCAAATCCATGTTTTATATTTCTTACGCTGTTCTTACAGGTGTAAGGCATATCACGTAATGTTTAACATCAGATCGTTGATGGGATTGCGTGTATAGAGTTATTGACATTTAAAGGTTCTATTCACACCGGCGTAAAGCCCGTTGTGTAGAGTTGATCGGTAACCGCTTTCAAAAAGGGTTCTGAAAAAATGGCGGGACACGATTTACGTTTGATTACAGGTCTGCGGGTCAAGAGTCAGAAGAAATGACCGCGCGATAGTTGATGGGAGCGATCGGTGCAGGGATTATAGGTAATGATATACCGTGGTTCTGTGTGCATATATAGATAGGTTGCAGCACAGGTAGATATACAGTCGAGGTCCTAAACCTGACTGCGAGAATCAATGCTTTGCTGTTTTTATTCAATTATAAAGAGGCCCTCGTATCTCGGAATTCAAATATGCGCGCGCAGCGAGCTTTATAATCGCACAAGGGTGAAATTATCGTCGTCCTTCGTAGCTCGTAGTATAATATACCGAAGCAATTAAACCAATACGAAATTTGAAATTTCACGTGGCGGGGAGCCGGGGCCTCGAGTTCCTCGATGGGCTTAATTCTATATTCCATTATTCCAAGATGGCCGACGAAGAGACTAAACAAAAAACGATCGACGTAATAACCAGTATCACTAATGGCCGGGCAATTTGAGTGGATCCGAACTCGCTTCGCTTTTGTCTTTTCACTTTTTTATTCCCTTGCTGCACTGCTGCAGCAACAGCCCAAAGGTTGGATTCAAAGTTAAACGCTGGTAAATGGCCACGGAAAGAAGGGGGCTTGGGAGGGCGTCTTTCAGCCCAACCTCGAAGAGAGTCTCTACAAGTTACAAACGTGCGTTATAGTCTAAGATACTCGGCCCTCGGTCCTCAGCCCTCGGCCCTTGGCGCGCGACGCGACGCGACGCCCCGACGCTACGACTCGACAGGATATTGTTTTTCAACGGAATTGCGGACCCCGAGATAATTAAAGATTATTATCTTTAATCATCTGAACAACTACGTATAAGGATTATCTCGATGTGAATGGGAGATATAATCGAGCACAATCTACCTACAATTCTCCTCTACTCGTACGACTCTTATGAAAATTGTTTCAACAGCTGTGGTTCTCCTTTTAGTTTTTATCCTCTACCTCATTCTCTCTCTAAACCTTATTCCACGCCCCGTTTATAGAAAAAAATAAAATAAAAAAACCGAGTCCGAAGCTTTTTTCCGACGACAATAAGAAAGACTGGAAATTCACGATTCGAAAAAACAAGGATCCGCAGATGTTTCGCTGTTAAAACCGTTCATCGCCGCTTTCTAGAGGCTCGAAATTGTGGCCGTAAACCATTACTAGTTTTTCTAAAAAAAAAAAGAGTTCGTCATCTGTTGGAGACACGCGTTTGCCTTTCTCGAAACATTTTTTCCACATCACAGCCGCAGGTATAACAGGACAGTTCAAACTCACGCTTGTATTTGATACGTGTAAGTTATAGTCCGCCAATTATTGACCATCCATCTTGAATAGCTTAGAATGTAAGTTCCAAACGATCGTTCGGAGATGAAAAAAAATTGAGGAGTGTCTATCGGCTAGTTGAATTCTTTCATTGCCGTATATTTAAAAGGTATCCGACCGTGAAAGGTTAATCATTACCTAAAATTGTGTCGAACGTTTTGTTCAGGAATCGACCGCACAGCTCGTGACATGTTCTTGGAATAACGGTGGTCTTACTCGTACATAAAGACGTAGCTGAACAAAACGTGTATGGTGAAATATAAAGGGGAAAAGAGAAGAAGACGGCTGCTCGGAGAATAAAAAGAATCACTGCTTAATGAGATCACGTTTTAAGCGGCACAATATATGATCCAGCGCAGAGTGCCGGTCGGCCGTATTCTGAGTCTTATCAGAGGAATGTTAAAAGGCTGCCCCCTTCGTCAAGTTGAATTTATTTGAATTAAAACGCCAGGGCCGGGATGGGACCTCTTAAGATAAGACGCGTGTCGGGGGCTCACGGTGGGAGCCGATATTGATAGCGCCGTACCTGGACCTCGGAAAGTTTATGCTTTCGATTGTGGACAACACCGGAACGCTCTCAGGCGAAAACGAATACGATTGCAAAACAAGAAGCGGTTTAATTTAAGTTTCTTAGAATTTGTTGCCGATTTCTGTGCCATGCTCAATCCGTGAGGGAGCCACACTCACCGGAGATATATCTGCCCAGGACAAAACATTATACCAATTTACAACTTTCAGACAAAATATACGTGTACATTGTAAACGGTAAATGGTCAGTGGTGTCCAGTTAAATAACCCAACAGAAAAAATACTCAAGAGCATAAATGCACACCGAATTCGTCAGGTTGCTTGTCGAGCTAGAGGTGACCACAACGAATTCATCTTTGTTGAAGCATCTGCGACTTGACGAGAGAATTAGCCCATTATTTTGAGTCAAATTTTCTCAAAAATCATGTTTTCGGGGTTTTGAAGAGAAAAAAGTATGCTTCAGCGGATTAACGAGAGCAAGGGGGGAGATAGAATTTTCTTAAGTTATCTACAGTTACCTATTCACTCTTCAACGCCGTAACGTTTCGTGAGAAATTATTATTGTTTGATGGTCAAGGAAACGCTATTGCCAGGTACTGGACATGGAATGGCAGTTGGTAAGGATGAAACCGCGGAGATCTCACCTGCCAGGAAATCCGAGTTTACCAGGTACAGGTAACAGCATGAAGCGTTGCCTTACACAGAAAAATCAGCAAATTCATTTACACGATATACACCGTACGATGTGATCTCGGGTTATTGCATGAATCGATCAGGGGAAATCTAATTCGAACGACAATATGCTATGCGTCGAGCCTGAGATCTCCGACAAGAGATATTTTATCATAACTTTTTTCGCCTAGAGCAAAATTTTCTTTTCTCTGCATTATTTTATTCAGAAAACCAGTGAAAATCGACCCTGTAACATCGAGTCTAGGTTACCGCATAAACTGAATAGGTGAAATCAAATCCGAGCGAGGATGTACCGTATTCAGAGTCTCACATCGATGGCCAGTTATTAGCCTATGAGAAGCTACTTCCTCATAACTTTTTTTGGTCACAATCGAATGTAATTTGTCTTGCACTATTCTCTTTCGGAAACTATTGCGAATCGGGAGTCTATCGTTCCTACATGATCGTTTCTACAGAGGGCGGTGAGCATATCGGTCTGATTTTTGCAGACAATCGTTTCTACAGAGCTGGCGTGATATTTGCCTAGTATTCATTTCTACAGATATCTGTTCCTACAAAGCCGGTGTAAATATTACGGATTATTTCGACAGTCTTTAGACAGTTAGATTCGGATTATCGAACTCTTTTTGATCACGTAGTTTCGACAAATGGAATCGTAATTACCGTTCCAAGTCTTTCTGTATGATACTTTTAGAGAAGTTACGAGAAAATAACTGTTTTATTGTGTTTTTTATTTGTTCTAGATTTGTCAAACTCAATTTATTACAAATGAATTAATCAGGAGCTATGTTATCATGACTGAGGTAACGTCGGTGAATCCCGATGAAGAAATCATGTGAATGGACAATAGAATCTACCTACACGAATTATCTTTCCAATTCTTTCGTATCATTTATTCACATTACATTTTATTTTATAACACACAAATATCATATCTCATGTTTCTATATTATTTTGATCAGTTATTACTTGTTGCTTATACAAAATCGGTAATTCAATAATAAAAACGAAATCTATGCATCCCTAACGATGTGCAGCAAAAATTTATGGGATCAATTCATTAACGCAACTGCACTTACCTTTTCATGTACCTGATCGTTACACTGAACCTTTCCGAGCGTAATATCTTCATTCGGGTAAATATATGTAGAAATATTAACATTCGTGCTTCGCAAACCATTCAATACTGATAATTATTTGTTCCCAAAACGAGTGTCCTTGTTTATTGGAATACAACCGTTGGCGTATAGTCTATTCAAGATGAAATAACCGTAGCCGTTGCAGAACTTGAAATAAATGCTATTTGACGACCACGCCTGCACTTTGCTATTATTCCCGACATTAACTTCAATCTCGAATGCAGGTTTCCGGAAAAAAGTAATATTGTCCCATTCTAAGTATTCCAATCGATTCGAGGACAGATCGATGTATCTTATCGCGGGAAGCGGAGCCCAAACTTGCTTGTATATCGTTCTGATTTGATTGAATTGTAAATCTAAAAATTGCAAACGAAAGGTTTCTTCGAACGCCCGTGGATGAATGTATCGAATATTATTGTGAGCCAGGGTTAGTTGAGTCAATAGCGGTAATCGCCTGAGGAGTCCATCTGCGTCTAAACCCTTAAGTTTATTGTACGACATATCCAAGGTGTTGATGTTCGATGTGAAGAACAAGTCTTGACAATCGATAAAATTGTGGGAAAGATCTAAGTTTCCCACGTAAATTGGTTTCCCGTAAAAACGTCGCGATTCAATTGCACTGTGGCACTGCATTAGATTGTTCGACAGATTCAAATGCACCGCCTCAAAATCTATACCTATTCCCAGGAGAGAATTATGCGAAAGATCAACGGACCAGAAGTACCTTGAGTCGAATAGGAAAGTCTTCCATTGTTTGTAGGATCGGTCATCATATAAAGTGGGTCGATCGTGATCGGTAGACCCCAAATTATTGTCGGATAGATTCAAGACCAAAGGGCTAACGGTCTGGAGTGCAGCGACTAGATTTTTCGTTGACGTTAATTCATTTAATGATAAATCCAGCTCGTTTAAAGCAACAAACTTTTCGAAGGTACCTTCTTCCAACACCTCTATTCCCAAGTTGCTCAGATCTATGTCTTCTGTAACTTCTGTTAAATTATCGCTCCAAGTATGTAGCAGTACGCCATTCGATACGAAATGTGGCTGCGGTTCTTCCTCTTCATTTATGATTTCCGGAACATTTGTCGTAGGTATTGACGATGAGAAGTGAATGATGCACACGATTTGTATTGTCAATAAAAGGATTTTGCGCCTCATTATCACCGCTGGAAAAATAATCCAATCTCAATTAATCGAGTTTGTATTATAGCCTATCTTGGTGGCTTGGCAATCCTACAGACGTGTACAAATGCAAAAATTTACGAACACACCTCTGACTCGTGGCTTGGTTATTTAAATAATTTGCTGAACGATTCTTCGGTAAAATTAACATTGTTTGTAAGTTCTGTACATCGATTATCGTCTAAGTATTGCAAAATATCTCGAATCGGGACGTAAGAGTGGTGATTGCACCGATGCTAGTTGAGTTCGAAAAGAATACTAGTGTGGTGATCTACGTACCTATTGACGGCTTTGGTAGCTATAAACCAATTAGTGGAATAAAAATCCGTGACTTGTTGGCCAGGCTTCCTTAGTTCTACTGGCTTCGTATTTGCTGCATCACTGACTTTGCACTCATGGTTCAATAATTGTAACGACACCTTCTATGAATATGCGCGAGGGTCACAAAATGCATATTCATTAAAGTTGCAGATGAGCTTGCAGTTCGACCAGCCAAATGTTGTTTCATTGTTATCGCTGCGAATATCATCAATAATATTACTTATCGCATTTCGAGTTTTTCCGATTTTCGTAGGTTCCGTAATTATCAACGATATTTCCACCGTAGGTCTCATGTTAGCAACGTTCGGTATATTCTCCTCGAATCTCCGATGGTCTTCAGAATTCATCAATAAGTAGAATTCATTCATTTCAGTCAGAACTTGAAGTCGGTGTTGCAGGTAGTTTCTCTTGTGAATACCGCCATTATTCGCTGCGGACTATGCAGGGCACTGCTTGCCATGCTTTCACCGTCCCCACCATCACATGCTGCTACTAAACCGATTCACCATAACCGATCTTCTCGTATAACACATTCGACAAGATAGGTAGGAAAGAGCTCTTCCATAAACGAAATAATGTTACCTCTGGTGGTTCAAGTTTCGTGAGTAATTTCAAAGAGCCAAATTATCGATTTTCATTCGTCAATTCAATGAGTGACATTACGATTTTAACGAAAATCAAATGTTCTTCCCAGTTTTCGGAAAAAATTGGGACAATCCTGTCAAGCTACGAAGCTAATTCAGTTGAAAATAAATCATGTTTTAAGAATAAGAACATTGAAGTCGAAGTAACGTTTCGCGAAAAAAATTGCACATTGGAAAGCTCTTATCCAGGTCGTTATAGAGATAGAGATAGATCGTTAATAATAAGAAATAATGGTTGTCTCGATCGGTAGAAGAAAAAAATCGTGCGGACGATTTTTTTTTGGAGAGAATATCGGTTCAATTCTAGCCATTTATGTCTTTGTGCAATGATTCGGAGTGCAGGAATCAAAGTAGCTAGATGGAATTAAGAAAGATGGCGAAAATTACGACCTTTGATATTCTCTTAGCGATAAAGATTGCGCAAAGTTTCGCACTCGAGTATAAAACGAAGATCGATTCAACCCTGCGAGTTAAAATTTACGAGTCGCGTCATTAATCAAGAGTTTAGCGTTTGACAAAATAAATACGTGCGGTGGTCCTTAATTAACACTGCGCGGTGCTCTCAGCGTTGCAATAACGCCGGTTTAATAAGTTAATAAGCTTCGTTGGCGTACGGCAATATTATTAAGTGAAGAAGATAAGATTGTCAGCCTGAAAGATTTATCGATATTTGTTTCGGACCATTGCTAATTTTTCGAGCGTACCTACACGCTCGTGCATTTTGGCGCTCTGACAGCCCTCCGCACTTTAACTTACTGATCAGCTATGCAAAATCTCCACTCCACGATCTATGAAGACTCTTTCAATTACATAAAAAACCCTTCGAATAATTTGAACAGCGCAAGGTTCCTCGGCAAAATTTTTCACGCTCTTTCATCATTTTTGAAGATTGGGGAATATTTGATTAGCCTCACATCCGCGAATCTTCCAATGCTTTGACTAAGCAAACGTGAACCGTGTGCATCGACTGAAAATCTCTAGTCAAACTAGAGTTTAGTCCAACGATGAGACTAGAGGCGAATTTGAAAGTGACGTTGCCAAATGCATGTAACAAACGACCCTTGTACAAATCACGGTCACCAACTTTGGCCATATAGCAACGTCGGTCGCTCTATTTCGAGCGAACATTTCCTCGACTTCTAAAGTGGCGAGCTGCAGAGTTTGGCCTAATGTTGTTTTAATTAAGTAGGCGGTTAGTTAGACGAAAGAATATATAAGTCGTACGACTAACATCCACAAAGTCGGTTTTCCCTCTCCGTCTATTTCTAATTCCTTAGGAGTCGAGGACGCCGCGGCGCATCTCGCCTCGGAGTTTCAGCTACGGGATGGAAGTTTGTTAGCGTTTCGGACTGCTGCAGAGTACCTACTCTGGTTTGGTCCTCCGTTTGTTAGCGTCCCATCGCGACACGTGTCGCTCGCATGTTTAATGTTTGCTGGGCTGCTCAGACGTGACGGAAGATTTCATTTGACTAATCGCTGTCTCTTCGCGGCTCCCGTTTGTCCGTCTCATCCATACCCCCTCCGCCCTATACCCTTCGTCTTTGACTGCCGCCACGGATTTCCTCCTCCATGGAGAATATCTCTCGAGTGTATGTGGACTCTTCTCTGTATATTCTACACACATAGACTACGACGAGAGTCTAATTATTTTCGCCCGCATGGCGGTTACTTCGACTCAAGAGTCGTCTTGATGATTCTACGAAGTCAAAGTACGACAGTTTTTCGTTAACTTTTATTTCATACTTATCTGTCAAGGTCAATTGAAACGAGCCACGGTGCGACGACATTTGATTGAAAGTATTGCGATCACTTACATCTTTCAAGATTAAAGTAAGAAATGTAATTATAATTTTTCGTCAAGACTTGGGTGCGATTCGTAGACCGTTATCCGGGATTCCCATCAAAAATTGACGACCACAAAAACTCACATTGTACTATTTTTTTCTTGCTAATTACTCCGTTCATATCCGACAAATATCGACGTGAAGCTTGGAATAAATTTGAGATAAAATTTTGTCAACTTTTATGAACAATTCGATTTTTGCGTCCCTGTTGGGATTGTATAATGCGACATGTGCTCGGTGATGTACACGGTGAGTATGTTTAAACGTCGTAACAAACGATGGAGTGATCTCGGCCGTATGTGTATTTTGAATGGGGATATCTGACTCGGGAGGGCATGCGATAGATCAAAGTCTTGGCGATGTACAAGCTAACTGTTTAGTGGGAGTAGTAATGAACTAATGAGAGTGATTATAAATAGCTTTGTATCTTTTCGACCAATTAAAATCGCTACAAGAGACAGACGTACCGAGATCCGCAGGAGGCTCCCCACGCCACTCTGTTTGACGTGAAAAGCTAAGTAATGAGATTTAGGGGCAGCAGGTGTAGCTGGCCCTAAGAAAACACTTAATTCACCATTTTGGCAACGAGCTTGGCATTGATATGCATACGCCTTTGAAACAGAGCCAAACTGTTTCTCCATTCCCCTAGTTTGTTAGTTTCAAGTAGCTCGCCGCTATATCCAATTATAAGAGTGCCAAATAGTTTGACTAATTAACAGGTCCCCTTGACGCGACTGGAATATATACGTAATGGTAGGATTACCGCTTCTATTAGGCTTGAAAAAATCAAGAACCCATGTCGTTAAAGAATATGAATATCAATCTGTGAAGAGAAACTCATGGCTAGTCGGTTGTCTGCCAATCAACGAGGAAGGCAAACCCGTGTAGAATCGTTACGTCCTTTTCCTGCCCTGTACATTATAGTCGTACGCGTCGTAAAGGCTTGTTACCCACGAAAGATGCGATGTCTGCACGAGATTGCAAGAATCTACTAATTTTACCATGCGCTTATCTACCTCGTGACGTCCGGAATAAAGAGATATGTTGTATGTATATATGTATATATATGTACATATATACATACCTATATAATGGCGCGAGCTCTAGTGTAGGGTAAATGAGAAGAGATAAGTTTACTCGAAAAAAAGGTTTGCATCAGAAGGAGCTACGCTCGGCTGCTCTGCGTGAGCACTTGTTCTTAAGTATGTACTTGTACTCGGTCATTTCGGGTTGAATACCGTGTCTTCTGTGCTAAGCTCAAGTATCTTTCATCGCCATCTTGGAACGATGCTTTGTTGAAACCGTTTTGCTTTGCATTACTTCGCTATATTTTTAACAACTTTTTATTCAATTATCTACATACGCGTACGGGAGCAAAGAATTTGTATGAAAAATGTTCACTTTTTGGAGATTCGTTTTGTATGAAATTTTTTCAATCTGCTAAACCCATCGGGGGGCAAGATCTTTAATTCCTCAACCCCATGTCATATTTCATGATTTCCGAAAGTCTTATTTCTTCCTTTCCATTGAACCCTTTTTATCTATTGCGTAAATTTTTCCCCAATGAAAAACAGCTGTTTCCTTACGTTCATTGGAAGAAAATTGTTTGATCCTAGGGCACGATAAACCCCGTTACTCGAGGTACTGAAAAGCACTCGAACCTTCTTAAATCAACAGAATTGCAAGCGACACACCCCGGGTAACTCGATTTATTTGATTAACAGTGAAAAATTCACGCACCAGATTTTTTTTCGATAACCGGATTGCACGCGAGTATAAAATTATTCGTTTCACGCGCGATACCTTAAGCTTACGATCAGAAATAGCTCAAGGATTACTACTGTAACATTTTCTGACCCCTGCCTGGCCGATTATAAAGAATCCTATAAAATTCTACCCGTAAGTATCCAAAGATCTAAAAATTCTTATTTGGATAAACGCTTCGCTCGGATGCTGCAGAAGATATTGCAATCGAGTCGTTTTGTCGTGGTACGTGTCTTCGGGCCATTAACACCGCCACAACTTAAAGCGAAGAGTCAAGAGTCTGCTTCGCACCGAAGCAAAAAAGCTTTACAAGCGGTTAGAAGAATTTATCGAAAGAAATAAGGGAATTATAAAAAGTATAAAAATATTGTTCTACATTTCGTATGCATGTCTTCACCTTTACCGATATATTAATGATCTCGAATGAACGGCAAGTTTGTTAGGGTGTGTTGATTAAAAGAAAACCAGCCTTCCATCTCTATGTTCATTCGGAACGGTGGAATAAATTTTGACTTTGATAGTTACATCGGTTGATTTTAATTGTAAGAATAAGTTCACCGATGGCTGGCTGTAGAGTAGTTTAATCTGGGGTAAATTGCAGGCTTCCTATCTTAAGAATATTAGCGATTAACCAACCTATAACACGGTAGCGTGCTGCTAATTATGCAGTTTTATAATCTAGATGCAAGTGTACACACTCGTGCACCTATTACTTATTATACTAGCGCGCGATGAAAAACAACGCGAAATTATATTCTTGCCATCAACTATCCCGCTGTGAATAATTTCAAACTATATACCAACCGTTTAACGTTAGACTCAAGTAATTGAGGAGAGCAAGTCACTTTTTTACGAAATTGTAAAATCGTCATGGATATAATAGCGTCTTTTCTAACTACTCATCGGTTCGTTCTGTAATAGGATTTAATTCTTCAATTCACTCGCAATTCAATTCGCAATTTTTTAGAAATACACTTGTCGATTCTTATAAGCTTCCTCGACTGACGATGAGTTCACTTATATGCCCGAATCGTCGTTTATTATTTCATGGTTCACTCTGAGCTTGAATATAATGAATTGTCATGGGAGAGTGTGAAGGAAAATCGGGAAAAATACTTTTCGAGTGTTATGCTGACCGCATATAGTTGAATAGAACTTTGGGTGCTCCATGGTATATCGTGGTGACTGGAAACTACAGTACTTTTACAAGTATAGAATAACCGATCTCTTACCTTGCTTTTAATTATGTATACTTATTATAAGTTATACGCGATCGGAATCTCGCTGTCGGACGAGCCAACTAATTTTAAGTCAAGGGGCGTTTGAAACTGAATCGTTTATACGCGTAAGAGTAGCAGCACGTATTACGGTTCTTGGTTATATTATTACAAAGAGGTGCCAAGGCATAAATAAAACATAAATCACACGTTGAATCATAAACGTCGAAATCCTTTGGAGACAATTTCAGTAGAACGATTACCATACAAACGCCAACTGCATAGTCATTTTATTTTCAATATCACGCACGTATGTACACATTCGTATTGCGTTTCTATCACAGCCCTACATACCCATCCATATACTATTGTCACATTTACATTTATATAAGTATTAAAATACAGACTCCTGAGCTCGTATTAGCGATATCACCTCCAACGACGATAGCCAATAAATCGGTGTCGAGTCGAGGAAATCAACGATTCCAATTAAGCACCGATCGCACTTTGTACGCTCAATAAACCGATCCTTGATTAGTAATTCCCGTCAGAATACTCCATTGAGCTAATCGATCTATTTGAAGATGAATCGAGTAGCCAATTTATTCGTTGAACGAGTAAATTCCCATTTCTCAAAAATGAAAACACAATTTATAGGTAATATAAAGAAACAGCTCCTTCGCTTCACTTCGATTTGTTCAGTAAGTTGAAAAATGTGAATAACATATCCAGAATGAATCAATTCCTTCACAATTGAAAATATTCTCTAATTTCTCGTGAACAGAAATTCACTTCCAACAAATGAATTGTGTAATATGAAGGTTCACGTTCCATATATCTCTACCATCAGCAGTTGATATAAAGATTGAAGTACACCAGGTACTTTTTCCCACGTATATTTTCGCGGGTAAATTTTTACCACGGACGTTAATACGGAGCGACGGATGAGGGACGTCCAGGACGGGTAGACAGATAGTCAAATCCTGTAGTCGCTCTTTATGTTACTTTTACTCTTAGGGGCTAACCCTCGCCGATAAACCAAAGTGCTTTTTTTACGATTATAACATCCCATAGCTGTCAATACCAGTTCATTCTTTAGAGATAATGTATACCTACCCACATGGGTATAGGTTTCGTGGCTTTCAACCGCCGCAAAAGACTGCTACTGCTCGTTTAATGTCCCATGCGACAGGATCGCAAAACTCCAACTCTAACTTGCTATCCTGTCGCGTGTGTGACACGTGGAAAAAATGTCATACATGAACACGGCCACGGAGCAGGTATGAGGGAAAATAAAAAATGTAAGCTCATGTGTGGATGTAAATTTTTTCAAAGATATGTGGGTACGACTACCGACGGTTTATCTGGCTTGGTATTAGTTTGCACGGCAAGTAATTTCATACTTATGTTAGCCATAAATTTAGCACTCGATACGCCGTTGCGAGGTGGCCATTTCATGTGGTGTCAATCGTCGTTCTTTTGTCGATGAGGTTAAAATCGTCTGTTTCGAAGATACATATCGAGGTACGGGGTTTGGGTTAACGGGTATACGGCTAAACCGATTAGCGCGAGGCTCGGAGGATCTTTACGGTGTTCGTTACGACTTGTGACTTATATTGTTACAACGTATGTCGCTTTCCTCGACACGTTCCTAATGGTAAAACGTGAGTGTCCAGACGTGTCGCCATTTAGAACAGAAACTACATCAAAGATATCGACTTCGTAGTCGGTGAGAATGTGTCACAGGAAATTTAGAAACTGCTAGCGATAATTTTTCGCAAAGGAAGATCGCGTTAGGGAATATTACTGCATAATCGTGCTTCGTAACGAGGTATATTACATAATCTCGTAAAAATTTCTTACTCCCAAAATTACCACCTTTGTACACATGGGCGGATAGGTATAAGACGTTCAATTGTTTCACTTCAAATTATATACCCAACAGAGTCTTATTTTTCGTTCCAACGACCTCGAGATGATGCCTTCAATCTTGTATATCCATATTATTACCTTTTTCCTAAGAAAATCTCTCCGCTTGGTATATAGTTGACGAATAAAACCAAAAAAGCGGCAGAAAAAGGGGCAAAAAATTGGGCTAATGAGTGACAAAAAAACCGTTCCGGCAATGTCTTCATTTTGGGGTGGCGCGTGGACCTCGATACGTATGTGTTTATAAAGCGAATATACAGGTATATAGATTCGGACTACCTACATTTATAAGTATCCGTCTACGGGAAAGATCCAGCGAACTCAGCCGCGCGCCAACTGTCCAAATCTTCGAGGCAACAAAAAACCGCGTTCTATAGGGCCTCGCGCTAAGAGAGGCGATACGTTTTCGTAATGGGGACATTTCCGGTCTGAAATAAAGAGTTCACGAAACAAACGACGTCCGACAGCTCGTGAAAATAGTTTCGGCGAACTTGACAGTGACAAATTATCGCTCCGCGGGGCGTTGGTCAATTGTTTTTGCCCGACACCTTTCGATTGGTTTTGGGCATTTCCCAATTCCTATTCGATTTTAATTCACGTTCAATTTTTCCCGGCTCCTTCACCGTGGGAAAATTTCATTTCAACGAAACCAGTAGTACTCATTCTTCTTTCAATTTATTCAATACATATCCTCAATTTATTTACCATGGACGAGATTCAGGTCTGAAGTAGCTAGGTGTAGAGTTGCAGGTTTTACGCGCTCCAGGAAGACGCGAAGCCGCGCCCGAGGTTAATTAGACTTTTCGTAATTATAGGTTATTATGTAAATAGTATTGTAATCCCGATGGTGGGAGCTGTCGGCACCCTTTCGCCAATCGTGATTCGTCAGAGATTTTTTCCAAACAAATTTTGCTGTTCATTTTTCTCTGTAGAATTTTACCGATAATCTCACGAAATGATCTTACTCTCCGAATAAAATTTTTCCAATGCGCAAAGCACAGCTCATCGTGGGTTATTTCTGTTACAAATCGATCCACAAACTACATTATAAGAGAAACTCGACCTGGTATAATAATATAAACAGCGATGAAGTTGACGACAGAACTTTCTATAATATTATATATAGATAGCCATGAGCAGTAGCTGCAAGTAAAATAACTTGGCTACGTTTTATTCGAACCTCGCTTTGTCACCTAAATAAAAATACCTATACACCTACCACCCACAAGTTTCTGCTATATAAGGTTGTTAGCAAACCACGCAAGAGGATCATTAGTCTTGTAATTTGTGGTACAGGGACGCGTTGCTAATTACTCTATTTTTATACGCTTCCTATTCTCGTAAAGAAATCACCTCAGCAACATCTTATTGTCGCCAAGAGCTTCCTGTATATGCATAAACATAACGGATTCGACCCCTCGTCGTAATCGTTAGAGCGGGTTATCACATTGCAGGTAATACGAACCTACCATTCTCATCCGTTCTCTCGATCAAAGGCTATTAGCGAAGGAATTTCAGTGCAAAGCGATAGAAAATCGGCAAGGATTTATCAAAGATATAAGGGAAAAAAACGGAATTTAAACGAAAATCATCTCATTGTCAGCTGTGGTTAGAGAAAAGGAATCAAGGAGGACGGGGTACTAATTAATCACGCGCGGAGCGGCAGTCGTTTGTTTCCGCCGTTTTATTAACCAATTAGTCGAACCGCGTCCGATACCTTTGGCTATATATATATACGATGAAAATACACGTCTATAATCTACCTCTGGCTACTTATGTATATATATATATAAATCGCACGGGTGGTCAGAGGTATTTTCCAATCAAGATTTTTACAGAGTGATTTGACGATTTGGAGTACGAATCGTTTATACGGTCTTGTTTCAAACGATATTCGATCGTATCGATTTACCGCGAACCTGTCATTCCGAATCTTCAGCGAAGCAGCACGCGCGCCCGTCTGTCAATTGTTTCGCTCATTTTCTCAATTGCAATAGACACTTTTTTTTGTACATAAATTAGAAACATTCTATCGGCATTATATCGCCCGTGTAAGACGAAACTTAATGATCAGCTTTGTTCGGCTGTTCAACTAGAGTTAATTGATAGCTTCGTGGTAGAAAACCAAAGGTACACGCGGTTACTCTTGCGTAAAACTTGCTTCAATAATTACAACAATTACAATCACTAGGAAATACGACGTTCTCATTATACCAGACGAATACCTCAACAGCCAATATATACCTACTCCATAATGCCAAATGTCTTTGAACTCCGAAAAGAAAAATTCCTCACATCCTTCTCGTCCAGGTATCAATTTCGATCATGTTTTGTACCCAACGAAGTAAATTCGTAAAACTTTTCCCCAATTATTTCGAATTTTTGGATATCCTGCACATGCATTCATGCCTCGCGAATATAAAGTACCAGTCTACGTCCGTCCATACCAGTTGTCGTAATTCCATCAACCACATCCTTCCAATTCCATTGACCAATACGTAGGTAGTTATGTATTAACAACTCTGCCTTCTTATTGTGCCCAGTTGTACGATTCGAGTAAGATGGCTGCTTTTTACTTCCGTTTGCAAGTCACCTAACGGTGGTACCGGATACTTATTACTTATTGTACATATGTAGGTATATTCTGCACATGTATAGCCATAGGATGTACCTATACACGGTGTATTAGCCATATTATAACTGGCTAGCTATATAGCTAATTGTGAGTTACTGGATCATGTATGTGGATGTGTGTATGTGCGTGTATGAAGTAAAGGCCACATCGTACACTGTCGTTAGCTTAACTTCGTTCCATGGATGTGGTGAGCGCCTTACGTCGTCCGCGGGGTACCAACCTACCTGTTCACTGTTGAGTCGAGCGGCTCTCTTTGATCTCCTGGGCACGCCCATTTTTTTTTCGTTCATTTTTGTCTTTTTTTCACTCCTTAAAACGCAGATGGACAAAGTATATTGTAAAGTGAGCAGCGCCGCACTGTTGGTGAAATTGCTAAACCGTGTCGAATCGTTGTTATTGAGAATTTGGTATAGCGTTTATTTAAACGTGTCGTTAATTACTTTAGTGCCAAATAAATAGGATCTAATATTGAGAAAATATCCCAGTAGTCAGATTTGGGGATTTGAGAATTCCCTCGCTGCGGGAGCTCGCGTACTCGATACTGTTTGCTCACCTGAGGTCGCACGATCTTTAACCAAGTTTGAATAAATCTTTTCTGCACTTTTTGCGGATCAGTTTAAAGATTCCTATATCCGCGTAGGGCGTAGAAATACCATTGGCAAAATTGCTGTATAGCTTTTTGCCAATGATTTGCAAGACTCGATTTAATTTCTCAACGAACGTGGCCGGTTAACAATAGAGTCGCGGTACCAAGTTCAATTTACTTTATACAATCAAATTGGATAGCTGCTAGTTGATTTGCCACATTTTTCTCCTTCACTAGTTTAACAAAGGTATCAAATTTTCTTGCCTGTGCAATTTGAGCCGAATAAAAACTCGGATGATTCAACCAAGTACAACTTGTTTTGTACGTCTCTCCCATCAGATACCCGATAATCTATTACACAATACACACGACGATGCGTGTAACGAAAGGTCAGATCCTACTCCATGAAAAATTCTTCAAATTTCACACTCCCAACAATTTTCTTCTTTTATATGCCTCTAGAATTCAGAAAGTAATTTTATCCTAATTGTACATCGCCAGGTATATACGGTAGTCAAATTTCCAATCAAGCATCGATATATCTGTATATAAATGTATAAAAAGGAAGAATTAATCGCCTCGTATATCTCACAAATTTGACTACCACACATATGTGAACGCCAACGCGATTATGAATAGATTGCGGCCCTCACCTTGCCGCTTATAATAATTAAGGAAAGTGTGGGCAGAAGTGAGGATCACCGGCGAATGAAAGGGCTGCAGTGCATGGTGGGTAACAGCCGTATAGTGTTTGTATATCCGTTACTAAACCGGAAATTAATCAACTTGGAAACAAAATGATAAACATAATAGGTGTTGGTTCTCCTAATGTCGTTAGTAATTTTCCAAAATTTGTATCCGGTGACGAGTTTTCCGGGTGGCTGCCATTCAAACCTTCGGCCATCTATGTTACACCGAAAATTCTAACACTCGGCCGGCATAGACCCACTTTAGTTAAATTCAAGGTACAAATACCAATGCACCGTGATGCAATTAAAAAAAAAAGTCACCCTTGGGTGAAATAAAACGAATGTTAATGACAATATGTACCTAATGTCTAATGACTTAATTCTTTTTCTTGTATAGGTCTCGCGACTGTTTGCATGCAAACGCTATAGGTGAACATTTTTGTGTCGGATTCTTGAGGTGTGAAACGGTTCTTGCATAGCTTTTTTCGCCAAAACTCCATACTTTTACGGTATTCCTTACTCGGACCGACTAATTTATCCCAAAACATTTCCGGTTCGTAAATTTCCTAGTTCCTGAGAAATGGCTCGCGTGATGTTCTTACACGTGGATGGGGGGGCCCGTCAAAATGCGTCCCTGCATGCCTCTCGCCGTCCTCTTAATCTCGACGTTCCCGCTCCCGCTCCCAAGTATAATGTAGATGTTTTGCCGAGGACGCTCATCGTCAGTCTTCATGCTCGAAACGTACCTGATGAAGACGTCGTACGACTTCCTAGATGTACGCCGAGCACCACTGTTACCCATTAAAATGTAAAGGTGGTCCGATATGGCGGCCTTTGCCTTATACTTCCATCTCTCGAGTCTTCGAGCAACGTGCCACCCGGGGGCACTGGTAGGTCGCGCGGTGGCATCCTCTGAGTCAAATTCATCTTCACCGTAAGACAGGATTGCCTCCAGAAGCTATTAGGTCGTAAATTACTGAATAGTCTACGTTTCATCATTTTCTTTAATTAGCATACGTCCTGGTAATCGTCTCCACTACGATGCCGATAACGAAGACCTCGCCCCCACTACATATACGTATGGATGGACCTCGATATCACGCTGTATAACCACACCATAGGCACCAACATCGTCTGCTGATAATTATTATTCCCTACTAAGATATCAGCTTTCGAAATTCAAAAAATATGAATTGCACGATATAATCTTCGTAATCCACAAATCTTTTGGGGTAGATACACCCTCTCTATCATTTAACTCCGAGATTCACGGTTTGGGATCGATTTTAAAACAGTACTCAGTTAATTCGCAACGAAGTCTGGTATCTTTAGTGAAACATCTTCAACATCTAAGAATTTTTGCACGGACCCCGTATGTTAAGTTTGGTTTCTTATATACATATAAGGATTTCGTGAAAAGGATGAATCGTGTGTTCGCAGCATTGTCTGAGCGATATCGTGATTGACCTGAGTACGAAGGTATTGAATAATTTAATAGTGACTAAAATTTTGTTCTTTAGAATATTTTATCGCACACAAATCCAGAATCATAATCTTTCTAGTGCGAAAGACATTTGGGCTTAAAATTCAGCAGCAGATCTCTTCTGAAATATAATTCTTGACAGCCGATGTGTGATGGAAATTTTTGTTCAATCCCAAAGATCAGAGGGTGAAATGGAGGATATAGAATTGTTTTTGAAATTGCGTTCGTTTGCGGACTTCGAGTCTGGTTAATCTATCCCCAATGATAAATTTGTGCAGACGTTGCATATATTAAGACCACTCGTGGTATATTCGTACTCCGAAGTCCTCGACGCTCGATTCTTTGAATATTTGATAGCTATAGTCGTCGGCGGCCATCTTGTAGCGTGCAACATGGCATTAAACAAGAAGGGTGGTTAGTCTTCTTATCTAGCTACCATGGTATATACCCGCAGGTATATCGCGGTCGTCAAGAATGCATTATTTAAGATAGCTGCAGCAGAGAGCCGTTTAAGTACCTATACCTAACACAGATACGTATAGGAGAGTTCCGTTCGCCCCAAGTCGATAGGACGGATGATATTTGATTGGATGAGACCGTCGTGGTTTTGCAGTAAAAAATAACCCAACGCGGATTGGCCATTCGCTTAACTCGTGCGTAACTTGGACATATCGTACCTAATACCCACATTACTTGATACACAGTTAGAAATACCGTGAACATCGTGAACCACCCGATTGTTCCCCGCATTACGCGTATACTACCTACCGGAAAGATAAGAAAATACATTGAAAAAAGAAACAGCGGTTAAGGTAATAACGTATTTACGAGCTGTTTGCTGCGCTTGTATGTCTACCGATACGCGTCGTTCCCACACCGCCATAAATACTTTATCCAAAAGCATAATCGAAGAGTTGAAGAAATTTTTCAAGATGGCTTCAAAAGCCACAAGATTCGGTCCACCGGTTACAAAATGCGCCCAAATACAGTTTCGAATTTCTCGAACAAGTGTAGGTACCGAGTATAGGCTCACATGATTCACAAAGTCCAGATAATCGAATAGGAGCCAATAGAACACGTCGACTGTAACCAACGCCTTACCTGTATCTAGCTATGTAATTATATGTATATCGGTAGCCAAAGGGCGATACATGTATAGGTGAGGTACGTAGTTAGTTGGTTTGGATAGGGCATGTGCCATTTTGCACGAGGGCCTTATTAGCATGCAGAACGAGGAGATCTTGTAGAGATTGCGTCGGGGGACGAGCTCAACTTGTTTGCCGTTTGAAAGCTCAGTTACCGCGTATTAATGGGTTTACCGAACGCTACCGCGTGCATACCAATTACCTTTTGAGTCAAGACGACCATTTTGAACGTCACGGTGGTTTGTGGTCCATTCTTATTGCCCGGGTCATTTCTTGATGTGGACGTTATAATTGGGCCCGCCAATAAGTCCCGACTTACCTTGAAAAGATCACGTCTCATAGGCCGGTGAATCATTGTATAGATTGGACCAATCAGAATGTTCCGAGTGCAGGCAGTCGTGCGGTGCTTCGCTCATTATACACTCTATGGGCAAAAAATGATGAGAAACAAAAGAAGATATAGATATATGAGAATTGGATAGAGGAAATCGGTTGTCTATCGCCCCTGCTGCACCATTCGTGACGAGGGCCAATAAAATTTCAACTGTAAATAGAATCGGCGTTGTATCGTCTATACAGACGAATAATTGGCTCACGGGGGTAAATTGGTATTCTTGGATTTCGATTGCATGCACCAACTTTTGCCTCGCTTTGCAATTCTCAAATTTACCACCGACACGAACGGAAAATCATTTCATAACTCGTTCGCTGAAACCGCACTCACAGAAGACCTAATTCTCTTGCGCTTTTCAACCCGTCTGAAAGACTTCGCGATTTCACCGCATATTAATAATCCGCATTGAAAGAGGCCGCTACAAAAGATCAGAAGCTCCTTGCAATTCTGATTCAATTTTATTGATCTGCATACTCGCGTTTACTCAAAACATTTACACAAAATATTGCAATAATATTCACTATTGTTCGTGAAGTCGGTACAAATGTCTGATTTCGGAGTGCTTCTTGCATTGTAAATACGATGTTTTTCAGTTCAAACCCTTCTGAGCGATTCTTAGAACTAATTTGCTACTTGGCTGTTCAATTTTTCTCACAGTTCTCAATTTTTCCAATTCTCGAGTTTTCATTCGTTTTCTAATCAGAGTAACTAGAACTCAGGTTCTTTTGATACGAGAGAAAAAACAAACGCTGCGCAAATTTTGGCTTAAGCTATCTGTGATTTCGCAACAACAAAAAAGTCAATTCAAGAGGCTTTGAAATAATTAAACATTCAGTTTTGGGAAGACAGCAGGTTCATGCAGAGTGATAACGTACCGGTTGAAGGCAGTGATTGAAATGCCTTCCAACTTGCAAGAATATGGTGCAAAAATTACAAAAAATCCATTCTTCCATGTGGTTTCAGTGAAACCTTCCGATTAGTCCTCTCTGAACAAATTTTAATATGTGACAAGGAAAAAATAAGCCTCACGCTTCGTAGATATCCTGGCTTTGTACCTTTGCACTGCTTTCTCGTCCGTTTGCCCCCGCAATATAGAACGTGGAAAAAGATATAATATTATGTTCAATTATAGAAATGCTGCACAATAAGCGATCGAAAGACGAGGATTCTCCTAAATTGAAATATTTAATAAGACAGTTCGAAAGCGGTTCTAATATTCGCCTGTATATACCTAGATTGATGTTTACGTTAGAGGATCTCACAATCAGTCAGTTTTATAACGTGTACTACGTATATACATACGTAGGTTGCAGTATGGTGCGGGATAGTGACCGCGTAAATTTTAATTCAAAGCAATCAACGAAATCCCGTATTTCCCCGCGTTCGCTTAAATTGTCTTGAGCTGTTCCTGCATATAAGCGCGCGCGGGTAGGTATAATATCATTATAATGACAAAAAATGACTCTGCCTTTAATAGTGGGTAATAATTAATTCGTGAAAAATTAAAACTTTGCCGATTGCATCTCTCCGACCCGCAAAGCGTTTCTATACCCATACATAAAACGCTCTCCATACCTAAGGTATGTTTTTGTGTATATACGCACGCCTTTTAGTCTCTGTGTTAAAACTACGTAGCCAGTAGGTACGATGTGTACTCGAGATTATAGAGAAATGTCATTAGAACGTTGAAAACAGTTCCGCGGTGCTGCCCGTGTCATCAGCCTCAAACGTCGGCGCGGGGGCGAGAGAGTGAAATTGAGGAAAAGGTGAGGGGGAGAGAATGAGAGGGAGGAGAGGGTCAGGAACTATTATCCCACCGTGGTGAGTTTTAACTGAACATTCGTATTTTCTTTCGGGCTATAATTATCAGGTTTCACTTCATACTGATGCAGTTCACTACGGACAGACTTTTGAAATGCAATTATCCTACGTCATGAATAAAACACTAAAAGAACTTCGACTCATACTCATCGTCGGCGGAGTCAGTTTTGACCAAAGATTTTCTTGAATTAATGAAAAAATCATCTCGCAATCACCCGATAGTCACCACCGATCTCCAACCAAGGATCTTCAAGACACTTTATAGACACATCACCAATCTTGTCTTATCTCCGTTTTTGTCGATTGAATCGTTTCCACGGCGTAGATACACCGCGACACGGGTCTATCCATCTATTTATCTATCCGGCCCTCTTTCTCTCTACATCGTGCACTCATATAAGCACATATGGATATATGTACACGAATATATATGAATATATATATCCATACATGTATAAACGTATATGTATTGCCTAGTCTCGCGCTGGCTCATCAAGGTATCACACTTTACAGGTATGGAGCGTAAAATATAAAAGCAATTCGTGTGTGGCCCGGAGATAGTCCGTTCTTGGGCTCGCGCGGCAGTAGTCGGTTCCCTTTGATGTTATGCCGCCCTACAGTAGTGGGGGAAATCCCCCTACCCCCCTCTATTTCTGCCTTTACCTTCTTTTACCCACCCCTCATTCGCTCGCCCATTACGCTTTTACGTTGTACGTATAGTCAGCTCGGCGAGCGCCATGCTACGAACCGAGTCATATTTTGTGCTTTATAATATACGTTTTGTAAGCGTAATGTACTTACGTCGTACGTTTATACCGAGGCGGGTAGGTAGGTGGGACAGGTTAACCTCATGGGTCCCGCAACTGCGAGTACTGAAGTATTACACCCATACAAGAAACGTCTGTGGGTCGTATGGGAAGGGCGGGATGTCACGCGCGGCGTATTTCAATTTTCAATATTCTGATGTATTTGATGACGTTGCAGTGCGCGATGACCCGCGGGTTATTGCGGGCGGAGTTCCTCGTCGGCGTTTGCAAAATACGCCGAGGTATTCACATATTCACATATGTGTGTTGCCTCTCACCAGCGCGGCTAGTGATGGACGTAAATATAAGTATACCGCAGTCCGCAGGCCGACCTATACGTTGCGGAGCATTTGCTCTCGATGATTATGAAACTGGTCTTTTATATCGCGTATAATAGGGAGTTTATTGACCGGCGATATGTATAATGAACGAGTCCTTTGGACTTTGACTTTTATTCATTGAATTATCTAATCATTTATTGTATATAGTGCGGGACGAGGCATGAGCTCCTTTCAAGTAGCCATCATCCTCGCTACTCTCTTTCACGTACGAAATTCGGGGTATTATTGAGTCATACAAATCTGTTATGCTAGTGTAGCCGACTCAAATGTATGAAGGAAAATCAGGCCGTCCTCAAGACAAACAGTCTGCATCGAATCTAGAGAAAAACTGATTCTAATATGAACTCAACTTACGATTTCATGTACATGTATTGGTGTATGCTGCCAATAAAGCAGAATCATTTCCAGGGAAAAGAAGACACCGATTTAGAAAAAATTTATCTCGGGATTCATGTGTTTGATTGAAATTTTTGTTAGCGAAATAATTGGGGAACGTTGGACTCCAGATTCATGGAAATTTAACGTTTCGGTCATACGTGAAACTTTTTCCTACGTAATAAAGTAGTCGCAGTACAACGAGAACGTAGATTCTTCCTCATGTTCACAACACATGCGTGCTGATCCATGGGTTATATTTCACAATAAAAATCAGATCTAGGATCTTCGCAATAAGCACAAGCGAAATTCTGAAAAGGTGTACTCGTGCGCCTTTCAGTGTTGATGCGGACCGAGAAAAGTACCATTGTCGTTTCTTTTTCATACAAATATAGGGAATTCCTAGGTGCAAGACATCGCGTCGTAATTATCTATTCGTATTATCTAGGAATAATTGTATGTCTACGGAATTAAGTGTATAGAAATCCGAGTGCCCGTGATGAGAGCCAAAGTAGTTCGTCGTTCCACTTTTGCGTAGGTGGAGTAAGGCGTTGAAAGTTTCACTTGCTGATAGATACGACGTACCTATACCTCTACGATGTGATATCAAATTTGTGTTTGGTTAATACCTATCTGTTCGAAACCCCCATGGCTGGAAGTTAAAACGTCATGTATAATAATACCAGAGCAAGTAGATACTGCCTATACAATAATGGTATAGCGACATTGTGACCATTAGAGAAGCCCCTTATAACTTCAACAATATGAAATCATGGCGTATTGAACGGACTGTATACAGCCTCCAGCACGCCCTGTCCGTGACGAATGTTCCGGGTGTCACCAGGCTTGTATGGGTAAATCCATCTCAGTCCTTGGGCCAACGCCATAGCGTTCGAACTCGCATTGTTGAGAACCGGGTGGAGGACTCAGTGTGGCAAATTGAAATCGGCACACGCTACAAAATTGATGAAGAGCTGGAAGTCAGTGAAAGAAATGTACGTTGAAGTAGGTACCCAGTTCTGAAAGCCAAATCTCCGTGGAGAGGGGATTTAGCTTTCGTTAAAACTCCCCGATTGGCTTCTGACCTGCAAAAACTGATGTAAACCTAATGGCCCTTAAATAGAGCCAGGATTGACTGCTGTATCTCAAGTCCAATGCTCGTGCGGAGAGTGACCCGAGTGTAGGTATATACCATAGATAATTCGTTCCCTCGAAACGTCAAGGAATTATTCCTGATCAAAGAAAAACGCGGACACTATTATCTTCGATTTTTTACCCCGGTATATGTCTCAACGTCAAACTAGTTTCGCAAATGTTATATACCTATATACCTACGTAAATCTTGCCCGTGAATAGCTGCGTTAATTGACACAGCAACTCACGTATAGGGGTGCTGTCCTAAATGTAGGGATGGCTTACAGGGATTTCCATACCCATGAGCCGAATAATACCGTAGCAACAAAAACGAACTGAGGAATCAGCTTGTCTTCGTTTCAGAATGAACCGTGTGTCTCTTCGTATACGGTGGCTTGCACAGTATATAACAAAGCCGACGAAATAGCCACCCATCTCGCATTATCATGTTAATACATCAGCCCTGTATCAGGACTTGACATCGTTTGCATCGTAGAGTCATTCCTGCATGACGTTATAATAATTTGCAACGCTGGTTGAATTCACCGACTCGTAGACTACGTTGCAAAAGTTATTAGATCAACATCACCCTGTCGGGAATACGTGTTTTTATATTAAATAGCTCTTGGCTCGGTAATTCTATACGTTGTTACTAGTCGTTTTTAACCGGAGTGGAAACTGTTACACGTGAAATAAATATCACAAATTCTTTCTCGAGCAGAGGTACGTTTGATTCAAGATTCGCATCTCCTGGTCCTTAACGAAGACCGTCTAAACCAGTGTGATGATGTAAATTTGAAAGAATTTCTAAATATGGCTTGCAGCGAAATAGCAGATGTCTGCTGCTAACAGCGCTAACAGGGTTTTAATTCGGCCCATTAGGGTTCGTGGGCCTTCATTTCATTACCTACCGGTCTAGCATTACACTGTTATCTTTTGTTTCTGATCTGTACTCACGAATTCGAGCTAGTCGTTTGTGTAACCGGCGGATGTGTTTTTGAACCCACAATTGTTTTGTGCCGCGGAGCATGATGGTCGTGCGTTATATTCCCTGGAGAGGAGATATCATACCAAGGAGGTAGGGCTCTAATTCCATGGCTTCGAAACATACCGTGGATAATCGCTATCGCAAAACTCTTGATCTCGATTTTTCAAATTGTAATTGCAAATTTCTTCCGTCTGTTAGAAAAGCACCGAGTGCCGGTAGAAATCGTTTCGCATTCACGTGAATGCAAATGAATGGAATTGAAGTCTTGAACGATATGTGTGAAGATTTCAGTTATCGCAAATCGATTAGGCCCACAACGAGACCCATAAATAAAGACCCTTGCCTCGGGTCCTTCCAGCTGTATCGAGGACCTATGCCGTTACAAATAACAGAAACTAACTAGTACAATAGAGGAGCGTGTCTAACTTTTATAGAGTCCCTTATACTAGCAGGAAAGGGCGCGCACTGCGCCACAAAGTCTCCGTCAAAGCCATTATTTGGAATCAATCCACAATCGTGATTTCACGTGGTAAGGATCTCTGGATGATTCGCTCTGCTTTACCTGCTAAATAAATACACTAGAATTGGTATAAGGCCATATAATAGAGTTCGGAATTGAAACCTGGGCTTTCACGTGCCTACGAACCTACCTATTCGCATAAATATATTCCGGCGATTTTTCTTAGAGAATAGAGTTGCTGATTGGATTGATTTTGCGGTCGAAATGGGCATCACCATTGAGATATAGACGTTAAGCGACGTCATTTTACCCTGCGGGGATATCGATCGGAAGTTTTTTGGTACTCCTCCGGCACGGAGTGAGTGAGTATTATACTTGGACCAAGAAATTCCGATCGGTGAATCTTTTTCTCTCACATCACTCTCAATTACCGCCAAGCCCAGACGTAATCTTCTTCGATACGAATCTAAATCAACGTTCATCGACCTGTGTTGGCTATGTAACGTAAGGTCATTGACAACTCCGCGAAACTTTAACCGATTCCGCGACCACCGATGTCCTGTGGACGAGATAAATTACAGGATCGTTCGCCGTTCCCAAAACAGCTGCGAGATATGTTCATTGATAAAAACCTCGTCACTGTACCTATGGGTGAAAAAAAATACCCTGGACACGTCTAACCCGGGTGACCGTTGATCGATGAAAAACATGGCGGCTATGAATAATTGAATTTTGTAATCAAAACAATGACGGGAAGCGCGTGTAAGCTGGTTAGCCGGGGTGACGAATTGGGAATCGATTTACCGGCGGTCTCGAGGAATATCTCAAGGCTATCGTGTCTTGCGTAGACGGGAAAAGGACTCTCGGGGCCGAAGAGTACTGTCAAAAGAATCGCTCGAGTCGCTTAAACTTTTCTGAAGAGGGGGATAGCAGAGAGACAGCGAGAAGCCTGCAAGTGTGTCTAAACGGAATTCAATTATGGAATCTGTTCCACCTGGTCGCCCGCCGAGAGTCAGGGCGCGATCGGATAGTGGTGGATATACGCGAGCGAATCGCTGTTTAATCGGACGGAAATATTGACGCTCAATAAAATCTTTTTCAGGAGAAAGATGGTGACAAATCGTTTTTCCTCGATGCGCGAGGACCAAGAAACGCGATGGTTCCTATATACCCACGCGGGGCTAACTTTTCGGTGAAAAAAAGAATCCGTCTCACATCTATGGGTATGAGAAACACGGCGATGCCGAGTTCGAAGTATCGCATTCTTCAAACTTGGACCGCAATCGTCGATACCTATCGATTTCTGACAATGCGAGTACCTATCACCCGAAAAAGTTAAAAACCCTTTCGAATCCGTGAACAATAACGCCATGAGAAAGTGAAACGGCTGGAAGCTAGCCTTCGGGTTGGTATTCCGCATTGTTTACTCGATTTCCTGTTACCGATCTTTTCGGTTTTTGGTTTTGCCGATCGCAAGGTAAGGGTCGCGCGTGGCTAATAGCGGGATTGAAACTGACACCTTGGCTCTCAGGTATGGTCGACAAAGGCCAATCGTTTGTCCGATTGGTCGCGGCTATCGACGAGCATTGTTCAAATTTTGAAAAATCGTGCTTCGACTTGTTTCTTGACCGCCGCCTAACAAAAGAGAGCTAACTGCCGCTCAGGGTGGCCCAATGCCAGTTTCTCAGCTAACTAGAGTTTGATGCGAGAAGGTAGAATTAGAGTTTGACGGCTTAGAACCTGGAGGCTCAAAGCAGTGGCAACCGCTCTGCCACGAAGGAAAAATCATGGAAAAAATCTCCTAAGGGCTTAATGGTAATCACCTAAATTCGGATGTTTAATTTTGAACTCGACCCGCGAGATAGAATGGTGACTCGGTTAGTTAGCGCCTTTGATGTTTGCCCAAAAAGGTCGTACAGTTTCCGTATATTTACCGTTGATGTTTATGCAAGGATTTCGTCAGGTGTTATGTGCCGTATAGTTAGCCATATACCGTCTCTAAAAACCAAACAATCTATTTACTCGGTCAGAACGAGGCTGCCAAAGTGCGAGGTATGTGTATACGCTGCCATAAAATTATTGCGAAGATTATTCTTTGCCGTTTTGATTATCGATTTTGGTGTTACGATCCATTCGACGTAACGATATGGAGTGAAATTTGAAAATTCATGTATATCGAAATCGGTTTCGAATCTTTAATGAAAAAATCGTTCGTAAATCACCGAACGAAAACGACGGTCGTTTTCGACCCCTCATTCGTTGCGTAGCGTTAATTTTCCGCAAGGCGAGTAGAATTGGGAAAAATCGCGGTGAATATATTTACCCGGGTATACCCGTTTCCGAGGCTAGGAGGGCGGGATTTTACGAACTGACCAATCACGTCACAGTAGGTGTGGCTTTCGAAAGTACAGTCAGAAGCGCGAAGCGATACAGTGAGCGATCGTCAGGAAAGAATTCTCACATTTTTGACGGGGTTGAATCGCCGCTGCTGTGACATCGAACTGTACGAAAGCTGATACGAACTTCTATACCTCGCGTGTTTCGAACTCTGCACGACGTACTCGTCAATTATTGTAAGTACACCTATCGTGCTTTATATGGAGGACACGGCTACAGACATGATGGAAGACTAGATATTCACTCCCTCGTCGTATGCCAACGTAACTAAGACGGACCTGATTTCGTAATTACGTGTCATTAATTATTTATCGACTAATGGGAAGACCCGATGAGACGAACGAACGTCGAAGCAGAGCGAGAAAGACCGAGACGACTCGAAGGGAATATACCTTGATCGGTAACAATAAATCGGTTCGCTCTATGTAGCCCGGAAACGGTTCACATGCGATGCCAATAACGCGGGAAACAGAATAACGGTTGTTTATTCAACTTATACGTCGTAACTATATTTTGTCAATCAATCGCCTTGCAGTTCAAGCGGTTAATTTTGTTATACCGACAAACGAGAGACGGCGAGTTTCGCTGAAACATCACCGATCGCTACGTGAGTGTTTGTCAATATGATAACGATCCGTGATTAATCGGTTTTCAAGTAATTGCGTCACGAAAAATCGGTCACTGTAATGAACGCGTAGAGTTGTAGTTTGGCCATTGACGTTAATCACTCGAGGATAATTATTAATGATCGTCGTAGTTGGAGTAGAAGTCAAAGTTCAGGATTTCTGATCGACGTAACGTGACCTGGCGTAGCAAAGCCTCGTTTATCTTGGAGAGTTTTGACAGTCCGAAAGATATTTGAGGAAAAGTTACACCTACACTCGTCGAGTCGTTGAATTATTCGATCAATTTCTATACCTGTGAGTAAAATAACTTACGAGAAGGTGGCAAGGGTGGAAGAGGACGAAGAAGATATGGAGACTCGGACGGTAGAAATTTAGAAGAAAACGCGTAAAATTGAATTTCTTTTAAACCGTTTAATCCGTCTGTTGGAACGATCGTTGGATTGTTTAGTGTCTCTCTCTGTGGTTGTCCTTCCGTTTCTCCATCTTTCTTAGTTGCCTCGCCGCTTTCGGTGGAATCATGCTAAACGATGAGAGATCAAAGATGCCGCCAGCATCCAGTGGCGGACCTATCATAATAATTTGGGAACTAACGCCCTTTGTATCAGGATAGGAAAGCCGACAGCCTAAAAAGGCCCGTGGGCCCAAGGCTCGTCGTCCACGAAGTATACTAAATCCAAGCTAAAAGGACTCTAAAAAGATTTTACTGATTTCAGACGCAACGGCACGCTGCTACTCCTGCTGCAGATGCGTTCGTCGAGACATCCTTCAATAAAACTGGTCTCAACATAATTTGAGGCAGATGCCGAACATTTTCACGTCTTTCCCCTCAATCCTTATACAATTATTATCTACTCTACGGAATTCATTCTGAATTACACCCTTTTGCCACTATTTATTGTGCTATTCAAGATCATTTCCTATTCTTACATATATTTTCATCAATTTTAGCCAATTTACTCGATTATACACGGTACTACGTTCATTTTAATCCAGCCACGGCTATTGTCTACACCGATATCCGCTATTCAAATTTTCTTTCAGCCTCGTGCCAATATTTCTCAACGCAATGGGAAGTTTTGCCAAGGGTATATCGTCGCCTTGCGACTGTGAGTCCAGCTCGATGAAAATCGGTGGAAAATCTCAACTTGTAACCCGTTGAACGCGACGAGACGCGCTTATATTCGCGACAGTGTGACTTCGGTCATGATTTTCAGTCGCATGAAGGATCTCAAAAATTCTTTCTGTTTCCTCCTATAGTTTAGACAAGTACGCAAGTCCTTATTTCGTCTATCTTATCAATTTGTCGAGTTATTTTAATCGCCGTCCGATTAGCCTTTCGTGTAAACGAATGTGCAGAAATGATGGGAAATAATGAGTGAAACCAGTTTCGGAGTCCGCATGCCTACTGTAGTTGTACGAAAACTTAATTCCATAAGTAATTTATCAATTTAACGATCATTAAAGCGGGTTTTTATTACCGACAAATTGCGTACGTCTATTTATTGAAACAAAAACTTTTTACCTGCCTTAACGTCTCTCGTGATCTTCGTTTTTTCCACGTTACGTTCGGTCGGATATAATTTGGGATAAATAAAGAAATTAAGGAAACGAAAAAAAGGGGAAAAAAGAAGAAAAATGGACGATAACGAACGTCGAAAGTTCCCTATAATTTTTTGATCGAAATGAAGCTAACTGAATCGCGAAGCTTCTGTCGGACAGTTTCGTTCCTGGTTTCAGCCTTGACGTTAAGTACATCTCGTAAAAATTCCGGTAGAACCGCGTCATTTTGCCGAGGGGTTGTTGGTGGCTGCTATTGGTAGGATGTGCCTTTTTAGTAGACGCCTACTATGAGAAAACCCTGCCCTCTATTAGGAGCTTTGATCTCTGCCGCCTCCCTCCCACATCGACTCGAAGTGGAAATACTGGCCGAGAACCTTCGAATCATTCGGAGTCCACTGGCTTTGAGCGCTGCACCACCGCACGAGGGCAGTGCCGCGTTTCCTTACACCGAGTATATCGATGCTCTTCGAAGTGACGTTTCCAAATTACTTTTTCACCCCCACGTTGTTAAAGATGCGGGAATACGGTTGCGGGGTTGAAAAATCGATGAGTTAATCCTCGCGGTGTTCGTGTCGTACCTAATATTGGAACTTAGAATAACACCTGAGTGAAAAGTCGAAGAAAAAGTGTCGATGGGTTACCCAGAACTGTGAATAAGTTTTTGTGCGAAACTGTATCCTGATTCGAGAGCGGTGGAACATTTTTCGAAAGTCGACTCTGTGCCGCGAATATCGAAACATTTTGTTCCGTGAAATATTCGGTTGAAGAAAAGTGACGAAAACTAACCGATTCGTCAGTGCGGTGTATCGTTATTGACTAGAAATTATCGAGTGCGCTGAATCTCCCATGGTTACAGTGGTAGTACCGTTTTGTCCGTTAATTAACGGCTAAGTTATCGGAGAGGAACTTTTTCTACGCTCCGGATAAGGGAGAAATGTGCAGCACTGAGATGACGGAGACGTGCACGATGTCACCTTCGACTATGACTTCCGGTGGCAGAAGTAAGTCCGTGTGTCACAGTTCGCCAGCTCACCGAAGAACTCCCTCTCGGAGTCCGCCCCGTAGAATCGAGATCCAGGACGATGACGATGAGATTTCGGTAGGATGTCCGAGTCCTTTACCGCTGGTTGTCGTTACCCCGAACGATGACGAGGAGAGGTATAGCCCGTCGAGAGAAGACTACAGCGAAAGATTGAGCCCGAGGAGTTACCAGGACGAAATTGACGAAGAGGATAGATACTCGAGGGACGTCGAATACAGAATGTCGAGTGGTACGAGGCTATCCGAAGGTCGCGTACTCGAAAGAGACGTAACGACACTCAGAGAAGATGACCGAATAGTTGCACCTACGACGGGAGGACCCGACGACTACTTCAAACCATTGAAGAAACTGAAAATGGTCCAGATCCAGCAATCGGATGAAGAAGATGACCGGGAAAGAGACGCGAGTGAACGCGGAGTGAAGTCCTTTAGCATTTTAGACATTCTGTCGCACAGACCAAAAGCGAAAATCGTCAGACCGTGGGATACGGTTGAATCGAATCACTCCCACCTCAACCATCACCACCATCATCATTCGGGACCTAGAGATTTGTCTCTGGTCGGTATGTCGCTGGCATCGATGTCCGGGTCCATGAGCGAACCGCCCCTAAGCAGCTCTTCATCATCCGGCAGAAGCTCCGTCTCCGATTCCGGGAGTCCGGATCCACTGACTCATCATCATCACGCCCTGCATCACGGCATGCATCCCGGGCTGCATCATCACATGCAGCAATTCAAGAGGAAAATTCCACAACAACACAACTCCCAGGGTGGTCAAAACAGCAAACGAAGTCCTGGGCAAGGGAGTCCGTTGGACGCCCTCTTCCAGATGACCAGTAAAACCTTTGATGCCGGCGAACACAGTCAAGGTGACTTGAAATTTTCATTATATCTTCGCGGCATATAGATTAGATGATAAAATAAGGCTTTAATTATATTACCGAGGTCACGGCTAGCAGCTCCTGTCAAAGAGAGTATCGTGAGTTAGATAACCCACTTACAGCGGTAGAAATCGAAAGTGTTTTGGCGATAATCGTAAGAATAATAACGAAAGATCGTTCTATGTTTTCCTTGCATTGGGGTTATCGGAGAACCCGAGTGAATAGCAGCGTTTTCTTGGAACGAATCGTTGACGTCGGGACCTGCAGCAGGCCTCCGTATTAGTAAAGTATTACTACGCCTAAGTAAATAGCAGTAGATTTTGGCGGTAAATAAAATAACATTTTCACAAACTGCAGAAAGAGACACCATAAACCGATTCCCGCCAGGTCCCCTCGATAAACAATGAACGATCACGAGGGACTTTTCAGGTCCTCTGGGGCCCCCCATAAAGTTTTATTTTTACAGTGATCGTTATGGGATTTGAGTAATTTTAATCCCGGTTTTAACTAATTTAATTTTCGACCGGTATTGGCGCCCTATTGCAGAAAACTGGATTTTACGATCGCTGCACCTCGATAAACACGAACGAACCGAACTCCGGCCCTACCGAGGCTCGAAACCCTCGCCCTGAGCCATGGGATTAAGAAACCCGTGCATATTTTCGTACCGCGGTATAGGTATACCAATAAGGCATACTTGTTATATCCTGGTGCAAGGATCGGCGTAGGTACCTCCGAGAATCGGGTGTAATTCGAAAATATAAGTCCGCAGCTTTTCTTCAGCTCGTGTATAAACGGAGTGTATAATGAGTGTGACTCGAGATCGTTGCAACGATCCTTCATCTTCGGTTTATTCTCTCACCTGACGAGGAGAGACCGGATTGGACGGGGTTCACCCTGAGGCAGTAATTTCACGTGATGCCAATTTTTCCATTTACTTGTGAATTTTATCACGTCCTGTTTACTCTGCAAAGTGGCGCTTTGCCTTCGGCGTCCGTTGGGATGTTTGCTACTCCCCCACCCCTTTGAATTCAATGGGAATATAAGACGCACGATGCGTCTGTGCGCGTTGTTTGCATAAAAGAAATATGAATTTTCATTGTTCACCGCGTTTCGCATATTGCCATGCCGTCGGAAGTCGGAGTAGCTATTGCGTGCCGTGCGTTTCTGTACTTATGCAAATTAAGCGACATATGCTGATAATAATGAATTGCCCTTAGGTACGTCCGTCATAAACTGGGTACCGGCGTTTACGTATATTATATAAACGTATGGTTTTTTTTTCCCGTGTGTGCCACTGTTGTAGGCCTAAAATTAGGTTCACTCGCTTCCCTCGAACGGTCGGAGGTTCTCTGTCGCTAGTATATACCCACCTATATGCGTATATTATATCTTTCTCATGTTTCCCTTCCTGATCAATAAAATTTCTTTTCTTCTTCAACCGACTCGCGTCTCGCTCAGTTTACTTTGATATTAAATCGTGAATTTCGTTCCGAAAAAAAAAAGATTGAAAATAAAAAATGAAAAAAATGGACGATCTATTACTTGACTGATATTATACAGGCACGCACCTATGCCTACGTACCTCTAAACTGCGACCACAATAATCGATACCTCTAACATCGTTTCGTAACTACGTCAAATTACAGAAAATATATTGAGCGTAAAAATGATAAATATTTTCGATTCTTTGGTTTACGGTTTTGATCGTCTTTTGTTTGACTCGTCTTATGGCATAGGGTAGCGCACGCGATCGAGTGCACTGCGGTCTGACATAAATTACAAATTATATCAAACCGTAGTGGATGTAATATTATTGGATACGTGTTCCATCGCTCCCGACTTCTTCGCCGAAGAAGAGATAGAGAGCCCTTGCCCCCTTATATCCAGGATTCAAATTAGATTATGGGATACCTGTCCAGGGGCCAGCACGGTAGCCTCACGTATCTGCAATTTACTTCTGATTATTATGCTCTCTATACTTACGGACGGCATTCTTATCTGCTCTCCTGTCTCCTCTGTCCCGACGGCGCGGTTCATTTCGTCTATATATCAGAGTTATCGATTGCGGATATCGATTACGGTGAGGACACGAAAATCACTCTCTTTGAAACAAGTTCGCCTGCAATAGCAGCACCAGCGGTACAGAAATTGTTCGAAATATATATGAGTCCGGTTTCCTGAAACTGGTTGACTCGAGGGAAGTAATTTACCTCCGCTATACATACGTATAGGTACAACCGCGTCTTTACCATAACTAGCCGCAATTTGTTCCTTTCTTGCGTTACAATTTCTTTAATGCCGCCCTGTCACGTCGTATTCTTACTTCTCCTAACTAGTTAACCCGATAACTAGTTTCTACAATCCGTACTTATTTCAAACGGCTTTAAGAGCGGCAAAATTGCAGCGGAAGGAAGGCGAGTGACGCGAGATGATTAAAATTTCAATAGCCGTTTTTCTTCCTTTTATTTTTTTTTCTCTTCGTTCTGGAAGATATGGTTCGGGATACGAATACATGTGTGTGCACGCGTCTCTAGGTATATATTTGTATTTAAAGTGAGGCAGGAAAGTGACATGAATTACGAAAGCACTTGAGCCTCCGAAAGAGCCACCAAGACAAATGCCAACCGCGTTCCTTAATCCCTCCGAGTGGTCCTCCGCATGCGGTAGAGAGAGGGCCGCTTCCTATGTTGTGACAGTTTACCGCCCAAACAAAACACCAACGTGATCCGCCCTTCTCTCGGCTATACCTTATTTTATTTTACGACGATCGCCCGCTGTTTTTGGGACCTTTACTGTTTTTCAAACAAGTGCGATCCGCGGGTACTGGAGCAGACAACGCCATGTGTCTCTCAATGGGCAGGCTTGGGCAATTTCAAAAAGGGTCCAATTTCGGGCCCACCACGACGGTAAATGTTAACATGAGACGGAGGTATGCCTGCTTAAACTCGCTCGTTTAACGTGACCAACTTGTATTTGGCTATATACGCATTTATGTACACATATAGAGACCACCGACGTGCGTGACTACGAATCGGTACCCTCGCTGTTCCTCGTTCTTAATTTTAATTCACCGTTCACGTTATGCGCGCGTAACTGTTACCAGTATGTGACAGTCCGCTTCATATAGCTTTGAACTACGTTTCCTGAAAAAAAATTTAATATTACTCCAAAAATGACCGGTTTATTCGGGAAAACGGTGTGTCTATTATTCAAATCTTGACTCAACTCAATTCCCTTACGGTTTTAAGTCCCTACCACGGAAAAGTTCAGAGGAATATATGTCGGCGCGGTATTACAGTACTTCGAGTACCTAACGATTAAGGGAAACGATAGACTGTCTCTGTGTAGCTGACAACGAGTCAAGATAGAGGTAAATTGTACGCATAATGTAGATAGTGTTTCGTTACGTCTGACCGTACTTGAAAAAAAAGTATTTACCGCAAGGGATTATTTATTTCGACCACAGCTGTCCCGGGTATAATTTGAGCTGTGTGCAAAATTGAAATATGCTAGAAGTACAGAGAATGTTTGACGATGAGTATCGTTCGAGGGATTTCCGTGACGCTGATTTGCGGCACATTATCATTTCTTTATACCTACAAATATTGTTGAAAAACAAAAGCGCAGCTAAACGTGATCGAGGCATGTAGCAAATTCGATTAATATTAATTGCTCGAGTTACATTGAATTTTTCACGTTTCGATGATTCGACTCGATCCTCGTGATAGCATTATGAACGCATGACCATAGCGGCTTAAATACCGTGAATGAAATAAAAGTGTAGCAACCGCAAGGTTGCAGACGTAGCTGTATACGTATTCTACACACAAGCTTATAATCTTCTCGCTTATCCATGGCACAGCTCGACACCAACACCGCGATATTTCTCTATATGGGTTTTGATATCTTCAGGGTGTAATGCACCGTAAAACAACGACAGTAGCTACTCAGACATCATCGTCCGAGCTGCTTCTCGTCTTGCGCGAATAATTATCCCATATTGTGACACTCGCGTAGAAATCGTACGCCACGATGATCGGCGGTTGTTGCATAATAAAATTATTAACTTATTGACTCTTGAGACTTCGCTTTTAACTACCGGGAATCCCCGACTCAGTTGGTTTATGATTTACTCTCCGGCTCACAAAAATCACTGAATCAACACCGTAAAGTTTACTCAATTAATCGTACTAATCAAACGTCATATTTACAAGGTGATATCTCTCTCTCGTTCTGGCAAACGTTTAAGACTCGAAGAAACACGTTCCAAATCGCCGGATCTTCCGCGCGGGCAAATAATGGGAAAAATAACAGAAGTACGCGTTTGCATGACTTTCAGAGATCTACAGGAGTGGTAGATCAGCATTATTGAAATTTGCTCCAAATATACGTTTGGCATGTTACTCACCGCGTTTCACAGCCGATATTGAATCGTAAAACACTGCAATCGGTTTTTCACATTGAACCAGGGCTACAATTATTTTATACGATATAACTACGTAGGTAATTGCAGAGAGAAAGAATCACTGCAGTTATGGATATTCATAAATAATAATATAGCATAACTCTTGCTCATTTTGTTCACAATCTTTAGTTGTTCGGTGTAAAAATGAAAAAATAAAAAACTGGTCTACAGAATTCCGGGCAGTCTGGTTCAAATCAAATCATCTGCAAGCTCGTATAACGTCATTATCGTTACGACTCGTAGATTCAGATATGAATAAAGATAATCGACATCTGCAGTACACAAAGGATGAATTGCAGGCAAGTTCACTCCCGGCCAATTATGCCTAATCGAACAATCGAACAGAGTTGCTCTAAGGTCAATTTATGTCCCCGTCGATCTATCAACGAATGGCCGATCGGCGTTTAGCTGATCGTGAGCGACCGGACGTTCGACACCCCAAATAATCTGTGTTAAATTTATTTCTATTTGTTGTCAAGGGTTTCCCATGATCCCTTGCCGCAGAGGTGGTAGCGTTAGTCAATTGTCACGTGGCCCATAAAGGGATGGGGTGAAGTTAGAGGGCGGAGAAAGGCACGGGGCAAGAGAGGGAATGATTGGACGAGCTGTGAGATAAAGTGAGACGAATTACTCGCATAAATCTCAGCCCCGCGTCCAATATAAATCCACGCCGTGGCGAGACATAAATACGACTTAGTGCCCACGATTTGCAACTAATTGAGAATTATTTCACGCAATACCTACTCCTCGAGCGCCGCCAATTTTCACGTATAAATTAAATCGGTTAATTTTATCGCTCGCTATCCAACCTTCGAGCTGGATCCTAGAGTTCCAGGCATTACGAGGCGCGGTGCTGTGAAAAATACTGGAAGCAAAGTACGTATGTGGTGTGCGGTGAAGAAAAAATAAAAGATAAAAAAAAAAACAATTCGAAGCGTCATGCGGTGCAGGTCAGAGGAAGTTACACCTCGACAAAACAAGATCGCATCGTATCGCAATTTGAATATAGTACATCAACGAAGTAGGGCCCCGGTGTTTTATTTTATTTGAGTTAGTTTTCTTTTACTTTTTTTTAATATGTATTTTTTACCACCTTTCTTTCCACCGAGCAATTAGCACCGCAATAAACTTGAGGCGAGATGACTATCCCCTTTGGATTTGCATGAGAAAAAAAGCCAGAAGAACTCCTGCGTACAGAAACATATCTCAAGGCTTCTTCGACTAGGTAACTTCGGTCCCCGTTTTTTATTAAAATCTAAGGAAGAACCTTGCCGCGGGTTAAACCGCCGTTGAACCTTGTACTACCAAAGTGTTCAAACGGAAGTTTAAAATTATAACGAAACAATAGCAACACCGAACACTAAAGGTTTATGGCTCTATTCTGCAACAGCATCTCTCGTTCCCTTTTGCCGGTTCTCAGTTCTGCGGTAGTAGATATATTTTACTTCTCTTCAACGCTGTACGAGGATCGCTACCGTGTCTGGAAAGGAAAACCACGCCGAACTTGCACCGCAGTTATACTTATAGGGCTCGGGAGTTGCGTTGTGATAAATTACCGAACGGGCGTGCATATGTAATTACATTCGACGTTCAACGCCTGCTACAAATGCCTTTCGAAACCTACAAGAATAAGCCCCGCTGCATCCTTGAAGGTACGAGGAAATCTTCGTTGACGGGTACACGCGTTAAACACATACATATAACTATAACAGCTGCCAATTAGCAGGCTCGAGGAAGTCAGGATGTTCGACTGTGCGAGTGGAGCGTTTCGCTTATTTTTAACAAAGTTATTTCATTTATTTATACGTCGTTTCATTGTTCCTTTAATTTTTTATCTTCTATGCGTTTGAACCCAAAGCCTGATACTAAATAAACGAAAAGGTAAACTGAAATTTTCAAGCAAACATTCAGTTTTATCAACGAATTCGATCTGATCGAACAAAATTTTTAGCCAAGGGTACGTGCGTATCGAATAACGTAAGTATTTCCCCGGTTCTCAAGAGTGACATTAGCGTACGGAAAGTGTAGTCATGGACGATATCCATATACCTATATGCGTAGTGGTAAGACTTAGGGATACCTAGAAGGCGTCTTGCCTTGGCCGGGGAACAAGCTAAGGAATTATTAAATGGTTTGTGGAAGCGGACAATGGAGCGTTGCGTCCAGTAGTGTAGATATAAAATAAGGGACGTAATTAATACCTACACATATCGAATAGTTGACAAACGATAAAGCCACCATTAGCCCTAGGAGAGTTAAAATTGGCATTTTAATGTTTTATAATCCCTCCGGATGATACCGTGTCTCTGACACATATCGGAGCCACAAGAATGACGGCTATAGCCTCTAATCGATTCCATAGTCATTAGCACGTCGGATGGTTGTATAGTCATATATTATATTACACCTATATTCCTTGGACGGAGGTATAGGCCGCCATATTTGTTCTACGAATCTCGTCGTGAATAGCAACTCGATGAATTTTGACTTTTTATTCATTCATCCGTATCGCTTCTAACCCTGATGACTATACGGTCTCAATATCACTCCCGAATGTTAGATATTTGTCTGTATTGATCGGTGAGTCGTATTAATTTATCGTTAGATTTTTTCAAAACTCACCTCATTAAGAACCAGTATCCTTCTTATTTCATAATAACCACGGTAGCTCTTCGTAGTCGGCTTACCAGGACGTAAATATTGAACATAATTCTCTCGAAAGAGCCCATTCTAAGTTTATACTGTATGCAATCATATACCTAGATGTGTACACACGATATTTACCAATACATGGATATATACACTCGTAGTTGACTAAAATTAGTATTTTTCTCCTGGACATTTCGTTCGCGCGTAAAAACTATGAGAATCTATTAATCACGAGGTTAACTCGAAGCCGACAAAGGGGCCCAGTACATACTTAGCTTTTCGTAGTTTACCAGGCCTAACGGCAGCTGTGGTTCATATACCTAACTTGTACGTATACATTATGACCAAACCTAACCGCAGCTGTATAGGTGCAGGTATATCCCCGTGTTATGTACCTACGTCCATCCCCCCCGTATATATTGCCCCTATTTTTTTTTTACTACATAGATACGTATATACTATATGTATATATACTGGATATATGGGTATATTATATATACGTAGATATATACGTATATGTACATAAGTATATGCATTGGATATGCCATGGACGCGTTATGCACGCCCGTCGTTCTAGTAGCTTTATTATCTTGGGCCGACCCTAGATTTCGGTACAGGTTCCGGTGTGTTTCGGTAGCCCGACCGATGATCATCTCGTTCAAAGCAGCCGTGCTCGCTCCGATCCGTTACTTCTTGCTCAGGCGAGCGCTTGGATATGTAATTTTTAATTAAACCGGGACGCCTAGCCAGTCGCGTCCGGCGAAAGAGGGGGCGAGACGGAAAACTGAGTTGAACGACGTGGGTAATAAGCCGGCTGATCTCCAGGTTCTATAAAAATGTAGGTAGTCGCGCGCGTGTTTAAAAACGTTACCGTAATCTAAGAGTATATACCAGGATTATTCACCGTCATCGTTTATCCGGAAATAATATATAATAATATTTTCATCACCGGTCATAATTTTTGTCAGATTTTATTAAACTGATTGACACGACATCGAACTCTCAATTTTATCGCTAACTCATCTTACACGGGTATCTCATACCCGCTATGGAATCATCAAGAATTTAACATCGCCTCATGCGAATTGAATCGAAATTTTTTTCATTTTTCTTTAAATTACTTCGCGACGTCCTAATACGATGCTTTTCGTCGTATAGTAGAATGCGTATCAAGATGCCTACAGGATCGATAATTCACGACATGTAATTACAACACACTCGCAGTTGCCTCTTATTAAAAGCCTGAGTAATTCTGATCGAGCGGCGTCAATAAGCTTCACTTATGTCAGCAAGCACGTGAAATTAAAACCCAATTAGACTCCCGCATGAAGCGTGTTATTTTCTTGAACGCTGCTCCGTACTGCACTGATGGTTTGATCAATATTTGCCGATACTGAACCGCTGATCATAAGTTCAGCTTGAAGGGATGTAATTCGTTGTCGATTGTGAGGCTGGGAGCTATAGCCGAGAATTCATAAGCTAAAAGCTCGAAATTTTTTGGACCCTGAACCCACCAGAATTTTGGAAAATCTCTGCAAGAATATGTATGTGGGGGTATATTGTTTGTATATATGTACGTGTAGAGGTGTATGGTGTGCGAACCGGCGGAGTGGGACTCGACGGGATCGACCATTTGTCACCAGCACCCCGGGATTCCTATTTTCCGCCCGATTTCCCGTGATAGCGAGCCTCTCTTCCCCGCCTCCGAGGTCGCCACCATATTCCCCTTCGTTCCCCACTGAAAGCTCATTTTCACGTCAGCGCTTCTCGATGCTCGTTTGTTTCCAAGCCCCGAGGCATTGTGAGTAGCAACGCCAAGATCAATACCCCCTTCGCATGCCCCATTCGCCGCATAACGCCAAATTAATATTAGGTACTCGATTCGGTGTTCGCAGATTCTAATCAATGCATTTCAGCATTGATTTACGAAATAATTTTTCAGATTCTCGCAAATTTCGGATTGAAAATAATCCGAAGCTCGAAAGTCACGTGTAATACTATGAATAATGGATTTCACAATTCATTCGATAATCAATTTTAATATTCATTGAACTCCAGTTGTCTCTCAAATCGTAAGCACGTTTTCCCTAGTGTTAGAAATTTCGAGGGGGTGAGGTCTGGTATCTTATTGCACAATAATTCACGCTACCGAAATTTACCCATGTTCACAAACAACGAACAACATTTCATATTGCATGTTCAGGCATAGATAATCATAACTATAAGTATCGCAGCCAGTATCGACGGGAACTCCAGCGTTTATACTTTGGTTTCGAAAGTTTTTGAGTATCGTTTGCATTCTGTTTCATCCAATTTTTCCGTGTCTAATCACAGAAATAAAAGATACGTAGAAAACCATCGCACAAATGTTGTATACTTGGAAAATATTAGTGAGGACGAGGGTTAAACTGTGTTGAGCGACTGGTAATGATTGCAAACTCTGTAATGAGGTCCATGCATGCATATACTCAGCGATTGTTCGAAACTCGTGACTGGATCAGCCCCATTTCCGACCATCAGAGTCCCCGCGTCTTTAAGGGTGAAATTTGATCATCTACTCCTTGTTCGAAACCTCGTTATTATAATGCGATGAAGCCAAAGCCTCGTTAACCTTGCCTCGGGTTGGTTTAGTTTAAAACGGGTGTGTAAGTGAAGGATAGGTAAGTAATCGCAGCTATGAGAGATCATTCCACTTCGACTTATCACCGGCTCGATATTTTTACGAGAAAGAAAAAAGCGGAGAATTCAATCACGATATATCACGAATTGTAGTATAATATACCGTTTTTAAATTGTCGAAAAAGTTTTTACACTATTTAAGCGTAAACTTCGTTTCGCATCGATCCTTATTCAGCTAGCTTGAACGGTTTAATATTTTACCGGTGTGGGTATAACGCGGTGCTATAGATCCACTCCTACTCAGTAGACACGGAAGAAAATATAGACAGTCAGTTATAAATTTATTATACATCGGCTATAACCACCAAGAAACTATATAGGTACGTATGAAAGTACGGAATATTTTATACCGAAGAACATATCCGCCAACGCAGTAGTCTGCATCTCGAACATCACGCTCTCAAAAGTTGATCATTTATTCAACGAAAGTTCATTACCTCCCGCACTGGGAAATAATCAACGATAATAAAATACCTCTCGTGACTCTCGTCTCTGTATAGAGCCGAATTTTTCTTCTCACCACAAAAACAAATTTACGCCCTTTGAATTTATAGCGCGATCAAACCGAACTTCGTGATTCGTCGAAGGCGTATGACAATGCGTCATGAAAATATTGCCTCGTATTAAGGATAAAGTGTGTATCGACATACCAAAGAATTTATTTACCGAGCTAGAGGGTGTATCCCACTGTCGTAAATCGGTCCATTTACTTTATAGACAAAATCTTCCTCCATTGTTGTCAGATAAGGGAGGACCATGAACAACTATCCTATCTCAGCCGCGGCTTGGTCCATCCGAGGTTATACTGGGTACACAGCATTCATTTCACCCGAGAACGCTACGCGTCAAGTACCTACCCCTCGACTCCTCCGTCTCTACTCCCTCATCGTGGTTTTCAGGGGATACTAGCCGTGGAGTCACTCCGGAGTCTCGCTAACGGTATACGCGCTCGGTAAAACGGAAAATTGCTAAATTCCCGGAGAATAATTAAACGGGTCCTCTCCCTCTTTATATATACCCATCTCTCTTTCTCTCACACGCTAGTCTCCCTAAATCACAACTCTCTTTCGCATCCTTGGACCGGAGTTATGCGCGTGGGGAATTGTTCACAGGTGACGATGAATGTCTAGCGACTGAATCCGCCCCATTAGTGTACTCAGTGTCCGCGCGATCGTTGGGTTTACTTGCTTTACACCAACCGAATATTTAACACAGTTTGTACACCGTTACAACATTGCTCAGCCATGCTGCATCAAAGCGATAAAATCGGGGTAGAGAATAACCTCCCAAATAATCGCGTGTAACATTTTGATCTCGTAACGCCCGATTAATGCCACAATCCGTTATCCGAGGGTAGCTATATGTATATAGTGACTTAGCTAATATGTTACTCAAACTGCGCGTCGATCCATTGAGAGGCAATGAAATACCTTCTGTAATAATTAGAGGAGGATAGAGAATAATTTATTTTGTTTCTCTCGATATCATAATCGATGAGGAGTAATTGAAGGTATTAGGTACCTACTCATCAGAGTTTACGTCAAAGTGAATGTGTGGCGAGAAATTAGAACTCCTATGAGCGATTTCTAGGTGACGAATAATTATCCCAAAGAAGGTGTACATTGCGATGTGAATGTGTATCGGGTACTTATAACGACCACCATCATTCGGAGACTTTCACTTTCACATCGCGACTATATACCTACCGGCGAGTCTTTTGAGCCAAGTTCTCTTGCTACAGGCCATTATAGTTTATACTGTATAGGTACTGGGCTGTTAGTGCAGGATTGCCCCGTTCATATCTAAATTAGCTACTAAATTAGACATCAATGGCTGTCTTGGTCGTAGGTATAGCCAATGGGATAATAGTGATAGACGTGTGGGAGAAAAGACCTGAGACTAGAAATTAAGATAAGCTTCAAAAGAACCGCGGCGGTAAGGTCCACCTATCAGTGATTAGAAACAGAACCCCCCTGGTTTGTCGAATGAAACCTGGCGATCGTCTCCTGTGTGTGTTTTCTTCTTTTTATCTTTCAGCTTCTTCTTCCATCCCCTCTTTTCCCTCTTTGTGAAAACAAAATGGCGCCAAATTACCACATCTCCCGAAAAGAAGAAAAGAAAGAGAAAAAAAAAAAACAGAAAAAACACGACACCAGTACGGTTTGTTTGTAGAGAATGACGCGTGTCGCTTCTTCATTAACATTTTCTACGGTTTTTATATATCGAGGGTGGAAAAATAGCAACCATTCAGTTCCTGATCCACGGCAGATGTGGACACCTGACTTGGCGTGACCGAGTAGCTTTGTTTTCGCACCTAAAACTTCCACTAGATTAATTTTCACCCCAAAAAATAAAATTAGCAGGTGCACTCCGTTTCCAAAAGGTTTCACACCGCTTGTTTTTACGCTCGTACGATCTCGGCTCAGATCGCTATGTATGTTGTACACTGTAACGAATCGATGTTCGCTTCTGAGTCTTGCCCTATGGGTATCTACCTATAGTAGTAATGTAGCATAAGGAATTTATTATTAATTTTTTGTCCGTCGTATATAGTTTCCGAAAGCGGCTGAAATACTTCTCAGAAAATTTCATGTGCAACGTGTGATATCCGTGTATGAATTTCCTGTACGTATACACGTACAACTCACAAATCTCTCGGCGCTATGAAAAGCTTCGCGAAGCATCAAGGGGCGTAAATAACCACGAAGCTTTATTCCACCAAGCTCGCAAAGAATGTTAGTTGAAACGTTACCTCGCTACAGAAATTTTTTAGTTTCCAGTTTCTAGTCTCCGACTCACACCACTCCTGCACTCCACTCCACACCGTTTACGATTTTAGTTTGTTTTCGTTAGTTTTAATTTAGTCACTCGCTTACGCGTTGCACCAAGGTACCATAGTGTTAATAATGTTATTAGTGGTACGAGCTCTGGAGCACGTTTGAGCTGATGTGATCCCATACGGCGTGTATGTTGGCTGGTCATTTAGTTAATGGCCTCTTTATGCCGGGATTAGATCGATGACAAGGCTGCGGTCGACGATGCCGACAAAAAACATAAAATAAACTGAAATATCGTGGCTCAGAGCCAGACGAACTCGTTTCTCTTATTACGCAAAAACAAATATTGTCCATTCGATTCATCCCCGTATATTGAAAATTTATCAAAAAATTAGCTCCAGAGAATTCCTACAAATTTTCAATATTCTTCATCGTTCATATATCTTCGTTCGGGGGTCTTCGGATAATTTTACATCAATGTAAAAAAGGAATGAAAATTAAAGGGTAATCACACGCTGCATCGCGATAGTTACAATGTATTATATACATTGAATATGAGACGGGGATTGCTGTTGGCCTGTTACCATTATCTCGATTGTTGTACACCTCCGGTTACTCCTTGTTTCCCGCGTAGGGTTGATCTCGGGATACCGCGGTGCGCCGCCTCTTTACCGCAGCTAATTGCATCGCGGACTGGTATCAAATTTTTCAAGAGCGTAAGTAGCCTCGTCAGATAATGCGCCATTTTAAGATCAAAGGTTTTGGAACCGGTGCGAACCGAGCCGGTGCCGAGGCGTCCGTGCGTCGAGTATAATGGGATACCTTGGACAGGATCCCTTCTTCGGTTACAAAAAAGACAGAAACGATAGAATATTTAGTCCGCTAAAATAATAACGACAAAATCAAAAACTGAACAAATTAACGAGGGAAGAAACGGGATTTAACCGATTAGCTCCTGTTCCTGAACAAAGGAGAAAAACAAACTGCAATAAAGACGAGGCTGTATACCTGCGATTTGGCGACGATGAGAGCCAGAAAGTTCGGAACGAAAGAGCAAATAAAGGAACTGTGAGATCGGTGGCAATCGTCTTTTGTCGCCGCGTCACCACGCGGAAAAATAAACGAATCAAATTGAATTAAACTAATGCCTGTTGGTACAGCTGGCTTTGTATCGAACCTAATGCTTACTGCAGGGGCCAAGGCTTACGATTGAACAGCATTCGGTCTACCGTATACCATTCAAATACTGAGCGTGCCGGCAACTTTACTATACAGTCATCTCGATCACTGCCAGAAACCGCTACTGGTAGTGTGTGGGTATGAATATGTGTCTAAGAATTGCTCTGAACCTATCCTATCCGATCGCGGTTATATACAAGGCAATAAAACTAGAATTAATTCTGGCACCGATTTGTATCTCCAATACGCAGATTCGCATATCCTATTAAAGTAATTCGACACGGTTTTGCCAACGATTTGTTCAGAATTTCTTATACTTTCGCCCGAATTGCCTTTCGAAAATTAATTTACCCTTGCGCTCTAGGTTTCTATTGAGGTGAAATGGCTCGGGTATTTTCGATAGTAATTTAATACGGCTCACACATGTATCTAAATATATATTTATTATCAATACGAGAACCTCGCGGCGACAAGTATCAATTATGTCGTTTGTAACGTCAAGTATATGCGAGCTGGTAAGTCAGTCGATAAATAAATACCTGTGGAAAGTTATATGCATTCGGATATTGCGTCGTTCATGTACTTCGACAGTGGTCAACCGGGTTGAAACTTGCTTAATTGTTAATAGATCGTAATTGAATTGAATTGGTTTCGTTGTAGACATCTCGAAATCACCGCGATATTTTTTTCCCATAGTCACCGTGGATTACCTGCTTCATGGATTCACCGGCGAGGTATATCAACGCCGTTAAACGGCCGGTAGCAAATCGAAACGACAGACGATCCGAGAAAAAGGAGATAATCGACAACAATCGAACAGGAAATTAAAAACCTGAGCGACGATCGCCTTCTTTTTCTACCCGGGAATGAACGCTGCTGGTTCAATGAATGCTCACTTTTTTTTTCTACACTATCCACCGACCCTATATACAGCCACTCTCCCTCTGTTCCTTTTTTCTTTTTCTCTTTCGGTTTTTTTTTTTTTTTTCTTTTTTACATTTTCTTCTTCTTTTCCATGGATCTTAGCACCGCTTCAAAGCGGAGCAAACCTCCGCGCTGTTTAGGCTCGGTTCCTTGATAACATGATTATTTAGTCGAGCCCGACGACGGTATGGACTCAAAGCTCAAGATCCAAGTCTTTCGTACACAATAAGTTTCAGTTGAGAATATAAAGAAACAATGAGGGCAAGACGTTTATTAAAATCACCACTTTCACGGTTGATTATTCTCAACCGTTTACAACCGCATCGTTTCACATGTATCATTTAGTTATTTTATTTCAATTTTGTCGTACGACAAGAGGGATTGTATTCATTTGACGGTACGCGATCGCTGTGGATAATTATTGTCAAATTTTTTCGAACTCCTCTCTTATGTTGCGTGAATCGCGATTCTCTAATAAAAGATCCCAGAGTATTTCCGAGCGGTAAGTATGTACCTGACAGTTAAGAGCAATTATACTGGTGCGGGAAGGTGCGCCAACCCTACCTATCTATCGCGAGCGAGAGAACCTCGTGCTCAGCTGTCTCCGCGTTTTAATTTTGGAACATGGAGACAAATGCCTGACGATGAAAGATATAATTGCTCCAAGAACGCGCACACGCCGCATAGAGACCGGTTCAGTATTATTTAGGAACACCACCACGCCGAGCCGCGTCTCTTTCAGGAGAATATAATATGGGTATACCTACTTGCGAGTAATATAATTCGGACGAACTCTAGGTCGCTCCATATGGCAGAGAAAAATTTATTCCGCGCAAAAGGCACTTATTTTACTTATATAATTTTTTTATTTTTTATGAAACGCTGTGCGTTTATCCGTTGAACAAAATGAAAAAAAAAAATTCGCAATCGCGATTGTTTCCGGCAGATACAGATCTAAATAATTCGTATAATCGTTGGTAACACATGAAGCCACGCGACAAGAAACTACCCCGAGGTATAGAATTATACGCAGATCATACCCGGTGGCAGTAAGAGGGATCCTAGCAAAATACCAGTTTCGAATTTAAAAACGGAAAAAAGGAGAGAAAAAAAGAACAGCTAAAGTGACAGGTGCGCGGAGCATTCAATCGAGAGTATCAATTTTCTGGGTCGACTGTTTCGTGTAATTAATACATCAGTGGGCAGGCACTTCGTTCGGCCCTTTCAACCCTGGAATATGGACAGCGAAGGCCTGCCTCCGTCCACTATACAGAGCAATTCGGCTTGGCAAGGCCCATAGCTACTCCCCTGTATATTTTCACAGTCGTAATACATATAGATATTACTTATATGTATATACAAAGAGAAATATATACATACATATATACATATATCCGCCCCACCCTTGTGACTCCGTAAAATTAGGGCGAAGACCGCAGTGCTCTATCATTTGTCGAAAGGCCGCTGTGCCTCGGTTTTGTCTATTTTTTTTTTCGTTTTGTCACGTGACATGTTTCCCAAAAACTGTGACTGGCCAGTGTATCATCGATGTAAAGAAGGACCGCGGTGTGTTGGTACCTCAACAAATTAATTCGAGCGAATCGAATTCGACCGATTACGGTTTTGTTCTCGATACTGTAATATAGTATAACTGTATGGGGTAGGTCGCTGTTGGTCGATCGCAAGCTGGGTGGGGGAGAAAGCACAGGATGTGGGCTGAAAATTATTTCTATACGTGTGTCATTAGTACCGTAACCCACCCACCCATCTATCCCCTCTATTCTACTCTTTCTCATTCTCATTCTCATTCCCCCACCATCCTATCTCTTGCTCTCTGTTCTTCGATGTTTTACTCCATCTTTCCCGCTCCTTTTTAACAGCTCTATAGCTGGTTATTCGATTAGGTAATTAGTCGTTTGAAGTACGAAAGATTAATTACCCTATCTTGCTGCAGCATTGTTCTCCTGAAAAGTATTTGCCTGTCGTTGAATGGAGACGTGTTTATTTCTTCCTCGTTTATATAATACAGCCAGAACAAAGTCGTTAGTTATATCGAAGCGATAATTTATTTCACCACGAATCTTATAGACTCAACAATTTTTGGCTCTAAACCAAGATACGTCGAAGAGAACGGTAAAAAATGTCAGAATGAATCAGATTCAAACTGTAATTGGGACTGAAGGGAGTGTTGATCGGATTGTTAACATCAGGAATTGAGAAAATAAAAGTAATTCGGAGATTTTTAATCTTCAAAATACAATTGAACCTTTGCGTTGAGTATAATAACTCCGTAATTGAGCTTTCCCACCGAGTGTCGCCGTGTCTTCTTTTTTGTAATCAACACTTCCTACAGCGTAGAGAAGCTTAGGATAGACGTATGTAGGTGCTTGTCGTTCGAGTATAATAAGGATTCCTCTTTTTCCGTGTATTTTATTCCATTTTACTTTACTTTTTATATTTTTTTCGTTCCTGTACCGCCGCTTAAGCTGGAGCGGTATCATGGACCGTTTGCAACGGCCCTGTGATCCTATTAGCCCCGATTTGCTTGCCGAGAAGAGCTACAGCTAGTCTTTCTGTCCCCAGTCTCCCGGCGTTCCTTGCGTCACTTTACCGTCTATTTCCGACGCCCGGCGTCCTTTGCCTTTGCCTTCAATTTTTAAGGGGGCCTCCGAAAAGCGCGCTCCACGTGCCTGTAATTATTGTAATCATGAGAAAAACGCTTAAGCTTCAGCAACGAAACGGGTGCACTGTTTGACTGTCGAGTTGTCCCTACGCGCTCATTTCTTCTTCTTCGCTCCAGTCCAATAATCCACGTACATGTAATTATGCACTGGATACTTTGACGGACTGAAAAAATAAGAGCAGGCCACTTCTCCTTCGTTTTCTTCTTCATTTTTTTTTTTTTTCAAATTTCTTTCGTTGTCCTTTTTGAAGAAACTGACACTCTTCTGGGCCCCGGCGCTTCCTGACCAACTTCTAGGAAGCTACGACCCTCAATCTTTAGACGACGAAGAAGAAGCAGTTCCTCATCAGTCCTCTGGGCGAAAGATTTACGTAGAAATCTTACCACCAGGGAATACTATGTGTATCGACTAATGTTGTCTTACGCTGCACACTCGGGAGTTGCATCTCGTAAAATTCAGTCGGCACAGTGAAATATACTGATGTTAGTTAGTGGGGCTTCTAATTGCAGAAGTGATGAAGACCTGACTAATGACCTGGAGACGACGTCCCGTCAGTCGTCGCGACGTTTCAAGCGCGTCCCTGCGGTGGAGGACTACGTACCCCTATTCACGAGGTGCGGACGAGTCGTGCCGAGGCATATCTTACGCCCATAAAGACAAATTAACACGTTTTTTCTCACTCGTATAGTTGCACGAGTTTCCTAGAACTTTTTCCGAAAACATTCTATCGGACAGATTTTTTTGGCTATTGTTATGGGTGACGTCGAGAATTTTGTCGTTTAGCCGTTATTGCGGTTCCGCAAGACGGACTGTATCCGATATTTCACTGGGTCCAGGTTCCGAGTCGTCCTTTAGACGCCTCGACATGGACCGAACCAACTCTCACCCGACCGCAGACGAATTTCAGGATCGTAAATTAGTTTTGCTGCAAAATGGAATCTAAAAATAGGTTGTTCAGATCGAGCCTCATCTTCGCTGGATATCAACTGTATTTACGTGAGGTGGTATTCGACCGAAAATTCTAGGCGCAGATATCTTTATCTTTACTCATATCGAATGCAAAATATACCGACGTGGGTGAGACGGGATAACGACTCTTGTTTCGCTAGATTTAGGATTCTTCGCGCCGACAATAGGATCAACGAGGAACGTGTGTTGATTTTAGAGTCTTCGTTGCTCTGAAATTCACTCAATCTTTGGACTCTGAGTTGAACGATTATTTCTTCGAAGCCTCGGCTTGGATGGGATAAAATACTTTAGCTATAATCGCGATTTGTGTTAGCGAAACTAATGAGAAGAATTACCGAACATGAAAACATCGAGGATACCGAATGAGCTTTTAGTTGGATATATGTACGACTATATTCTCAAAAGTGCCAGAGAATATTTCTCAAAGAGTGGATCTACGGGAAATTACAAGCAAAAATTGAAACCCAGGAAAGAATTTGATGATTTCAAGACATTTTGTCCCATTGTCAGTCAATATCGCTCAAATCATAATTTCGAGTCATTATTTGCCCGACAATTACACTATCTAATATATCAAGGCGTGTTTCAAGGAATGAAAAGACGTGCCGTGCTTTTGTTCTCCCTCAAAGTTACCGAGGCGCGAATCCTTCTACTTTGCACCGTTTAAAGAACTCTCGAAAAAGTTTCGAATTCGAGAGTATACGATGCATGCATTCATACACATATAGGTATTATATTGTACTATTACTTTTATATTGCGGATAGGAACTTTCCCTCGTCAATTTCCCCTCTGCAGAACGATCGAGTGATTTTAATCCTGGTATCCGTGACCTCCATGGACGTCATCGTCGAAGGTGTATAGTCGTACGTCCATGGGACCACCCGCATGATGATGAAAATATAGTTTCATCAGGAGTTAACATCATTGCTTCCAGTTGGTTAACACCTTTATTCAGTTGTTGGGACGAGCGCCAGGTGGCACATTAGGCGCCGCAGGAAACCCTAATGAAGACAAATCTGACTCAAAATGGCGGCCAAATCTATTTCCTGTCTTGCTGCCGAATTAATTTGACAGACGTTTTTTGTCTTTGTCTCGATAAGATCAGAGGAGGAGAAATTTCACTCCAATGTGGAATCGCTGTTTGACCTATTATGTTAATAACGCTGCGGGCGGTTGCTTTGCTTAATTGTTAATTCTGACAGACCAGTGACAGGAACGAATGAATAACCGCTGGCTCACGAACGAGAGAAGGGGAGAAAAAAAGAAACAATAACTAAAGAAAGGGTTGAATTAGAAGCAAACGAGTGTCGCGTCGCGTCGTTTGTTCTAACTTTTGTTAACTCATTTCAACTTTTCCTTTCGTTCAAATGACAACCCAAAATGTACAAGGGATTTCTCATGAATATCTTCATTAGATCTCGCACACGCATACGATTTGTTTAAAATGTGTATTTTGAGTATTAAATTCGTCTGACGAGAAAAATTAGTCGCGTGATAGCAATGGCGATTTTTTCTTGTCATTACAGTGCAAACAAATGAATAATTCAAACGTCGTTAGAATAACAGTCGTATAATGTGAACAAAGACGAAATCAATGTTTTTTCAATTTCTCATTTATCCGATGAAAAGCTGAGCGCATCGAATAATTTCCACAAACAAATTAATTACCAGAAATACGACTTGGCGTTTCAAAACAATCGCCAATCTTCGGTAGAGACGCGCAATTATCCGCCCGTCCGTCAATCTGTCGGTCTGACGCCTCGCGCTAATTGTCGGTATAATTACACCGTTCTCTAGCCGAAATTTTACTTTTAACGAAAATTTCTTCGGTTGTTATATACATACATACATGGCGGTGAAAATTCATCGACTAAACTAGAGGTAGATATAGAGTCGGAGTAGCGTATGGCTCTGTGTACACGTAGATACATTTCGTTATGTAGGCAGAAGAAGAACGAGCGAAAGAAATGACCGCAACATTGGTAAGCAAGCCGCACGTTCGAATACCTACGTATAGCATTCGAGATGCCGTAAATCTTTTGAACCTCGGTCGGATATTTCCCCTCTTCTAAACGTCTAAATAAGTGTTCCAATTTCAAAATTACCCACTAAACGATTTGTAGGCTGGCAGAAAATATATCGTTGACATGTGGCCGAGGCCCGAGGGTTAGTCTGGGCCGGAGGGTAGAGAGAAGACAAATGACTGTCGACTCTCTACGGTGCGCTTTCAAAATTGCTGGGTCTTTGCTCTGTCTTTACCTTTTTTTCTTTTTTTTTCAGAATTTTTAGAATTTCTTTCTCGTAGCTGCTTCTGTGTGGCTAAATGACCTATTAGAATTCCTCGACTCCCAAATTAATATTATTGGCCCTGTTAAAGTATTTGCAAATATTTTATTGCCATGCATTATTATCCTTATTCTAATTAAAAAAAGGAAGAAGAAAAATTAGGTAAAAGGAAGAAAACGAGTTTCTTTTCACGGCTCTGTAACTTCTCCGCCAATTAATCGTCCAGATCGTCAATTGGATTGTATATGGTTTTATTTTACATTTTATTTATTCATTTATTTATTTATTTTTACTTTTAAAATTTTTCTTGCGAACCGTTTCGAATCGCGAGACGCCTTAATGGATATATATTTACGGTTGACCGTTAAATTCTGTTAACAAGAAACTGTTACCAAATAATCTTTAACGTTTCAAAGATCGTTTCAAGATCGTCGCGCCTTTTAGCCGCGCTTTGCCGTTTCCGTTCTCCTCGAGCGGGCGTTGTCCGAGCGGAACCAAGATGGCTGCTCACCGTCACCTTATTACCCACAGGTTTTCCTTCGCCCTATTCGCTCTTCGTACCTTATAGTACCTACCTATACCTAGGTAATACGTATACCCACTAAAACGCCCTCTCCTTCTTGCGTAGCGCATCGATTCTCGCCGCACGATGGAAAGAGGTTAACTGCATGCTGAGACTTGCACACTTTTACTTGTTACTTAAAAATTACTTGTTAAAATATGGCAGGTGACATAAATCCTTATTTTACCCCTTCGACTGAAAATCGGTAAAAAGATCTGCAATTCTGAACTCCTTCCTCCTATTCTTTACCTAGACGCGGTTTTCTCTCGTTACCGAAACTCTGCAGCAACAGATTTCTTATTCTGAGGTAACAAAAAGCGAACAGATTTTGCGACGGTAGATGAAATACAATTTGCGAACTTCGAGCTGCTTTATACCTCATATACACCATCACACGTTACTCTGCAGACAAAAGTATCCTCGAATATCCTCGAATACACCGGGGTTGATGCCGCGCCGGAAAGAGATCCATTGCCAATCGTATTTTGCATGAGGGCTGAAAAAAAAGGGAAAAAAAAAATAGAAGATCGCGAAATACGTGGAAGAGGAAAACAAAAAAAATGAAAAAAAAAAAAAAAAAAATTGTTCGAGACAGCCGCAAGCCACAAATCAGATGCGCACACATCTCTCTGCAACGCCGAAAGAATTTCTCCATAAAAGTCATATTACAAATTCGTTCCAGACCTCTCAAGATCCCACCTTAAAAGTCACTCGTACGTTTCGTACCGTATATCAGGAACGGCCCGACCGATTTTGATCGTTCATATGGCAGATTAAAGCGCACATTTTAATCTCGCTAAAAGCTTTTGACATGTTTTCGCGTTAGTTTGACGCTTTCTGAGATAAACGCTCCGCTAACAACGGGACTTGCTGCTTCTAGAAGACAAAGTAGTGCCGACATCACGTACATCAAAGGGCACCGCATCGGTCACACCTGCACAGGCGCAGTACATTCCCTTCGAAAAGTTAGGCGCCTCCTCTTACCGAATACATCATCTTCACGGTACAGTCAGTCTTACCAAAAATTAGTCAAAAAGGATCGAAAATTGCAAAATTATTCATCAATCCTTCCACGATATTTATACAATTCACGGATCATTCAATTTCCCTACAGTTTAAATTATGCTCCGAATAATTATACCCTGGTATTAAGTTTGATTAACATAGCGATGTACTTATCATATTTAATATTTATGCATATACCGCAGTTTTCCTGGATTTTTTTTTTTTTTTTTTTGACGTAGAGAATAATCGCTTAACTGGTAGACATAAGATATGCGTTTAGAAAATTGACATTTACCAGAGCGTTGTTGCTTAGAAACGGCCGTTCTGTCGGCGTCTATTAGAAGGTAGAAAGAAGTAAGAGAAACACGAACTAAGAAACGAACGGACAAACGGGCGGACGGTCCTACGGCCGGTCAGAGGCGCGGAGATATTAGTTTCTGCGGTCGACTCTCTCGCGAGAGACTTAATTCGTTTGATGCTCGCGGATTCACCGCCTGCATTGCCTGCCGCGTATTTCGCAACGCCGCTGCACTGCACCGCGTTCGTTGCCGCGTCGCGAACCAGTCGTGGTAAATTTATTCAAATATAGGTTCGACGTTACGCGTATTTGAATTTTTCGATTTGTCGTTCGATTCCGAAATTTCATTCAATTTTGGGTCACGGATTAGGTCGTCTCGTTAAAAAACTAGAATCGAATTAGTTCAGGATTTGTTACGGACATGATCGACTAATTTGTTAACTTTACTTTTCAATTTTTGATTGTCCTGAGTGATGATCGTTTAGGAAATTTTTGTTCTGATTGATGTATATGTATAAACGAATTTTTTTTTCATTGTCTGTTTCAGAGCAAGCCAACCATTTGAACCTGTTCAACAACCGTCAGCAGCCAAAAAAGAAGCGAAAGTCTCGCACCGCATTTACGAATCAACAAATCTTTGAATTAGAAAAAAGATTTTTGTACCAGAAGTATTTGAGCCCTGCGGACAGGGACGAAATCGCGGCTCAGCTTGGTCTCAGCAATGCCCAAGTCATCACTTGGTTTCAGAACAGAAGAGCGAAACTAAAACGCGATATGGAGGAACTGAAGAAGGACGTACAAACCGTTAATCCACTGCTGGTAGCCCAGCACCATAAAACTTTTTTAGAAAATGTCCAGGATTTAGGTATTCTGAAGAAAAGGCCTTTGCCCAATTCGATGGACGACAAATCTTAGAGCACGGAAAAGCGCCTGACGCAAAAACTTGAAACTTACGATAACGTCGACGGTCGATGTTCGTCACGGACGCAGGAATCGCTGATTGTGTTACGAAGATCCAATTTTAACGCGAAATCAAAATTGAATTATTTTTGAACATGCCTCGTTATGATCATATGAGTACGAAAAGTTGCTCCGTTCCATTTTTCTCATCTATTATTTCAATTTTTAAGCAAGTATCGCAACAAGGTGATCCGTGTTATCGAACAATGTTGCGTCGTTAGTGCAAATGAATGCGAATTACAAAGGAAACGAATATTACGCAATGAACAGCGATAAATACTAATTGAAGAGAACTGCGGAAGCGGGAACTGGAACGGTGGTATTGGTAATATAAAATATAATACAGCTTGCGCGATCCTGAAGTCTATAATGCATAATATAGGAATTACGATGTTACGGCGTCCGTTGAAAGTACAGGAGACGGAGAGACAGCATGCAATTGCACGAAGAAGAGGAAATTGTATCATAATGTATAATTTATTTAAATGAAAAGAGAAAAAAAGAAGATAAAAAACTGTCCACGTTGGACGAACTAAATTATTAATACAATATCTTAACTTATAAGCTATACTTGGCTCTTTGTAAATAGGTTGTAAATAATTGCTATTAGATAAAAATTGCCGTTAGATAAATATGTACTTCTTACCTATAATTATTAAATTATCAATCAATCGATAGTTATGTGTATACCTAGACGTATGATATGAAAAAAAGATGGGACTCTGCAATATAATACGTTGATATTTTACCAGTAGAATATTACCTATTTTATTTTATTGTACTTTTTTTGAAAGTTTTTTATTTTACTTTTTTTTTGTTCCTAAGCTGAATAAAAAATTGAAAAAAATACTGGAGAATAATCGGTATTAAAAATTTAATCGAGGTGACGCTGCATCTATCTATACACGAATGAGATATGTAAATAAATTTAGTATAGCGAATAGTGATCTTAAATAAATAAATATATGCTTAAAAACTTTAATGATATACCTGTCGTTTACGGAATTACTTCATAACTCAACGCACACTTCCGTTCAAACACCCCCTTCAAAGGGGTGTCTTCAAATTTCATTCCTCCCTGTGGCTCAATTGGTTCCAAATAAATTGAAAAAAAAAGTTCTGCTAAAGGATTTTCCCGAATTTTGATTCTAAGTGGCGCCGTCAAGATCGTTCTTTTTCTCAGAATCAAGATTAAAGGAAATCCTTTGGCAAAACTTTTTTTAAATTTATGTGGAACCAAATGAGCCGCAGGGAGCAATGGAATTCGAAGACACCCCTTTTAAGGGACACTCTGATATATATGTGTATATAAAACTTATTAATTACACACATCTAATCACCCGTACCTGTACCTACACCTATCGTTCGATCTCCCCCCTATATTAGTAAACCCGTTGTTCAACAGGAGATTACGCTTCAACTAGACGAGTCTATCTTGATAATTATTCGTTAAGCTCCGATCCCGTATAGCCATCGTTAATTACCGACGCAATCGTTTAGCCGAGAGTTGATTGATCGCGTTGTAGACGAGTTGGCTGACGATGAGCTTAGCCAAGGCTCGGGTCTGTAAAACAGGGCTAATTATATTACGAATGGACGTATAGGTACGGGAGAAAACACAGTGCGCACGCGGGCTATGGAAATAATTGTCCAAAAATATATTTACAGACGACCGGTTACCGATTCTTAGAACCTTTTTGAAGGCGTTCGCAATGTTTACTATAGACGACATAATTTATTAATATCAACTCCTTTATGTATAGCGAGTCCATTCGCGAGAAGTCTGGGTATCGTCATACCCAAACATAACAGTCTTGCTCTTTGGCTATCCGCGGTATCTCGTGTGTATGTGGTACGTGCCTGGTCCGATATACCAAACATTTTTACATCTCTAGCTGGATTCTTGTTGATTATTTCTTCAGAGGTGCAGGGGTAAGTACGAGTTTAGAACTAATATCCTTAGTTTAATAATTAAAATCGAATGGTATAGGTTTCTAGAATTTTGATCGATCAATGGCTCGTATACTATAACCGGGACAGGGAACTGAAATTTCACGCCAATCTGATAATATGAATGGTAAAATAATTGTACTTCATTTCCATTTCACTATAGTCATGACTGAAATTGGCTTATAGTTATTGTATTGGCGGTCACGATCGAGTCGATATTGAATAAATTTGCACCTATCGTTGCTTGCGTAATAATAACAAGCACTGTTATTACCGTCACCGGACTGACAAGTCATGTGTCACTTATCTGCGACAGTAACCATTCTTTATCCACGTTAATTACCACGTAATTACAGCCTTTCAACGTCTCTTCCTGTTTAGACTGTTCGTAGTTACTTAATAATTATTCAAAAGTTAATCATCGTGCAAAAAGAAAAAAAAAAGATATGAAAAACAGATCAAGTACTGTTAACTAAAAGTCTCTAGTATTCCTTCGGGAATTAATTTATCCGAAAAAAGTGCTTCGATATTAAATTCACCGCAAGTCTATGATGCATCTTTTTTTTTCTTTCTTTCGTCCTTCAAGAATAAAAATGAAACACTCTCTTGTGTTATTTACAAGTTTTTATCAACTCGCATTGTACTCAAGTTATGTTTAGCCTCACTCACGTTTCCACGTCCCATGACGTGGGTGGCATGTAGGTATATAATACGCCCGTAAGACCGATAATTAACGATAAGTTCTATATGCTCGTTTAATAATGAATTATACCTTCTCTGACTATCGCTTCCTGTTTGAAGAAAACTTATCTATGTAGTACGGAAACTGAGTTGCTGTCATTACCTTGGTACATGAATAAGCAGGTGTCATTCCCTTGTTCTTGCAGCTATATCAAAATATTTCGATGCGCGATCCAGTGTCATTGTACAAATAAAATCTCTTTTTTTTTCTGAAAAAAAAATTGCTAATCTCTGTGACCACACAACGTGGATTTAATCGGGTTTCTTTCACTGATTTCATTCTTCAATTATATTGATAATCAACGTCACATACAAGTCAAAAAACTTTGAAACATGTTGCCTAGGCGTCCTTATGGACTTATTGACGTCTCGTAGAAATGTTATGGATGTTTTTCGTAGTTTATTGTTTTCTGGGTAGTGCTGTGTCACTGTTTCCCAATGTAATCAAGATTTCCATGCAAAAAACGATTTGTTTCAACGCCAAAAATGAAAACAAACGTACCCTTTCAATATCACACTGAGATATCATTCGCTCCTGGTAATATTCTCGGATCGGATGATATGATCGTTGTGTTTAAAAAGTTAATTGAAAACATATTATTTTTAGCGGCATCAATCCCAAAGGTCAGTGTCTCATAATCCAGGCCAAAACTAGCTTAAATCTAAGTTCAAGGTCTTAATTCAGCGAAACCCGTATTTTGAAAAGCGTCAATCAATCCGACGCCGGCTCACCAATGTGCATTATAATACGCTTCATGGGTAATATATTCAATACGTTTCTTGGTCCATTTCTTCGCGAAATTTAAATCTGCGGTTATCCCATTGATTGTCAGTTGTCAGTTATCAATAAAGGCCTGCACCTTGCGGCCGTTGACGCCGTGCAGATGAGTCTCTTGCGGGCTGTATCCTCTCGTGCCTTTGGTATAGAGCGAAGCCCCTCTGCACGTCGGTCGAAAGTGGAGTTGCGACCGGTTAATCCCGAAGGGGCAGAACGGGTATTATGAAACAGTAAGCAAGGTAGCCCACGCCGCCCTGTAATTCGAGGGCCGCTGCATCCAAATAAAGAAACCATATAATGGTGATGATGATCGGGTCCAATTTTCTCGATATATTCCTCGATACGCCAATAACTCAACCGGTCTCGCGTCTTCTATAAGATCGCCTATGTAGAACCTGCGGTGTGGGTAGCCGTATGTCCGTATGTCTCTTCCAAATTGCCAATCGATACGATGGAATCATCAGAACAAAATTTCACATTCGACAGGTAGGCGTTATGCCCAGCTAATGGACTAGAGTTTATTAACATCGTGCATATAGTGTATATATTATTATATACACGTACGGAACGGGTGTTCCATTTCAATGGAGGCATCGCTCGACAAGTCGTATAGTGAAAGTAGCGGGAAATTATTTAAATAAGATCCGAAGAGATTCGAAGAGGACAGCTGCAGCGGATGAATGATGTCAGTTTTTGTTCTGATTTTTCTTCTCTTTATAAACGGAAGTCTATACGATTAGAGGATATTGGAACGAGTTTAACATATGATGTATGCGATAAGTGTTAGTTTCTAATGAACCAGTTAAAAGAAGCAGCGCTATAAACTGGCTTTACCACGTACGCGTCCAGATCGTAGATTATTCAGGCTGTTCTAACTATTCTAATTATTATCATTATAATAAATTGGAAATGATCGTGATCACAGAAGTAGAAAACAGAGATACAGGATGCGGAGATGGAAAAGCTCGGTGAACAACTGACAATGAATATAATAGAATTAGAAACGTTATAGACGCGTTAAGGGTTTAAACCAACCCTATAATATTTTGCCAGAAACCTGTGGGGCTATATAATCGTTTCACAGTTGGCTGGATTGGATTTGGGGTGTCACCACAAAACACGCTTTTGCCCACCCACTGCTGTGGTTCGTGCAGGATACCGAACGGAAACACGTATAGATCACACTCGAGCCTGTACTTATACCTACAAACCCATGTATCCTAAGCCTGACACAACCATACGTCTTTCCTGTACGGCATACACGAGCACGTGTCCAAATTAGTATAGGTGTCGAATTAGGTTAATGTCAGACATTCTGGGTGGCTAATTTTCAAACAGGTGTGGTCCGGTCCGATACTGACGTATGCAGTAGGTTCGATATACTGTAATAAGTTATGATCAAGCTAGAAGTGAGTTATGTAGTTCAGGTACGAGTGGATTTGTGAATTATAGGTAGACATCGATGCTAACTTTCCAGGTAAATGAAACATTCGTTTTGTACGTATGGGTATGTGTGCAATTTTATGCATGTAGAAAATTGCAGTGTACAAGAGTATTCGACATTATCTACTACAGGTGGTACTCGAAAATAATTTTCTTCGCCATTAATTATTTGCGAATGACAATGTTACATGAGGGTATAGACTATAGATAAATATAATGGATAACTTTTCCGTCATACTTTGGCCTCGTAGTTCCTTGTTAGTTGGTTATTATGTAAGGCACTCCCGTTATCTACGAGGCTTCCGATGAGGGTCTGTAAAGCCATTATAATATATCGCAAGATATACTATGTCGACATTCAAATTCGGAAATGGTAACGACTCCTCGTTTTATATTGATAAGACGCATGTTTGACAAGACAATTAGTGCACTGTAAACGTTTCTTTATTTCTTGTTTTTACCGTAGTCGTACCATACCTGCTTAGCGCGAAAAAGAAGGAATGATTGAAGATTTGAACGACGGATTGTTTTTTCCATAAAAATAATCTGGGTGAATGCTGCAAATTTATTAATTTGCTCTCGCAGATCTTACCAGCACGAAATTTCGATACAATTATTGAAAAAAAAGAAGAAAATACGTTTTCCAAAGTGTTCATTGCTTGTTAAATCGAGCCTATAAAATGGGATTCAATAGAGTCACGAGGAGTGACTTTTTTCATTGCAAAATAAATTGGCCTGAAAGAGGTTGATGCCAAACCGCAATGTTTCGATTAACACCATATGGTAGATGATCCAGTGCCTTTGCCTCTTCCGATCTTGGTATCACGCTCCTTCATACACATGACAAGACCGGCGGGGCTTGTTGTTTGGATAATTTGAGGCAAGTGTAAGTCGACCCAATTTTCTCGGCTGATTCGGCGCATCAGATTCCGAAACATGAATTTATGTGTGAAAGATGATGTTATACGTGAAGATGCCCGACGCGTAAGTAGATAGTTATAGACGTGATCACGATCTGTCAATCATTATAGAATACGTAAATGACGTATTTCTATAACGACCGTGCCTTAGAAGTTTATTTCATTTTTTTACTACTGATCTTTTCACTTTCTCACTCCGTTTGATACTTTTTGTTCCCTGTTACCAAGCACCTAATACACGTCAGTGCGCAGACGAGCTTAAAACCATCATAGCCTGAGGGGATTTAGTGAACGGTGGTTAATTCGCTCGTAGTCGTAAGTTTCGAGACGTACGTCGTATATATCCCGTAGGGAATGGGGATGTACCAAATTTCATTCCCGGATCCTTGAACGGAGTGTTTTATAATTTCCTAAATATTTACACAAACGCTGGAAAACTATTTAAACACGTTATTCCATCGCCGCAGCGGGATAATCCTCGGAAGCGACAACCGCCGCCATCTTTGGCAATAAATTTCTGTGAAAACAGGAATGCCCGGAGGAGACCACCTCCGGACTCGCGCGAGTTGCAACACCTCCTCCAACACGGTATACTCCAAAATCTTCTATAATCTATACCGCGTGGTACGCCCTGTCTTTCGTTATATACTCTCGACGCGCGAGAGTCTACAGGGGATCCTGGGGCCTGTAATCAGGCCCCGGAGCCGCTCGCAGGACCCACACCTCTTTACCATTAGCCTAGCTCAGAGCCTGCTCTACGGTGACGTCACCATGGTATATAAGCCTTTGTATAGATCAGCCTATACTGTATATGGGTATCTTCGCGTGTGTTCGTAACAGGTCTTCGTTAGCGCCTCTGTCTTGTATATCATCGCGATTTGGTCGCAGGTGTCATTAGGCCGCGACTAGGACACGCGGAGAGCTGATTAGGCTCGTTGTGGAGGGGCCGAAAAATTCTCTGCCACTATAGTTGATGTAGGTCGATTTTAGGAATAATGGTTCTGGAAATACGGGGAACACTGAAGTTCCGAATCACACACCGTGCAGGCTTTACGAGCGCAGATTCTGCGGAAACTTTTTTTTTTTTTTTTAGATTTCAGGTCCTCGGGGTATATTGCCTTAACCGGCTTAGGGTCAGCTGGTTAGCTTAGGTTAGTTACGGGCTCGGGCTAAGACCATCGTCTTTCATTTTAATGGAGAATCGCCTAAATTTTGTCTTCCAAACTATTGTGTGGGATATTTGAATCTCATTTATTTTTATTACGAAACTATCTGACGCAGATACAATAGATCGAACAAAAATTGCCACGAATTTTAGGTACGAGACTCGATGACGGTGTTTGAAACGCAATTCTTCAAATTGACATCAGCAGTCACAGTAAAATCGAAGAAAAAATCACCACACGTCGTTATATTTCAATTAATTGTTCTCTCTTTCCAAAAGTTCAACACAGTCAGTCTATACTCTTGAATTCACTAAAACTCTCGGTAATTATCCTGAGATTTCCCAAATTACATAAAATTAGTATAATTATGATATTTTAAGTACCAAACAGACCTGGACGTTCACCTGAAATGCTTTTGGAGAAAGTCTTTTGAACAATGCGAAGACCATACTTGCACCGCAAAAGGAAAAGTAATCGCCGCAGGAAAGGATTAACCGAACGTTAATCTGACCAATAATAATAGAATGTGTACGTGTGTTCTGTATTAGAAATTTTCATAAATTCCATTTCAAAGAAGATTCGAATGAACTCAACCAGGGCGCAGAATAACGATTGAAACGAGATTGGCGAAATTTTTAGCGAGTCATATGGCTCACAATTATTAAATATGCCCGAGGATTGAGTCAACGATGAAAAAGGTTCGATTGATCACTCATCACTGGTGTGAATTACTTTCGGCAAAAGAACGACTGTGCTTCGGGCACAATGATTTGTATAATAGTTAAGGTAATAATATATTATATAGGTAGAACTATAGATATGTGATAGACGCATGGACGCGTGAGTGAGTATATACATATATCTATGTGTAGCTCTTTTCGTTAGACAAGTTTTGGCCTGGGTTGGGTTAGGTTAGGCGCGGCATAGGGGACCAAGGTGGATAGCGTGTGTGTCGGCTGCCGCAGATTAGAGGGTACGGGATAATTAAGTAGCGCCTTCGAATCTTCGGCCCTTGCAACACACCTATCAAACGTCTGCTTCTCTCTGTCCCCTGGACCCGGTCTAACCTTTTTCTCCTGGAGCCAAAATAACGTCCAATAAAGTTTTATCTTCGCTGGGTTACGTCACGGAATAGAACTTCGAATTGTGCGCTGCGGAGCGAGTTACGATCTCACAATTCAACTTTTATCATTTTTCACTCCACCGCACCGCACCGCACTCTGTTTATTTTTTATCTTCGATCTGTCTACCCACTTATTGAATGATAATTGCCAAGATTTGTGTAATTCGGAATCCTAGTACGTACCTACGTAAATTCAAGGCAAAACTTTAAGCGACAGTTGCCGAGTGGCGAGGCGAAGCAATTTGCAGAGAAAATCATCAACGCGGTTGCCTTAATGTGAACACCGAGAAACGAGGAACACCTTAGACGGACAGCGCTAATTGGAGGAGTATAATGTTAACGCTGAGATTACAAAATAATCGCGCTAGCTGGAAGCGAATGGATGGATACAATACACTCTGTCATTTATATCTGCCAGGCTGCTCTTTCTTTTTATCTTTTTCTGAGAATGAAAAAATCTGTTACCAGTAACGTATATATATGAGCTGTTTTTTCTCTTTTTAATGTTGAAAGATAATCGGCTCGTTCAGACGTAATCTTTGATCCAAAGTTATATCTTTGATACGTGTTTGTTGAACTTTGAATGAAGTTTTATTGCCAGGTTTTTGTAAATTACTAATCAGTAGTCGTTAAATTGATTGATTTGACATACGAGCGTGTTGAGCTATACTTATATGAGCATTTATTACCGACTAACTTTCAGTATTCGATAAAGCGTCACGAATACTTTCATCGCTTATAAAAACGAAAACAAACTATTAGATTCGGCTTAATTCAAAAATTATTAAATATTCCCGAGTGTCTACTGGCCAGGAATTCCACACGAGTCGACAGCTTGACGCCGTAATTATTCAGGAATTCGAATTTATCCGGTAAATAATTTCAAAATCTCGTTATTCCTAAAAGCTGCAAAAATTCATTCTCAAATCTTCGAACCTCTACGAATGAAACGAGAGACGATTCCGACCCGTCATTAACCAATCGAAGACCGATATATCGTGTGAATACTTTCTTTCCCACACGGGATCGAAATTATATCGAAAAATCCATATCCTCTTAGACAAGTCTCAATGTACGAATTATCGGTCCCGAGTCTCACCATGATCCTATCCATCCGTTCGCCTTCGACGAAGCTACGCGGGGCTTCGAATAAGATTATTAGTGAGGCGATAGACGCCGAAGGTGTGATTCTGACATCGCCGGGCGCTTCCCCGCAGGTGAGCAACAGGAGAGAGATCTGCCTTCGGACGAGAACCAGCTAGGTGGTGGGGAAGATCAAAAGAGCCGCCAGACCACGGGGTGGTCTCAACTCTGGCCCTGCGCCTTCTTCCTTGCTCGACCAAGAGCCGCATCCAGCCGCTATATTCTTCATATTTCTCCGCCACGGTCTTGGTTATGGTACTCGGACTGGCCCACCTCTGGGAATATAACTGGGCCTCTTTATCGCGGGCACATTGTTGTGCGCTGTATTACTGGACTCGAGTTTGCGGCAGTCACCGTTTTCTTCGAAATTCGCCAAACCGGCGTCCGGTGGATACCAGATATTCCCGACCACCAGATGCTGAAATTATGATATTACCTCGGCCATCGAATCGCTTGAGCCCGTCAGATCGCCACTAGAAGTTAATTAGGTAATTTATTCCGCGCAGAAATTAGAATTTTATTGTAAATCCAGGATTTAGTCACCGTCGACGATAAATTTTAGTTTAAGCAAATAACTGTTTTGACAGATTCTGATTTAATACACTTTTTTTCTGTTTGGTATGTGTGTGCGCGCGTGTATTGCATAAGTAAATTTACTACGCAAAATATTGAGCAAGCCTCCTCATCTTTTTTGTTTTATTCTAGGTAATTTGAGTTCTTACAAGCGATTAACGGTCCGGCAACGTGTGTTTACTGGTTAATAGAAATTTGAATGTGTTTTATTAAGGAATAGAGAAGAAAAAAAAAAATTGTTTCTTCCTTTCACCAATGAATATCACAATACGGCTATGGCGTTGAATTTATACCGCCCCCTTGATGATTTGTTATTCTCTCGCGTGTAATCAAAATGATTTCCAGTTGTCTTTTGATTATTCGTTATACAGTTTTAAAAGGCGCGTCTATTTGCCGATTAAATTATACGCGAGGTGTCAACCCGCGGCGTATAGGTATGTTTATTTCAACACGTTGGAAGTCATCTCCTCAATTAACAGCTGGTAAGATCATATTGTCTCAACGTCAATCGCTGCTTCGTATATGTCTAGAAACGAGAGGGAAAAAATAAAAATAAAAATTCAATAACCCGTATACGACGCAGTACCTCTAGATCAGAAGAATACTCATACGTTATGCGACCGAAGACAAGCTTTGAGACCGAAGCACACAGTGACAATCATTTTTATGACGAAAATATTTCTCTACACCTCTAATAGCTAAACGAGATATTAATTCCGCTGGATAACTTTTACGACATACAATCCATCAGATAAATGCATTCCTGCACTGCAGGGCCACTAAATTTGTCCTCACAATCGGTAAGATCCTTTTAAAGTCTATGGAAAAGGTGCCCCTATACCTACACATGAGTATAGGATAGCCGCAGTGTGAACGATCCGGAAAGTCATCAAGTATGTAAGTTCAAACGCGGTCATATAGCCTGAACGTATAGCATCCTGGTATATGAAATTGTGCCCATAAGGACCCGTGTTAGCGCGTCAGTTGGCGTCTCAAAGTGATCCTGACAAATCTCGGAAGTCTAGTATAACGATAAGCGATGTTGAAGTACCTTAGCCGCAAGTATCTGCGAAGTATTTCCACTGCACGCAAGTTCCACGTGTACTGCAGTAACTGGTGTCGTTAATGTCTTCTTGCAGCGAAGCTCCGGGCTGAATCCCTTCGAGAAAGGCATGGTAAAGGAATTTAGAATTTTTGCTGTAACAAGCGTCGGTGTCTTTGTTGATTATTTCGTTAAATTTACGAAAAAAGAAAAAACTCGAGCGAGTAGCCACGTGAAATCTAGTAATTGAATTAGTGATCTCTTTCGGGGTTTCCTTCAAGGTAGCCACCGCGCTCTGGAAAAGAAAGGTCACGGTATCCTGTCCGTTATTCGGACAGAAAAAAGGCACCCAAGTAATCGAGGACCCGGTGAAATTCTCCCAAGTTATCAATCAGCTTTTTACCCTAATAGACTTAGAGATTCCTCAACACCTACCCGCAAATTCCAACCAAACATTCGCCCTTCACTGTAATTAATAACGCCACTTCATGAATACCAAATGTACATCTCGTAAGAAGTTATCCTTATCGTATATCGGTTCCCACTTCTCGCCTTGAACTAGTTCGTGATTAGCCATTAAGCCGATTTCTTCTCTTCACGGTGTAATCTGAGGCGATGTGGTACACATACTCGCGTGTACATACGTCCGTGAGCATGTAAGCGTAATATGACTTATAGAATGTGGTTGTGGAGTTGTTACATCTACAGGTATATATTTACACGTATAAAGGAAGAGGTGCAGAGCGCAGGCATATGCGTGTATAGATATGCATAGGTCCGAGTACATTGACAATGTACGATATGATTTTAATAAAATCGCAGCAAATCACATGGGGGTCACGGGGATGGTTTAGTTGCAGATCGCACAGAGCGCCGCGAGACCCGACAAAGGCTTCAAAAGGACCGCTCCTAGTGCCATCTTCGTCCTTCAGCTCTTTGCAGCTCTGTAATTCCCTCCTTCTCTTTCTCACCTGTCCTCGATCTCCTCTCTTGCTCGATCCACGAAGCGAGGAGCGAACGTAGCCTCTTTTCTTTCATCCACACCTTCGCGATTATCATACGGACATTGTTGACGACGCTGATGTCACGAAGTATCCTGGACTCTAACCCCCTTCGTATTACAGGCCTATGCAGCCTCGCCGACACTAATTAATGGCCGTCGTAGAACGCTTTCTCCGAGCATTCGAATCTTCGATAAAAATTTCGTTGAATATTCAAGACAAAAGACCGGTAGCTCGAATATCTTCCTCAGTATGGTTCGTTGAACGGGCTAAACGCATAAGGACTCTTCCATTTTTTATAATACTTTTCCACACAAGCTGGAATAATTTCGAGTTTTCAATAAATAATGATTGATATCATCGGTTGACGGTCAACAACGTCGCCAGGAAACGTATTTGCCTACTATTGTATACCCATAACGTATTTTCGCGGACCACCCCTTGGGTCCGAAATCTGATTATACGGGCAATAAATAAATTCCGCATCGGATGGGAAGTGGGTGTGACCGCGTGGTGCCGTAGTGGGGCATCACTGTATGGCCATTGTCTCCTCGCGATGGCATACGGACGCGTGATGGAACCTCTGCATGAGGTAAACCTTCGTCTATCGTTGTAGTACCTCTGGGGCTTATGGGCCTCGTGGGCCTCGTGGGCCTCGTGGGCCTCATATACCGGGGAAGGACCACCCACCCAACCTATACTTAGCGAGGTGTCGGCAAATTGAGCTATAGATGCCTCGGGTAATGCAATGGATGGTCGATACCGCATCCACGGGGCTATTAGGGCCTTAAGGCCCCGCACCTCAAAGAGCAGAGACTACTAATTTCTTACCACCTGGTCCATTCTTTCCTCTACGCGTTGGGTCTGCTGCGGACTTTAGTTTCAAGAATGGGAGGCGTTCAGGAATCCATCTATTTCGGCTCTTTGCGGACTTTCGGTCTCCAAACTTTTTCATTCAGGATTTGAAAGTCCCTCCAACGATTTGAGCGATATGATAATAATCTTGCATCGTTAGACAATGAGTATAATTTATTTTTCAATACAGCATGTTACATATATCCATCTCTATAATCTTATGCGTATATCTTTGAAAGAAGCACGGGGCTCGTCAACATCATACATCGTTTAACTTGAAAATATATGCAGCGGGTGCCGTTGTAATGATTCCAGTCGTTTCAACACTTGCTCACTGTTACTGCATCGGGAGTACTTGTTAAGAAACATCCGGTTTTACTTATTGCAAGTAAAAATCTGACGTGTTGTATTCAAGACGTTGAGACGTTTCGCAGATGGCAGAATTTATTCCACAAACTTTTGCATACAAAGCGTACGATATTTGATTGGCTCCGACAGACAGCCTTCCAACTCTCTTCCAGCCTTTTTGGTTACGCCGCCAGACGGTTGTATGTCCAGTTGGTTGAATGATGAAAACCCAGTCGTTGCAGTCGTGCCTTTGGCACGCAGACTTTCTACCTAATACTCTTGCTGGCGATGAGCCATGTGACGGACTAAAAGGCTTACACTAAACTTGGCGGTTTGGTGTGCGCATCTTTCCAGCGCGCGTCAATCCATGAAGTGTTATTTTCTTCCATACTCCACACGCATACGAAGCTGAAAATGAGATTTGGGGCTTCTAGAAGATGATTATTCATTGACTCGACTAGTTTGTCGATAGTTATCATCTCGGTAACGTAATCTCATCCGACCTTAGCCGACGCTTTATAAAAGCACCTTATTGCCCGATGATCGCGGCCACGGCTTGTAACCGTTGGCTACCACAACGTTTTTATCAGGTTCGAAAGACCGTGCGAGCTTAATTTCCCTAACCGGTTCAATAATTAAGCGCGGCTTCGGGCAAAACTCGTCGAGTCGTTTCTGCAGACTGGAATACAGCATTTGCGCTTCTACGCGCGTAGGTACGTATAGTAAGAAATTTTCTGTAACGCAGCTCGATGCTGATATTCTTTCGCTTTTATCAACCGTTTTATCGTTTGCGCGAAATACGTGACAAATAAAAGTTATACCGAGGTGTATAATGCATGTACGAGCGTCTAGATATAAGTGGTCTTTACGCAATCTACTCCCTTTTATCTCTGTGAATATTTTTTCTTGCCGGTCATCTTATTCGGTGGGGATTCCCCATCCTCGTGTCCTCTATTCCTAAAAGGCTTGCATACGACGGCAGCACGCGATAGCTTCCGGCGTTAGGCCCCTAATTTTCTCCTTGATCCAAGTTTGTCTGGATGTTGAACGATATTTTTTTTGCCCCTTTAACAATTCACCACATATTTCACGTCTATTTCTGAAATACCTGTATTCCCAATCTTGACAAGGGAGAAATGTAAAAAATTCCCTACACCATTCAATTTAACAAATCATTTTCAAGCTCATTGGCTGTCGTGATTGGCAAATATTCCATACTCATACTCCATTTATTACGTCGATGACCTTTGCGTTAAGAAATGCTTGATCCACTCATCGTAGTTTGAATAGGAAGTAAAGCAGACCTCGGCAAGAATGGCATATCTTTTTGCAACACAATTACCATCATATACGCAAAGATGCGTGTCCCTGTATCGAAACACCGTTACATAGCACTACAGCTGTATCGGTACAACGATTTCGGAATTCCATTAGCAAGACTGGCAAAATAGACAACGGCTACTTAAGGCTAGCTATATAGCATTCTATATAGCTCTATCCTTTGATCATCGCGGCTTTTATTTTTCGGCATGATTAGCACCTGCATAAAGAAGGTCCACTTAAGGTCTCCAAAGCTTACGAACTTTTATTACACCAGCACTAAGTATGGGCAAAAAATCCGAGGACAACTCGCCGCTGTTCGTTCCATCGGCTGGAACTTTATAGAGTTTGGAGGACCTCCAGGTAAAGTTTAAGGCTCTATGCGTCATGCATAAAGTATGGCTCTTGGTCTGGCCAGAGTGTTCACCTCGCGAGTTTGTCGTGTCCGCTTCGGCAAATCCCTAACTTCTACCGTAGCTATGGGTTAAAATATAAACTTTCGGACAAACTACCCTGCTGCTGCTGCTGCTGCATTTCAGCCAAGCGCTTGTGCTCCAGCACGCAAACAATTCGAAACTATAGTCGCAAACTACCATCACCTTATTTGACTTAGAGTTAAACCAACCATATCCCAGTCTACACGCGTCTCGGTAACCAGAGACAATCCTGTTCATAATTAATTGTACGAAGAACCCGATCAGTTTCGATCACGATTCATCGTCATTCGCAATCTTATGTAATTAAGTACAGCGAATACTTCACGAAGCGGAGTTTGTTGGGTTAGAAAGCTGCCGCAGGTTGTAAGATTCTCTCTAGTCATTGTCTTCGTTTTGGTTTAATTTTGGTACCCTAGTATGATCGTTTGATCATTGAACACGTTCTCTGTTCGATAACGCTTCACTTAAGCATGTATTGTTTCTCGTTCGTTACTTATTTTCGTCGTACAGGTATACGGTTGGAATTTATTTCAAGTTCTAGGTACACAAAGTATTGACGATCATTTTCGAATTAATTTCCGGTGTTAGCGCCATGTTTCAGCTAGGCGCCATTGAAGATTAATAATTAATTTGGACCTCTGATCGGGATGATATTTTTCGGTTTTAATCGATATATGTACATATATAAATGCATATATAAAGCGGTGTTAGTGAGCGGCAAAGAATATTTCGTATTCGAGTGGTGCGGCCCTGTGTGACTCGTGTAATTGGCTCCCAACTGGACTTCAAAGGGTGCCGCTCGCCTTCATCCACGCCGCCATATGCCAGAAAGAGACAGCCTTATCCCTCTAATCGTTAACAGGAAGAAGACGCCGCCTGGTGAAATTATACACGCCATGCGCGAGCCAAAAGTGAGACAGAGGTAGGTTTGAAGACACTATGGCGAGAGAGAAGGGAGAATAGATGATGAATGCAATGCGCGAAAGAAGGACCGGGCGACTAGGAATTGCCTGAGCTAGAAGGAGAGAGACATCCCAGGATCAGTTACTTATGCTCCAACGTAGTCAGATAGTGTTCGATACGAGGCACCCTTGTCTCGTTGAGTTAGCTGCTTGATTTTTCATTAATCTTATATTTAAACATATTCCAGGCGTACAAACGGCTTCTGGCTAATCAAAAATCTCTACCCCTTTATTGAATTTCATTCAACAATTTCTGTTTCTCACTTGTCAAATACACGTAGGATTTGAGTAGGGTAAACCTAGATCGTGCCAATAATTAGCATGATCTATTCACCCTGTCAAAACCGATCCGTTTACCATCGGTAATTGCTGAATGATTAAGTTTTTTGACACCTTCGAAATTATAACCCTTTTCCGAGCCCGAAAACGGCTCTTTGAAACCCAACCGACAACACGCTTAAATGACCTGAACCAAACTAGTTGGTAGCATTTAAATTATTTCCAAAAAACAATGTTCTCAGAAACTTTTTGAACTTTAGTTATATCGCGTAAGTAAAAATAATTCAAAACTTCTAAATTTCAAGATTCAAGTTACAAGCTTGTTACTCTGTGGTGAAAAAATGATTCGACCAGATTTCCTCGAATGATGTGAAATATATTGTGTGAAATACGAAGAGCAATTGATTATCGTCTAACGTCGTTCAATTTGTTAATATTCATCAGGTTAATGCGATTTTCCTTTGCCAAAGCGTAGGCTAATTAATAGTGTGTCAGGTTTAACCGTCAGCGGTATTCTTTGACATTTGGCGACGCCTGGCGACGTTCGGCGACGCGTATCAACGTCGACAGACTGCGACAACACGTCCTAGCCTCTGCTTAACCGAATGGGCAAACAAGGGGGTCGTTTGTGTCAAAATACACTTGAGCGAAAAGGAAAGAGAGGAAAAACGAAATCAGAAAACAAAAAAGGAAACATGTAACAGAAGACACGTGGAGGCTTGCCCTCTGGTCTAAACTCAACCGTTAAAGCGCGGCTTCGTGCAGACTATAGAAAGAGGAGAAACAGGTCCTTATACACCAAGGACCACAGGGCCTAATGATTCGAGAAAGAAGCCGCCCAAATGATGCGTGTCCTTAGCAAAGCTCAGCCACCGATAGGCTTATAGACCCAGATTCTAGAAGCTAGGTATATTATGTAGGCCTGGCCTAACTGCCTGCCTGTCTCACTGGCATGCTTGCCTTGTGCTGGCGATGAGTTATATTATAGGCGCGCCACATAACTTATAACAGGTATGTACGTACTTATACACGTGAAACAGTTACTCGGTATCTGCGAATGCAAATTTTCTTCACGAAACCGAAAGAGGGAAGGATTAGAAGCCGGAAAGCTTAGGACCATTCAAAGGATTACGTCAAATTTCAGTTCTAATTGATAATGCGAGATGGGCCTCTCGAAAGTGGATATAGTTTATTACTCGAGTAATAACTTTGGATTAAACCGAAAAGAATATTTTTTATTTCATCTCTGATTTGACCAAAACATATTTGAAATTAAAGCCTATGTCGCTGATAGCGAAACGCGGCGATCATATCAACTGCTATCGAGGTATCCCGCAGTGACATTTAAGACTGCTGCCCCTCCGAACACCCTTTTAGAATTGTGCTGTGTCTGGATGAAAATATCGGCTCCGAGCAAAGTACCGACTAAGAACAAAAATGATACAAATCGCAGAGATGGTCATCGAGATAGTAGCCTCTTGTCAAGCCACTCGACCGATTTAGATCAAATTCAATACCGGATTTACAAATCGCGCATGAGATATTTCCGCACGCCGAACCTCTTCTGAATCGTTTCGATCTTTCGAAAGCCATTCGAAAGGTAGACCGACGGATGATTTATGGAATCTTGCGAGTGTTCTAGGATACTTCCTGGGACACTTGATCGAATGACTTGAATAATAAAAAGATTACCAATCCACAGAATAGATTGGTGTCGCTGGAATTGTGTATTCCCTCTTTAACGATGCAAGAAATTACTATCCGGGAATGGAATGTACAAAGGCTTTACGTAGCGAGTCAATAACTTTCTATTTATGTCCGATGGAGTATTAATTTTTGCGATACCAGGTGTCTGCTTAACGAGTATCGATGTTAATTATCGAATGACTAATGCTTGACTTGTAGGCCGCGTGTGTTATAATGCTTTGGCTCTCTGATGTAATAATTACAGTTCATTCCGAACCAGTCGCATGATAAACTGGATTCAGATCGGTTGCCGATTACCGGCACGGTGTGTCATTATATCAATTAACCTGTGCCTAAATATGCACCTGACTCAAGGTGGTTGGCAGAACATGTTACGAGACTTAATGGCCAATTTCTCCTCCGCGAAAAACTCTCAATTCACCTCAACCCCAAGAATTTAGACCTCTGATAAAAACTCACATTGCTTCTAAAGGTTACAGTCCATGATGTGAAAATAATTTTTCAAATTAAGGTCACTCTCATTTTTTTTCAATTTTTTATCAATATAACGGGGTCTCCTTGCATAATATATGGTCGTTGACCTCGAAGCCGTTGAAATACAGTAAAAACAAACTCTCTTCCGGAATGATCAGCAAGCTGCAGTGACACGTTGCAAATAAATTAAACTCCCTATCAGATTTTGAAGCTATTTCAATTTCCAAGCATTCGCAATAAAAGAATAATTTGAATAATTTCAAGAGTGCGAATAATCCGTGTAAATTGGTGATTCGTGCTCGCATGTCAGCGCGGGGAACAAAACCCCTTCGAACGATGCATAATGGCACACGAATTGGCGGTAGAGATCAGAGATCCATAGATTCATCTCAATCAGTCCGAGTTCCCGGGGATTCCCGTACTGTTCGCTTCTACCACACGACTTCAGTCCCAACTCACACAACGGGCAATCCTTCGCGTGCGAAATGCGAATACATTATCCCGCGCATCTATATACTGCTCCAGCAGATTTCTTCTCACCCCTCGAGAATCTTCGGGCGTTGTCGGTGGTCCTCGTATACAGCGTTAATATTAAGGCCCAGCGGGCCCGACAGAGGATCGAGAGGCAATGGCGAGAACAAGGAAAGGCTTAGAGAGTGTTATCTTTGATGGAGAGGCCTAAGAACCTCTATTAGGCTCGAAAACACTACCGGGCCCCGATCCAGGGACGCAATTGAACTTGGGCCTGCTGCTGCACTAATCGGGGATTTTAACCGCGCCGGACCCTTAGGTAGGCCCAAGCTATGCTCGAGCTAGTGGACATCGAAAGTTCATCATATAGAACTTAATTAGTTTTAAACAAAGTGATCATTGCAAAATCTGCACTTTGCCATTCAAATCGAAGCTTGTGATCGTATGAGGGTTAAATGAACGAACGCCTTTTTTCTTATTTTATTTTTTATCGTTTCACTAATGCAGGATCACGTACGTACGTTCACTAACTAATCTAGCTATAAGTTCCTTAGTTATCTTTTCATATCCCTTGCGCATGAAGCGAGAATTGGTACTTTCTTCATATAACTAGAAAATGCTCTTTCAAATATCGTAGTTGAACATAATTTTAAAGATCGTGTGCGTATTGAGAGGGAAAATTTAGGCCTCATGCATGGAGCAGTGGACTTACTATAGTATAATCAGGTTTCCGTAATCACATAGCAATTTTAACAGTAGCTATACGTATGGCTTCGTATGTACGCGATCTTGATACTACCGGATAGTTACCGGGTATCTTGATCACATCTTCAACTAGCTGGTGCGTTAGCACGGCGTTGCAGGCATCTTGCATCATAAGTATAACGGGTCCCCAGCTGAACGTGCGGGGTGATTCCACTTTTGCTGTGAAACGGTGTATATGCTTCGTTTTAATTACCATTTCGCGTGACCTCCCCTTTTCATGCAAACTGCGCAGGTACAATAGTTCTGCACCCAGTAGGTAGTACATGACAATATTTTTATGCCCGTCAATAAATTCGGCGATGAAACTATACGCGGACATTTAAACGGGGACTCTTCAACTTTCTTAATTGCACACTTTAAATTCGAACACACGCTTGTCTCATACATAACAAATCTGTATTCCCATACACTTTGATAAGTCGCTGCATGATCCGTTTACCCCCGAACGACGAAGTCAATTCTACCCGTTCAGATTCATTATACGTGTGGTATTTTATTTCCAAGTATTATTGGCTAGGTGGAAGAAGTTTTATCATTCAACTGTATATCAGTAATTTCAGTGCGACGATTATCTTTCGAATGAAAAAATCGGTTTATTCCCTTCTAGCGTATGTAGGCGTACCTGCGCCATAGGTAGGTACGATTTTTAGTTGTAATAATTTCTCCATCGAAATTACTGCGACTCACGCAGTGGAGGGCTAAAACTCCATTACCGTAGTCGATGAAACAAACGAGTGTCTGGGGAATGCAGTGAAGCGGCGCGGCGCGTCGCGGCGCCCTGCAATAGTTCCGTCACGTGATCCGCGGATCCCTTTCCAATTCTTGGTTTGGGCCCTCCTTGGCCCTCGCTATGCGTTTCTTTTTCCCCCGATGGGAATTCCTATCAGCCAATCAAATTTTACCTCAAATGTTGAGCATGGTGACAGTTCGCGTATCCACTGGCCGCAAGGAGAACGAGGGAAAAACCTTACGCGCTTGGAAGATTCAGTCCGTTTTTGCTACATGTTTGTTTTCACTTGTTTCCGGTATATTGCAGTTCTTTCTTTTCTGTAGGTGGACTTAGTGCGGTAAACGGCGAAATTGATTCGAGAAGCAAACCCTTACTGACTGATCAGCTGGACTGGTTACTAATTGGAGGATAAATTATAAAAAATTATCATTTCTTTTGCTTTTAGATTACGAAAGGTCATCGGAAGAACTGCTGCTATTGACAATTACTTATCGTTTATTCGAAAATAATTTAACACATTGCGGAGCACCCAGAGCGATATATTTCAAGGGAGCATCATTCTCCTTGTCATTATGTACTGAATTAAAACAGACGGTATATGGCTTTCCGTTAATTTTTGATGGTGTGATAGATAAATTCTATATATGAAGTGCCAGTTCCGATCCTTCCGCACTTAACGTCAATCGTTAACTAATCTACAGATCTGGTTACATCGAAAATGAATCGAAAAAAATAATAAATTCCCACCGAAATTTATTATTCAGGGATAAAAGATAATGCAGTTTTATGACCTTAATACCGATTCCGGTTATTCCGTCAGCGGGTAATAATTTCTCTACCTCTTTTAGGCGCTTGTGGTCGGCTAGAATTTAGAGTATTATAAACAATCAATTCGACATTTGGGATGCCTTACAAATAGCAAGGTTTCCATAGATCCACACACGCACGTCCACGATATACCTACGTGGGTTACAATGCTTCTATTCCGTTTTATAATTTTATACGCGCGGCGTATTTGTGGCCTGTCTTAATAAATTCTAAGGTTTTATTTAAGGGATGACCGGGTCCCCTGAGCCAGCTTGCGCCTGACCCAACGAAGGCCCAACGAAAGGGGCCTATATACATCGTATCCACATTGGACTCTTTGGTCAGCTACCAAGCTTATCTTGTTGCTTTTTATTTTATTACTCTATCAACCTTTAATATGCAAGCCCAAACGTGTTCCTGCTTTTATTGCGTAGCGGCGGCGGCGGCACCCTTTGATTCAATTAACCGATTTCAAGGTTGTGTTCTCTCGTTCTTCGCCGCCATCTTGCTGCTGCTGATGCTGATGCTGCTGATGCTGCTGCTGCTGCTTCTGATGCTGTGGTTGCTGCTTCTGCGCCATTGAATGAATGAACGAACGAAAGAACGATTTCCACAACGTCCGTATCAACGAACACCGACAAACCGGAATTCAAACAAAATGTCGGCTTATGTTAGGTATCGAATCGTCGTTGCAGCATATGGCTTGCCCTTGCACGAGATACCTATTATATACCTGCTATTGAAAGAATCAAAATTAGAGAGCCAAAAGATTGGAGAATGAAAGTGTGAATTATTTCAATCAAATATAATGGACCACCGAACAGAGTATTAAACTATTTTTATTAATGACTATCATGCTGCATCACTGTAGAATTCAACCAAACATACTCCGCTGTAATGATAAATTATTGTATTATCCATTTCTGCGATTTTTTGTCCTCTCAATTATGGCTATTGCAGCCAGAGATGTGATTGCAATTGCAGGATTTGGGATTGTTTTTTGAAGATGAGATTCTGCGAAAGAATTGAAAGTACTGCAGAGTAAAATTCAGCGTTTATATCTCCCATTATGATGATTAGTCGGTTTTAAGACTAAGACAAAAGTTTCAAATGTGAAATCGATTCGAAATAGTCTTCAATAAAAGATAATTGAAAATCCACGTTTACTCGGAGAGCGTTTTAAAGGTCTTAAAGATCTTTCAAGTTCTGAGTGCGGGGGCCGGTTCTCTGGAGCCAGAAATCCATAAAATTGTAAAACAGATGAAAATCGTCTCGTGAAAGAACCTGGAACACGCCGTTCGGCGTCAGTCAGTCGTTACTTTTCCGGACAAACTATTAGAGCTACATGGTTTTACGGTCGTGCCATAGCTGGTAGGTCCTTTACAAGGAGCCTCGAGCTGTTTTGCAGTCTTCCGCTTCACGGTTCAATTGCGTGCTTAATTGCTGTCAATATCGTTAAGACTTACGCAACGTGATTTATCGACCGGACGACGTTCGATGACTGATTTTGGCGTAACTCGGTTAGCTACTCGAGTATAGTTCGCTCGACTGTCTCTCTGATTGTGAGTCATTATAGTATTTCTTTCATATTGACAAATTGTTTCCTATTTCGATTACACTAATAAATATCTCTCCCATCGAGGCAGAGGTAAAAAAAAATGAAATTAGTTATTCATCGGTATTGTTATATACGCCCAAACAACTTCGCCCATTATTAATCATAATTTGGTGTTATATATTGATTAAAAAAATTAATATTCTAGGTTCCAACGATTAGTTACACGAATTCATTCAGACCACCAGGATGAATTCCTGATCATATCTCGTTGTATTTCATTGTGTAATTACAATATTATTCATTCCTTTTCTGATCCGATATCATCATCGAATATTAAGCGTGGTAAAACCGCTGCACACATGCCTCTAGACAATAGCGAAACAATTTTTAGAATTTCTTTGCCTACCCGCCTTTTTGAGAGCATATTCTCTTAACTCTGGAAAAGAATGGCATGATTCGCCATACGTATATACAAAATCATGATTAATCAATTAGCCAGTCCGCGATCTTCGAAAAATCGATGCACCGTCGGGGCAAAAAGTGAGGCAAAGGGGCCGCCGTGACTTGGCAAAAAGTCCCAACTCCACAGACCGGACTGTCAACTGATTTGAAAAACTCTTTCGTACGGTCGGGGTGATCGTAGTAATCGGAAGAATCGGTAAGATCAGGGCGACGGGGGCAATCGGCTGCCCGTGCAGGCTATTGAATAAGTAACAGATTTTAGCCACCGAAGAATTGGATTAGGTTATAGACCAACCGCACAAAGGGGTCTGCGAATTGTTGAGTCCTCGTAAAATTGGGTCCGTTTTTGCGGACATCGTTGCGGTCTTCGGTCGGCGCCGAAAAACGCAATATATACACAAGAAAATACGTTGGAACGAGTCTGGGGCTCTTCTACCACAGAAAATCTCAATCATCTTCGCACCGTTTCTTTCGGATTGAGCCAGGCTAAAGATGCCCCGCCATTGGTCGTTGGGTGCTCAAAGAGCGCCGCCATGACTGGCAAACGTCCGTCCATTGTTTGTGAAACAAAAGGGGCCTCACTTAACGTGCCAGAGATTGACAAAAATCGACGAATTTTATCTATTAGGTAAATTGACGGTCACACGGCTCGGGTGCGAAGATCATGGTGCGATACGGGGATTAGCTATTTCGGTACTCGCGGGAGATGATTCACTTTTATAAGTCAACGCCGAGATTTGAGAGATAGGCCAATTACCTTAATTAACTAATTACGGCTTAGTCTCTGGACTGAAATTAGTCGAATCGCGTCCGGAGTTATGACACTTTAAATCGACCCTTTGTTAGAAGCATTCCAATGGTTCTGTAAAATGAAAATTATCCGCCAAAAAATTTCGTTACTTTTTTGTCGAAAAAGGGATGCGTTTTATTCGGTACTGAAGAAGATAGATGATTCAGGGATTGTAATGGTTGACGATTTTTAGGTATTTTAGGCAAGATTCAGTGAACTATGTCATCGGCTTGATCTTTTTTCGTTGCCAACAGCTTTGAAAAAGCTTTTAGCGGAAAAGATTGTTTGAAGAAAAAAAAATTCTCCTGCGGTGGCCCAATTAAGAGACGGAAAGATAATTATTCGATTATTCACACTGGCGCAGTCAAAAATAATAAAAAGCATCTCGGTAGAGGAAAAAGAAAAGAAAAAAAGGAGCAGGGATTTATGAGCCATTAAAATTAGTTCTACAAGAACCGAAAGGTGAGGATCGTTCTGCCATCTGGCAAATGAGATCCTTTTTTACACCCCAGGCACAATCGATGAGTCAGGAAACGCTGGTGGTAGAATTTGAGCCTCGTCGGTAAGCTTATTTTTTTAGTTACGCCGACCCACAGCAGAGAAGCTTGCCACCGACAGACTCCATTGGTGGTAAGCAAGTGCTCTCAAATCGATAGCACAGGTTTCTGCTTTCTGTTCTGGCGACACGTGTCCAGGATTTGATAAACCCTTCATTTCGTATAGTATATCAGAAGAGTTTGTCCATTTCAAATTGTGAAACTTAGACTAAAAAAAAACGAGCTTTTGCGCATCAATTTTTTTATTTTTATTAGCTATAAATCACGTATTTCTTTATGTGAAATGCGTTGGTGATGTTGAGATGTATCGATTAAGTTATTTACCTACATGGTAGCGAGCAAACAGTTTTGTTTGCGCTCGAGAAGTCTGTTTAATGAAGGATTTTCATTTTCAATAACAACCAGCGCTGTTGTGGTCGTGAATTGATGAGGAAATATGAAAATTGATAATTCTTTCGTATATCGATGATAGTGATCAATGGTAGGGTGTATTAGACGGTTGTTTTTATGTTTGTGACAGTGCGGTTCCGCAAAGTTGCAGAATATTGAATTATTTACGTTTTGGAGAAATCGTTTGGTATCCGCGGAAAGAGTTCGCTTTATAAATGAATCCAAACAGTTTGAGAAACTACACCGCCATCTGGCGCCGTGGCAATCTCATAAAATCAAATAGTTTAGGCTTAACAGCTTAACACCCAATATAACTGAAGCAATAAAGACTGCAGCCACGGACCGTTCAACGACCGTTTCGAAACGAAAACGAAACGTTAACGTAAACTGAAAAACAATCGAGCAACGCCTGTCACTCCGTTGACGAGTTAGCTTCGCTCGCCAAAGCAGTCATCTGTTTCTTGTGTCGTTTATTTTTCCAAAATGGCCGCTAAAACGCTCCGCGGACCCTCGGGGTAATTTGAAGACTATTTATAATCTCTAGCTAGAATCGTTTAACGGAATAGACGCATCGGAAGTCCGAAGTTGTATTTTGATAGCCTTTAGTCTAAAAACAACGCAACGAGATCGATCGATGAGTAAAGTTGCTTTCTATATTCAAGCGAAATTAACACCAACATTTTTGGGTCAAGTAGAAGAAATTTAATTCTTTCGCCGGCTCCTTCTCCACTGTCTAAACAATGTGGGAAAGAGGGAACCCTTCGCTCTGACAAAAAAAGAAACAGAATTTGGGTTACGCTATCCTTTTACGACCAAAACCTCACCCAATAAAGTTTCCGTCATCTTGACGATTGCTTGTGGAAAAAGGCAATCTGGCATTTGTTTTTTAACGATCTCGAATGTCGGTCAGTCGATTCGGATGCTTCTGATTCCTCGCGCATTCCACTGCCAAAATAATGATTCGCGAATTTTCTCATCGTCTATGAATATACACAGGGGATGTGTTAGTTCCATGTATTTTTGCTCAGACGACATCAATCAATGCCGATATTGGTCTGTGAATGAATTTTCACCATTGCACCATGCGATTGGCGGCTCTGGTTAAGACAATTTTGTCAGCGCACGAATTCTACTTGCCTATAACGTGCCCTGAAAATACCGCGCAAGGTACAAGGCATTTTTCAAGTACGCACTTACTCAAGTACCACTCCAAGTTTATTTCTGGCAAAAACAGCTCTTAAACTTTCAACTAAGTGACCTTTTAACCGCGAGCGCTAGCTCTTAACGAAATACATTTTTATTGAGGTCTTACGTCGTTTACGCGCGTATGCCTACCGCCTGAAGAATTGCAAAATCTATGAGACAGGCGCCTTGAATGGAATAAATGTATGTAAATAAACTAGAAGACTCCCAGTGCTTCTAGGTGCGGCCCTGTCTGAAGCGGGACTGATTGGCCAATCCAGGACCAATTTTCCTCAACGCCGTTCCAAGGAAAAATTGGTAAATTGCTTCTTTGAGACGACGGAAAAGCGGCGAAACGATTTTCTTAGTGGCCCGACAACTTATTCCATCTGTCCGATTATCGGCTCGTTTGCTTTTGTCCATCAATAGTTCAGGAACGGCTCCGCAAATCTGCTATAATTCTTACGAGACCATCACACTCTCAAATCTCTACAGTCTTACTCCCTCTCTCCTATTGTGCTTGAAAATCTGATTCTAATTACAAAAACATTTAATCACTGCAGTACATCAAAGATCGTGAATTGGTTGCTGCACTGCGATGCGTTAATTTTCAATCTTCATAGGGCAATTGAAAAAATTTTGACTGTGCGAATCGTTTTGTCGGAACATATGTGAATATTCAAGTTATCGTGAGAATAAATTTGAAGAGTGAGATGTATAGAGAATTTTTCGTCGCGATCGAATATATGAGAAGCATGGAGTGTAGACTTTAGCCAAAGTCCACTTTAACCTCTTCAATAGTCGAAACCACGCCGCTTGGTCTCCTTGGCAACCGTCCCAATTGGTCGCGTGAGGTAAGAAAAAGAGGAACCGAAGATAAAATGAGGGAAAAGAAAAAGTTGAGCATCGCGGAGTGCCCCGAGAAAATCTCAAACTCCAAACCCGCAATTCCCAGTCGTGGAACTCTTGTAGGCGAACTGAATTTCTGAATAAAATTTCTGAATCTCTCTTCTCTCAGTTGCGTAACCGGCAATCTTTTATAACCAAATTCATATTTCGATCGACGCTCGAATTTTGATTACACTCAATCACCTGTGCACTGGTTCGAGTGTCAACTTTTAAAGGATATAGTATTACGGCTTATCCTCTGAAATCTTCATTTCTTGTTCTGACTCTAGATTGGTTTCAATTATTCCATAATTCATAATACGATACATTCGAGAACTATTCAACGCTCGTTTTATCACAGCACCACTTTCAAGTTCAGATTATCGCGAAGGATGTGTCTTACATCGGCGATTTTGTTTCCCAATAAATAAAATGGTCCTGGATTTGATTCTAGTGGATGAAACAGCCAATACAAATTTTTTGAAACCTACTAAAACGACGGAAAAAGACCTGAAAGCAGCAGAGGCTTGTGAATAATACTTTGTTCTAATGATGCAACTCGGAGAAATCCCGAGTGAAACAAGAGAGTAACGATTTGACGCTCAATCAAGCGACGATGGCTAATTTTCATTAGTTGTTAATGGCAGCTACCTCTTCTCCCTTCATTCACCCTCGAACTCCCCCAGTAGAGCGAACCTTTTAGAGAACGTTTTATGTCTCATGAAATCTAGTAGTTTTACATGCATACACACGACCTTCGCCCGTAGAGTTCCACTTTTGGAATAATAGAAGGAATACAATCACTCATTCAGAGATCGATTATTCGGTGTGTGATTGAATTTGATTAAATTTGAAATTTTTTTAGGGCAATGAATGTCGTATTGATTTATTATTCGTAGAAATTTTTTCGAAAAGTAACACATGACGTTACAGTTTCTTTTGTGGAACTTTTAACGAGTCAAGTGTATACCGTGGTAAAGTTATTCAACGCAGTGGCGATTACAGATTGCGTACGCGTCATTTCAGACCGGAATAAAAATCAGATTTTTCCAACCAACGAGGGAATTTATTGTCCGAAATAAATTTCAGTCAGTTTTTATGCCCTCGGAGACAAGAAATTCGCAAATCTGATTACCGTAGATTGGTTTCTTCCATAGTTGATGAACGTTTTCGATAATAATCGAAGCAGTATGAGGTATTTGAAAAATTCATTTACCTTCATTCTGTGTTTTAATCATCGAGCATTAGAAGCTGATCACGGAATGGAATACAAAATAAAAATAAAGGCAATCAATGTAGAAGTCTGAGGTGTATGTCAAGAAAAACTCGTCTTACTTAATTAGTGCTTGCGAGCCGGCAGGACAGCTTTGTATCTCTCAACAGTGCCCTCGGCGTTTTTGCCTCTTTCCCTCGTTAAATAATCCGCGAACAAGATGCAACAAACAGTTGGCTAAAAATAGAAGAAATCTCAACATCTTGGGCAGAAAATACAAGCATCAAAGCCTAAGCAGGTCGCAAGTTGTAGATATCCTTGGAAGTGCTCATTTACATGTATATCGAGGTTTGATATAAATCTAGTGAACTAGTTTCCAGCCTATACTTTTTACTGTTTAGCAATCGATCAATTCTCCATCGATTATCGAGGTTGATTCGTTGCGAATTTATTTCGCGACCATGCAATCGTAGGAATAGAAGAAGAGAGGTGTTTCTTCGTCCGAAAACCCGCAGAATCTTTGAGTCGGAACTAGAACTGTATATCTTACGCGAAATCAGATTATAAATTCTTGCAGTTGGTCTCAGCAGCGAAGTATGAATAATCGTTATAATAAGGCTTCGAAAATTTACTCCCTGAAAGTTACACCAGTTAATTTAGCAATTTTTCATTCCTCACATCTGAGCGTGACGTTTGATTATTTGCATGTATGAAATACATTTTGGCATCTTCAGAGCTTCTTGTTATAGGAAAGAGTGTTTGGCGACCACAAGTCATTAGGATTAGCCTCAGCACCAATAACGTTATAACAGATAGCATACAGCAGCTACTGCTCTAGCAGAAGTGTATGATGGCTTTAGAATGTTTAGAGATTGTTATAAACAAAGCGCTAATGGACTACAGAAGCATCTGTACATTATCTTACTCGGTGAAAAAAAATCTGATAAATATATGGAACAAATGACCGCTATTATAAAAGCACCGATGTGCGTTTAGAATTTGAGAAAACTCACTGGAAACAAAAAATTCAATGAAAGAAATCAAAAGACGATTGTGGGAATTCACTTTCTCCTTGATATACCCGAACCATAAAAATACGTGGCTGATTACACGAGTAGGACTAATTTATTTTACTTGTATAGGGACAAAAAGTAAGCCTTGTTAAGAAAATTCTTAGATCTTATATCTCATTCCAGAGATCCCGAGGATTTTGCCGGCAAGAAGTAAAGTCACTTGCACGATGTAACGTTACTCTTTTGTTTATAACAGATGAGTGTCAGATCTTACTTTTTTCTTGGCTTACGGTTAAGTCTGCTTGACTGCGACTGAATAAACATATCTTCTGACTGCGGGCCACCCACCCGGGCAGACAGAACTATTAAAACACTTATGAGAAAAAATTACATCTTTGTGGAGCAGGAGAATTCAATTTTAGGGCAAGAAGTGTAACCAAATCGCTGACTGAGTAGGTATTATGAAAGTCGAAGGCTAAGATTTTAACGAGACAAATAAAATTCTTTATTTCCAACGTTTGCGGCGTTTTTTTAATTTTTTTTCTTTGAGTTATGGGAAAGATGGGGTAATAAATCTTTTCGTGTATTTTTTTTTTTTGGTTTTTTTTTTCAGCAGACCATAGTCTCAACCTATACATTTATTTACACTCTAATATACACAGTTCGTAATTTCTATAATAAATAAGCTATCCAACGATGTTTTATCTCCTTATCGATTAATTATATCTAGAATTATGATAACTACTGACTTCAAAGAAAATCGTGCATTCGGAAATAAAATTAAAAAAATAAAATCCCCTTTGACGTACAAAAATGCCTGTCACTAAAATTTCACCAACGGATGATTCATTTTGTTGTATAAGATTCAAAAAAATTCTCTGATATGCTTGATGATGATTAATAGATTTTTCAGATGCTCGAGTCTGTTCGTTTTGAGTACAGATAAAATCTCCACATAAATCATTGATGAGCTTGAGAAGAGAAACATAATTTCCGACATTTTCAAACGTAATTCAAGTACCTAATTCTACTTTCTAATAACTGGTTATTCCTAAATTATAATTCGTTCATAAATCTTTGGTATAAACTTAGGTACGTAATTGATTTGCTTTTTTCCCATACTGCAGTTAACTACTAGTAGTTTAAGTAGATGATGTGCCCAAGAGAGTCCAAACAGTATTGAAACTCGAAAATAAAATTCTATTCCTTAAGAATACTAAGAAAATGAAATAATTCGATAACAACAAACCAGTCAATTGTTTATAATTTTCAATGCTTCACCTCACCGCATAAAGTTCTTCACGACGCGTCACTCGCGTAAAAATGATAAGATTATTGATCTACATAATAATAAACTCTGCAACGTTACAGCTGCGTTATTACTTTTCGTCTTCATTCTTTGAAAGCTGCAACTCTCGTTGTCTCTGATTGAGATCCTGTATCGAGTTTTGAGCTTGTATTTGAGCGGAATGAAGCGGCGGACACAACAGAGGATGATAGGGAAGGCAGTAATAGGGAAATCCAGAGAGAGCTTTATTCACTGGATGTATTTGAGCACTGGGCAATTGTCCGGGAATTTGACCGGGCCCGGGGAGCGGTACTCCTCGAAGATGCTCGTCCGGGTGAACAAGGACCCGGACTGCGACACGTCGTGCAGATCCCGAATTCACAAGAGCACCGAGTTCCTGTTGCTGGCGTCTTTTGGTTTTATACCTTGAATCATATTACATCTTGCAATTAGGCTGATGAGGAAGAATTGATATTCTAACGGATTACAGAATTTAACCGAATGATACGAATGGCAAAAGTGATGCTCGAGATACATACCTTCTGTTTTGAAACCATATTTTAACTTGAGTCTCAGTGAGCTTCAGACCTCGAGCCAAATCAGCTCTTTCTGGACCAGACAAATATTTTTGCGCAGCAAATCTTCGCTCCAGTTCGTAAACCTGAGCGTGAGAGAAGGCAGCTCTGCTTCTTTTCTTTCTACCTTGAAGAGTTTGTCCGTGTGACTGTGAGTCGAAAATATCTTCCTCCATGTCATCTGCGAACAGAAATATTCGATGGCATAATATTGAATTTCTCAATCGATTCTTTTCGACAGGACTACGGTATGATCCAATTGAGGAGAACTGTAACGAATTGACTCGAATTGAAATACGTAAATCCGATTATTGGTCGAGGTCCAGAAACCAGGTTTTCTCTGAGAGACGAAATGAGGCCTTTGAATGAAGAGAATTCGATTAATTGTATACCACTTTTATTATCAATGGTTGAATTAGGCTTGTTGTATATGTACACGTCATATAAGCGATCGAGTAAGCCGTTTGCTTGCCTCGGTAAAGTAATGGGACGGACAGTCGGACGGAGAAACAGACAGACGGAGCGTCGAACTGGCGTCGGGGCGAAGGGACGGAGGAACGAAGGGACTTGTTGGCTTTTGATGTCTCGTTCAAACATTAACACATGTCGTCGCTACTCTGATGTGTTTACTTGGCTGGCTTTATTATTGGATGATCCTAAACGATACTTGACTTGCTAGCAGCAAAATATTTGACGTTTTGTTCGTCCTGTATGTAACTAGACTCGATTAACTCAAAATCCCGAAATTATTTCTATACCATGAAAAATTATTCGTTCCTATGCCAAAGATATGCACGCTCGCTGTTTCCAATTAGCGCAGGTGAGTTGCGCTTGAAACAAAGTTCTCACTTTGTCATCGGGATCACTGCTATTATCCTGGTAGACCAAAGTTGGCGGGATATGCATTAGCGTATTAAGTAACTCTAAACCACCCAAAGTCCCTCCGAAGTTAAAAGAACGTATGTAATTTGGTAAGTGCGGAGCTTTGAATCGGTGGCACCAGGTACGGGCAGGTGCCACCCCGTGAACCACCCTTGCAGTATATCAGTGCCGGAGGAGGTGAGAACGCATTAGTTAATTGTAGGGTTCACTTTTACATTTGCCTAACAGGAAATTGTCTGCCAATGGGACACAATTTAGTCCTAACGACTTCGCCCGGTGTCTCTCACGCCATTACAGCTCTCCACGGCTAGTCCTTCTTTCGTGAGAACGGTCAAAACTGGCTCGCCACGTTTTTGCTCCATTTCATTGGTTCCAATGTTCGTACGGCGATGATCGGCAAATAAATTTCAATGATGAATCGATAACTTTGAAAGATATTTAGAGGGATTAGATTTCGCGAGGTTTGAAAGTAGAATAGGTAGGTAAGACAATTCACACGGGCTTCTTTGAAAGAAGAAAATTCAAACACTTCCACGAAGCCGACGACTTGAACTTCTCCGATTCTCTTTGTTCTAAATATATCTGACAGGAGTATATCATAGTTAGTAAGATATTGATTGAGACTTACTCTAAACGATTGGAATTCTTGGTAATAAATAAATAAAAATGTTTAAAAATTATCCGAGATCATTCGTTTCTGAGTTCAGTTCAGCACGTGTCTATATAGATTCATACTCGTATATCTATATACATTACCGAACCCACTAGAGGATGTTTGGCAAGCGACGGGGCTTCGACGCATTAAACGCGAGATGACATCAACTTGACGTCCAAAGTGATCAAATATAGATTCCGTTTAAATGTCCCTGCCACTCACCTCCATTCCTGTACCCTCGTCCACAACTAAATGTTAACAGTGTTTGCCAAGGGATATTATATACCACGAGTAAACAGACCTTAGGTGATCATAGAACAAAGTCGTACTACCATTCACACAGCCCCGTACTTTTTGCAATTCGCTTCATCGATACAGGAATAAATGAGCAACGTTCGATCTTTCGAATTAGCATCCCGTAGAAGATTAAAAAGTTTCACTCGAGTGTTACATTGCAATAGCAATCTTGAATTGGTCAGAAATCAAATTTACCCGTCAATTTTTTTACTAGTCCGATAGTAAGCCCACTAGAGAAGCTCTCAGCAGATATTTACTCGTTACTGATTCAATCCTAAGTCTAGTTTTATTTCTAAAAAAAATCCAGGGCGAACGTAACTACTGATTGATAGTGTATAATGTATATCCATTCGCAATGTTCAATAATCGCGATCGTGCAACAAATTTCAATCGTCCAATGTTCGGTTAAGCATTACGTTTCAACACTATAAAAGCTGTTAACTCATGATTGATTCAGCACTCTATTAGGACGTTGCTTTGTTTGTACTATGTCCCGGTTCTCGGGGAGCGCGTAATCCTATACCTAAAGGATTTCGTCCTTGTTCTAATCCTTGTCTCCGACGTCCTTCGGTGGCACAAGTGCTTCGGGTCTGCCGCCTTCGAGGCCCCAAGTTTCAGTTCCAACAAGAAGTGTAGTGGCCACTTATGACGTCTGCTTACTCGAGTGCCACTCATGCTACTAAAATTACATTCAATTACCCTATCTCTGCTGAAGTTAACTTCGAAAGATGAAAAAAGAAAAAAAACATCCAAGAGATGTTTCTTGCGCAATTCAAATTGTCCATTTTTAAGTAGATGACCTAACCACTGCCAAAATTATTCTCAAATTTGAAAACGACACTCGCGATGCGCTAATCGCTTTCTTCAACTTGATAGCTAATATTTTCGGCCTCACTCCGTCCTATCATTGGGATTAGAATCGAATCTGCATTGGACACTGCTGATTAAAAAAATCCTTGTAACGTTTAAACCCTTCTGAATTATCCTACTCACCGAACAGTTTGCTTTTGCTCATATCTAAGGCCTCGTCCTGTTGTCGCTGCACGGATTCTCTGGCTTCGCTGGTGCTCTGTTGATAAGCCGCGATTGTCCCCAGAGTTTCCAAGTGCTTAAAGCTTCCCTGTCCAAGGTGCTGAAGATTTCCGAAGCTGGTTAGGTTCGCTTGAGCCAGATTTCTCCTTAGGATGTCAAGCTCTCGAGCCATGTTTAATTCTGGCGATGGAAATCTTGGAAATCTACTCGCTTGCAGATGAGCTTCGGCTTCTGCGAGGGAGTTGCTGCTCGTATTCCGCGTATATTCTACGATGAGTTTACCCTGAAGAGGATGTGGCAGTTTTTCGACCTCCTCGGAAGCACCTTGTCGTCTTTCGGGCTCTGAGGCTGGCATTTCACGACTCAAGATATCCGCGATGCTAAAAGGCGTTGGCTGGCAGCCTTGCGAACCTTTTGGCGAGTTTGAAGCTTCGATTTTTTTAGGATCGTCCATCATGACACGCCGTAGTTATCAGAGAAAGTTCCTTCACCAAAACTGACGCGTTTTTTCGAGGTTTATGGAACTTATAGTTTACAGGGCAAAAATTTCTTTCAACACCCTCGCAGTTCTTCTTCGGAAATTAAGTACGCGATTTAATAAATATCGACCATTTGGACTGAGAGCATGATTGAAAAAAAAAATTGCATCTAACCGCGTGCCGAAATCGTCCTGATGATCTTGTAGTTGCAAGAATTGATGAACAGTTTAAATTAGATTGTCGATTTCAAAAAATTGAATCTCTTTTCCCGCGTCATGTTTCCTCGTCGATTCACGTTCGTATATTTTCAACCGCGACACACTTTGGTTTGTTATTCAATTTCGTATATTCTGGGATTCGCATTGGCACCACTACTTAAAAAACTACTAAATTCACTATTAGATTTCTTAAAAATCCTCCGGGTCTTAAACGTGGAATGGATTCAAACTATTCGATTATTAGTTCCAGCCGACAATCACCGAGAACCAAGACCAGAGAAAACACCCTTCTGGCCGAGGGTGCTTCGAGCAAGTGTGCTTGACGCACGACGAACTTATTTTTCAAATTAAGATCGCCACTAGAGCCGATCTCCCTCCTTTGCCCCTGATAGTTCGTCTCGGTTCTGGCCACAGCTACGTTCTATAATATCTCCTCTCTCGCACAAGCCTCATGCTTCACACACGGCTCTATGTGTGCTTCTGTGTTCGTTAAACTCATTGAGAAATCCAGTCGTGCGCGTGGGCTTCTCTCGTCTCTCGTCATCGGCGAAAGAGAGAAGTCATCTTCGTCGTTCATACACGTTTCTCTATTTCTGTTCCTCTTTCACTCGTTACGAGTAGGTGGAGCTTTCAGCCTTCCATTCTTGTTCAACTTTACCGCGTTATCAGATTAGACCCGTTTCACTCCCGCATAAGCCTCGCCCAGTAACCAATCCCGGGAAAGAACGGGGAGCGAGCTTTCAAATAGCCAATTGGAAACCTTTGCTAACTCGCGCGACCGGAAGCTTTAGCGAAAGTGTGTCGAACGGAGAGGGACGCTTTCGGAGGGCTTTCAAACTGAGTATTTGCTGAGTATTAATATGATTCACGGCGAGTATCCAGGAAGCTTTGTAATTCTCGGTATATGAGTATTCTGTCGAATCTTGCTTGGTGTCGGTCGGTTTTTCTGACTTAATTACATCTCGCATTTTTTCACCACAAAGTATCTCATGTAATCCAGTAAAGCTTTATTTTTTACCTTGTCTTATGATGTCAGATATTACTGACTTCCTTCCTTCCTCGGAGCAAGGTGAAGAATTCAAACTCCAAACCGCGAAGACTGCATAAAAATGAGGAAATGAAAAATGAGAATAGTTAGTATTGAAGCAGCGATATGCTTTTCGATGTTGAATGGTGTGGCGAGAGCCGATCTGGCAGCATCCTCAGACCAATTGCAATACTAATTTTGGGTCCATTCAGTTCATTGTAATATCGATGATTCACGAAGTACTTTGATTTATATTCGTGGAGATGGATTTCCACTCTTGCATATAATTTTTCTTCGATCCATCGATTCTATATGCGATGTATTTAATTTGATTAATTATTTTCGAGAAATTTACAACGTTCTGTGACTACAAGTATAAGAATGATTAAAAATATTATTTGATAAGCCAAGAGTCATCTTTCAGCAAGTAACAAGTTCCTGTGCGGCGTACGGGCGTTTCATCAGGAGGTAGCTGCTTGCGCGTTGTTGCATATATAGGGTAGGTATGTTTTACATGACAATCGACGCTAAAGACTAGCACCATTGTCTGCCACGTGGCAACTCCTACGGCTCTACGCTCTCCTATAGTCTGTTTAATTAAGTGTGAACCACAGAAGTGTAGCTCACGCCTCACTTGACTCGATGATGACCCAAAGTCGGCCGCGAGCTGGACTAGCGCTCCGATGAACGTTCTATCGATTTTACGGTGAATTTTTAACTAAAAATCGTCCGCATCTCCTTTTGAGTTCATTTAGTTATACATACGTAGTCGATCGCTATAAATGTAATTGCCGGTATTTGAAAAATCATGAGAAACGAAAATTGGGGTGTAAGCGGTATTAAATCGATACACACCAAGAATTAAATAGAGTCACATAATGATCGGCAATGATTCCTCCATTTCTATAAAAAAAAAATAAAAAAAATTGCCATTGGAAACGAGACAAGGGCTCGTGAATCTCGGAAGCATAATTAACCAATTTAGTTTCGACTAAAGTGTCATCTGCTTCTCACGAATTTTGAATGACACTAAATTTAGGGGTGCAAAATTATAAATTTTATACTCTAGGAACTTGTCAATATCAATGCAAGTACGGTGCCCTTTTTTTAAGAATGATACGACTCAAAATCTGATACCCATCTGTCTATCTATCGAATCTAGGATTCTTTTCACGATAAAGTAGCAGCGTCAAGCTTTGAACGTCTGCGTTTCTCGCCGAGTGTTGAACCGATAACTTCATTACAAATAATTAATCTGCGAACATATACGACCTTTTGCTTTTAACTTTTTAGTTTCCTAATTTCAAGATATTCATGCGCTTTGATCATTTTCTGAGCGAATACCAAAGCAATAAAAAATCACGACTTTTTAGCATTAAAATCAGATTTCCATCGCTCACGACCTTATGGCGTCAGTCATGCGGTATAAAATAATCAAGCAGTTTAGTCAATTTAAATAAATTTATCCATTGGGTTCAAGATAAAAATAAATAACACCATTGAACACATTTTTTTGTTACTTTGAATGCTCTTCTATTTGTAGCAATTAGAACTTTATTTGTCACAGATGAATTGCTTGACGAGTTCATACTTCAATACAGCATTTTTATGGTAGCATAATCATCTGCAAGAAACAGTCTATTGCGTATAGCCATGGAAATGCATTCGACAATTGAATTATTGTACATGGAAAAGGAGCTTGCGACTTCGATAAATCATACCGTTGTATGGAATTATTTATTATTTATCAATTACACAAACGTACATAAGGGATCTAAAGTGCCATTGTCGATATGGCCTTTACACTTTATTCCTGAAACCAATTTTTGTATACATTACATTGAGAGAAGTAATCGTTGCTCGAAATTTGCTGCTTCGCATCTTTGATGGGAAGAGTCGTTTCTTTTCTTCGATTGGATCTAATCAATAACAAATGACAGGGGTCTCCCCTAAGCCAGTCTTCTCTGACCCTCTTGCTCAATTGGTTGCGATTCTTAAAGACCTTAAAGACCTTAATTGGCGCGGAAAATTATACCTTATATACCGTTCCATACCATCCCATCATCCCCTATCTCCCTCCGTCCCTCTTTCCGGCGAATCATTGCTAGCTTTTTCATTTTACCTTGCAATTTTTTCGTCTGTATATTTCTTACCGATGTTGCCAATCATTCGAGTTGGAGGGTTGAAAGCAGGTCTTCATCCCGTTCTCCTAGACACTTTATTCAATATTGGATGAAAGGAGTGAATAGCGTTTAAATTTAAGTTCCCGTTTGTACGTAGGGTGATGCAGGCGAATTGTCATTTTAATTGCAAACTAAACCAATTCCGGTCGAGTACTTATATTGCAGTAAACTATTATACCTGATCTCTATGCTCTTAAATTATATTACGCAAATTCAGAGATTTAGGCATACAGTGCCTAATCAGAAAGCAGATTTAGACATTTTCATTACCCATGATTATAAACTGCACAAATCTCAGGATAATTTCAAGAACTGTCTCCTGCAATTTATTACTTCTGAACTAGCCAAATTCTTTACCTAATCTTATTACAGAATGATGAATCGATTACGCCGTTTAGTTGGAAATGAAACGAAAAAATTTGTCTGGAAGTTAATTTGAATTTATTTTCATCAATATAAAGTCTCATAGTGTGACAATCGCGTGGCATAACATCGGCGACCCCCCAGGCATGCTGTCGGACGCACTCAAGCGAGTGCACCACTAGATAGAAAGGAAGCTTCAATCGCAATCTGAGAAATTCAACACCGGCGCATATTTAACGAGAAAGTAACAAACCGGTAACCAACGAACGAAGGCGTCTTGGTAAAATTATAAAAACACCGGGACCGGATGACTGCGGATTGTTTGTTAGTCTTGGGTTTTAGAGTCCCGCGTGTCTGTCAGTCCAGAGATGTAATATTAGTGCTTAGTATACACTACTGTGCCTCCACCGCCCAGTATATTCACTCTAAACTCCGACTAACTTTGGATATATACTCCGCGTATAAAGTCCAGGGTACACTAACATTGGGGTTAACTAGACAAGAGTATAACCTCAGAGTATTACCGTTTGGACTCTCTCCGATATTCTTTACACAATCTTCTGATTTCACCTATAGGAGTATCGAGTATAGATAGAGGTTCATATATGAGCCACTTGAATTTCGAGACACGGTGAATCTGAGGATCCGAAAATGCCGTTGAAACTTTCGCGGATATCGTTCACTGATCTGTTGCAGATCTGTGAATTAAATCGATCTCATGAATTTGAATTCTGAAGCCCATGCCATTTATCATCCCCTTCTAAACACGGGAATGGTAGATGCGGAGAGATCATGAGAGACAATAAACACGTTTTAATAAATTCATTGCAGATCAGCTGCTCTAATTCTGATCTGGCTGTCGTAAAAACATGAAATGTCAGAAGCACATGAGTTGCAATCATTACTGAAGGAATCACGTTGCGGGATAACTGGATATGGAGTAAATTTGACAATTTCGTTTCAATTAATTTTCTAGCATTATTTCTGTCTGTGAAGAGATTGGCGATTTATTCATTTTTTTTGAGGTGCATTAGGACAGTTTGACTGTAATTACAGTTTTTCTAATATTAACCCGCTTGGCTCTACAGCATTGACATAAGCTAATTGATTCGTGTCAACGTCCACCTAACGTAACGTGACTTATTATACCCTGGTCAGAAATACTAAGTACATCATGACATGATTTAATAATTGGATCATGTTTGAACGGAGAATTATATGTAAATTGGAGTGCTATTTACATTTTAAAGGGATAACATGACGCAGTGTTTACTCAAAACTATTTTGTCAGCAGAAGCCTAATTAAGCACCGTTATTACGTACTGAAGATTGAATGAAAACTGCATAGTTTGCTGTCGGAAACTTCAGAATGGGGACCTCGACAGTTCTCCGCAGATGGTCAATATTCTAGCTTATTCTACAGTGGTACTAGTGGCTTGCAAGCTCAGGCAACAGTCGGTAACGGTAAAACGTCTCTGGGATGGTTTGAAGTGACCTAGCTTACCCTGGGCTTTTTCACGGTGTAGGTGGGGTAAAAAAAGTACAGAAAGAAATTGGGTTTCACTATGATTTATAAGCTTATTAAGAGATTTTAAGTGTACCATCCCACGCTTTGTTAATTAGCTTGTTCTTGCGATACGAAAGCTTTTTTTATACTCGTACTTTTAGTTTTTTTCTTCATTTAGCAGCATGCACAGGCAGACATATACGGTTACACAGATAAAATTATCAAACGATCTGTTAGATTGAGGGGGAAAAAAAAAACAGAAAAGCTTTTCGAAACAGTGGAAATATTTGTTCATTCTATAAATAAATCAATGAAATATAACAAATGGCAGAAGCTGTACGTTTTCAGTTTCTTTCTTTTTATTTTTTCTTGCTTACTTTAATGGAACGCGGAAATCTGATGCATTATGCGTGAGGTAGTCATCCCTCTGCCTTTAGATATAGTTAAATAAGATCAAATTTCAACGTTGAACGTTCAGTGATTGATTATATGAATATATGACGATGTAATGGACGTCTGTTTAACAAATAAGGGTGAATCTGAACACATTGGCTAAATGACGAGTGATGTATTGTTTCACGATTAAATAAGTATTAAACTATAAGGTTTACTTAGAGAACAATTATTGGTGACATACGATAATTAGGTAGAAGAAAGAATTTTATGGAAATTTTTTTAAAAACAGTTTATTATAAAAAAAAATGACATCTCTTCGTTTCTTACTTCTATAATAAGTATTAAGTACATTTGATATCAATAACTAATAATACATGCTACCGTTTCATTCACAATCTCCCGAACTCATGGTAAAAGTCTGGCTTTTCGTTTAAAAATCATCGACTCGAGACTTGAGGGGTTGCTATTTAGCGCCAACTCAAGAATACTATCTTGTTTCATAGAACAGATATACCTGTTGGGTAAAATTAAGCCTGACAGTTTTATCGGTACGTTCCCAGGACCCTTTATGGCATCAGTAGCACCATGCTAAAGCATAAGGCATGAGGCGATATAATAGTAGAGAGTAAAAGCACCACCTATACGCTACGCTATAGTTGGGCCACTTGACTGCCAGATGACCCATCGTGCTTTGGCTGATAACCTAAAAGCGCCCCTGGCATCGCTCAAGCTGTCAGAACTCACCTATTTATAAACTAAACCTTTTTTTCGCCAAATTCGCAACCAGTCAAAATAAATCGTCCAACAATGAAAGTGCGAGTTTCGGTTGCACATGTAAAAATAATTCTTTCATCCCTAATGAAGTTCAATTCTCATATTGTCCAGTTTCTAAGGGTCTTTCACCGAATCTCCAATCAACATACTACATGCACACATTCATTACACAAACCGGTAGTCCGAATTTGATGATAATTGTTACTTTTTGCGAATTATAGGGTACCTATCCTAAATGCGTAAGAAATGTAGATGTTTTTTCTTCTTGATAGGTGTACATCGTTAACAATTATAAATCTCATACATTAGAAAGTTTTGAACAATCGCTAGACGAATTCCAGAAAACGCCAACTGCAGTTTGGCAAAGACACAGGTTCAATAGCTCTGAATTGATGCTTCCGCAAAAAGCACTCAAACAATTTCCGCTCGGCTCTTGAGCGCCACTTAAAACCTAGAGAACAAAAAACTAGCCTAGCTACTCTAGAAAATACAGCTGCCAATAAGGTGTTTTATCGTCGTTAACTAGCCTATTTACGCTAAGAATTATCATCCTACTTAAATGTCTGCTTAGAAAACTCGCTATTCTAATGAATACTTTTTGGTTATAATAATTTGGTTAAGCTTCGATACTGCAGTGCGATTTCTGAATCGCACTACCAAAGCCTCTGAAGATTTTGCTCGATTGGAACTTGTTCCATATAATTAACGTACTGCATCTGATAATTTGGGGGGCTTAGATAGTTAGAAAAGTTATAATCCGTCCCCGAAATGTCTGGCACTGCTCTATTTTCATTTGCCATTGGCTTGGCGTCGATACCGATGACTTTGAGATCGGAAAAGGGTGAGATGTCATTGGGGATATTAGAACGACATTCGGTCTTGACCAATCTTCCGTCGCACTGCATTGCTGGACGAATTTCCGGCGTCAAATTAGCCCTGAATTCCGGACTTATGTGTCTGTGGATGTCTGAGTTCAGGCTAGATCGACCGCTAAGTTCAGAATTAAGATCTGATCGGAATTCGGGACTGACACTGGTGTCGAGACGCATGTCGGATTGACCAGCCCTAAATTCTGGACTCAATCTCACGTCGTTAGATCGGTAGTCGGCTTGCATTCCCATGCCGATTTCAGGCCGCAGATTTGGCCAGTATGGGGCTTGATACGTATCCTGGATGTTCGGCTTGCCGTCTTTGATCAATACCGGCACAGGGATCTTCTTCAGGGACTGACTCTTCATATTCTGAGCTTGCAGCTTCTCCGCATCTTCAATGCGCGCTCGCTTGTTTTTGTACCGTCGATTTTGGAACCAGATTTTTACCTGGGTGCTAGTTAGCTTCAGAGTTTGAGCCAAAAGCTCCCGTTCAGGAGCACTCAGATATCGTTGCTGCTTGAAGCGCTGCTCCAGCTCGTAGACTTGGGCCTGAAAAAGTACAATCGTATCGATACTCTGTCGTCTTCATCTGAATCGCATATAGTTTAATGCCACGGGAATTGGTTACTGTCTAAGACAACTCACTTGTGAAAATAAGACGCGAGGTTTTCGTTTTGTCCTTTTGCCTGATTGACTCTTGCGAAGTTCTGTCTTGCTGGAGGTCACCACGTTTCCTGCAAAAGTGAAAAATCAATGCTAAACGGTTTTGCAATAACTGAAAATTGGGTGTCCTTACTGGAGAACACTTTCGTGGTAGTCGGTTGAAAAATATGAAACGAGTCGCGAAACTTGTATAAATCTATCTCTGCCTTAATTGTAAGCCTAGGAAGCAATCCGTGCATAATGACATCAGATGCTGATTTTTTTTTATGGCTATAAAAAAGGGTGAAAAATGTCTCAGAGCAAGAGGTACTTACCATCCTCGATGACTGGACTTTCTTGATACGGCGGCATGACTTGGCTGAGTTGGTGAACATGATTCATTTCGGTATGATAGTTCTGGTAGCCGGAAATTACTCCTTGTTGTTCCTTGTACTTCTCCACATCCCAGTTGTTCTCCGGAACAATATTATACGCGTAATAATCCTGCGAGAGATGCTGTTGAGGTTGGGGGGGTTGTTGCTGTTGTTGCTGTGGGTAGCAATCCATGGCGCAGAATTGCTGATCTTCGCTGAGGATATCGCGGACGCTGAACGGGGTTCCAGAAGTGGAGGATGACAGCATTCTAACACATTCTCAAGCCTAATTCACTACAACTCTTTCCCAATTCTTTTTTATTTTACCAAATATCACAAGCACAGGTTTTCGAATTCACACTATTCGACGAGATCGAAGAAAGATCGCTCGAATCAATATCAAATCGTCTTTCCGAGCTCCAGTCGATTTATTCCAATTATTCCCACATCATCTTTGCAATTTAATATCAATTATCGCACACTGCAACCGCACGCTGTAATCTCCCAGTTTGATCGTGCGAAATCCACGGTCCAAAACCGATTTTATAAGTCGACGAATGTAATCGCTGAACAATTTATTAGTCTCCTTCCGATTTGAAACAACTGTCTCATGGATTGATCACGTAATCAATTGACTAATGAACCGCAACCGATCGAGCAGCACGTATCACGAAACGTGTCATGAAAGGACGTGGTAAAAGTCCGTTCCTTGAACCCTGAAGACGATCCTTTTTGTACTTGACGACGAAAATGATGCTTGCAATTTTTACGGCCTAATAAAACCTTGGGTATCCACTTCTGTCCTTTGGGGTGCACAATAACGACTAAACGACACTTAAGGGTTCACTGTGCGCCAGAACACGAGGTGAAGAATCGTCACCAATTGTGGTCTAACTACTTAGTTAAATCCAGTGAAACGACTAATTGGGACCTACTGATTTCTAAGACCCCTAATGCGGTCACACTGGTCAGGTCGGAGGGCAGAAGCACAGTGCGCGCCGAGGTTCGCCACGACTCTTTACCAAACAGTCAAGTGTTCACTGACGGCCAAACCCACCGATGCCCGCCATGCGTGGTGGTGAGCTCATGGATAATCGGCCATTTTTAACGCATACATGCAACTGCAGGGATACTTCCTTGCCATAAAGACATAATTTTTTAAGGTTCGTTTAGTGGGTACCAATCACCAATTATCAATGCCTTGTAGATCTATAGATGATCCTTCCGGATATATATAGATGATCGAACCATGAATTGGAGTAATCTGCACATAGGATGTGTCATTGACATGAATATATCACAGTAGGGTGTGGATTCATGGACTGCTTTTCACTGGCATCAATCATTGAGAAATTGACTCAAAATTCAGTCTCGAACTTAGAAGGGTGAAATTGCGGCGAGGTGAAGGCAACCCTTTGTAAGACCTGACGCCTGTAAGATTGTGATTTACACATATATTGCTAAATTTTGAAGGAAATCGTCATTTCCGGAGAAGAACTTTCCAGCATCACGCAGGGCATACTTCGCTCGCGCAATTGCATGTTCTCCAGCATGAAACAAATGTGTGTGACTGTCGATACGTGGCTATACGTAGATTTTTGATATTCATATCAACGAGGGGACTCGTTGGTTCATTTGCCCCCCCCCCCCCCTCCCAAAAAAAATTTAATTGGAGTACTGCAGGGTTACAGATTATTTTTCGCGTTCTAAAATGATGCTGGAACGACGTTCGTCACTTTTTCATAAAGAGTTTGTAAAAATATCGATCGATGAGAGCCTCTTATTTTATTCTATTTTTTAGACAGCCATACTGTTGCATCAGCTCTGGACTCTCTGGGCGGAGGATTGAAGCCAAGACCCGCCTTTTGAGGAGATCTGGACCAATCCGTATCCCATCAGCATCCAGGGTATTTTAATATTAAATATTGCCTCATGCTTTTCCCTTCATTGAACAAGCAATGGTTATAAATTACAGGGGGATGAACGTTGAAGACCGTTTTATTCCACTTCGAATATACTGATTTTTACTCATATTCGAACTTTCAATCATCGAAGCTCTTCTATCACTGGTATCGCAAGTATCATTATGAACAAATTCATTTATTTCAATAGTGAATACGATAATCACCCAAAATCTCTTCAAGTCTAATAATTTATTTATAATCAGCCGTGAGAGTTCTGATAATTATATGATTATGTTTACCAATGCTTCGGTTTGCGAGATCAATTTTGATGTGCAATGATCCGATTATTGTAAAAATCCTGTAGCTATAAATCGGTGGAGAAAATTGTTGGTTGTAGAAAATGATAGGACGCGCTGAACTTATTACCCCGGGATGAATTCTATCGATGAAGAAGATGGCTATAGACAGACAGCAAATAGTCTGGCAAGAAATACCGAGTGCAAGCCGTTTATAATCTTCAACTAATAAGCGAAGATGCATTTGATTCTGTACGGGTCTATCTTTCGCACTTGAGGTTTATTTAGATCATATTTATGCCTTGTATACAGATACTAATATCCATGCCAGTCAAAAATGTTGGGTATGCAAGAGGAGCGAAAATCAAATTCATGAAAATTGGTCGTAAAATAGGGTTAAAAAAACAAAACAATCCATTTTCCCACCACGAGCAACAGCTAGGCTGAGCAAGTGTCAGTTCCTTCTCTTAACACACTCCAGATGCGTCTGTCGGGGTGGACACTTGAATTCTTGATATTCGATTTTCAAAAATTAAAATTGAAAGATCGGTGCTAGTTACAGATCTGAAAATTTAGAGCAATCTCTATAAAACCGTGAAGAATATTTGGTAAAATTTTTGTTAGGATTGGTCGAGTTGTTCATGAGTTCTACTTTTTCAAAAAATCCGACGCGTGCCTGCGTGCCCTTACATCCAGGCGCCAGGCGATAGTAGGCGCCGTTTTTAACTGTGGGAACGCGCGGTGCAGGCGTCGGCGTCTGCGCGACGCCTCAAGCACGAGGTCTTCGGAACCATGACGTCATTAGCAAATCGGAAAATTCTTGACACGTATGAAATGGAATGAGCGTTTAATTCCCTTCGTAGTCAAAAATGTAGTTCGAATAGTCACTCAGACTTTTATACTCGTTGATCAATTCGAATCAATCTCGAATCTTAAAAATTTATCGAAAAGTTTTTTTGCAGTTCAGAAATTCGATTCATATTTAGAATGTCTTTCCTATGGCGTTTTCAGCAATACCGTGGAAAGTCAACATTTGCAATAAATGCTCCTCGTAAAAATTATTCGTTTTTGCACGAACATATGGCAAACAATAACTGATCGCTGAGAAATTACAGCCGCGCCTTCTCGAGTCGATTCCCACGTTGATGAAACTTGGAATATCTCCTCGCCTGACTTCAATTAAGATATCGTTCTAATCGTAATCGTATAGGTACATGCTAGCCCGAGTAATCTGAAATTTATCGCTGGTATGTGTCACGGATTGTGAATCGCAGCTCTTCCCACGTCCGGATAACTTCTCAAACCACGTTACTTCGTGTAGAACTAGATCGATTTTTCGTACTACCATCTCTCTAAAGTAATTATAAAAAATCTGCAAGTCCTGAAAATATTTCGCTAAGTCTTCGGTCAAGGACTATTGTAATTCTCTTGATACCCCTTAACCTCTGTCTAATTGCACACTCATAAATCTCTGAAAATTATCGACGTTGATTTTGTTTTTCTACCGAAAACTCAAGTAGCGTAAAATTGTAAGAATATCCTAACGCCTGCGCGAGCTAGAAGGCCGGGTGTCGCGGTGTCCGATTCCAGAGTCTTGGACGGACACCCGTGCCCGTCATATAGACGCCTCAACGGTGGATATGCCGCATAAAAGGGCGCTTTGTATTCCTACGTCTAAACAACCATACCGTGTCCATGGCACGGCATAGCATAGCATAGCATAGTATAGCATAGCATTGCATGGCGGTCCATGGCCTATGATCGGTAAGGCCTGACACGGGCCTCTATGGACATCGCTTACCAAAATCCTACAGAGAAGGTGGTGTGTCTTAGGCGCATGGGGGGTCCTACCGCCCATGGAGATATGTGCTCCTAGGATCTGTTGTAGCTCTATCTGCCTGCGCCAGGTTGGCTATATGTGTGTACATAACTGGTGCACACATATGTACACACCCACACAGATGCATACATTTACGTAAGAATGCCCGAAACGGCGCCAACGTTTTTTCCCGCGATAGGAAATTTCAGTTCCACCGGAAAAAAAGTCTGCATTGTGTTCGAATCTGTATAAAGGAGACCGGAAGTCTTCTGCCAAAATCGGGCTCGGACTTACTTTTGTGTTTTAATTCGTTTCACGAGTCGTCGTTCTTCGCTGTTCCTTCGGTCTATCAAGTTCGACTAAATATAGCTCGATGTGCAAATCACTCTGAGTTCTGAATGTGATATTTGCGGTTATAGTTCGTGATCAATCCTGAGTTCTCTATTAATCATTCTTCGCGGAAGTGCCACGGATTTTCTGTACGATGACTGTCTAGCCTAATTATTGAGAACGAATCATCAAACTGTCTCTGGATCTGTTGGGAGTATTTGACACAGCCGTTAGATCACTGGGACATGAGAACAGACAAATTGAGGAATTTTCATTTGATATTTCAATTTTTTAGAGCACTATATACCTCTGCAAAATGAAAATATTGTACTCGCGGTGGAAGACAGTCGCTCCTGACTTCTTCGGGAATAAATGTTGAATGGGTCTTCTATCCCCTGTTATATTCGTTTTATTCATAGGCAGACCCGAATTTGCATTATTAGAATCTCAAACCCTATCAGGAATAATCAACTGTCCAATTTACTTGTGACTTCAAAAATTGTTGCACAAATAATTGAATCGATTCACAATTCAAACTCTGATGGATTGCACGAGAAAATGTAGTGCAAATCCTGTAAATTCATGGTTGCAATGAGGCTCGCTCTTTCTCAAATTTCAGCTGAATGCACTTCCAATTTCTGTCTATACGCAAATATAGTTGGGCATCTCTTTTCCTACTGTTCATTATTTTCTTGTTTCGGATGATGTATGATGCGTACCTACAGATTGCGTCCTGGGAGCAGAAGAGAAAGACTTGCAGTGGATTTCTGCACTTGTATATACCTAGCTACACCAGACGCAAAATTTTCTCACGAGAGGTTCGGTCCTGTAGGCCGTAAACTACAGACTCTAGACAATTGCGTGGATCTGTCTGTCTAGACGGGTGCATCCCTTGCCGGTTACATTTACCAGAGTTGCTTTCTGCTTTCTGTGGACAGGCTCTGAATTTGTGAAAATTTACTCACTCCCTCTCTCTCTCTTTCTCTCTTACTCTCTCTTTCTCTTTCGTAACAACATCTCCGGTCAGAAATTTGCCAAAATACAAAGTTTATACATTTATAAATTGAAATCCTGTATAAGACAAAATTTCCAATTCCTGAAAACTCAAAGACAACAAAGTTTCAGGCGATCTGAACAATCAGTTTACAGTATCCAGTGTGTAGTGGTTGCGAAAAATTCGAAAAATAGTTGCAGTTCATTTTCTTATTCTTTTTTGAATCAACTGATTTAGTCGGCCCCTCGCCAATCAAACAACACCGTCGAAGATACAATAAATAAATATCGCGTTCGTGAATTTGGAGAGTAAATAAATAATCGTGGATACAGATCTGTAGGGTACTTTAGAAAATGAAATGGGTTATACTAAATGATTGGACTCGTACTTGTAAGTAAACGAAAATTGATAATAACTCGTATCATATTTTTTGGCATAGCATTTACTAAACGATGGTGCGGCTGCTATTGAAAATCATCGAAGCTAGCGAGAACGGTAGCCCGATTCCAATTACAACCTTATCTCATAACCTTTTTTTTTTACTCGCGTCCTAAAACTTAAATACACAGAAGAAGACAGAGCTATGATCTGGACAGCGTCACGACCCCACTGTCTGCGACGCCGTTTCTTCGTTGGCGTCGTCTCGTATTATTGCTCGCTGTTGGAAAATCCCATTTTCAATCGGGCATAGAATAATAATTTATCGAATCGTGTGTTGAATGAATATTTATTGAATGGAAGTAAGCTGGGAAAATTATACAGTGAACAGTTATGGATAATTCGATTTCTGCATAAAAAATTAGAAGTAAATCAATCATTTTTTTTCTCAGAGCATCAAATCTTTCACCGTCTCATCTGAGCATGTGATTGACAGTAATTAAAAATATCCGAATATTGAACAAATTCATACTTTTTTTTTTGATATTAAATAGCCGCGTGGCTGTTAGTTTATCAAGTCTATAACAAACCGAAATGTACAAGTCGTATAATATATTAAGATATCGGGATGTGTGACTCATATTTCTAGACCGATGGGAACTCAGAAACTCTTTTTCCTGTGGGAAAGAATGCATTGCTCGAGTTTTGTACCTACATACTTCATCTCGACTCGAGTTAACTCTCGTTTTATCGTTGTCCGACATTGTATCAACAAACTATGGTAATCACGAACCTTGGACCACTTAGCTCGTAGAGAGACTGAAGAAGAGCTTACTATGGGCATTCGATTTAGACTAGACTGCAAACATTTATTTATACAATTCAGGTCGTGCTCTACTGCAGCTCTCAGTGAAATTATTAGTTCAGAAGTACGTATACATCCGTTTATAGATCGACGGCAGTATGGAAAAACGTGCAATCTCGACGAGAAGATAAAATTCCGACCAATTTATTAGAAGAAGTGCTCTATGTACTCCAGGTACCCCGAATATCAGTGTCGTATCAACGGAATTCTATTTCCTCATCGAGATTGCACGTTCGTCCATACTTCCGTCGAGATGTAGTTATACGATTCTTAATACCGAAAGATTAATGATATCGATTTTTTTTTTGTGAAACAAGTTTATTGTCATTTTTTAATAATTCCATCTAGTGTTTGAGAAAGATTAACAGTTTTCAATATTCTTTCCAACCAAATAAGATTGCAATAGCTCAAAATAATCGAAGTAATTAAAAAGTAGAAAATGACCACTTCTAATTGGAACGATAATTACTGAAGCAGTTTATTTTCAATTGTTGTTTAATTTGTTGAAAACATTCCATGTAAAAATATGTACACCTATGTACCCTCGTCGATAAAATAGGGATCCCTCGATCGGGTCGATGTCGGTATAGTGAGGATATACCCTGTGTCGGCGTAAAGCCTTCTACCGTAGGCAGGAATGGGCGAAGACTACGAAAGGGAGAATCTCTGGAGTGTTTCGGAAACTTTGTCTGACTTCCAAAAGATGTCGAAGTAATGAGTAATCTGCGGTGAGTTCTGCGCTGAAAAAATCGTGGTAATTGACGATTAACGTAAATACAAATTACGTTCTCGCAGAAGACGTTGTCACTGTATCCGGAGTGTAGAATATTGCATAACGTTATGACTAGATGTTTGAATTTTTTAATTAATTAAGTAATGAATAGTCTCCACAAACAGCGTACTACGTATATGTTACAAACCATGCAATTAAAATATCTTATAAAGATACGATAATGTTGTTGGTTTTTAATTGGAATTTAATTTCTCACAGCTTGAGGATAGAGTTCCACTATCGAAACTTGAGAAATTAGTAAATAGTGACGAGTTTTCACTTCCAGCTTACGTTAGTCAATGTCTCCTTTCTGATTTATCTCTTATAGAGAATGAGAGGCAGCAGCAAGAAGTATATCCACGTTATAGTTTCGTCTATTGAAGTATTCAATAAGTAAAAAAACCTCCTAGCCAACAGGAGTCGTCTGTACAAGGGCGCGCCCTTTGAACCGGCCTAAAAAAACACCCCAACGCAGCAAGAAATACCGACCCGATATCTTAATCAAGTTAGTTATCAGCCGCTAATGAATTCCTGACAAGGGTTACAAATCCCACATTACGAAATTAGTTTGAACCTCTGCTGCTGAAATAGCTCTCCGAGCCATTTATTTAAAACTCGTAAATCAAGAAAAATGGGACGAGGCGAGGGCAAAAAATGCCCACGGTCCATTGAGCGGCGAGGGAAAGGGAAATTGGATTTGGGATTTTTTCCCCCTTTTTTTTTCCTCTCCAGCGGGAAGGTGAAAGGAGGAGCTATGGGCTCTTTTGCCTCCCTGAGAAGTCAATTAGGGTTGTTGTTCGCCTTGGGATTATAATAATATTTTGATCGGCGTGAACAAGGGTGTCTATATAGACGTTTGATGATTTTTCTTTGAAAAACCCAACTCTGCCCCTCCCCCAGACTTCATTACCGATCATATTTTACTTCCTTATACCGCTCTATAATTTAACGGAAGTGACGTCATCCTCTTCACCATCGAGGAATAAAATATTTCGTAGATCGCATCACCGCCTTTACACATTCTTAAACGATACTCGAAGAGCTTATTGTCAGATAAATCTGTTTATTCTTAATTACGCCTATGGTACCTAGGCAATTAGTAATCACATTCAGAAATCATCACTTATGATCGGTCCGACGGTCTCTTCAACTTCTACCTAATTAATAACTCCGGGTTCTCAACGCTAGGATATTTCATCCTTGAACAGTCCTACTATTCAATCTCGATGGATCTTCGTTCTGGAAAGCCGAACAGCATGTTCTTGATATCTAAAAGAACCAAATCATTTTCGACGACTTGATCAAAGCGTGTGTCCTAGTTGGAGTAGAATAACAGCCAATAAGCAAAGTCATGCGTGTACCTCAGTCAATTGAACCACAATTTGTGATACATCAACTGATAATTCGTGACTACCATACGTAATTATTATCTTCATGATTGCACACTGCAGCTCACGGTACTTCCTGTTACAACTCATAAAGAAAAAAAGAAAAAAATAAATAAAATGGCGTACATTGATTGGAAAATGAAACTTGAACGACGTTCGAATTCCAGAGTCTACAGACAGTCGTATCCTGTTAGTTTCTGCAGGATGTGTATCCCGATGTCTTGGCTGTGAGCATGAGTGTTTTGTTTTTGAGTTGCGTGCGCGAGACACCGGGGGGTAGGCCCAGGGTGGTCCAATTTGTCTGCCGGTCCGATATTGTATATTGTTGCAGACCCGAGGCCGGTAATGATAAAGATTGACGACGCCTGGCGTCGTTCTCAACTGGTCCGTGTAGTTATGAGAGGCGAAGGTATATCGCGGTGAGCCGGGGACCGCGTATAGGTGGAGAGAAAGACGGATCTCAAGTCCTGAGTCGAAGAGACTTACGGTGAATAACGGAATGATAAGATGTGTATTTTTCGAGATTTTTAACGGTTTATCGAAAGCTGAAATAGCGCGTCGATTCATCTCCCGTGACAGTAAGGTTCGACGTGGATTTATGAGGAAAAAAGTGACCGCTTGAAAAATGAAACAAAAAAGGATCGACTTCACTGTAATTGATGTCTTCATCGCCTAATTCCCTTAACACGACCAATCGATTGGTCAGCTCCGGTCAATCTCAAGGTTCTTGACCAATCAGAGATCTGATCGAACGGGAAGGTCGTAAAAGTCTCGACTGAGGTCAACCGGCAGATAAGAGAGGGCAACGAGCTGCCAACCTAAAGACGATAAACAATTTGTAACACTAGGAAGAAATCACTCGATACCAACGACCAACGTGTTCGCTAACTTTCTTCCACGCATTTCACACGCATACATGTATATTGTTCTAACGCACATTGACAAATACGGATATGGAACAATAAACTGTGTATACTTATCAGTGCTCTTTACCCTGCAACTGATGAAACAACATAACTAGTTACTCGCCTTAATATTTGTCTACGTACTCGTTGTATCTTTGTATGGTCTCATTCATATCTGAAAATTTAGATAAACTTGCGCTATCGCGAGGAATAACGAGACACGAGCGCATAAGACACGCTTCTCTCATCGCCGAACCCTGTCATTATTTTCATAATTGGTTCTCTCACTGGTGTCGTAATTCTGTGTCACTTTTCTATATCTCTTCCTATCAACCAGACGACGATTACTTCATACTCTGTGCACAGTAGTGGCCAAGTGCCCTAAACGTTTTGTAGCGTTAAATGGTATGGATTGTATGAGTCTGGATCGATAGTGGGGATGTTGAAGACGCTAAATAGATTTTTTTGCACAATTTCACTGCGTTTCGGAATTGGAATAGTTGATTTTTTGTCTGTTACTTTGGGGAATGGAAATTGAAGCTTGAAAAAATGGGTGGGGTGCATCTGACGAAGGTTGAGTAGAATAGTTAGCAAATCTACGACAGCAATATATCTGGTAACTTGGCACACTGAAAGCGTCGGGATAAAGCCCCAGAAATCGGAGCTGACAGCGCTTCGAATTAGCTAGATTATTTTTTCGTTTTAGGGTTCCCTCTCTGCCCCGTAACACTTACCCCTCGGGTAGCTAATAATCTTCTAACACGGCTGAAAATTGGCCGCTGCCTACTCCTCCGACTCCTCGTAAGACAAAAACCGCTGAACCGAAAAGAAAGATAAAGACAGAAACTGAAGAAAAAAGAAGAGGAAATGGAAGAAAAAAAAGAATAAAATAACCAATCGAAACAACAAAAGAAAGTATAGTATACGTTACTAATGGTTTCGGGTTTTAGACTCCGGACAGTGGGATGAGAAACATCTCCATTTCGGAGCCAACGAAAGAATTCATAAGAGAGTAATGTTTGCCGGTTGAAAATTAATTTAATTTGTACGAAAGAGAGAATGGAAGGAAGGACTGACCGGGCCGGTTCGCTTAGGCTAGAACTCTGCGGAGCCCCCGCTGCGTAAAATATCGAGAGCCAACTGCTTCGGACGCTGTGGACCTGTCTCCACCATGGACTCCTTAGCGGGCCATTCAAGTTACCTACCTACTATAATTGATATGGATGTCTTCTAAGGACCATTCGGCTTGGATTTAAATTATGACGCGGTCTGATCTTCGATTCGTCAATGTTGTCGACTTTGTACCCCGCTTGTATTCGACAACATCTTCGCCGGCGACTCATGTACACTGAACCTTTCTGTAATTACATCGTAATTGCTATCGGTCGGATATACATCCCGATGATCGTACTACTGCACGTAGACGACTGCATGACGGTCATATAAATATGAAACTCTGATACCGCCTTCGTAGGCGCACTGCTATCTCATTATTCATCAATCGAATGTCGTCCCATATCGGCTCTCCAAGTAGTGAGCTCTGAAATTAAAGCATTATCGAGTAAAGCTAATTGAGAATGAAGTTACTACAGTTTTTGATTATAGATAGGTGGATAATTATACTACAGGCTATCTAATGGGTATACCTGAAAATTCGATTCAGAATTTATTTATACCGGAGATAGCCTTAGTTTTTCTCTCTTTATGGAGAAAGAGAATCGGAATAAGAGGATTCCGGGGCCTAGATAAAGGACTGGCAAGATGGCGTCGTTTTGCATCGACCCCAAAGTCTGAAGGAGTTTGTAAAAATTTAAGACGGTCCTGGCTGAACCTTAGCCAACACACGGACACGAGATAACGATCTGAGGTATCGTCTGAAACAAATGCTGAATGCAAGTCGGCCAGTGCCGGGCCTTTGTCGGCTCAATGGGGCCCTGTATTATACTCATCGTATTCACAACACCAGGATAGAATCCGAGCTGCAGTTCGCTCGTGTGGGTCTGTCATAGAGAACAGTTATTGATTGCGCTTGGAAGTAACCAGCGCAGAGGATTGTCCGCTCGGTATAATTCATGTTTCGATATACATATACCTGCGGGTTTATTATTTGTATCTTCATTAAGCGCTGGTATAGCCTATAGGCTGCAGTGGATATCATCTCGTTGGGAGTTTGAATAGATCCAAGCACGCAGGCGGATCCTTTGAGAAAACGAGTGAAGCCAACACCTTACAACCGCTTCAAACGACTTTCTTACTTTTCGTTTTTCACCTCCTAGTTTCGGAGTATAAAAATATATTTATGAGCCTGCTTGACGATCATTTGTAAACATCAGGTGTCGCTCAAGCGTCAGAAATTTTCTTTGGGGTATCAAATATCTCGACGGTTTGACGATTTTTAAATGCAAACCAAACGCATCTCGTATATATGATGCCAACAAGAATTACTTTTCCACCACTTCTCTTCCTTCATTCCTCTCCGGTTTTTTTTTTTTTTTTAATTACTCAGCGTCTCGTCGACTCGGTGGAAAAAAGTATAATTGTGAAATTTCGTGAGATGAGAACGATTAATTGTAGTTATATTTTAAGGCCTTTTTTTCTCCGACACTAGATACTCCTTGGGTCAGATAACAATTAATCAACGCTTATTTTATCAGTACCATTAATATTTACCTAATCTAAGAGCAGTGTGTTAAGAAAATCGTTATCTCAACATTTAAATTAGGATGATAGTATGAGATCCTAAATGAAAAACAAGACAATTAAGATATGATTTTTTTGACGGAAGCACTATCACGCTCTTGAAATCTCCTCGTCTTTTATTGATATTTCCCGAAAAAGTTTCAAATATTATTTACTCACGATGTCTCGTACGGCCAGTGTATCCCGACTACAAAAAAATCTGAGGAATTTGTCTAAAGCAGACCTTCGTTTTTCTCGATGTGGTTTCTTTTTACCCAAACTTACGAGTTAATTAGGAATTTCACAGAGTCTCCAGTAATTAATCGTAGGAATTCTTGTATTCCGTCTGATCCCCCTTCTAAATTGATCTGACAATGAGGATCTCACAGTGGATACCCATAAACGATTTTCGAACACAGATTGAAACTTGTTTAATTTTTCTGGAATTGAAAATCATTTCTCAACCTTCAGGAAATCATGGAAATTCAAATTGAGATTTATTCGAGAATGTAATGGAAGATAGGCTTGGCCTAGGTGATAAATCTGTAGAATAACCGAAGCGTGATAAGCTGTGAACAGTGGTCCAGACGTTGATTCGATCTCCGAGTTACACACGGGCCTGGTTCCTCCGTTTTTACCTGCCTTTTTAGTGGGGTAAGTTGGGCGCAAACAAAGGAGATTATTTTAACGATGACAAACGATCGACCCCGCAAGTCCCCGGAATCCACAGGGACCCAGAAATTTTAATTTTCCCGCCCCGCCCCCCGCCGGGTCCAAAAAATACAAATTACTACCACCCGAGCGTAAATGTCGTTGTGTGCCGAATGGAAAGGTCAGCTAGATTTAAAAAACAATTTTTCTTTCGATCGCTATTGTCCGCCAACACCCTCTTCTTATACCTGTTTGAAACCGACCTTAGCTCAGAGACCAGGACCATCTCTTCCGCGGAGGTACCTAATCGCTTGGAAAATTTCATCTTTGTGACGATACTCCCACGTAAATAAATGTTCTGGACATGATTTCTATCCTCTATACCTTATACATATACCAGACTTCGTTCTCATGGATCTATTTAGGCATATCGCATGAATACACCTACCTGTTCGAATAGGCATAACTGCAGTTCGCTTTATGCTTACAAGCTTTGCACACTTACCGCTAGATTCCACGATAGCCTGCTGTGCGATTTACGGAGGCTGTAAGCTGCATACTTACATTATATATCCACACAATCCTCACTATTTCACACTCGCGAATACGTTTGGTAATTAGACTCATTCATCTCGTCATGATTTCCATCGAACGGGTAAGGCATGTCAACTTATACACGCGGAGTAGAAGAGTGGGCGACCTTACGACCGGTGGAAAGCATCCGTCAATAATACAGACAACCAGTTTATACTGTCGGAATTCCACAGAGAAATTTGTAATAAATTTGTTGTATATTATATAATAACTTACCATCTGCAGTTGCGTTGCTCTTGAAATCCTGACGTTTCATACTCATAGCAAAAAGTTATGCAGAACGATAACCTGGCAAGGAAAATTATCGAGATTGGCTTGACCACTACATCACGGTGTATGGACCCAATTGCATCTCGTTTACGGTGGCCTTGTGTCACGCGCTGTTTACCAGAATTTTTTACGATTACCGCGAACCGATTACGGTGAATACCCAGAGGACATTAGATTGCTTTGCAGTTTAAGACATTAACTTATTGCTAAATATCCTTGCGGTTGAATATCCTTAAAAATCTGAAGCTGGATCTTTTTTGACAGATCAATCCCATTCAATTTCGAGTCACATGTAACTTGCAGGGGTCGAGTAAACTGAATAATGACGGGAACGATACAGGCAATGAAAAATATAATTGAAAGAGGCGATTTTATTATCTTAATGTATTCGTTGATACATGATTCGTTGAAAACCCAGTAGGCATAGGATACCGTGATGAAATCGTTAACCGGGCAGACCAATGATTGTTATTTGATTTTCATCAATCCTTTCTTACGAGAGATCTGCGTTGCCGGGCTCTTCGCGAGTCTCAGGGGTGGCCTTTTGAGTGAAAGAACGCCCTGGTGGACGCCAGGACGTCGGGAGGCTCATTTCGGTATCGAAGCTTCATCACCGAGGCGGTCCGCTTTGACGCAGATGACTCGCGCTAATCCGTTAAGTTAGACAAACAAATGACAATAGAGATCGGTATCTGAGGCACGTATCGGCGGCGGCCACGGGACGTTGGGTAGATTCTCAATCTCTTGCATTTGCGCTCCCATCGACCTGCAGGTGGTGGTGTAGGTACAGTGTTCGCCGGTTGCCTGCCTACCTTCCGTTCTAATGATCCAGGGGCCCTAATGAGTGATCCCGGAAACTAATTGGGCTTAAGCTGGCCAAGCCTTTGTTGTGATATGACGCACATGTGCGCCGGGTCCGCGGTATCATGATCGCATCTCTCGAAGGTTCGGTGACGTCGAATTAACGATGGGATTACTAGAAAACTCCTGAATAAAACCCGTAGATATTTTCCGCATAGGATTAGTCGGATCAAAAAGCAACGTCACAACGATTAGTTGGATATGACAATGCAGGGTTGTCTTTCGTTTATTAAAATTGTTCCCTGACTGCGCTAAATCGTGTGTGTGGGGCTGAGTTAATCAAGAATGGTAGAAGGAAGGAAGGAAGGAAGGAAGGATGGGGATGTAAGGACCGGGTTCGTAGGTACATACATGCATACAAGTAAAACGATGCAATTGATTTAAATGCAATGGAACCAAATTAAATCCGTGTAGCAAACGTGGCTGGTACGAAGAATCGAAGAGGCGAAAAGGCGCGGAGGCGAAGAGGCGAAGAAGTGGAGGGCACTGCAGCGCGGGTATCACCAACAGGATAAACCATGATTCCGAGTAGTCGGACGTGCATTCGAATTTTTTATTCGAATTTAAATGTGCCTCGAGCATTGCACTACATCGGATGGCGTCACTCGTAAATACGATGCTGGCCCGAAGGTATCATGGGAGTACAAAGAGGCCAAGACGTCTCAATCCGACCTCCTTGGAGGGTCTCGAGTCCCGGGGGCCCCTGGCCCGCGTCCAGACTCGAGTCCTGGCTTGGCTCTGTTCTCAGTTGTGAGTTGGTATCCCTCCGACGGTACCGCGGTGGTACCATCTCGTGGTTCTCTACCCTGGAAGGCTTGCAGAAACCGTGCCGACTTGGAAAGGGGCCGAGCCACACACCAGGTCCCACAGATCACCGTGCTATCTGTACGCCAAGATCTACCTCCGTTCACCGAAGCACCAAAGTCTCCTTCTACTTCTTCTCCTTCTCCGTATCCTTTTCCTCCAACTCCTCCTTCTCATCCTCCTACTACTCCTTGTATGCCTCCACCTTCTTCATCTTCTTCTTCAACTGCGAGTAAGGAATAAGGAACACGCGGAGTCCGATGTTATGCTCTTCTGCTCTTCGGCGTAGAAGCGCCGTCGCCACCACCACCTCTGTTCCTCTTTTGTTTATAGAATATCAGAAGAAAAAATCATCGAGGATATTATGATTCGTGACGATTCCTTTTTACTGTTAAGGAAAGCTCGTGGTTAAAATGGTCATAGTTTCATTTATCCAATTCAGTATTACTCACTCATCATCTGACTGAATGGTATTCCATCTGGACGTATACCCAAGCAATAGCTGCCATGGGTTTTCGCTTGGGTCAGCTATGTCGGCACGTGAAGTGACTTCAATTGGTCGCGATTCTTCTTGATTCGAAAATATTCGCGGATACTCAGATTACAGTATGCTTTAGGCAATCGAGCACCGAGTGATACCAGACATTAAGAAATAGGTATGCAGCGAGAAATTGGCTTATTGATCGAAACTCATCGAGGGTATGAAAAATTGGGATCAGGTTCATATGTATCATTTCGTTTGAAAATAGGATTCTCGCTTCTTTCTACAAAGTTACGTCTGTCTCGATTCATTGGTTTACGTCGAGTACTTCTAATGTGATAAAAATTGGACCCTTTCAGGCTTTCAAAGTACTGTTCACAACGTTCCGTACTCGTTATATACCTCAAGGGAATCAGTGATCCCAAGAACCCCGTGGAACTCTTTTGCAGTTCTGATCCACTGTGGGGTGGTCCATCGTGACAGAAATTCTTGTACATAAAGAAGGAAGAGCGCGAATGAAACCAAGCGTGATAGAAACGAGGTCTATATAACATCGGAACAAATGAACGTCGACGTAAGACACAAAAGTGGGTAGAAAAAAGAAGCTGCGAGCGAGTAGTCTCGCATCTCTACGGTAGCCCCGGCGCATTCGGTAGCCAGTATAAGGTAGTAGTACACAAGGCAGTCCACAGTGGCTATATAATAATGACCAGTGAACAGTATCTACGGTGCGTTCAGTCATTGGGTGATCAGTGAGCAATGCCCCTCTTCGCTATCCCTCGTCAAGTATCACGATGACCGATAACAGAAGCGGCTTCTTTTGTTGCGCGTCTCTGATCCTTCTTCCCGTTTCCGCTAGGCCCACCATGCACCGCGGCAAGCGTTTAATTATTTTATCACTAATGGCCGTCTCTTTATCGTTATTTAGTATATATATATTGTTATTGATCCCGTAACGGTCTTATCCTCCTATTAGCGGTCCAATTTGGACGTCCGGGTTTCTAGTTGTCTCTGTGACGTAGGAGGCAAAGAAGGTCATAAATGGTGTTTCAGATAAAGAAATACTGTCATGGCGTCTGGGTTAGGTACAGCGATCATGCAGGTACAGAAGACACTGGGACCGCGGCGAGACGGAGAACGTCTTTGTCTCGGGGACGAGAAGTTCGAAACTGGCTACCGGCGGACTGCTATGGTAATGCCGCATGTCATTTGTTAATTTAAATATCACGATAATTCAGTCTGCCCCGCGCGCCGTAGCGACCGTGCACAAGCTCCGGCCCTCGGTTTCTCTTCTTTTGCTTCTCTTGCGTTCACCAGCGAGGACGGTTCGATCCACGAATGCCTCCGTACGTGCTTGCCAAACGGTTTTAAAATTTCAAATTAGCTTCAATCGCATTGCTCGCTTGGCCCGCCGGCCCGTCTTCAGCTCCTGTTGGCTCTTCGACTCCAATTCAGCTGCCGTTAGCGTCTCTAACGTACCGTAATCTCGCCACGTACTAAAACCTCGTTGCTGACTCGATTAGCTATACGTATTACTATATATAGGTACCGAACACCGATCAGAATTCGAAGAATCTTACTGCTGTCCCGCTACGGCACAGCTCGTCTCCGGTCATCCTGGTTGAGATCAGAATCAAATTCTATTCTCATAGTTCAGAGTTTGCAGAAATTGTCATTCCGATGAACATGTCAATTCATCAAATGCATCTCTTCGAGCCTGAGATGTCACCTACCTGCGATGGATGGTTTTTATTCCTTGAAAGCTTGAACTTGCTCGAGGAAGTATAACGAGAAACGCGGTTACCCATCCTCGAGACTTGAAACGCGAGCTCGTCCGCTCGAAGAAGGGCCCGCGGGCCCACGCCAATAAGCGAGCGAAAAGGGCCTAAAAAGTCTTAAACGCGAGAGCAAACACAATTAGAGGCTGGCGGCTGGGCAGTCAGGTTCAGAGCATAGGATGTCTCGAACCTGCAGCGGTGCACGGGCCTCTTTAGAGTGAAGACTCAATCCGAATCGGTTGGACGTTGCGCCAGCAGCCGGCAACAAGACCGCCAGCTCCAGCTCTTGAGTTGGAGAGCCGTGAGCCGCGGGTATAATATAGTATATAAGTATATAGGCAGTAGGTAGGTACGGTAAGGTAGAAGGAGGCGTAATAGCCAATCATACCGTCATCGCAAAAACTGCTTTAAGCGTCGTAAACCGAATGGGTCTCCGACGGAAGATGAGGATTGCGGAGCATCGGCTCCGCCGCGGCTGAAGAAGTGCGCGAGCGAGTCGAAAGAAGATAGGATGGAAAGGTGAACGAGAAAAGAAGGAAGAACGACCCTTGAGAGAACTGAGGTGAGGTGGGAGGCGGGGGAAGATATTAATTAGAATAATTGCTGCTAACAGGCTCGTTAGCGTCCGACTGAGATAGCGAGCGAGCAACCAACGAGCAAAAATAAAACGATCCGATACCATGGTGTATAGCTACTACTTCGCGAGGACTCGGATCGGACAAGTAATTAGACCAATCCTCTTATAAACAACTACCCCCAATTTCACTAACATTCATCTACGACCGTGCTATTCGTACCCGAAGACTCCACACCTTCAGACGTTAGCCTTTCACTTGACATTAGACAAAGTTGCACGGGAGCCATAGCCGAGGAAAAGTGCGCGTCCGACATCACATGCTATCACCGGTGATTTATGACGAAATGGATAAACATACATGCCATACGTAGTGCGTGTAAAGTGTCAGAATTCAGACTTGAATGAAAAAAAGTCTGCTCGCAGTTCGCCTGGGAAATAACAATTACGTTGGATCGGTTAATCGGAAGACGGATCGAACGTTAGCGAATTTTTGGGAGGATTTATATCAGACTTTAAAATGTCGTTGATTTAGTCCTTTTTCCATGTAGGTACCTACTTATTATACGTCTACTTCGGGGAGAGTCCTTTCCTGGTACAGTTTCTCGTCCATTCCGGCGTCTCCTTATATTTGTTGCAAGCCAAAGCCCTAATCAATTCCAATTAGAGACTCGGAATATTATCCGAAGCTCTGTAGCTCAGGAGCACCAGGTAGAGCCGACGGGGTAGCTAACGGGGCAAAGGAATCATGTAGGCTGCAGGAGACTATTAGCGAGCGCTCTGATTCGCTCTTATACGCACTTATTCCCGAAGTGGTCTTCGGGCAGTAAATCAAGCGCAGGACCCTATATATACGAAACGTTGAACTGATTCAACCGGCCATGCCATCGAGCTAACGAAGCAAACATAACTTTGCCCGTACAACTCAATACCCGATCCTCTGTGACAGTCGGTAAAACAGAGTATTTCTAATTGGCTGGACGGTACGCATGCTGATTAGGCTTTTCTTTATTCTCTCGAAGTAGCGACTGCACAGCCTCCGGAGTACAGACTGGCCGTGGTGGCCTCGTCGAAGAAACCCATTGATTGAACGTGTGGAAACTGGCAATTGGCAACTGCTTACTGCAGACGCCGATCGTTCTCTGCACCACCGCAGTCCCGCATGCCGTTCGTTTTATGCCGGATGTTTCATCTCCGGGTTACCTAACTGCGATCCCATGGCTTATTCTTCTCTCAGAGTCCAAAATCTTATGCGGAAACTCTATCTCAGATAAATCGAACAAAACTCGCCCCAGAGCTACCAACAACACGAGAAAGAGAGTTTTCTCTGCTGGACAGAAGTGGTCCGCATTTTGGCTGGTGCAGTTAGCATCCTCCAAACTTGAATTTTTTTTTTTTTTTATGATTCAGTAAGTATTTTGGCTAATTTGTCGAAGGTGAGCCCGTTTCTCATAGTTCTTGAATCTTGGAAGGAAGGTGATCGGGATAAGTGGTGCTATCGGTGGCACTCACTGTATAATTGGTCCTCTGCTATTACTTTGTGGTCGTGAATTATATCTGGGCTGGAGGCTACTTCGGACGCGGCTTCTTGCGCGGAGACGGTCATCCATCGGCTATGGGCTAGTATAATACAGTAGCTTGATGCATATTCCGTGTGTTGTATATATAGCGTAACGATGACTGGGGTAAAAATGTATAATGTTGTATATTCCGTTCCTTCCTTCCAAGAACCCGTCTATGTCACGGGCAGGCTCGACTTTCATTTTTAACATTGTGCTCGGATTTAACAAGGAAAACAAAACGTTCCGATGGGCTGGTTCGTTGGTTGGTTGGTTGGCTGGTCCTTTAAACTATAGACCCTCGTATCACGGAGGCGGCTTTGAACAAAGTCTAGCTAATAGAGTCATTCGGTACAGTCGACGTCAAAAGTTCCCGGCTCCTCACAAATCATAAGATTAGAATTTTAAATTCGAATCTCGCTGCAGTATGCTATACCGAGTTCAGGACAGCGACAAGAATACTACCGCACATAGCTGCGTTTATATACCCGCCTAAACCCAGGGGGAGCAAAAGAGCGAGGTAGATAACAAGATGAAAAAAAATAGACAGAGAGAGAGAGAAGGAAATCGTTGAATTCCACGGGAATCTCAAGTCCCGATCTTTGGTCCTCCTGAGAAGCTGAAGAAACATAGCAAACGCCAGGATTTAAATAATTACCATTTTACGTGTTGTGCGCACGAACTTGTAGCTAAGTTCGAACGCGAGTGCCCGCGAGAAACCGAGACTCCGAAGACAGCAGCACGCGCGAGCGACGCGATGCGCCGCCGAAACTTCGGTCGGTTTAATTAAAGCTAGTTAATTTTCTTTGGGCGAGTCCAGTACCGCGCCAATGCAACTGGTAATTAGTACGAGCTCAGATCCCGTCGTTCTTTTGTTTTGCTCCATTCCCAGCCTCTCTCTTATCCCGCTTGCCCTAAACTGAACTCCACTCGGCCGCAGCGCCGGCCGCTGCATCATCGAGTCACTCGCTTACTTGCGCTTTTTCAGTTTCGTTGTAACAAAGGCGAAACTTGATCGATTATTAATCGATAACGAATAGATAGATGGATCAGCCGATTTTAACTCGTTTTACTAGCAACGAATGAAGGAGCATATAATAATGAACGCGGATAGATGATGCCTGCGGACGATCTTGTCAATTCTTTCATTAAATATACTGCTAATTGCTGTTGCCTTGTTAGCGTGGATTGCGAGATATTTCTAATTGTAAGAGCGGAATAACCCCTGGGAGTGGTTATAGTCACGGCATACTGTCGGCTGTATTTTATTTTACAGGTATAATTATTTTATTCCTTCAATTTATTCAGATAATCACAATTATTTAGCCTACCTACGCTGCAGGATATTCTCGAATAAGGCAATTGAATTATCTCTTTATCACGTCGCGTGAAAGTTTCTCAATCCACCATGCCAAGATCTTTAATGCTCTAAGATGAAATTTATTACAGTAGCCGGTTCGGCACGCCAAGACGATAATGCACACGATCTAATCAATATTCAAATTTTTCAATTAATGAATACCTCGAATCTCCCAAAACATAAGCTAAATTTTCACTCGTGGGTGTCTTACGCCTTGAATGAAACACACCTCCTCGTGTATCACGTTAGTCCAATTGTAGGAAAATCTTTATCGCGTATTAATTGCATAACCCGTTACTTGAAACCAACGTCGTCTACCTGTCGTAGGCGTTCTAGTTAACTATTGGTAGCTTGCAAGTCGTCTGAAACGTCGACAGGCGGTGATAGAACCAATTTGCAGCAATCTATTGCAATGTAGTGAGTAGACATCTATATCTATAATGATCTAGGCAGAGATAAGCCGCGAGCCAAGTAATACTGGTCCACGAAAGCGCTGCCTTTGTCTTGCCAGCAAAATTGACATTGCGAATTTCATCCGTGAGTCTCGCCAAAGTGGTTAGAGTCACATATATGTCCAATGGAATCGGCGGATAAGATACAGTTCAATGCTGAAGCAACGTAATTACACCTTTGGAGTATAAATTCCGTTAAATATTGCGTGAGAAAATAGAACGACTCTTAAATGATTAGGAAAATTAATCCGACAGAATTTAACGGGCTCGAATAGATTTGACGAGGGCAAAAACAGTTTCTATATGGGGTAAAGGATCTCAACTTGCCGGCTAATAATCGCGGTGTAAGTGCCGCTTAAGTATCGCACTTAACACGTATGGCGGCGCCCTCCAAGTGGAAACGGAAAAACGCTGATGGCATCCGGTGCAAAAAAAAGCACGAAAAAAGGACCGTGAAATATCGTTACCGACGAACGAACGCCAAATGCCGAAAGTAGCCGATCCGATTTATCTCTGACAACACTTAGCTAACTAACACGCTCAAGTTGTGGTCTTAAACGTATTTAGTCTTCGGCCTAATGCGGTCGTAGAAATTTAGTGATCTTAATTCGACTCAGTGAGATTCTCCGATTTCAAGTTGTTTACTGTTGTTTCTGCAGTTCAGGCTTAGGTAAGTCAAACCAATAACATACGTTTTCACATTTTCAACTGCGAAAAGATCTTCGATATCGTATCCGAAAACTAGATGCCCTGACTTTCTCGAAGGGTCAGTTCGGTCGCATTTTTTTGCACCCATTCAACGTGCCTGAAATTTGGTAAAGAAACCGACGATTTCAATCACGCAGTTATTTTATTCAACGTAGATAAACCTGGAATCGAACTGCTCGATTTTTATAGCTGTATTTCTTTCCGCCGCGTGTCTCGCCATCAATAATTTTTATTGTGCGAAACGCAAACAACACATCCCCATCGATCCAACCTTTTTAATCGTGTTTATCGAGGATTTAACTTTGGATTAACCGGCCACCCACTCTGGATCACCCCTTACAGGGTGGGAACTTTAGCGGGGGTCGATCTACCCTCATCAATGGGGGTTAGCATATGTTTCGTTTAAACGTGGTCGAACGAACGGGGGATTTTTGGGGTGCCCAATTGACTTCTATTGTTGTCAATGCTCCTGCGGTACCTACTTTTGACGCCTCGAATAATACTCTTGTTTGAGCAATGATTTTGCTTCTTGATACTCCACGGACCGGTACCGCTCTCTTTTATCTGGGAACTTTGGAGTCGCCAAGCTAATCCCATGCACACGTACCTTACATGTAAAGTATCCGATTTTAACCTCCGATGTGTGTATGCATGAATATATCTGATCGCAGAATGGTGAAACTCATTGCGGCTGGAGCAGTATGACTTTTTCACGTATTAAAAACGTTTCGCCAATTTCCGCATTCGATACAACGTAGTCGGTGAATTGAATGCGATCCGAATGACCGTGAAAGAGGGAAAAAATTTTAAACAGTTCATTATAGACGCAATTAAAGAGTCCGGAGCTAGTCAGGAACTAGTCAGGAAACGATTTTTTAAATCAGCGATTGAATGTTGAACAATTTTAATTACAAATTGACTGCCAATATCGAAATGGAAGGAGTCCGCGTTTCAAAGCTGTATTGAAAGTCTTGCACTCTCACTTTCTAGGCAATTTCTATACGCATACCGTTGCGGCAGTATGATAATCATTAAGTAATGTTATTTGGAACATTGACATGTGACGAAGGCCGCTCTTGCCTTCGTGTCCTGGCATACGTGTAGGTAGGTAGGTGTATACGGCAACATTCTGAGGGACTATTTCACGGTAGTCAACTAATTGTAAGTCGACGCCCAAAGAGTCTGGCAAAAGGTTAAATAAAATGTAAAAATCGAAGAGAACAAAATGAAAAAAAAAAAACGAATAGAAAACGAAAGGAAAGAAAAGAAAGTGACGATCGGACGAGGGCCAAAAGGTCTACTAGGAGAGTAGATATCAAGAGAGATGCCGACGCGTGTCGAATGTCAGACACAACACGACCGCGGCGGCACGGTGTTCATTTAATAAACGGAAACAGTTTAAAACGGCTGTTTTTATGTCACTGATTCCCTCACCCTTTCAACCTCAGCCATGTGCCCGTGACACAAGTTTTTTTTTAAAATCGAACCACTGGTCCACGATATAGGTAATTAAAGAACAAAAAGAAAAATGGAAAACGGGAAAAAGCTCACCGTGTTGACCGAAACCGATTAGAAATTAACTGAAATTTAGGGACTGCCTCAATTGAATGCTCCAACACTAAAAATCAATCGTAACACTTGTAATCGAATCAGTTAAAATGACATTTATAGCTTAGAAATTTCACCACAATTCCTAAAATCTTAAAATTATAACATCAGCAATAGGATTTTCGAGAAGAAAGATGTTCGCACATAGAATCGCAATTGGATTCCTTGCCATTCGCTTTCGTATAAAATCGATGGGAACTAATAGATACCTAATATTGAATAGATGCCTTTTTCTCGAAAACGGAAACCGATGACCATTTCCATGACAAATTAATGACTCAGTTACGCGAACGGAGGTCGGGTAAGATAAAACCGGGTTCGGATTCTCGTACGGATTCATCGAAGTTTGTTTGCACAGGTTTGCCTTTAGTTTGGTACATGCACCTAATAATGAAGATGTTGTTTTAATTGCTGGCTCGCGTGAGCATCGCACTAATTAACGCACTCGCCACCAAGATAATACGCTTCGCTCGACGCAACTTCCACGTCGATTCGTACGTATGGAAGAAGAGTACACCTAGGTGTACACATTCCGATGTGAACTTTATTTGTAACAGTGCTCGCCCCTTTCGAACTGACACTGATTCACTTTTATCGATTAGGAGTTAAACCGTACGTGACTACTAATAGATAAGTAAATTAGCAAAATATGCGAGGAATCTGCCCCCTCGTTATCATCCGGTAGAGAAATCACCGCGATAAGACTCCTCCGTGGCTGATAGATAATATACAAGAGATTGCGCCGGAGAGAAAAGGAAAAAAGGCTACTTTGCTAACAGCCATCGCCTTGGCCTCCGAGATACATACCAAGAAAACGGTAGCCTTAACTAATCGTGAGCTCTGATCGGTCAAACTTGTTGGCCGAAGTTAAAACCACTGACATACGCTCTGAGGACCACGACCTACCTGCGGATACCTGGGGCAGCCTCGAGATTTCTGTCTAGCGCTGGTATTTTATCGCAGTGACGTAGCTTCAATTTTATATTCATGCCATGATCTGAGAAATAGATTATCATAAATCAGGCCACATCATTTACAAGTTTAATAACGTGATTGTAATTAATATTATTATTGGTATCGTTCCGAACCAATCATTTTTGTTTGGGACTGATTATCTGAGTACAGGAATAGAAATGTAGATTATTATATCTGAGTTTGGAAGCTTTCTTTATTCCCACATTTGTTACTATTTCTTTTTTTCTAAACTAGAGTGCTCGAGCGATACAACTTTACAAATGAGTAACATACGTCTGTTTTTTCGAATAAATAATCTGTTAGGTTTTTATTGGGTATTTCGAAAGATGATGTAATTACCTTTTTTTTTTTTTTGAATAGGTACGTAAAAGAAGACCAATGAGTATTATCAAAAATAATAAATTGCCATGTCTACTGAAAGTAACGCTATTGTCTCAGAGTTCAGAGGTCATACACCACTTCTCAATTTAATGATCATAGCTGTTCTTTAACAGTTGATTACAGAAACGAAATGAAGAGAGTATATCGTGTAGGATTCTTTATTCGAGGATAAACTGGATCCACGAGTAATGTAGGCGAGTCTTCCAAGGGTTTATCTGTACCTACCTAGTTAGTTTTGAATGTTACATTATTAGCCCATTCGGATATCACGTTATCGGAGTTACAGCTTAGTTTTAGATAAATATTTTTCAGCCGGAGGAAATCTTCTATAGAATTCAAAAACTCAGAACCAGGTGCTCTGCGCGCGCCACTTGAGTAGACTCATTACTGCGTCCTATTCGTCCTAAATTAATTTCTTAATGAATCCACCGGCTAATTAAGGAGCTCCGAGTGAATCGAGCATAGACGGGCATTAGCATCTTGCGAGTCCGTAATTTGTGCCTCTCTTAATTAAATCATCCGTTAACCAACCCGGCCCCCAGGGCCCGGGGCCCGCTACCTTTTTTTCATCGCTCTCTGGCTTCGATTTACTCTATTTTTCCCTACTTCACCCCATCTCGACCAACAGTCCACGATTCACCTTTGTTTTTTCGGGGCAACGCAAACAAATTTTACGGGCTCGAGCCGTCTTTCTCCTTTTATGCAATTAAGCAGCCCGTCGGTGAATCGCGAGAATCTGCGATCTGGCGAGCACGCATGTTAAAAAGTGCTCTTTGAATTCTTAATTTTCTAATTAGCTTGCGGAATTACATGCCTTATACCGTACAGGTGAATATTCAAGTGAGTAGAATTCATCTGCCCACTTTCCCCGCAATAAATAACACAATTATTCCGGGCGATGAAATTATGGATTATATCCGTTTGTCTCCGTTTTATACCTACTTCTACATCAATTAACTCAAAACACACTTTGAGCTAGCTCATCTTAACGAATTACAATGAATCCGTCCATGAGACGACCCGGGGATTCATCTTCTATCAATCGAATTGGTTCGTTGTGTCCCTGCAGCCGCTTTTCTGTATAGCGATGAAAAGTCGAAGAACTTGGACAAAAGTTCTACCAGGGACGTACGGAGACAACCACCAACAATGCCCGGGCCCCCCGCGCTTTCGACTCTAATATATTGCCCGGGTTGTCGAGACCGAGGAAGTATTGGACCTTGTTAGGCCTACCTCTATAAGGCCATGGACGCCGCCGTTGCACATTGCGACTGCTACTCTTTGAGCAGGGGAATTTTAATGCGAAAAATTGGTTCTACCCAGAGATCTTCCGCGGTCCTGCAGACTTCACTCCCGTGCCGGAGAGAGGAGGAAAGGAGAGGACAGGAGAAGTTACTCTCGATTAATTCCGAGGGCCCCGGGGTAGAGGTTGGCCTCACCGAGTTGCGACGAAATCTTGATTAGAACAGCTTATTAACAACGAAATTGGGGAGAGAGAAGAGAGAGGAGAGGAGAGGAGAGGGATAAATTTTCTCTTTGTTACTAGAATAAAAAGACTTCCTACGCGGAAGGACTTTTGTCTTCTTCACCGCTCCTCTTCTCTACAGGCAAGTACACAAACTAGACCTTATATCTATTATTATACGCCAGGAGGTGGAGGAAGTATTTCCTCTCCTCTGAACGGAAAGCCACCCCGAAATTTTAATACATAGCGCGAATTAATACCGTGCGATTTCTAAGTACCCGTAATAAATTCATGGTCCCAGCCACGATATGCAAATAATACAATATCGTTACAATGAGATTACACGCGCTGATCCTGCAGCAGCGGGGTGGTGTGGCTTCAGGCGTGGTGTGTATTTTCCCACCATATACAACGGGGATCTGTACATGGACCTATACTATACATCGTGGGCAACCATGGGCAGATTATTAAAAAGGGGATGTGGATTTTTCTCCTCCGTTCATTCATCACTCGCGGGTTATGCCTGCTATATGATATTAATAAGCCACCCTCCTGAGTTTATGGATCGTTTATTTATCACCCGTGCCTCATTGACTTAGTCAAATACGAACAGATTAATCGCGTTAGATTTTATTGGCATGCGACGCTACGTTGGGTTGAGCTAAATATTCATTTTTTTTTTGCAATATACGAAGATTAATCGAGGGACAGAAATTGCGGGTTGACTCGGTGGCGAAAAAAGATGACAAGAAATTTTACTAATCGTCATGACACAAAAATTGTACCCAAAAAATAATGCGATACAGGTTTGACGAAATTTTAAGATTCCAATTTTTTGAACCAGCTACCCCATCGGTCGGAAGAATTTTCTGCAATTTAATAGCTATTATAAATCGGAGTATTGCCGTCCAGGAAACGGTCGAGGTCAGTTGCACGGCGGCTATCCTTCAGCTATTACGCAAACAACTAGATTAACGTCGAATCGTGAGGTTTAGAGACAGTAGTGAAGTTACGTCTTCCGGTGGTCTGTCGTACCTATAGAAACTAGTATCTGTATCGCCAAAGAATAGGACAGACGTTTGAATTAATGGAGTTCTCATTATGTCGCGCGAGGAGTTCAGCCGGGGAATGAGTCTGAAATAAAAGTGAACAGAATTAGGTATGCAAGAAAAGGAACGAAACGGAAAGGAAGGGAAAGGAAAGGGTTATTTTGTTTCGGTACTATTCCCTCGCCAACTAAGCCAGGTGCCGAACGTTTCCTGACGTTCACCAAACACCCTTGAAACTTTCGAAACACTGCACGAGCACTTAAGAGCAGTCGGCACCTTTGCTACCAGAAGGACACTATTTTCTTTCAGCTATCGTCCTGTCTCACAAGGATCGCCGCGGCCCTTGAAATAGAACAATGTAACTCGACTCTTTTCGGTATTTGACGAAGGGTGTTTGTGGTGCCGATCCAAGGGATCCAAGTGACGACTCTGACATGCTAAATGCGGCACTAATCTGCCGAGCAAAAATCTTCCATCCTTCCACACGTCTAATGCGATCTATCTAATGTACCTCGTTCACATACATGTTTCAGAAATTATTAAAACAACTCACTAACCACACAATGGACCATTCTCTCTATTGACACTAGGAGATTGATATTTATTCACGAGTTAGCTGAGCACTGAGTTAGAGCTGGATGTTTGACGAGACAATTAGTAAAGGTGGAGTCTTAATTATGTGCCTAGTACCTTTTACCTTTGTTGCTGTTTATTCTCGTGTGATTCTATCGCGATCCGCAGTGAAGAATGGTGTTTTATTTTTTGGTCTCTTTTCTCTTTGTAAAAGAACCGGGGATCGGAAAAATATGGAAAACTTTTGTTCCACGTATTCCGTCGAAGACCCGATGTGGCTATAGCATAACTATAAAATATAAGATGGATCTTGGGATAACGTTTTCATCCCTGCGTCAGACCTGGATGACCATTGGGCAGTGACATTACGGTATCCTGTCTTCACCCGTTTCCATATACTGTCGTATCGAAGTTTTTTTCTATTAGAATATCAGATTACTTGCACAGAAATACGAAAATTACGCTAAAATGCGATGAAATTTGAAAATCTGTTTATCCCCGGATTTTCCCAGGGGTTTTCTCACCGTACCGTAACTTAGTTGGCTATGTTTGCGGACAACCGACCACCGACTGTCAAATACCGACTGAAATGCCGGGCGAATATTTTCGCAGAACGGAAGATTGATCGGCTCCGCAGCCAACGTGCCTCCTTTTGTGCGTTTACGTTTATTTTTCTCCGTGAGACAAAATATTATAGCTGTGACGATGATGGAGAACCTGATTAGGAAGACAAACTATGTATTAAGATGAATTCTCGGGCCCTGTCGTCGATAAAAGTGCCTCTTTACCGCTTCCCATCGATTACTGATCTAATTATTATACCTACTCGGCATAGAATATCCCCGAGGACAAGTTCGTCATCAATTTTATACGCGATCAAAAATGATTTTAAAAAAAGGTCTAGACAGCTACTCAATTTTTTTTATTTTTTTTTATTTTACTAGTTACTTCTTTTTTTTTTGTATCCTGGTCTCAAAGGCCATGTGCGTAAATCTGCATAAAGGCTGTTCGATGAGGCAGCGTAGTTTGATATTTAATAAATACTGAATTTGGCTACCTCGTTTGGGCTTACCATAATACCAAGCTCCCCATGTATATTACGGTATTGTACATCGTAGGTAGTATCATATTATGTATCTAGATATACCCATGTAGATATTTACGTGTAGTAACGACCATGAATATTAATAAAATCATTACAGCGTTTACAGTACTATTAATTCGGGGTTAAAATATTCCATCTTTGACGCGCCCTTATCAGAGTTAGGGTGCCGAGGGGTAAGCGGTGGTGGGGGAGATATTAGCACTATCAATCACAAACCCCCTAATCGGGTACCACCCTACGCATTTAACGCCCCACCCTAACTTCGGCTCGGCGTCGAAACGATTTTGGAAGCAGTGATGTTTTATTCATGCGATCGAGGTGGTGGTAAATGATATCGTATTATGGTGTTTCCTATCAATAATAGGAAGCTATTCCCGCGTGTGAAGATTCCTGGAGGAAAGTTCGATTCGTTATTCGCGTTGAAAGGAGTAGGTATGGAATTATTCTTCTTCTTTTATAATTTATAGGATTGTTTATTCGGAACGGAGATTTTTATCTGAATAAATAAAAGGCGGTTTTCACTTCGCTGGTCTAGTCATTGAAAGTTTTGGCAGGTATAGCCGGGTTTTAAGAACGTTATGGGTTAATGAAAGTCAAACCAGTGGGTTTATACTTTTCTTCGTATTCCTCAATGTGGGTGAAGATATTGGATGCGGTTCTGACATTGTGGCGTAATAGAGGGATTGAAAATTCAAATATCGCCACCATTAAACTGAATAACGACCAGCGGCCGTTCGAAATATGAAAACTGCCGTGATTTGCGGCCTCGTAAACGCGTTCATAACGAATAATAATGTCACCAGAACAGCCAACGCCGCACAACGGAACAGGGGGTTCATTCGTTCGTTCGTTCACTCGTTCGTTCGTTCGTTCTCGACATTCTGAATGAAAGTCAACCTGCGACAATATCGCCCAAGACTTTTTTCACGTCTCATACCGCGCCTTTCCAACGAAATTAAATAATAAAATATACGCCTCGCAGCCGTTAGGATTCGCTATACCAAGTTCTTCTCGTTCGAAGAGTGAGGACGGCCGACAATGCGAAAGGACAATCGGATCTTCGAAATTACCAAAATGATGTTATCTCAAGACTACACGAAACACCCATCATCGCTTCTTTCGCAATTCCAAATAATCTTCTAAAAAATTACACATGAATCATATAATATCAAATAAACATCTCCATCAGATGTCACTAAGATGACACAACAATCTTAAATGCATATAGAGTCAGTCCGCAGGTATGATAATGGCTAATGAGATTGTCTGGCACTATGCTGGGCTGAGGCACGTTAAGTGTTGCCGTTGGCTATTGTAGTTAACCCATCGACACTATTTGGTCGTCAGTTTACAGTTTTAGTACTTTTTTCTTTTTTCGTTTCAATTTTCTTTTTTATTTTATCCCCGTCTCTGTCTCTCCGCGAGTGAAGGGCAACGTGTTTAAGGTAAGGTCGTGAGTTTGAATAAATTCTAACCAATCTGGTCCCGATCCTGAACGGATGGTGACTGCTGGGAGTCAGAGATTGGACGGAGTCGACAAAGAGCCGAATAAATGGACCCGTAAAACGAAAAACTCGGTAGGAGGAATCAGATTTGAATATTGATTCGCTTTATTTAAATTCCGCCTTATCGAAGCTCGGATATCTTCGAAACGGAATTGGAACCGATAGCGCACTGCGCGGAGGATGGGAACAGGAACCTCGCAGAACGGTAGTGACGTAGGACAATAGCGAAGTCCTGGAGTTAGAATAGAATTTAAACAGTGATTTTTCTTTCCTTCCTTATTCCTTGCCAAAGAACCTTTCGCTTTGTCGATACTCTCGATAACACATGGCAACATCTTAAGTATTTTCTCGCAGAGCAATGGCAATATAAATGTGTTATACTCATTCCACAATTTATTATCTATTTTTTGAAGAATCCGCAAACTCGTACACATGTAATAATCATACAATTGTCATTCAATCGGGATCAATGGAATCGATTTCGAGGGCATTTTGAAAGAAGTAATGATAACGTGCGCAGTTATCGGTTCGAATTGTCCTGGACGTTGGTGTTTAATGAACGTAATATATGTCAAGTTGTATAATATGTTTTCCACCGTATAACGTGATATATATGTGAATGAAATTGAACGTTAAGAATAGCGAATTTAAACGAGGTCTTCTTAAAAGAGGCAAATCCTGCCAAGCAATAACCAAGATTTAGCGCCTGTTCATATTCTTCTTATTCGCATAATACTTTTGATTCGTTCTCTTATTATTCCCTTTTCTCCACCGGCGTCTTTTTATAAGGCATATAATTTCTCGGCTTGGTCGGCAATTAAGAGTTTTCACGAGGGTTTTCATAAAGCCAACTTAAATCCTTGACTCGCCCGTTTCTTCCCTTCTTCAAGAAATATTATTTCTTATTCTTCTGCGCAAGTGCCCGTCGCATTAGGCGAGTGAAATAATTTTCAAAGAATTTCATAACTGTCTCTTGTACTCGGGTGGGGTTGAAATATGGATATACACAGATATATACATCCGCACACACGTAGATTGACGACACCGGAGTTCACTAGATATCTGCACCACGCAAGGTTCTCAACACACCGGCAAACTCTTATTCCTTCTTCTCATAATATTAATAATTAACAGTATAGAGTAATCGAGAGTAACCAATTGTCAATCTACCATGAAATGAAAGCTGCATTATCATTCCATTCCAATTTATTATTCGATTGCAATTAACATTATTTTTCTTTGTGACATGATACAACAACGTTGATAAATATGCATGTTGCCAATTATGGGAACAGTTGAGCCCGTTTTAAGAGAAAAATAATCTCTTGTAGGATAAATTACGTATCGCTATTGAATCGCTGGTACAGCTCTTGGAGATTAATTATTAATTCATTCAGTTGGCTTGACCTCAGTCTCGTTTTCATCAGGAAGACCCTGGCGTCCGGAGGCCATGAGTGGACACGCACGAGTCACGCTGGTATACCTACTTGGTAAAGGGCAAACAGGGCATGGCAGGGCACGGCAGGGCAGGGTGAGCAACCCTCTGCAGGAAGCTGCGCCTGGAATTTATTTGAAATCCGTATATTTTTCTGAAAGCACGGGGAACACGTAAGCACCTCTGGCGTGCGATCTGTCACCTCTCGCGCCCTCGGCACTTGACTCAACCATTTTATTCGCATTCAAATGGCAGCACTTTAATTTGCATGCTAAGAGTGCCGGTGGTAGCCCCCGCGCGCTACCAGCCTCACCCCTGCCACTCCGGCACCCAGCCCCGCGGATTTCCATTTAAACTCACAAAATGGCGCTGACTTCGCGAGGCTACAAAATTTTTTATTGAAAGATTCGACGCGGATAGCGCGTGGAAAAACGCAGCTACGTTCCCCCGTGTGCTGGTATAGCTTATGGAGAGCGGGTATGAGAATTCGAGTTATTTCGAGATAAACTGCCTTTTATCTCTGTCGCTCCTTTATTTCACACCCTGGTTTTATTTCCCGTCTTTGTTTGTCCGCCGAGCGGTAAGAAAGGAAAAACGAATTTGGCGCCCTCAAATCGAATCACGCCGCTTCCGATCCTCGTTCGTTTCGTCCCGACGCTCTTTTGTTTCTCGTCCCCCGCCTACCCCCTGGACTCCTCTAATCGATGCTCTTCTGTTCCTAAATTGACTTTCAATTGTTATTTGATTACGTCATTATTGCAGAGTGATGGGCTTTCGTTTACCGATAACCCGCAGGGGTTGCTGCGAGGTGAGGAGGCTAGTTATAGGCTCGCCGTTAACAAGGGATAGGAAAAAATTGAATAGGCTAATGTTTTCGTTGCGGATAAAACGGGAGACTTAGGAGAAGTCTGTGTTGGACCAACTGGCCAAACACTACCGGAGGTAACGTCTATATAGATCCAACTGCACCCCATACTCCTACGGCGGTGTGCAGACGAACCCCGAATCTGTTCCGATCCACTACCCTTGAAACAATAAGCCGCGTTTCTGCTTCGAGGTTGGAGGCACAACCTTATCCATTTACAATGCAAACCGGCGCCCCTTCCGGCAGGATTTTCGAATTTGGAACACTCGCTTCAGCACAGCATCCTGAATCGCACCGCTTCAAAGCGGTGTCTTCTTTTATTTGCTTAGCTATTAGGATATTTAGGCATCAACAGGATTCGGGATTTTCTAATATACTGCGGGCTTGTTTGACTTCGACAGAAAATGGATTAGCCTCTTGGCACGTCTTCGACCAGTGGATATTACGGTCATTGATCACTTCTAGCTTAAACAACTATCAATAATCATCGGTTAGAGATCACTTATCCCTTCTTCTATAGAAGCATCATGGATTCATAGTCACGATTCACGGGATTTCGGATGAAATCATCATCTTCACGAACCATTTCCAAAGCAGAGTTTATCGTCGATAGAATTCCAACGAGACGGAGAAACAACGAGCGTGTGCCTTTTCATTGCACATACATCCCAATTTGAGAATTTTTTGTCTGTGTTCAGTGGGAGAATATAGTAGATCCTGCAACAAATATCTTGATACGTAACACGTAGGTAATGCTCTAGATTGCGGTGGTATCTGAACAGCCGAGTTGACTATTATACGAAGACGGAAAAAGACGTATGAAATTCGGACTCCGCCCATTGGAGTCGGGCACGGGAGCGTAGAATATATTGGGTCTTCGTAGTCAATAGAGGCAGTTAGGACGAGGGGGATGCAGGAGAGGGTGGCATTTTATCACAAGGTTGATATACTGGGCGGGCACCGTTATAGAGGGGTTAATCTCTCACGGTCGGTTAGTTCCTATTCCTAACCCAACTCTCTCGCCGAAACCCTCCTCCCCATTGGCCAACGTTTGCCTGGCAAAGGGCGAAGGGTGCCAATGCCCCAAATCGGTTTACGGAAAAACAGGAAATATCCACAGGGAAAACTGTCCGACCATATAGATATAGATACCTTCGATAGGTGAAAATTTACACTAACGTTGATATATAACGTTATCGTTTTATGGATAGAATTTCTAATTCAAGCCTTCAATGGACTTGAACATTCTCAAGTATCCCAACACTCTCCATACATCATCACTACTTCCACAGCTGGATTTAACCAGTTGGATTCAACCATGGACCTACCTGGAACATAGAATACGTATGTACATATTTGAACCAAGAAGGTTTGTCCGAATGGTTTCAGATGAACAAGTTTCTTATAAGTATTTTCGGTAATCGAACATCGACAACAAATGATTGATAGCATGCGGCGATCAGTACAGCAAATTACGATCGAATCGATTATCTATCGGATGATCCTAGTCGAAAAGGAGAGGAAGGACAATTTTGTATCTTTGTTTCGAAGGCACTGGAGTATGAAGAGTGCAAATGTGTCATTTCGCTGTGAATTGTATTGCGAAAGCTTTGGGCAATTATTGTTGCATGTTTGTTTGTTCGGAGAGTTCGCAGCCGTGACAAAGGCAAATGGTATACGTGGTTACAGGCTGCAGGTAGATGTGTACCTAAGAGGCGATGTGTTCAGGAGTAGGAAATTACGGTGTTTCAGAAACGAGGGGAATAATAAGTATCATAATTATTGATACGCGGTGGTTTGTGGCCGTTTTTAGCGTTTTGTTTTAAGACGAAGGCTCGAAAAGAGAAGCTAAAAGGTGCTAAACGGGAGACTCAGAGCTCGTTAGGATTTTTCCGTGGGTGCTAACCGCGAGAGACAATGCTGTTCTCTGTTGGCCGCGCTCCGCTAACGAGACGAGTGAACACCGCGCGCCCGTCAATTGTTTCAACAAACAGAAAACAATAGACAGTAGCCGCCCGGTACTAATGGCCGGTTTATATGCTCCTTAACTCCTTCTCGACTTACGTTAGTCTGCTGGAACCTTCTTCTTCCCAGACCGACCTTTCGGCCATCTTGGGAATCCTGGAAAGAGACCCTTCATTTGTTTATACTACTACATCTACGCGCATAGCCTTTTGTTTCAACTTTTCTCCTCTGTCCTCTAAAGATCGTTAGCTGATTACTGTTCGAGTCGAATAAATTTCATCGAAACGTCGTCCGTCCACTGCAGTTCCCAGAGACGAACGACCTTATTACAGATTCTTACCCGGAGTGACGTCTCTCTCGGCATAGATATACCGGGAAGACACCAGGTCGCAGCCTTTTGCAGACCGTTTCGTATCTATATTTATTCCCCATTTTTTCTTATTCTCGTGAAACTGGAAGACGATTTGCACTAACAAACGGCCGGTTCATAGACGCAAGCGAATAGTAATTTGTATGCTTACTCAGAGTAGCTGAGCAACCCGTCACCACTCCTATGCCGTAGGTAATACGGTTTAAAGCTTATGTTCCCCGGTATATACGGAGGAACATAATAAGGTATTTAGCATATTATGAGCGCCAGAGGATGCGACGCGTTACAGGGAAGCTTATTATTAAATTTGGCTCTAATGAAAAGTTAGCCAGGGATGGTATCTAACGAAGGGCCTAACCCAACCCAACCTAACCGAACCAAGCCGAACTTAGCCCAGGCTAACTTGTCCAAGACCCTGCAGCCCGCTCGTAAAAGCTTAATTTGATTTGTCAATACTACGCGAAGCGAGCGGAAAGGAAGAAAGAAATAACAAGACGTTGTTCAGCCAAACGATACCGCTCTTGAGTCAAGGGTGCACGGTGCAGTCGAAGGTGTTGCGCACGATACTGTGCTGCGGCTATATGACCGACTACCGCACTGTCGAAATGAATTCAAAGCGGCGCTCGTCCGGGACTAAGTTATTGCGGTGTGACCGATGGCGAAAATCAAATCATACCGCGAGCCATGACTAAGCTGCACAACGGCACTCCCTGCAGCCTGGCGCCTTCGGTCAGTATCGTATATTCGTTATCTTAAATGAATTATTTACGCTTCTCGTGAACTCATTTTACAATGTGCAAATATACTTGACTGCGTGGGGGCAAAAAAATTCGGAATTTAAACGGGGCCTGTATAGATTGTTCAGACGAAATCGCAGAATAACTTATGTATTGTGAAAAACAATGATCCGATTTCTGGAGCGAAGCTACGCGAATCTTTTCAAATTACATTCATACATCAATCGAAGTTCAATGAAGAAATCTGCACGGTCAAAATCATCAGATTTCTAATTTGATCTTTTTTAAAATTCGTAATTTTTAATTATATTTTGCAGTTTCGGGTGAATTATCTTTCCAGATCCAGATTGTGGGTGAAAGTATAAAGAAATATCTAGTATATTTCTGCGTATGAAAGATGAGGTTTTTTTTTCTTTCGTTTCAAATGATTCTCGATTACAGATTCGAAACGATTTGCCGTTTTGCACAATATCAACGTATATTTAGCGACAGGAGGCAGGGTATCACTCCGTGGTAATGTGAGAATGGGTAGATTTTCAGGCTGGAGCACGGAGAAAGGCGTCGTTATCGGGTTTCCTGGGAGTTTCGATCTCCGGCACCCCCAATTGTTAATAACGTCTCACCCTTATTGGCAAAGATATCTCGCTACACGCATTACCATGTGAATATAGTTACCTACTTCTACAGAGGGGCGAATAGCCTCGCGTGGATCGAGGGGATCGCAAGAGTAGATACATTATTCTAGGCGGGCCAACGTAATATGGACCCTCTTATCAGTTATCTCTAGAGGGATAAACGATAAGGGTCCATGGCAGTTATCCAGTTAGCGCCTATTGTTCGATAATTTTAGATGGGTTCTAGATACGAGATAATTTCGCTCGCGCGATTGAATGACCAGGCTCCCACATAGGGGACTAAATAAAATGACAAATGACTATCGATTGTCTATTTTATACCCGCAATGACACAATTTTACGATGGTTTTTAACTAGGATAGGTACCCCCTACGTTTTATCGTCAATCTGCTGTCTACCTATCTGAGAAATCTCTTTCGCAGAAGTTGTAATGCACTGTTTTAAACAAGGGTTAACAAATGCACAACCGTTCTCGTCAGCCTCGGGATCTGTATACCATCTCATGTCCGTTTTACTTGCATCAGAATTGTCTATGAACGATGGATCATTCGTTTTGGTTTAAAATGACTCGCTAGTCATTTGGAATTTCAATCAACTGACACGATCTTATATGAAATTGATGGGAATTTTGTAATTACTTGTGGAACAGGGTGATCGAAATCGTTCGGGTGAATCTAAAATACTAAGAGGCTACTTCTGGCCGAAGAATATAGCGATTTTTTAGGCAGACACGTTTGTCATATATTCCGATAGATTCGTTCGGTAACTGCGGCTGTATAGCGCCCAGCCAAAGAACGCCGTGAACGTCGCTAAGGGTCCAGATTAAACTCCAGGTATAACATGAGACGAGGTACAATATTTATGCCGCACATTGTCTCGCCGCTGTTGCTGTAAGACAACAACTTCATCCGGGCATAGTAGAGTTATGATCTGTTCTCTCTCATGGACCACCACCACCACCTACTTCGACCGTATCTTATAAACTCTGGATCTCTGTATATACTTATCTATACCCACGTATATGTTGGTAACATATACAAAAACGAAACAGTGCACACGTGTAGATACATCTACCTGGTCGCTACACAGAGGTAGACGCATATTTAAGAGCATAAATGCGTGTAGAGATATCAGCTCGCCGCGCACCTTGTACTGGGTGAAACCCGCCTCGAATGGACTTCGAAACGACCTGTTTTTAGTTTATGTTACTCGCTTGATGTACGGCCGGGGTTAATGCGGACACTTTTAACAAATGGTAATTATGTCTTGAAAGTTAACCGTATCACTGCTGCGTCCACTGCATAGGTATAACAGCGGTTATATAATTTTGAAAACAAATGTCATCCGGTTGAAAAATTCGCTCATTTATAGCAGGACGATTTTACACGATTCTATGCCGAACTCACGGTCTCTGTTAGTGTGGCGTAAACGTATCAGCTTCCACTGTACAATCTGGAGTACTAAATTTATACGTAATTAACTAGTTATCGCGCCACGATACGCCAGACTTGGTACGTATAATGCAGATTATGCAGACGAGCGTCGAGTCTCGATGACTCTGAGGAGTCTGAACCAGCTAATTGGTTCGGACGATCTCCGCGGCCGGCTATCGCGACGTACAAATCGCTTTATAACATCTCTTGTACGCGTAACTCTTGGCCCATGTACGCATATGTACGTGTTTAGTAACAAGAACTAAGTAGGTGCTCACCTAAGTCACACAGTGGTCATTTCCTGATCCACCGACATGATTCAGGATTCGATCAAGCTAAGATGCCTCTCGCTTATCCGGTGATTTTAGTTGAATGGCGTTCTCTATTTTTTCGTTCTGCAGGAACATCTGCACGAGTGTATGGCGAAATAGAGAAAGGAGAAAGATCGAGAGGAAGAGAAATGGATTCCTAGAAAAATTCACGGAATAAACGGGCGATGCCATCTTCTCGCCATTCCTGCTCATCCAATTACCCCTCATCCTTGAGGGAATAACGGTCACAGACTCAGACATCACTGCAGTATGTAAGTAAGTCTTTGTCCAGATTAAACTCCTACAATTACTCAGACAATGGTTGGGAGAGAACAGAAATCCCTGCGCGATATCAATTCCTATTACACTGTTAAACAATGTTTCCTGACTTATGCGTCTCATTGTATCATAACGCCAAGATCTTCATTGTTCCAGGAGCTTCTTAGGCAACGAACACGACTCACTTTAAGCTCTAGAATCCCTGATACAGTCACTCCTTCCGTATAATATAGGCGAAATAATGTCAAAGGGAACTTTGGCGGAGTTGATTTTAGCCAGAGGAGATTAGCCGCCATTTTGTGTCCCCCGAGGGATAAAAACAAGATGGCGGTGGTGGCGTGGTGGAAGCTCTCGGGGCAATTAAATGCTATAATAGCGTTAATTATTATAGTACAACATGAGCGGTGAAACTGTTGTCCGTTCGCAATAGCTCGTACGAGCGGTAGACAAAAATGTTGGAATTTTTTCTGACATCTTTCCCTGTCGCGATTCTCGGCGAAATGATCCAGCGCGCGGACTGAGCTTTCGGAAAATGTAACCGGGCCGAAACCAACGTTGAGATTTTCCTACGCCGTGTTTTACCCCTGACAAAACCTTCTCCGCCAAGTAGAAGCAATTTTGGTCTGGGTTTAATTACACCCACCCCGAGGGACAATCAGATATAACCACCCCAAACACACGCACACACTTCCGGACCAGTAATATACAGGCGCGCGCACTCCCGTACACACAATTAAATCTATGTGCTTTTTCCCCGCACCGCACACGCGCGTGTTTTACCCTTACAGGATGCGGAAAACTGTGAGAGAAAATGGCGCGAAAACATCATGCTGGGAAATGATAAGTACCTATAAACACGGAAAAAGCTAAATGAGTGACGAGGGTAGTTACGTAAATTTTTTTAACAAATTTACCAAATTAATCTTCACCTCGTAGCTGGCGTACAAAAAATTGCAGGACCAAAATCCACGAGCGCTGCAGTCAATCATTTGTTCACTCATCTAGTTTTCGACAAATAATGGAAGGAATCGTACAACGGCGCCTGTAAATATCTCAACCCCATAAAGTGTAAAATATCTTCCTTGAGGATGGGAGCTTGGAATTGAGATCGTTGGAAGATATCTTATAGAAATGACTGCCGTATAGTATATAGTATAGTGTCTGCCGAGTTTTTGAGGACCTTATTCGATCGGTATTGTGCAATTCTTATTGTGATGCCTTTTTATTCTGTTCATGAGACACGCACTCCTCTGTTGAGAATTGAGAATGCGATAGAGCGCTGGGAGTTAATATCTTTATAGAACCACCCGCATTGAAGGTTGGCCGAGTGAATTCTCCGAAATAAAAATGTCCTTTTCTCAAGAAAAGTGTGCAGGGAGAAGTGTATCGCCGCATTATGAGTTTCCATTGAAGAATTCCTAGCCAGTCAGGTTGTCCTTTGTGAAAAAAAGTCGAAATTCTGAATAGGATCAGTGACAAAGGTTCAACAATGCGTGTCCTCTCGAGTCTCGAGTTTTTCAGTGTATCATGTCTTCTCAAATTCATTATTCTCGAAGAAGGGAGCCCATTTTCTGGTTTTCAAAATCATAAACCGTTTTTGCTTCAGGATTGGGAATAGTACCTGCCGTCTTACTCGAAGATCTATTAATTTTCTTCCATACAATTACTTCTTCTCCAAATTCTAATTCTTTCTCGTAACCAAAAATATTCTGAATTACTCCCGTACCATACCTCTGTACGAATGCCACGTGTCGATGATATAATTGACTAAACTTTTGATCATACACCTCGTACACCTCATACACCTTGGGCCACTCAGAATTCGTATACAATAACAATAAATTGACGATACGGCAAGGCTTTGGTGTTACGAGCCGAGCACAAGAGGGCAGAGCAGACCACCTACTGCTTCCAACATAGCCCTGTACTTTGAGTCCACTTAGCACAACACAAACAACAATTTAGTAAATGCTCTTATCGCGAAATAAATTCTTAGGGAATAAATACGGGATTGCAGCTGCAGGGCGGCAGGGGTCAGGCGTTAAGATTTTTTCTGTAGATAATGGACGTACCTTTTATACATAGGTATATACGAACACAAGAGCGATTATGCATAACAGTAATCACGGATCTACTCAGTCGACAGATCATATCAAAAATTTCTACGTCCGTTAGAGGAATGAGATGCGAATGATTTTTATGCTCAGAATTCTGTTTCGTTAAAAATTTAGGTACCGTGCGTAATTACCTCGAATAACAATATCGTTTTAGTAATAATAATAATAATTGTACGGATCTAAAGTTTCTTAACACAAATCACGTTTAATTTCTTCCCTCCAGCTCACAAACATATCGAGATATTATCTTGAGGATCTTTCGAATATAATTGAATAAAAATTCCATCCTTATATACCGTCGGGAACGCAGATATATATACGCTGCGCATAGCGCGACCGTTGTAAATCCAGCTTCGTTTAATCATAACTCATACGGTGTAAACGAAAACTCTACAAGTGCGGATGAAATTAAACAATTAATAAACACGTGCGAGAATTTTCTTCTCTATGTGCACACGCACACGTATGTATATTTATATATATATATGTATGTATGTGCGCGTGCGTGTGTACCTACCCGTATACACATATAACAAGGCGCTAACAGCGCTTATTGACTACCTATACTGACTCCTTAGAGTTATATCGAATCGGGCATAGTTAATCGATAAGTCAGTCTTACGGTAGTTGTTGGACGGCCGTCGACTGCCAGTCGTTAGCAGACAGTTTAAAGACGCCTTGGTAATAAGACTGCGTAAATAGTACTTAAATAGGTCAGTTTATGGGACACTTTCATGGATTACTTGCCGGTTACATATACAATTGATTACAATTCTCCCGACTTTACGTCATAATTAAGAATAGATTATCCACGCTAGTATTCAGCCCGTTTAAATTACCTTCCCGTCAAGCAAAACAATAGGCGTGAAAATCGATTCGCAGGTGTCAACCGTGAACTATCAATCAAATCAGTCTCATTTACGAATCGTTAATTTCAACGGTATGTCCGTTGAATCCTTGGGGACTCGAAGGCAGAAAAAAAGCAATTGAATAAACGGATAGCCCCTCGCTCATTTGAATCGAACTCCGCGGTTGATAATTTACACAGAATAATACGATCCGCAGAGGCACAAAGTCAACAGTGGAAGCTAATTATTCGTAGATTATCATCTTGTCTTTCTACATATTCTGACCCTGCTGCGTACTGGCAGAGCCACAACCGGACGTTAACTTGCGCACACTACTTAACTCTTGTACAGCTATTACGTAGGCCACGCGTTACTTTTACCTGCATATGTAAGCGCATGTAGTTTCAGGGCTGAGGAGTTTCACACACGTTACCAAAACCCTGTACCTGTACACCGCGTAGAGTGGAGTTAGGTAAGAGCATGCAGAGCAAAGGTAGGCGGGTAGTCGGAGGTATAAAGGTAGCTCGAAATCGTTGGATCGAATAAAATAAAGCTTGTCTAAACTGAAATCTATACTCGTAAGCTCGACCAGTAATCAGAGCTTAATCTAGCGCTTATAAACAATTGTTCGGGACAATGGGAAGCCGAGAGTAGCTGAATATATTCGGTGCAGTAGAGCTTGAGGAGACTTTGGAGAAAACTATTTAACACACGGTGATCATATTTATGGAATAGGTATTATTGTAGGTAAGATAGCAGACGGGATTACGTTTCAGTTTAATCTTGTCACGTTTCAGGTCCAACGAAGACTATATTACAGATTTATGGGAGAAAATGGTTGAATCTTTTTTTTTTTTTGCTGGTCAAACAGCTTATTGGACAGTTGACCCAATTTCTTTTCCTTTTTTTCACCAGATTATACGATTACGTGTAACGGGTCAATAATCTAGAATATGAAACTAGGAACTTAGATCCTGAGCTTTTAATATTAAAATTTACTACTAGCGTGCTCCGAGCTTAATGTCTCAATTTTTAATCCCAATTAGTCTCGTGTCTGCGCGAATACGCCAGGGAGTCACGAGTGCGTTTGTTACAGGTATATGCTATGTGTATTCGAATATCAGTTTGCGTGACGGGTGATGCGGGAGAGACAGACATACAGTCTGACGTAAATCAACAAGTTCTTTTCTGTTTCGTTATCGTTATTTTTCTTCCGTCTAAAAAGGAATGAATTGCAACGATAACGCAACCGATATAGGTATATACATATATATATACGTATACGTGTATATAGATATATTCTAATAATAAATAACTATATTTCTCTCGTCTTTACAGTCCTAATCAACGATTAACCATTTGTCCAATAAAATTGTCAGATATAGTAGAATTTATCAGCAACTATTAAAACCATTTGACTAACAAGACGTTATTACCTGCACGGGCGCCAGTCAACCACGGTAGCTACCAATTACGTACGATTAAAATTCACTAACATATTCAACGCCCGACTTTTAGACGAAGAAATTCCGTATATATTTATGTTTCATAGTTTCCTGATATCTCTCCGGGCATCACTAATTAGCCGAGGATGGTCTTTCGGCAAACAGTGCTGGCTACTGTTTTAAGACTTGTAATCAAGATGGTGGGGCCAACCGCCCGCGGTCGTCGATTCCGAAACTAATTGCTCCGGCTAATTTATTCTCTGGCAATCGAACAGTGCCAGCTATTCTTGCGTACTCGGTAATCCTTGTCTCGAATCTTTTTGAGCACAGGAAACCGCGATATAGAGGCAGTGCCATGCCATGCCGGTGCATAAAATATGGAAGGAGATGAAGAAAACAACAAGAATTGAACAGAAAAAAACGGTAACGGATATGCGGGGGTAAAACTCGGATAACATCAGATATAAATTCAAGATAATACGTTTTATTAAATAAGGTTTTATACTATGTATTTCTGCTATACAGTCACTGTGTACATTTATACAAATGAAAAGAAAGAAAGAAAGAAGGGAAGAGAAGGAAGAGAAGAAAAAAATCAACATGAGAAAAATGAAAACTGGTAGTACAGTAGTGTGTCGTTCGCAATTTATACAAAAGAAAATAATTTGGCACCAATTTATGTACATTTGTCACGTTATACCATATATGTATATCATGTATATTTACAAAGGTCCTATAGTTTCGGATAGATTATTATTTACACTATTTACAAGGGTGAAAATTGCATTCAATCTCATAATCAACCCTCAAACGGGCTTCTCATCATCCCGAGAATAAATTGTCTCTCGTTAATCGAATTGACGATGATCATTGTTATTCCGAAGTTATAATATGGCGAGGGTTTTATTCGTCCCCGTGTTATTGCGCCGGGGAATCGTCGCTCCATTCTTGATCGATTATGGTAAATAGTGAACTCGCGCCACGTGCCGGGATCCACTCGTCTCAGTTTTTCACGTCCCGCGAGTCATGAATATAAACGTAAATCCAGATCCACTTAGAATCAAGATCACGTAACGAGGTAATTCATCCCACGACGCCTGACTCCGAAGGGGCGAAGGGCGTCGGGATAGGGGTGAGAGGCGAGGGGCGAGGACATATTTCAAAAAAGAAAGCCTTCGCTCTTCGTATATATTTTTCGCCTTCCTTTTCTGTTTCCTACCGAGAAACAGAAGGCCTTCCTTTCCCCATTATAACGCCCCTAGCTTCATAAAGTTCGGCCGTACCACAGCAAACCGTCCCATCACCAGTGGATTCATTCCCTTGGTTGATGCTGGGACATGGAATGGTGCGGCGGTGGCACCTGGTGCAACCCGTGGTGCGGAGGGCCGCATAAAGATGGCGGCAACATTCCCACAGGATAAAGACTGCCAGGACCCAAAAGTCCCGGATGACCACCGTAAAGAGCACTATGGTGTTGCCTCACAGCTGACATTCTCAATTTCTCTATCTCGGCTTCTTGCAGACGCTTCGCCTTGGCACGACGGTTTTGGAACCAGATCTTGACCTGGAATGAACCGGGAGATTTAGGAGGTTAGATGAGTTGACCTTGAAGGGTGAGCCTGTCGTGACCCAGAGATATAGAGTAACCGTTGCCGGAGAAAGATGGAGAAAAGATTTCTCATCTGATGTGGCAGTGAAGCGGTGGGGTAGCTACGTGGCTTTTAGTCTTACGGCATATTTCAGATTATGTTTAGGATTCAGATTATAATCCTTACCTGGGTCTCGGTGAGGTGAAGTGACGAGGAGAACTCTGCCCTCTCGGCGATGCTGAGGTACTGTTTCTCCCGAAATTTTTTCTCCAACGAGAGTAGCTGCTGGGTCGTGAAAGGAGTCCTTGGTTTTCTGTTGGGCTTGTGCTTTCTCAAGTTGCACTTTATTTTAGCCGGCTCACCGTTTTCTGTAATAAGAAATACAAGAACCTTGTAGTCATTGACGAGGAGGACAGGACGACATGTACCTAAGTATGGGACGCGTGGTGTGCGGGAGAGGAAACGACTCCCAATTGCTTCGCTTACGAAAGATACCGCGACCGCATCCTAAGTTTTTCGTTATTGAATAAACAAGAAATTGTTCAAACTTTTTCTATCATAATTCATAATTTTCCGTTCCACGACGCCGCAGCAACCGATTAAGTTTTTGTCAGTTAACCGCAAATTCCGCTTGCCTGGACCAAGACGCTCGCGACGGCGTATAAACGGTTTTGCGAAGCGAATATCATAGTTGATAAAGAAATCGATTTTGCTTCAATAATCGTTCAGCAGATTAGCCTGAGTCATACCAGTCGTTGTACTGGTTACTACCGGTTGAAATGTCGAGATTTACTACGCGAAAAAGAAATTCTCAAATCGTATATATCTATACTTGGGTTACTTATTAACGACCGTAATGTGATTCAGCGTTGCTGTTGCAATGTGGCACGAGTATAAGGTATAATTCTGCTCGTCTCTCTGTTCCACGTTTACCAATTCCAAAGCTATCTCGGCGAAATCAGCTAATTATTTTCAATACATTCCCGATTGGAAAGATTAAAAGTCCCGCGAACGTTTTTGGGCAAAGAAATTCCAAATACTTGGACTAATTGGACCCTTAGCGTGCGTCCGAAACGATACAAAGACCGGTGGCTCGGGCGCGTTGCGAGTGGAAGCTAAATTTGAAATTCAGAAACGCGATCGTCTTTTGTTTGCCGATTTGGCCGTTGAGCCTTCTTCGGGCCTACAAATCTGTCAATTGTTTCGGACAAATCCTGGGTCGCGCCGCAAATCACGTTCTGATGTTTTAGGCATTCGTCGACTGTATTTCGATCCATGCGATTGTGTTTTGAATTGCAATTTTCCCAAAGCGAATTTCATTTCGCGGAGACGGATCCCATCGCCGCCTTACGTTCGGCAGCTGTTTTCGGGGTGGCATAAGAAAAGAGGGAAAAAAGAAAAGGAACAAAAAAAAAGTACAAACAAAAACTTAAGGAGGAAAAGGAAAAAGAAGATGAAGGTGTAAAAGTTTGAAGGACTTGCGTGTTAGGGCTCTTGCACCGAGAGGCCGTATTTCAGAGTTATGTGTCTCGCCCGCCTCCCCATTTCGTCTCTACCCCCCTTCTTCTCCTCCCCCGCCCTGACATAGCACCATGAAAATACCGTCGAGGAATAAAACCAAAATATTATGGTACATTCTCCACCCCTTTGGCTCCGCGCTTGGCTAGTGCCCTAAATGAAGAAATTAAATCGGCTATTAAATGATTTAACGTTTCGTTACGTTCAAATTTTTTGAGTTACGAACTACCGTCGGTAACCCATAATCAAGCTGCTACCCGGCCATTAGCTAATAACGCAAATCAATTTCTTTTTTTATCCCACCCGAGATTTGCTTTAGATCGTTATTACGATGATTGTCCATTGTTTAAACTCTGGGGTTCCTTTGTTAATGATAACAAACCGGCCAATCGCAGTTCTTCAACGCGAAGCACAAGCTTTAATTGTGCCTTTTATCTCGATCGTAACAAATTTCTTTTTCCTCCTATTTTGCCGCGTTTTGTCGACGGATTAATCGCCCGGTCTTCTTAAGAAGCTCGCGAGCGATAACTCTTCACGGGCAAACCATTTTCCCATGCAAAACAAACTCGATTTACAACTGCAACGATCAGAGGCTGCAATCCTTCGACACTTTCATATCATTAAAATGCATCTGCTAACGAGGCAGGATATATACTCCTATCTCCGTTATATTCGATTCGAAAGGCGACGCAACAGCCTTAGCCGTCTCGTTCCGTCGCTAACAGATACAGCGAGCAATTCGGAGCAATACATGGGTTTCAAATGAGCGAAACTACTCGATAAGCAATGAAAATAGATCCCCTGTATCGAGACACGTTGATAACGACATAACAATTAAGCGAGAGAAAGGTCAAAAGTCAAACTTACCGTTCAGGGGAGCGTGATGAGAAAAATGTGCCGGAAAAAAGCTAGCGGCGGCTGCCGCCGACTGGTGTCCACCCCAAACCGCAGAGTGCAAGCTCGGTGGCATGCCTGATATTGCACCAAGGGTTGGAAATCCACCGAGATAAGCGGGGGTTGGTCTTACCGGTGTGGGACTCGAGGCCTGTTGAAGTTCTTCGACATCGACGAGGCTGCCTTCGTCCTCGTCCTCCATATCTAGTTCAGCGTCGCCTTCGGAACAGGGAGAACTTCTGCAGGGTGAATTCGCCGCGTATTCTGTGATCCTCAAGTCCGCCGGATGCTTGGGAGACAGTGAATTACTAATATCAGGTGTTCGCTGGTCGTTGGAGAACGAAGGCGAACCGGTGAGTCGGTAATCAACGCCGTGATTACGTCCTGGCGAAATTGAGACCAACATATCTGGCATTTCGGAGTACTTCGAAGACGTTCTCAAGTCAGAGGCACTCTTCGGAGAGTCTGACCGTCCGAACAGACTGGACCTTGGATCAGCAGCTGGGTATTTTGACAGATTAGTAGGCAGAGGTGGCGGCGTTCTCAACAGATGCTGGGGATGCACAGGCGAGCAAGAAGTAACGGGTGATGACCTCGCCGAACCGGAAGACGTGCTGCTGACCCGTGTCGAATAATCGGTGGGCTTTTTAGTATCGGCTAAAAGCGCAGCGACGGAGAAACTCAGCTGATGAACTGGTCTCGTCGAAGGCTGAGGAGCTTCGGCCTGGTTTGGTGAACCGGGTGTCGTCGTAGGGGGTGTTCCCGGGGAAGTCATTCTTAGAACGGTCATTCTCGAAGATAGTGGTTGTAATTATGCGCCAGGACTCTCACCACCTCCTCGAAGATCACCGTGCAAAAGTTTCTGCGGTTCGCTGAATGTCTTCAATAGCTACTCGTGGTCATGTTCGACATATCGAGGTGCTGAATCCCACCAAAGCCTTTGATCCGGTCTTCGATCGTTTAGTCCTCGGCACTTAATTGTGGCGATTACAATGTTCGGTTTTTGTTCACGATTAAACACGATGCACAGCACAAGGACCTGGGGTTTTGTATCCTCGAGTGAGATATCGTTCCAGAATTGTATCACGACACGTTGGATCTGGGGTATTGACTCTCTGACCGACGCTGACCAAACAAATCTTCGGTTCGAGCGACAGAAAGATCTTCACTAGGCAAGGTCTGACAGTGGACTGACGACGAGGAAGGCTGACCACCGGGACTCCGTTTGGCCTTTTTCGCTTTTCCCTGACTAAAACCAGGTAGTGGGGATATCCCAAGAGGAAACTGGTGATAGGGCGGAGTTGGTCGTCGAGGGACGGTCTCGTAGTCTCCGCCTCCGAGAAATCGAGTTTCCGTCGGTCGGACCCCAGGTTTGGTGAACAGAGGGTGAATTTTTACCAAAAGTCACCGAGATCTACGTGCCAAAGTCTCGACGCCGCTATAGTCGGCCAGGGTTTACGTGGGGATGAAATAACCGAGCTGGTGGGGAACCCCGACGAGGCCAACGATCCAATCGGCTGACGTGCTTGCAGTCGAGACGGTAATGAGCGTAATTGATCAATTAGAGCCGCGAAGTACGGCAAAAAATTCACGCTCAGACCTTCTGATTATCATATTCAATTACTTTCCCTCGGAGAAATGTCGTATTGATTCCACGAACTTGGGCAGGCCAATACTCGTTGCGCTATTTTTCATATACCCGTTCAATTTATAGCCCAGGATTCCATGTAGGTACATACATTTCTTCGATTGATTCTTTTTTGCATTTCCTTCTATCACTCAGAACGCATGCGAACATCGGAGCTGCAGGTGAGTTATCGTATCAGAGAGAGACTTATGGACTGGTTCTCACACAAACGGCTCAAAGTAATTAGTAATGCCGATGACCGACACGAATGGCGAGGATAGTGCACCGCGATAGGACCTTCTCTTTGCGGGTGGCCTTTTCCTATTGCCAATGGTGTTTTGAAAATGGTACATAATGGTCTTCTATCGGATTCCCATCGATTTTTATTCATCACCAATGGCAAAAAATACTGTTAGGGGATACAGTGCACATATCTCCACATTCGAAATGTCATTTTATCGAGGTTTCAAAAATCGGTGGAGAGTCTTCTGTGGCTTGAGTCGTGGCTTATTGTTCATTGGCTCAGTAACCATCAGTGTTCGCATAATTTTCATACCGATTTATATCGTCTGAATTCGCTGGGTGTATCTTCCTTCTATAAAGTAAATTCTATGATACCTTGTGATAACACAACTGTGTGAAAAGATCTCATAACTATGGAAAGGAACTAATGGCCGCAGACGTGCCAACCAGCAATTCGGACTTCCGGAAACGCAGATACTAGGTACTGAAAGAAACCGTCAGCAGACGGAACAACTTAAAAAAATTTTACGCAAGTAACAGCAAACGATAGTTTGGAGTAGAGATCGGTCATTTTTCGTGCAGATTATATAAACTACTTCCAATCTACCCCTTTCCAATTTGATAACTCGACTCTTCGGTCTGTTCCATAATTTCAATAACTGCACCGATTTGATCAGACTACAGCACTGCAAGTGTTCAGAAATTGGAGTTAGAATTACACATGTTTAACACAATATCCTGTCCCTATATATACAATTGTGGATAACGTTGTTGACTTTCTTGATGACTCCTGAAACCAGCAGGTTCTCGTTCGCTGTCAATTTTTATCATACGAAGAGTATAAGAATAGTATAGGACCTCTAGGCGATGGATCTTGCCCAAACTTATGAAGGTGTTTCATTTGACAAAAATATGGAGCCTATGTTGTGTAATTCAATCGAATAGGCCTTTTTCACTCCTTAACAATCTATCAGATAAGCAGTTTGATGAGTGTAACGCGATGACAAACGTTACATACGGAGATATAATGTCTTGAATACGCATTCTTATTGTCGACTGATGAAGCTTCAATGCTAGGGTCTCATAGAGCCAAGTCTGAACGGGTTATTCTATACCATCAGTAAAGTACCAACGAATTGCTCGATAATATGATGAATTGTCGTGGAGACGAGAGAGGCCCATGAGATGAAATTACAGATCATGGGTTCCATATTTTTGCACAATAAACTACCTCGAAGTTTGGGCATAATCCATCACCCGGAGGTCTGATAGTTCCCTTGTTAGTCGTGGTACGAAATGGAAGATGACACCAACAGGTCGAATATTAAATACTGTACGATTGATATGATTAACTATAGAATCGTTATGATCTGGGTCAAAACTCTGGTACGAGGGATGTTTCATTTGCATTTCATTGATCCTGGGCCTTCGCTTTGAAAAATGATCCCAGAGCAGGTGACAACGCCCGGAAATTCTTGGTAGATTTTTTTCATTTTTTGTTCAATTTTGGATTCGAGAATATGGTCCTCGTTTGTTCGCACAGGCACCGAGAGATCGCATCGTTCTTCTCATCCGTCATGTTTATAGGGTGTCGTGACGTCACATCGAGGTCCAGTGATAAACAAAAACAAACGAGCTTCGATAGCAGAGTGCGATAAAACTCACGATGAAAACTCGGCAACACGTTGAATTGAATATTACATCGTTGCTTAACCAGATCTCCGCGCAGTATATGTTAATAGCGTTAGTCTACCGCATACAAAATGAAACGGTTCAGCGCTTCGCCCGCGAGCTAAGATCCGAGTAGACGTCCTGGAGAGCAGGTGGTAAAGGTAAAGGTGAATTGCCAGGTATCGAGGTACCATTTTTATTTAAGGTGTTCTCTCGCCGTTTCGTCATGTTCGCAAGATTATTTTCAGGAGTTAATCATCCGGGATGATCGTAGTAACTAATTAACCGACCGTGGAGCTCGTTGTAGCATATCTACAGATATTTATTGAGAGATATGAAATAGAAACACATTTGCGATTTAATGACTATTTTATTTACCAGTTGAACGGGTATGTGATGAAATAGCGAACCAGAAATATTATACCGTCAAGTTTCACCTGCCTTAGTTCGTCTAACGTATATATGTACGTATATGTACCCACCTACCCAAGTTAAAAGGTATTATAACCAGCGAATTAATTGAAAAACAAAAAGAGCTCGACGAAACGATACAAGACACTCCAGTGAGAAGCAAAAGAAGAAAACGAGCCACAACAAACGAACGAGCTCTCCTTGGCTTGACTGGCTGCCTGGCTGCAGGGTGGAGTGTAAACGTTTGTGTTCTGTTTAACAGGATATAATTAAGTTGGCACTGAGCGTCGGGACTCGTTAGGAGATTTTAAGAGGCTTTTTATTAGTCCTCGAAATTTTTTTTTTTTCTTTTTCTCACTCAACGAGTTTATTCCGGTGTCTGATCGCGATCATTCTTGCTTGTCGAGCAGCCTCCTCCCTTTGGCAAATATTCTGCTGCACTGCAATGATAGTCATCTCATCCCGCGATAAGTCATATACCTAAATAATTAAATGTATACCTATATACCGTTTGACGAGGGCGGCAGATGGATACAGTGCGTGATAGAGAAAGATAGACTTATTAGGACCGTGGTTAGGTAGGCAAACGACACGTTAAATAGATAGGAAGGGTTCGCAGCAGGGGTGCCCACGTAATGAGGACCACCCGCTACTTACACGCGACTACCAGGCGCGCCACTGATACCACCAAATTTTATTTAAACCTCTTAGTTATTGTTGTTATTGTTGTTGTCGATTTTTTCGATTTCTTTCTTCTATCTTTGCTTCACTCTGAGCTGTGCCTCTTTTTGTCAGATATAGAAAGGCATCGAGATCGAATAATGGATACTTTTTGCATAATGCATTCTGGTGAACCCGATTTATTCGGCAATGCAGACAGGCTCTTTATTTTTCCTTTCATTCGAGTTATGCTCTGCATATACTTTAGAGAGCTAATTTCTTGTGGGCGTATGACCGGAAGCTGGTAACACTAAACCAACACGAAACGAAGTTGGAACAAATGAACGTCGAAACACACGGGTAACGAGTAATGATCTTTGGTCGGGCTTCTTTTGTTTGACTGCCACTCAAGACTCGTTTTATTTTTTCCTTCGCCCTCTTTCTCGACGTTTGGTAATTTCTCGGAGCGCCTTAGGCATTCATTTCTTCTCGAAATTTTTTTCTGTCTCAAAAATAGGAGAATAAAACGTCGCCGAATTATGTCAATGATTATTTTTTTATTTCAAGAGAAAAAACCGTATGGGGCCCAAAGAGCCACGTTAAAATTTACCGCCTATGCAATGTAGCCGGTCTTAAATTTAAACCGAAAATAAATACCACGTCAGAATTTGCGGATTCGAGGGGTGCATCGCCTTGCGCAGGTGACACAACGCGTTTCGCATGGACGTACGCCGCGTCATGCTGTACGCACGATCTTCCGTTAATTATTAACGCGGTGCGGTGGTGGTCCATGAAGCGCGAAACCAGTATCTCTCTTTTAGCTTAGCGAAATTCAAGTCAAATTGTCGTTAAAATTACAATCACGGTGGTCTACATCCCTCTTGCGGGCTGTCGTCCGCAAAATTAGATCGGCTATTCTAAGCCATCTTGACGTTGTTCCGTTACGGTTGACGTTGCCCCGAAAAACAAGAGTGTGATCATTTTTTTCTACCCAAAGATTGATTGATTTCTAAAATCTCCGGTGCTAATTAAAAAATGCTTGTTTATTCAGCGCGAAAAAAAATCACTGGGTACAAAGAATACTAATTGAGGAAAAATTCATTACCTATAACTAGCAAATCGATGATCTGAAATCGATAGGTGGTAGAAAGCAGTAGCACTGTGGTACAATTCGTTGAAATTAGGGAAAGTCATTTTCTATCTGAGCCAATACTTTTCCTATACAACGGAGGTGATGAAAAGTAAAAACTATTCGACAGATCATTGACAGTGTTTCGATTGGAGATATTCCAGTCCCTTGAAAGAACTTGAGGAATCGAAATAATGCGAGACTCGTAAAAATGTAATTACTCCGATAACGATTGTAATAAAGATAAACAATCTCGCTGCAGTTTCCGAGGAAGGTTTGAGATTGAATGAGCATATTCATTGAAATAGAAGTTTATTATAATGTGGGGGCTTGAAGTTATATTCTCTCACCACTTTTACGTTCGCATTCTCTTCATCTTTTCATTTGCGCCTACTCCCACGCTATATCTTCCATACTTACATTTGTAACACTTCTCTTGGTACACCCATGCCCCAACGATCTCTGAATTTCGGACGATCCTGGCTCGCAGGTCCATCGAAGAAATGAATAGCAGCCCGTCATACGGGATACCACCGTACAGGAATGACGTGGTGATTTTTGAGAAACGAATATGTCTGTTCACCCTGTAGCATTATACTACAGAAGAATTTTCGAATCGTTTTATTTGCGTTGAAAATAATTATAGAAAAAAAGATCGTATAAGAAGGGGCTGATCGTCGTTTCCTAAATCCTATTAAAATTCTCGGTTAAATTGGCTTATGGCGTTCGTGGGGGCCGATGCACATTCGACGTTCGATCATTTATCGACGACGTCACAAAGCCGATCGTCTTTTATTTTCCCCGTTTGTCAATCTCTCAGTCGCAGCAGCTCACAGTGGTAGAGAGATGCTCGTTTGTTTCGGCTTTCGATGCGATTTCGTTTCCTGCTTTTTGCGAACGAACGCCCCTCGCTTGTTCGCCTGGCCAATAATTGAATATCGGAGGGTTACAAAAAAATTCTGTAGGTGTATTCGGATACAGGTATATATACGTAGGTATATATTCAGTATACATTCGTATACATAAATACGGATATACGAGTGGGGGAAAAATCGATATTTTAATTGGACAAAATAATTGGAACGTGGACGAACCGAAGATTGTAATCTAGTCTCTTTGTGTGCCCCGTTTTCACGTCAGTAGATCCCCACTCCCCTATTCGTTTATGTGTATTTGTTCTAAATACGAATGCGTATTCCACATAATGTTCGATAATTTCATAATGTTTTCAGTTAATTAAATTTAATTTTCTCTAAGCGGCTTTCGAGCGTTATTCATCCGTCGACTGGAATTTAATTGACCGTTTAACGCATCGCACCCGTACCATTAAACGGGCAATATATCTCCAGGGAATTTGTAATTAGAATTTAGTCGGAAAACCGCTACCGAGACAAGCTTACAACATCAAAAACCAAAGAAAATCCTCAAATAATTGGCTTAATATTCAAATAAGATATACAGCTACGTCAAACTCCCCACCGTCCAGCTTAAAACCTCCGAAATATTTACTCGTCAACATTTTTGGCATCGAAAACATGAGAAAAAAGCAATACATAGAAATCGTTGAATCTGCGTTCCTGATTCTTCAGCTTCGGGTCGCATGCCGATCGCGAAATTTCACGTCTTCAAAAATGATCGAATTGCTCGTTTCCCGGTAACAGTATAACCTCCGATGAGGACCACGTCGAGGGAGTTAACGACGAATCTAGTTAGCGAGATACTTATGGAAAAAGAGCACGCGAGCAAGTCGACAAAAGGTTTGTCGAAGAAGGTGGTAAAGGGAGCCGAGAAGGCGGAGAACATGCGTCGCCGCTGTAGCCTTATAGTCGCGCGAGCATTCGTGGCCAATTATCGAGATACACAAATATTTTCGGTCCGATTTCACCCCACATGAAACGAAGCGTCCCAAAAGATTTGAAAAGGGTCCCCAAGCGCTTCAGTCGACACCTACACACGTGCTCGCCATCCGCTGGTTAAGCGACGATGGCGTCTCAGAACCTCCAGGTCCTCCGTATTTCGAAGACGAAAAATCTTTTACTTCGTTTAACCGCTTCTCTCTTTCTCTCTCCCTCCAAGTCCTCGTCTCTTTTTTTTTTCACCCTAGTGGTTTTGTGGTTCTCTAATAGTTCATTTGTTTCGAGTATGCGGTTACCGCTTCCGGTCTTAAAGCTACTGAGAAACATAGCGGGCAGTAATTAGCCCTCGAGGTTGCACGTAGAGATCGGGCTTCCGTTTTGGGCTAGACTACTAGACGACGATATAACGCTCGACGCTGCGGGTGTCGCGTTAAAATTGACCTGTACGCGAATATTTACATCACTAATACTAAACGCTATATAGGTACGGAAATTGGATAGGTTAACATATTCCCGATCCCCTAATTGGCTCGTATTAATCACTCATAACGCGTCTTGAGCGGTATAATTAGAAAGGTTAATAGTTTCTCCATTTTTTTCTCTTCTTCCTCGACGAAATACGATATTCTCTTTTCACACGAAAATTTCACATAATTATACACACATATTTATCTACTGCGGATATTTCTTACACGATGGACAGTATGCTACACTATTAACGTCCGCAACCTATCTCGAAAGTCTCTGAATTTGTTTAACAAGATTCAAACCGTATATGTGTATTTGAACCTGGCATAGAAAGCTGACTGGTACTTTCGTCGAGAATTTTGCCCTCGTAACGTGCGGGTAATGAAACGGGGCCGAATCTCGATAAATAAACTCGAGTCTCAATTAATTCGCGATCGTAAAGCCACGAGGCTGCAGGTTATGCGGGTATTATAGGTTGGGCTATTCCTACGCCAAGGTAGTAATTTTCCAGGCATTTAGTGGCTGGTCTGGTCGGTTTAATACCGTAATCCAGGGCGACTCGGGGAGCGATCGAAACAGGCGATAAATTATTTGCTCGTCTTAAAAAGGGCGAAAAAATGAGTCGAGTTACGCAGGAAGTTGTACTAAGTGCGACACCTTCAACACGTCCATTTGGTTTCGGTCTCGTCCTGAAACGGCGTTTAAAAACTTCCAAAGCTCCGTCTTTTCCTTCTTCTTCTTCTTCGTCTCGGCTCTTCAAGAGAAATTAATGATTTCCCGAAGTGCTCGAGCCGCGTGAAAATCTGGAGTTCTTCAACGACGAACAGAAGTACCGACTTCTCTTCGGCGCGGTGTAAACGTTGAAAAGATAAAGTGGTCGTCCCGAGTTGTAAACGGCATTGTTTCACTGTTTGTTTCCCTCCGTCTGACTGACTTTTCAAATTAATGACTCAAACAACGATCGTATAATATCTCTGGCTCCCACTCGCGTCTGTTATAATCAAGTTAATTATCGTCTCATAGAATATGACGAGTACCGTACTGCTGCCGGTCTTACACGGAAAGAAAGTGAGCATATATCGTGCAAACGCAAGTTAATGGTCAGCGTTTGAACGCTACCTCAATTACTTCCATGTCATTATATTAAACTTTTTATACATTCCAGTAAAGTTAACTCGATACTTTATTGAAGCAATATACGTCACTGTGGTCATAACGAAAATATCGTATGGTTATCATTACAAATATAGTTGTAAATTTTCCATCAACTCATTTACCACGTACATATTTTATGCAATAAAATTTTAATATCGTATATAACGAGCGTCTATCACGTCACTACTAATTTCAAACTATCTCTACGATCGAAACTACGATAAATTTTCTCGTGAAAATGTATCTACGTAGTACATCTGTATCCGTAGGTATACACATAGTTACGGGTTCGTTTGGCAAAAATTTTCGAAATATTCTTAACAACCGAATTTATGTTAGGTACTCTCTTAATCATTTTTAAATAGCAAGCTGTCTAGCAGCCGGTAGCATCGAGCAAAGCAGACACTGAGATCGTTTCATTCGTTTGCTCATGGCCGGTGGTTCTATTTGAGTTTTAGACCTACAAAGAATCCTCGGCACTTCGGGGTAGATATGTAAGTGCTCCCCTTAACTCACTGCAGGCACTAAGTTTAGCCGCGTCTTAGAGATGAATGGGAATCGCTCGCGGCTTAACCTCGACTCTGCGTTTTTCTCTCATTTCAGACCAAGATCAGACACACAAGGCGTTTAACATCTGAGCTATTCAACGTCCAGATTTCGAGGCTTGATTTAATGAAAACGAGAAAAAAAAAAAATAACTAAAAGAACCCAAATGAAATGGAGGCAACGCATAGGTAAGTATAATCTTCACAAGATAAGAGAAACTATTTCATCGTGTCACTCCCTTAATTACGTATTCATATTTTTCCGTCGCTAAACTTGAGAATAAAGTGGGTGTGAATTCGGGACTATATTTCCGCGAATAGTGACTAAACTTCTGTATGTGTCTTCGAGAAAGGAGGATGAGGAGACGAAGGGAGCGAAGGAAAGACGCAGAGATTACGCATAAACAGGAGCAGTTAAAGCCGTCTTTAACGACAGGAAGTGTTAGTTGAGAAGAACATGTGTTTCAGGGGTTCGCGCGCATTCGTAATCAATGCTATTAAGTATAAATATATGTACGTATGCATAAATTTATATGTATATACAGCGACGTATACTTATAATATAGTTTTACACGAAGAGAGTAGCTCGTGTGTATTCTGAAGTAGGAACGTGTGCTTTAACCGTTTCGGTTATTATTTTCGCTTTGATTACGGTTACCGTGTTGCGGTAATGGAAGTAGGCTAAGACTTTTCCAGTTTCGATTTAGTTTAAGGGAATTTTTTTCGACCCGTTTCGTCTACTCGGGTTTCACGTCCCTGTATCAACCAATCTACAGAACGATCGTATAATCTTGGTGGGTTACAGCAATTTATATTTCGCCAGACACCCTTAGCCGCACGAGACTGCAAACAGAGCAACTAGGCGAGCCAAAAGAAGGAAAACCCAACGCGACATTTGTTTTTTAAAGTCTGTATTGCTTACAAATGTCGCGCGGTGTAAAAAAGCGAAGAGCTTGGTCCTAATGAGTCTGGTTGTTAAAAGATTTCTCTCTTTTCATTTTTTTACTTTCATTTTTATCCGTTCTTCTTTTTCTTTTCCTTTTTTTTCTACCCTTCCATTAAGCTGACGAACATTGTAGTATAGGTACGTGAAATTTTGATGTTCCCGTGCATTCGTACGAAAAAAATTCTCATTGTCATCTACACCCTCGAATGACAATTTTTTATTTAATTATTTTATTACCGATTCCTACTTCATATGCGAAATTTATCGGAGGTTGAAAATCGTGAGTCGGTTGATAAACAAAATGAATTATCGTTCATCTAGACCGACGACATGTGCTCTACGTTGGAAATTGTCATTTCGATAAGCAGCGCGGTTGATCTCCGTTAAACAGGGATAAAACTAAAACAAGAGTCTGAAGTCGTGCTCACAAAGAGCGTGAGATATTAATCCTCCTTCACGTGACAAGAGTGGCACCACTAATAGACCGGGCGATGCTCATCTGTTTAACTCCTAGTGTAAAAAAGAAGGATAGAAATAAGGAGAGAAAGATGGAGAAAGGGCGAGAGAGAGAGGAGAGTCGAATGAAAAAAGGAAAGAGAAAGAATCCAGGGGGATGCCGGGAGCGCGCCGCATACCTCTTAATTGGAACGCTTTGCTAAGCTCCAGCTAAGCGATTTGGGCGGATTTCGAAGGAAATGGGCGTTTAAGTGTACGTTAGAGCTATTTACAACACTCGAAATTATTACCGAAGACTTTCTTACGCGCCCGGTTAGCCACTGTGCTCGACTAATGGCTCGAACATTGGATAGTATATTGTCGACGTATTATCACCTCAATTGTGCGAAACATTGCTCAATTAATAAGAAGACAGCGGCTCTGTCAGTGAAATCCGTGAGGAGAAAAAAATAAATAAAAAAAACTGATCATGTAGTAATAGAAGGAAGAGATTTAATCACGATCAGTTATAATTCGTCAATAATATGATGCGATTGCGCTGTATTCTCAAATTATTGGTCATAATATGCTGATGAATATTTTTCACCTTGGTATAAAAATTGTGAAGCTTACTCTCAGCCCTGGACCCGGGATAAAATATTATGCCGGATGTTATATTTTTGATTCCCAGTCGTGTCAATTTTTTTGTGACTGTGAAATGGACTTGACAGGTAGGTATTATATATACCTAGAAATATTTATTATGTACGTTCAAAGGACATCTCGCTAATTACATAAGAGACGGGAGTCAGAGTGTACAGTAACCGGAAGATGACATATTATTATGGGACACGTTGGAGCAAAGGGCTCGCGTTTCATGTGTGACAATTTTTAATCCATATAGGCTTATAAATCACCCCGAGCTTTCGTATTCCTTAATTTACTAATGATTCATTAGCGTTAGTTAATAGCATTCGGTATTACACCGAGGCAAAACATATTTCTCTCATTACCGCGCGACGCTCTTATATAACCGAGCCTCGTTTATACATACCTATAACGTGAAACGGTATACCTATATTCCCCATAGAGTTGAGGCTAAATTCCGGTTCGCATACCGGTGTCACGTTTAGAAGTGAATGATATGTAATTTATAACACCACAACACCAAACACCAAAAACCCCGGCAAACTATGAGCCGTGGTGGATGGACGAGGCACCCAAGCCTAAGTATAAGGGGCAGTAATGGAGGTCGGAGGGAGAACCGCTTGAATATCGAACACATGTTTCACTTCCCCTATATATAAGCGGCTCTTCTCGCCCCAAAAATAGACTCCGCAATGAAAGCGGAGTACGTCAAAAGCTCCCTATACCGACGTAGTATACGTATAACGAAAGTTGTGCGGAGCGGCGAGCTCAGCAGGATTTGTTTCTCTAGGTTTATAATATATATACACATTACCGCTATCTCGGAACGTGTGCGTGGGATCTGTTTGGTGTTTTCGTGTTTTCATATGACGGGGTTACGGCCGGGTCGGAGGCGGAGGCGCTAAACGATATCTTCTATTAAGAGGAACGCGCCGCGCCTGCTGTCGCCTTAATTGACCGGGCGGTTGCACGCTTCGATGTCTATCCCCTGACTCGGATGGTGGAATGTTGACTTTTTTATATCATAGTCCCTAGCGCAACGAGCGACTGACGGCTGTAACGAACCGAACTGACTGGATGACCCATCCATGGAATTACACTAACGCATTTCCTGGAGCCAAAAAGTAACCCTTGTTATCGTCAATTACTATCACGAAGTAGTCACTGTGCTGCCATAGCCTGGGTCCATAATTTAGTGACCTGCGATAGCCGATTGAATAGTTTCTATCGGACATCGACAGCTTTCGGTTATCTCATTTGGCTTATGAAACTACCGAAACGCGATAGGGAAAATCGTTATTTCATATTGCGGCGTAGTTTTGCGGTGTTTTTAGCGAAGAGGAAAGATGCCCGTGACTGTAGGTCGTTTTTGATAAAGTGTCTTGAGAGGAGAGAAAAGGAACGCGCCTTTGGACCAGTGGGCAAAATTGTTAGCGATTGTTGATCTCAAGTGCCTGTGGCCCTTTGTCGTGCGGTCGCAGCTGCGAGGTTTTTGGGATGCTTAAATCGCAATTATAGTACAGCCGCTCCGAGGAACTCGAGAGAATATATTTTCTGCCGTTTCGACCAAAAACTGATCCTTCATCGGGGACAATAGCTGCTCGAACACCAGCCCCTAAAATTGCAGTATTGTAGGAGGCGTGAGGTCCTTCAAACACCGAGTGTCACTTTCCAAGCCATTCATTCCCTCATACCTCGAAGAATGCTCCGGTAGATACTACCGACTTTGGAGTGTATATTACACTGTCGGAGTCCGGTTGTAAAAGATACCTATATCCTATCCATTGGCAAATTCATTGTTGGCTTATTTCATGGACACAATTCAAAGTTGTTTAAATCCTCTTCAGCCCCAAGGATGTGGTTCGAGTATCGTTCGCCCTGGAGTGGACCCGATTGTTCACTGTTTCAAAAGGCCTGAAATCGAACTCCTAGATGTTAGGTGCCTTCGTAGGTAAACCTACCCTGGAAGGTCGTACCTTGCAATTTGCAAACCCCGTCGCGAGGCTTCATATATTATCCGCCTGTAGAGAGAAAGAGATAAGTAAATGGTACCTAGAAGAAGTTAGAAATTCGATTTCCGAGATTTTGAACCTGGAAATTTTTCTACTTGAAAAATATTCGAATCGAATTTGTCGCTCGAGAGGGACCGTTCCTGTTCGCTCGTACCTGAAGCATAGGGCGAGTAAATTCTTCTCGTTTTGTTTGTATTTACATGTCGTGGTTCTCGAGTGTAGCTTCTAGCTAATAAAAACTAATTTATCCCCATAAAAATCGCCTCAATGAGTCAAATTAAGGTACCTATAAATATAAATTATACTCGGGGTGTCCCCGCTGAAAGTGATATAGAGTTTTGTAATGGTGTCCAACACTCCAACACCTGGCCCGTAGGTCTTTGTGCACCGCGCGGGCCTAAACAGGACCAAAGCTCTTGGGCCTCTATGGGAGGACCCCATAAACTCACGGGTATTCAACTAAATGGTCCTAAAATACTTCCCAGATCGAGCCAAGGAAATCTCATGAGTGTATTCACCGCTCTTTGGGCTTCCCATAAACCAACACCGATGCGTACTGGTGTGTCATTGTGTCTATTTAAAAAGGGGGTAAAGGCGCGTGTAACGGCATGGGTGGGTAGAGAATAAAAATTCAGATTAGGATTAATATCCCGTCGAACTCGATTCGGGATTTTTCTTAATTTAACGTCGACGGTATAATTTTCTTATTTATTGTTAAGAATTCATAAATTATATTTTATTACGATACTAATTTCTGGAATTATATCCCTTTGTTCATCCCTACGAAAAATATATTAACGTCCAAGCTGTAGCTGGTAAGGTTTCTTTGAATTAACGAAGGTAGAGGGCTGATTTTCTTCTTTCCTCTCTTCTCTACCGAGGGCCATTAAAAAATTCATGTATATTATGTACCACGAAATGAAACTACAAGACAACCGAGGCTATTTTTATGACTGAGATATGACAGATCGCACCATTAGCAAGTTAGTCGAAGTACCTATTTCATGTCAGGACCAAAAGTATAACTCGTGTGCGCGCGCTCGGGCTTCTTGTTAATTCGATGCAAATATTTCTGGGTTAATTTAGGGATTCCCCATTGTATAAAGATTAAAGGAGCGGTATCGAGCTGTGTTGGTGGTCGTCCTCGTAACTCAGTGGCTGCGTGCCGCTCGTCGCGAAGAAAGTGCTTATCCGCATAAACCAGATCACCGGTACTGATTAGATCACTTGTACCGTGCCCAGCGTACCCTTCCCTCGGTGGGATTAGACTGCATTATATTCAATAAAAAATCATCTTTATCGATGATAAGAACGAAGCTGTATCGATAAATAAAAATGAAAAAAACGAAAAAAAAAGGAAAAAACAGATAAAATATAATGGCTGAATAAATCATAGGCGACATTCACAGAGGCAGAAAAATGTCGGGTATTATTCGAGGTGTTCCATTGAATTCTGGGACCCGTGCCCAAGCTGGTACAGCTGCCCTCGAAAATTCATGTTGTGAGGCCCACGCCAGTCTAAAAATGACTTTCGAAGACTCGGACCCTAGCATTTTCGTAGTTTTTGGACGGATTGTAGCACCAGATTCTAGTCTGAGTTAGTAGCGAGACTCTGGATCAGAAGAGGATTTTTATTTGAAAGAAAAGGAGCCAACGATAAGTACATATCTATCACTGGAAATGATCACGAAAAATTTTGAAATAAGGTGAAACGTAGTCGAAGAAAATTGATGCTCGTCTGTAGTGAAACCTTCTCGAAGAGGCTGTACCTATACTTTTGAAGTCGAGGTGTGACTATGTTTGAATACTCTGTTGATTGGACCATAAACGTGTCTCTTGTACACAAACGCTTTTTTCTTCCATTTCTTTTTTTCTTCACGTCATATTCCCTCTGTCTGGTCTTACAGGGCCCTCGAAGGGCCACACGAGGAGTTTGATTGGTATACCTCGGACTATAATTCACCATGAATATGCAAGGAATGGTTCTCTGCCATTGTACACCGTCGCGATGTAACTGCAACATGACATCCAAAATTTGGGTCCAAAATATTTCCACACAAATTTTCCTCTTTCCTCATATCATCCAGAGGTATTCCTCGAACTTCCGGTCTCGTCATTTTCGGCAAGAATCTCATCTCCGTTCAACCAAATTGTCGAATAAAAAAACGTGTACTCGGTCTGACAAGCCGTCCGAGGCTGGTGAGGCTGGGTACGTTTATCGCAGCGATGATACAGTGCAATTAAGGATCGCGCCGAGAGTTGCCTAGCCTTCTATTCAGCCGCGAGATAATTTGGAGTCATTGTACGATGATCGCATGCCAAAGAGTACAACAAGTCACACGTCGGCTGCATCGCAGAAGAGACGAATAGTAGGTAGTTCACCGTGCATCAACCACGAGCGAGGTTGAAGTTGGCTGCGTCAGTTCGACTCTGCGCTGGTCCAGCGCTTCGCGTACCACGACTGAATGCGCTCCAGACTCCGTGGTTCTCGGAACCCCAACAATCCGGGCTAATGGGTGGTCTCCGTCCTCCTGCAGCTTCGTCGTGGTACAGCCCGGTGCGTGGGGTCTTTGCTAAGCTTGGCCATACCTCGTGCTCTAGGTAAGTATAAACTCCACTATCCGCTGGATAATTCCCTGATCGTGAGTCGCGGTAACCATGCCTCCGCAGAAGGCGCGAACACAGTGCAGCTAACCATTACCGCAAGCTTCGTGAACATTGCGAGATAGATTCCTGAGTCCTGAACCTAGATCACTGTCAAGGAACACTGTGGCATTAAAGGAAGAAGAATGATGAAGAAGTTTGCACGAGAGACTGATAATTGCGATAAAAAAATACGGTTCCAGTAGTTCCCGATTACCTGGACCTGGAATAACGGTTCGAGAATGATCGAAATCCGAACGAACTGGAAAGGCTTAGTTTTCAGTAGATCCTGCAGGTATGCGGGTCGGAGTTTCTGGCGTCATACTGCACCTTTACACGTGTCTCGCCCACGCTTATAACAATTTCTAGATGAGTTAGTGGTCCTGGACAACTCGCGGCTGGTCAAGCGAACCTCGCGATATACGTAGACGCATAATGGGGAAGAGAGACACGCACCGTATGTACGCTGATACGGTGAATGTTAGGGCCGATGTGTGAGGGAGAGAGGAAGATATGCGTTTAGGTATATATGGATACACACACGGCGGAGCTGAAGATATCCTTTGATATTCAGGAAGAGAAAATAAGACCGCTAAGAAGCGACCATTTATAACGGCCCACTAATTTGTAATATATTTACCCGTCCGGTCGGTACCAACAACGAAGACCAGAGTCCATTAGGCTCCCCGTCAAAGTTACGCCGTATTGATTCCGAGCCGAGTCTCTGGATTTATGAATTGCCCAAATAATTTATTAAGCGTAATTTTCAATGGGACCCAAATTGAATCTGATTTAAGTACAATGCGGCATTGTCGGGGACGCGGGTATAGAATGGGCCTTGATTCTAAAACGTGGGCCTGAGAGGTGCTAACTCGTTGACTGCGACCGCCCATAAGGACCCGCAGGAATCTGGGCGTGACGTCAGCACTATCGAACATCAAATGCATTTTGATTGGACGAAACAGACTGACGATCCTTAATGAGCTAATGATCTCCTTGTCCTATTTAATCACTTTTATAGCCTTGACATCAGCCTTGTCAAAAAATATATATCTCCCCTTATGTTTCATACGGACATACGTATGTCAATGACATTTCTTTTAGGAGTAGAAAGATTCTGCTCCCGATCGGTTTCACCAATTTAAATATACCATGTCTTCTGTACTATCCGAATTAGGGTTTGAAAGCTTGTGTAAAGTAATCGGACCGGTAATATATCAAATAGTCATCAAAACTATAAAGGGGTGTAGGATAATGACGTCCGCATTCACCTATACCAGTGTACCGCTTCACCTTTATTCTTTATATTTAGGGGAGCGAGTGGCGAAGGGAAAGCGATTTCAGCCACGAATCATGTTCCTATGTCTGTCCCACTTTTAATTTTCGTGTAACTGTGATACAGCATGTCTGATTAATTTTCGACTATCCTCGTGACTCATCGAATAACTAACTCAGGCCACGCACCCCTTTCCGCGAGAAAGGTGGTTATATTAGCGAGGTATATCGCGGAGAGACAGACGTACTTGTTTTTTACGGTGTAATTTCCTACGCAAAGATAATCACGCTATCATTTTTCTTTCTTCTTTATGTTTTTTTTTTTTTTTTTTAATTCTATGTTAACGGTTTGGCACGCAATAGCATCGTCAAGAAGTAAAATGATTGGCAATCCCGTTGATTAAGTCGTTTCAATACCAACCCGGTGATTTTCTAATTAGTTCTTAATAAAAGGGTTCGCCTTCATTTCCTTTACCGTATGCAGTATATAATAACTGTATCGTAGAATTTTGTAGATCTCTTTTTTCTCTTCTAAGGATACGATAGAGGCAATCTTACTTCTTCGACGTCGACGGTGCCGAGCATTATTTCACCATTAAAACTAATTGTAAATCTGGTTTTCGAGGAACAAATAATAATTCGTTCCAAGTTTAACGAAGTTAATCTCTCCAGAGAACGGATGACTGACTATCAAGTCGTACCTTTATTCGAACGATTTCAATTTTAAGCCCGGAAATGTCGAGACAAAGGAGAAAGGAAAAAAATCGAAATACCTGCAGCACGTTAGTGGTCGTTCATTTGTTTCTATCGCCATTATATACACGTACCTATATACCTCGTGCAGCTTCTTCTACGTGTGTGTACGCGCACGTGTATGTGTATGTGTGGACAACCGACAATGAGAGGCAGAGAGGGTAGAGGGAGATGAGTGGAGGGAGATTCTACGTGCCGTATAGCAGGAACAATGGTCCCTCTTTTTTCAGCACCACCCCGTAGATAAATCCTACCAGGGTTTTCAACCATTACAAGATCGTTGCTTAGATAAAAGGCGAGTCTCTTCTGCGGTGACTTCTGAAGCCCCTCAATCAGGTCGGAACCAACTGACTCTTGGCCTGTCGATCGGTATGGAAGCAGGTCAGCTCATTGTGCTCTGGCGACAAGCCGAGAAGAAAAATAACGGCAAACGATTCTTGAAAAAGGATCCTAAACTAATTATGGGTTAGCTGCAGGTCCTTGCGATATTGTTCCGACCGTGTCAAACCTTTGTTTTCAAGATCCTGAGGGATCTTAGGTAAAGATATGTATTTTCACGGGGCGTACCCCGGATTGTGTAAGCAAGAATATTGCAACGACTGCCCCAGCGTTCGATAACAAACAGCTGATATTTATTATTTATCTCCGCTAAACTAATTTAAATTTTCTATTTTTGATAGCCGAGCAAGAAGTGTTACAACGGCGTGCGATAATCTTATCTCCTTCGGGAGACCGACAAATATCGTCAAACTCGGCACGTGCGGCTGAAATTTTTTCAACCTTCAGATAATACCGTTCTCAGTTCAGTATTAAAATTAATCGAATTTTCATCGACTCAGTTTCACTGAAACTATTCGTTTATCAAAATTTGCCAAAGGTATATTCTAACAAATTCATCAGATTTTTTTCACCTTTTTCTAATTTTACGAGAACGAACTGTCGTTAACATATTACCCTGAAAAACGTATTTTCCCATATTGATCCGGGCCTATCCTGTTGATTAATTATATGTGATACTCCAACGAAATGCTCCTTTGCTCGTCAGTAAAAAGTAACCAGTAATATGATTAGTCGATCGTTTAAGCTTTGCTCGCGCATTCTTGATTATTTAATTAAGTATAAGTGACAAAGATAACAGCACGTAGATACAGGGTGCTCGAGTAATTTCTAAGCGTTACACTTTTAATCAGAGCTCCACGCAAGACTGGCCAACCGTAAACCTGACACAATGGACATGGATTAAACGGGAATAGCATTTAGGGCGTAAATGTATAGCGCCCTATACACGTCAAATCGTGAGATGGACCTACTATACCGTTGTATTTCATTCTGTTTAAGTAGTTCTAACCGTTGACAGAGTCGCATCTGTGAATTAGATTGAATTCGAATTGATTCAGAACTAGGTATGTGAGAAGCGACTGCAGCGCGATAAATTCGTCCCATTGAAACAGCTGCGATTAGATAGAATTTCAATTTTCCTTATCCAGTGAAACCTTCTCGATATCTAGCTTTTAATTAGTCGGGCATTGATTCACGCGCTGTATAGGTATAGTATTCATTTAACATTTTCTCGCGACCTCCCAATTATGACAATTAGCTCTCTAGCGGTACCTGCAATATAATACGTGCATAGTTTCGTGATAATGCTTCTGGATGGTTTAATTAATCGCGATAAGATATATTCACGGGAGATCAATGAAAGGATTGCGATATTCATCGCGTGTGAGCAATTGAAATAAATGATAAATAATTTCTGCTAATCAAATGCGTATAATAATCATTAAGAAATTCATGCAGACCACTGTGTACATCTGTGGGCTTATTTAGGCTTGATTAAGCAGGAAAACAAAATGTGAGTATTAATTAAGATCCGAATGACACAGAGCGTGGGGCAGATAACTTCGAATAATCTAATTAACACTTCTAGGATAAGCAATAACGTATATGTAACGTATCTTATACAGTGACTGACATTTTATGTCTACTCATGACTCTTCGTGCCCTGTTGACATCTCATTCTGATGTAATTCTCGGTGATTTGAAATTGAAAATAACTAGTTAACTCTTCACCCTCCCCTCCTGAGAATAAAATAAGAAAAGATAAAAGATCATTCCATTAAAAAATCGTACGTAAATAATATAATATTACGTACGTAATATTTCATATCGTATCGAGCTTGTATAATTAAGCAAAAGATATGACTCTATGACCCGATCAGTACAACCCTTCGATGAGGTCACCCATGTTAGTAAGTAAGCGTTTAAGTTGTATTACACTGACGCGGACGTGTGGAAAACTCTAGATTTTTTTCATCGATTTTCTTTCAGAGAGACAGTTTTAACTTATGAACACAATGGAGGCATTCATGAACTTATCGGGTTACTGCGAGAGTGCTCAATCGTCGTAACGTACGTACAGCTCTATTCTCGTTCTGCATTCGAACATACTACGAGTCGAAATACTAATTTACATGCTTTTAATTATCCAACTTGTAAATTACGCTACAATATCATTGATTGTTAATTATATTCTCATGTTTAATTCGCGACTGATGAAACTCAGAGCTTTTTACTCTGTCTCGTCAGTGAAAAAATCACCTTCTTCAATCTTGGATATCGTTTTTTTATTGCAGCAGTTGAGCGAATTTCAGACACTTTCTCGGTGCATATTTCTGCAGAAAATTGATAAGGTGATTAATGTAAGAGAATCAGTCTTGTCAGAGAAGCTGTAAATAAATACATCGTTGAAGAACCGGAGATAGAAATATAGTTCAAAAAGCCAAGCAGTCTCGGGATCAGTGGAGTCGTAAATGTAATCTTTTCGAATCTTATCGACAAATCTTCGGTCTAATCCAAGCGAAAGATCGGTATCTCGTATAACGAACATAGCGTAATGAATGCACCCGGCAATTAGCGATTTTTCGGCACTTTGACCAAAACTACAAGCTGACCAAAAACTGGCCGAAAATATCTACCCGATAATATATTTCGCCGCTTGCAGACGGTCAAATTTCTAGCTAACCCACGCGGACGCCAGGGCGTGGTACAGAAACAGATGAGCGACGCGAATCTCTTTTGTTTTTTTGACTTTTGGGTCCAGGACCCCAGAACGTCACGCCCTTTTTCCGGATCGTCTCAGTTTTGAAAAGTGGGTAGGTAATTTGCATCAAGGCGAAACGTCAGTAGTTCTTCGTCTATTTATGGTCCATAAGCTTCGAGCAGCTCTTATCTCCTCTAGCTCGCACCAGCATCAACTACTGAAAAAAATCACTAATATTAGAAATGACCACATATATCATAATATGTTTGTGCATTCACGCATCGTTTATTAAATCACGATCTATTGACTCGTACTCAGATCGACACCTATGCAAATCATTAATGAATCGATACGTGATTTCGAGGACCTCGTTTGTCGACGAGTAGTGATATTATAAGAGGAAAAGTGAAGTTGAAAAATTTTCAAACAGTAGGAACAGGTAGTGTAGCGAATCGGTATTATCGCTTGAACGGGTGAAAAAATCTGATTACGTGTTTTCAACGATCAGTAAGAAGATTTGTTGTCCTTACATTAGTACGTGAATACCGGATACATAATTTCAAGCTTAAGTCACTGTCAGCTCGTGCGGAGGTGAAGTATATGACGTTCCTTTAGCAATGCTACCTGAGACTCGCGTCCGGAATCTTGAATCTTGATTCTTAAATGCGGAATCCAGCCTCGTGGGTGCCATACGAGTCGGAGAACACACGGGCTCGCAAATTGAATCGCTTGTCTTTCGCGCCAGCGTTGCGAATCCATTTGTACACGCGGAAAGCGAGAACAATCAAATACCGAGAATACAGATAATATTTAGTCGCGGTGTTACGTGTTTAGAAAAAATCGAATCATTATCCTTGACACATATGTTTGAAAAATATTTTGAAACAATGCCAGTTAGTGGAACGAGTTAACAACAACGATTTAACGACGTGGTGTTGACCGTGTTGAAGAAACTCTGATTAAAAAATAATCAGTTGTCTGTATATGCTTATATACACATATGTAATTTGAGAAATAAGAGAAGACTAAGCGGTATGACGTGCACGGTCGGAGAATACTCGCGATAATTCTTTGATAAGAGGAAGTAATTAGTCACTGCCAATTAACTGCTGCTCAAACGGAAAAAAAAACACACACCGAGACAGAATTTGCTGTTTAGTCATAATAATTAAAACAATATTAGGAACAAAGGCAATTAGATTAGCTTTGATTCAACGTTACGCACACTTTATACACATAGATACGAGTATATTTAATTATTTTCAGCAATAGTACATATTCATTGATATTGAACGTCATCGGAATGATGAAATGCGCTGGGCTGGGTGGGGTCCATTTATCTTCTGCACTAAACTTTCAAAATTTAATAGCTACTTCAAAATGTTTGGATATCGTTGTTAGTGGATTCATTCGTAATCGCTTTAAAAAGTTAGAAATTCTCAATGGAAATGAACGACTCTGTAAGTGGTGAATAGTTGGAAGCTGATATTTCGAAATTCATACAGCAAAATATGGATTATCGTAAGTGTCATTCCGGGAGTGATATGTCAATCAATCACATAATATCATAATTATAATTATGCCACTATCTCATGAGCTGGTATTTATTAAAACAAATGAAACTCAATTAAAATAATTTACTTATCATTTTACTCGTACTAATTAATGATGTCAGACCATATAGTCCCTCAAGTTACGAGAATTTGTTAATATTTCTAATCTATATTGAATTAATAAGAATGCAATTGTATTCAACTACTGAAGTCTCTCAGATTTTCACTATACGTTCAATAATTATGTAATACATCATTGGGCAAAGTTCTGCATCAATTATTGGGTGTTCTTTATCGAAAAAACAAATCATCGTTACTTTCATTATTTATACTATTGCTTTTATCATCGTAATGAAAATAGACTCTCAGGTAGTTGGAGTTGCAATCAAACCGAGTTCGGCGATGCTGAGCATGAGTGAGATTGAGCAACGTCTTCTCGCTCACTGAATTGACTACCAAATTCAAATAGACAAATATGGGATATCTGTGAGGGATAATTGAGATGATTATATAGTTATCAGAGTGAGGGGTGTCAACGAGTTGAGTCGAGTTCTCCAATTTATGTGTTTGTAAATATTTGCAGAAAGCGATAAACGGAATGACGTACGAATCCGTTACCACACATGATTTTCGCTTTTTATTTTTTTTTACTTCATATACATCTCGGCTTGAACCATGGCACTTACAATTAGTTGAAAACAAGATAAGTCACGAACACGGACGCATCGAGTCGAATCCAACGCTTAATCAACATAATTAATTCTCGCTCTCGTTGCTGGCAATTAAAATTATACGTTGATGATTTTAAAAAACACACTCCACATAATGCCTCTATGTCCACGTGTAATTTACTTACTTGCCTTATCAGTTTAATTATAGCAGCGATCATACGCGATAGCCAAGGAAACAAACGAACATAATGTATAAAACGCTTGCTAGCCCATACACGAACCGCATATACTACATATTCAGCATTGCATAATTATTAATTAGTTATTATGTATCAAGTGTTGAAATACGCCTCGGTAATCTTTCCACGAAACTCAGTCAAGTGTCAGCGAACCAAATCACGTGACTACTTAAAAAAATAAGTAGTCCATTTTTCAAGACTTTATCTGTATAAATATGCGGATCTTAAATATTTTGAAAATTTTCAATTCCCAGATAATCTCATTGTTCTTATTTGTTATTATCATCCTTTTATTTTTCGATAGCCCTATCTGCCTCGCGTATACGTATATCTATATACCTACAGGCGTAAACTTTATCGAGCATAGAATATTGGGGTATAATATGGCGCGTTTGCAATGCGCAACTTGGGTGTAGCTGGTGTTCCCCCACAGAATCATATCTCTCACGCTTCGCGAGTATTTCTATGGGGTGAGACGCCGTCTAATTTCCTGTCCTGAATTTCGAACGACCGTGAATTTGCACCCTTGAGTTGACGCTGACAAGGATGTTCGCGGGCGGGTGTCTGACCAATCGAATGTAAACCCGAAAAGTCAAACTTCTGCACAACAGTATTTACGGTTTGGCAAATATCTCGAGGCGAAAGATTTTCCTTTTGCCTTTTCTTTTTTTCTCTCGTTTCTTTCTTTCGAACATCGCGATTTTCACGCGGATGAGATCTTCGGGATGACTATGTAGGTCCAAAGAGCCAGTGACACCGGTGACTTTGTAATCCCGTACCTCCGTATAACCTAGTGACAAGTTTTGACAGCAGGTCCTTCTCATCTTGCGGGTTCTACTAAGCCAGGATTACCGGGTTCACAGTTATTCAGTTAACTAGTTGGCTGCAGGTTCTCTCTCAGACCCGAGACCGACTCAACTTAAGTACGGATTCCGGTAGGATTCAACTTCACTTGTTTCACATGCGTCCTTTGACGCGCACCAGCTTCTAAATCCAATTTACAAATCCGGTGGAACCGTTAGCTTGTTGTGAGATATACGTTTTCGGATTACCAGACAAAGTCGTCAAAAATTTAACGGCACGTAATCCTGTCTCATTCCTATCAATGAACAACGATGTTATATAAATATAATGCGATCGTGCATCGAACCGAAGAATATCATAGCCATACACTTCGTTGCAATATTTTTCGATGGACTAGATCACGTTTATTCATATAAGTTATGACCCTCTTTGTTCTTGATATCTTGCCACAAGATTCACCGTTAACTTGAAAGAAGATTTCATATTTACCGTTGTAAAACCCATTATTCGTTTCTCGCTATCGTATCTAGCGTACTATACGAATAGAAATAGTTCGACCTGCAGACTTTTGTGGGTACAGTTTTATAATTGCATATGGTATACCGATGTCAACGCGGGTTTGAACGATATTGGTCACAAGTTTCAACCATAATCTTACTTCGAGTTCAAAGAGGCGTAGAAAATGCCCGTAGAAAATCTATGGTGCGGAGCGTCTCGACCGTAACGATATAACATATTTGGGTTTATACGAGTCCCAGCACGGTCCATTATTCAGTTTCCTGTTACACAATACCCTCTTACGTGGGGTTCTATTATGTGATTGTTATGAATTTGCTATTAATAATAAATAAACAAACATAATGGGCTTCGTCGCGGCACGTTAACTTCGGGATGCATCTGGTTCTATTCCCTTTCGATCCTCCTGCGGGACGTCGCGTCGCAGGAAGACTTGTGGCAAACGGGATGAGAAGAGGAGAGATGGGAGATACAGGGGAGAATCCTGGTCCAACAATTATCATATAGAATTTCCTCGATTCCGATTGGAGAATAGCTGCACGCGAGGGTTGATTCTGATTGGTGAATCACTGCGGGGATAATAGGAGTTACAAATCATCCCTTTTATATGACATCTATTATCTCATTTGGTGGGGATACGATTCTTTCTTTATTCATGCTTCGTTCACCGGTGTCTTGGGTCAGAGTAACACACGTGAAAAAATCCAAACGGGCGAACCGCCATGATTTAATATTTGTAAATCATTTCTCATTCGGATATCAATACACCGCAACAATCGAATGGATGATCCGTTAAATGGACTGTATGCACTTTACGGTTTTCGAATCTTCCTATGATTGAGTTTTATTGCGGACCTTGAGGAGAAGATGTCAGACGGTGCGAATATCCAAGGCTCATGCTCTTATTATTTTGGAACAAGCCGTCTGAACTTTTACACGCAGGTATAAGGGTGAAACTGCACCCCCTAGCGTCGTTTGACATTTTCATTTGTTGTTTATACTCGGCGTGAAATATGGAAATCTCGGAGTACTCGCGTTCTAAATTTTGTCGCCTAAATTTGCCAAAGATCTGGTTGAAAAACAGTGAAATTCCTGAAGTCCTAAAGTCAAGTTTACACTGCAGGTAAAAAAATTGGAACTAGCCGATAGTCGGCAGCGTGGTTATCGCCTAATCCTGTTTGCAGCGTTAAGTCCACCAACCTCGAGTCCCGTACCTTGCGCTTGATGTTTTAGGATTAACAGGAAAAGACTTACGAGGCCGTTCATCGTTCCTCGCACGCCTACAACAGCGGGAATCTTTTGGTTTTTACCTCGAGGTGAATACCTGTGGAAAAAGGTGCAAGGGGTGCAAAGGGTGCGCATCTTAAACGAGATAATCCGAAAACATTTCGACCGAAAAGAAATCACCAAATCCCGAAACAAGTGGCGGTTGGTTGGTAAGCCGATGTGCTCACCGAGGAGCTCGGTACCTTGACTTTTGAAAACGGACTCAGCTGTGCCGGTAAATTCAAAATTCGAATTCTTCGTTGTGCAAATGCCTCATGGGCGTAACTCATTCTCTAGGCACCTGCGTTCGACTGTTACCGGTTACAACGAGGATATTTAGGAGTGCATTGTCCTGCTTAAACGACCAGTATTATTTCGCTAAACTGTAGGCGTGGTGACTTCGGGCACCCCGTTGTCCACGTCAAGAAATGGGATTACGGCAGAAGCCAGAGTACCCGGTACTAGACACTGGTTACCCGACCGAAGGGCATAGACGACGTTTGGCTGAGTTTTATTAATTTTATAAATAGCACGTGTGCTTTTGTATTATAGTGTTAAAGCTTGAAAATGTGATGACACATTTCCTCAATAAATTTTTTATCTTTCCACACGAAGTCGTAAAATCTAAATATCGCGGTCGACCCTTGGCGCCTGTATCGTCTAGGTTAATAATATTCAAGCCCTAAAGCTGGCTTATCAACCTTCGGTGTTCTTAAAATACAATCTCATCCCGATTGTAGGCCATGACATATTTCATAAGTGGGTACGGGGTCGAATGACCGTATATGTGTACACTTATCGCGGAATCGTATCGTTTTGTTTTTTGTTCGATGATTTCAACTGTACAAATATACAATATTCTTGACTAGAGTTCTAACGAAAGAAAAACACTCTCCTATGTGAATGAGCCTTATTTATCACACAGCCAGCGTCGCGATATGTTCTATCTTCGATGACACGTAATTGAGAATAGAGTTCGACGTGTAACTATCGGCACAAGGGTGACTCTTTAACGTGATCGTAATGGCCTTAAGCTTCGTAGACTTGTTCGAGTATATTAAGCGTCGTCAAAACCAGTTAGTGAGTTGGCAATCCAGTTAAGGTACAAAATGGTTGTCGTTTAGCGAGAATTAATGGTCCTAGGAGTACCCTGAGGCAGTATAATGGGGCAGATGCGCCGAGGGACCCTTCTAACCTCATTATATACACCTATCTGACTACACGGCCTATTATGCCCTTTTTGCAACGAAGTACATAAGAGCTTTCATATTTGGGAGTTTGAGCGCCGTTTAGTTTGGCGTTTCACGCTCTGCCAGCTACCCTCCTCCCTAAATTGACTCGGAGTTAGTTAAACGTTGGCTAAACTCTAGTCAACGCTTTTGTACGCTCTAGAGTCGACCATCTCTCTTCTTTTACCCCTCATTCTCTCTATTCGATTCACCGCCACCGTACGAGTATATAAATGGATACATATGTATTTGATTTACTCGACAGACACTTATAGGCGGTCCAGGTGACCCGGAGGACGATTTTCAATGGGTCGTCATTTAGTCCGCTTAATATGGCGGCACTAACCTGTTATAGTTCACGTTGAACTCTCGAGGTCTCCATATAGACCGAAGAGTCATATTTTCATCCGTTTTCCAGAGTTTTTAGAAATCTTAAGATTCTATTTGAGTCGAAAAGAAATCCGTTTCGGAGTTCTCTCGTTTTTTCTGTAGCGATGCAGAAGAATTAAGGGATGAGACAATGGGTCTGGTTCCTTCTCGTTGCCTCGTAGCTGTAGGGTGATTGTCGAAACAACCGAGATTTGTAATTTAAAAGGAAAAAGTAAAGGAGAAAAAAAGATGACGTTTCCCGTGGCTGTGTAACAGAGCGAAAATTGTAGCCTCTTTAGATTCGAATCTTTGGTAAGTGGTAATAATGCAGGAGTTTACGCGCGAAACTTTAATGCTCTTCACCGTTTTAAAAGCGTTCTTAATGTTTTTAACGTTTTTAATGTTTTTAACGCTGGTGCTACTCAATGTAGCGTTTAACATTATCTACGCACTGTGTCAGATTAAAACTTGTGTAATGGCCACTTCATCTTACGGTATAAATCTCTTTGAAAAAGCTTCTACATAAACTGGTAACAGATGATCAAAAAACTTACGGAATAAATTTCATCACCAAAAAACTTCGTCCACTGATTATTCGAATTTAATGAAGCTGATCGCACTATTACACAAGGCATTACATGCCTAGCAAGAATACTTGTAGTACTTTGGACAGAGGCTAGACCATTGGCTAACGGAACTTGGTCCGGCGACCATCTTGAATCTCCGATTCACCCCTTGCAGAAAGTTGGACGTCCGACATCTCCTCGGACCTTTGAACCTTTACTTATACTCGCCGACAGTTCTAACAAGATTTTGCTAAGCGGATTGAGTGCGGATTTAAATCTGAAATCGTGCTTTGCTCTTTTGATGCCTCTTGGGACTTGCTGTCGCCTACCACCGACTCCTCGGATTATTGTAAGCTTGAAATATTGCTGTGCCACCGTTACGAGAGCGGTGGTACAGTCGTGCCGATCACCCTCGTTGCATAATTCGACACCTAGGAAATAACAATGACCGGAAAAAATAGTTTTCGAGCTTTTATTCAATTTTCGATAGAATTCCAAAGTCCAACGTTCACGACTTTTGTATTATGACGATCGAGATGGCAGATTTCTTGGCTGTGCTGGTTTGTCAGAGATATCTGCTACAGGCACGAGTGTAAAACAAGGAATAATAATTGCCCGGGGTTATTCAATGCGAGATGGCGAGTAAACGAGGCGAGGAATCTTGGCGCTAGTCACGACTTCTCTTCGGTTTAAGAGCTATCTACGTGAGAAACAAAACTCTCGTGTGGTGTGTGCGGTTATATCAAAACAAAACTGCGCCGAGTTTCTATATAGGCGCAAACCACGGCAGAAACTTACGTCCGCGATATTATACTCTACATACTCTACGTATATAGGATGCAATGCCCACCGTGTGTCACGATTCCGACCTAAATCATAACTTCGCGAATATATTTTCCAATTTTTTACTCTTATATATTTCTGCTAGGTAGGTGTACCGGCCATTTCTTTCCTTTCTTCGTTTTATTTTCAGTTTTTCTTTTCGTTTTTCTTATTTTATTTTATTTTATTTTTTCTCGTCTTCCGAGTTCAGTTTGTTGCGTTTCATATACCCGCGTCGAAGCTCGGCGCCGCCGTTTGCCTGCACACGAGACCAAAGCATATTGCATCTTATGGTTCGGGCGAAGTTCCCCGAGCACGAGGATTGAGTCGTCAGTTGTTTTTGCTGTTCACCAGTTGTAAATCGTGGCGGAAGGCTGCGGAGGAGCACAGCTCGTGCGACTGTCTCTTGTTTTATGATCCACTTGCCCATTGGTCGAACCGGTATAGAATAAACGGACTTGCGCCCGATTCTTCAACGTTCTGAAGATTCGTGCTGAGAAACAATTGGCTATCTTTAGCGTGAAAATTGCTATACTTATACCAACCGCAACAGATATCAACAAGTATCGTCTATTCCCATCGAAATGTCTCAACATTTTTCCTGAAAGAAATTGTCTTCCCAGATCATCAAAGAACGCCGAAAACTATCCCGCACGCAAATAATCGAATAAATAGAAAAATCGGTATCCTTTGCTCTTCGAAGAATGACGAGCAAAATGTGTTCGCGAAAGCTCCGGTTAATTTGTGTTAAAATGTGAGCTCCCTGTTTGTTCCCGTTGTGTGCAATCTCGATCGGTACTTTTCTGCAATCGATTACGAGCGAGGTGTCGCTAAATAAAATATCCGATCGGCGTTTCCAATCAGCAATTTCTCAGGACGTATAAGAAATCGACGTTCCGATATTAATAACTCCCCTGGCACAGCACCCTCTCGGTCGCGGGTTTCCCCCAACCCAGTATACCCAGCGAACCCAATAACCCTGATTGCCAATCAATCCCTGAAGCTCTGCGAGGGAATTAGTCAATTAGGAGTCGTCACGTTTACCCCGGACCCACACCACCGCGTTGCTGAAACGGAAGCTTCAATTTCCTCCGTTTCTGATTGGTCGGCATAGATTATCAACCACGCCTACCAAAGCTCCGCCCAATAGGTACCTGAAAGGACACGGATTGGCTGAGAATAACTGGCGAAGTGCTTTCAGGCTGCGGAGGCGTTTCCGGCTGCGAGCTTGCAACGGTTCGGGTGACGAGAATTGAACGGAGAACCAAGAGCTGGAGAGGTGCTCTCGCCAACTGAGAAATCAGTGCGGTTCCGCGGTAGTACCGGTTAACACGACATCCGGACCCGACAGTCGCTTGTTTTTAGCCCCCGCCGTTATTGGCACCTGGTGTCGTCCATGCGGCGACGGGTTCCGTAGCCCTTGACGGAAGATTTCGGTGTGAAGTGACAGTGAGTGAAAAACACGGTTCGACACCTTGAAAGCTGGCAATCTTCGTCGAAATAATATGCACGAGATCATCAAGGACATCACAGATTCAGGTGGCACTGTGCTTGCATGGAAACGTGCCCTTGGATTATGAGAAATCCACCCCTTGAAAGACCACTTCATCCAATCATTAGGATCTTCACTAGATAGAAAAATGACGCCAATTACCTTCAGAATTTGAAATGATGCTGTGACAGGCGATCCTCGTCATCCATCAGCGTGAAGAAACCAAGAACCTTCATAGTGGACAGGGGACTTAAGTCATTTATGAGTAGTCGGGGATTAGAAATAATTGAATAGTAGCTTTACGGAATCATGTCAGCTGTCGAATTTGAGGGACGAGGTGGTTGATAGGCAGTAACGAAATGATGAGTAGTGGAGAAGGTGTAGTGGTGCAAAGTACCGGAAGTTCTATATCCGAGGACGTTGACATGGCGACCTCAACATCCGCATCGGCGAGTCTTAAGCCAAGGAGTGGAAAGATCAGCTTCAGCGTTGACTCCCTTTTAAGTGGAACGAGAAGATCACCCGGGACCATATCGAGGCGTGAATGTACCGCGGAAGAGCGTATGGACACGGATAAGAGTATCGACGTGGAACGTGTTGGGGCAAGGTACAGAGAGTTGTTGGTGGAACAGCAAAGGCTGCACAATCAAGAACTGCTGGTTAGGTTAAGTCCGCACAGAGTAGCCTCCTTCGTGAATCATCAAAGGAGTGAACAGCTGACGAACCCCCAGCAAAATGAACGGAGAGAATTACTCACAGTCCGTGATTTCTCCCGCACGAGTCACGAGAAGTCTCCACCGTCCATAAGGATCAGTCTCAGCGAGGTCAGGGATCATTTAGACCAGGATAAACGCGCGGCATCTTCGCCGGGTCGAGGCACCGACTTTCGCGATGATCACCACGAACTCGAGGAGGATAGGATCATCAATAGATCAGTTTCCCCGGTACTGCGAAGGGAGTTTGACGAGAGAAGCGATTCCGAGGCAAACAGATCCGTGGAAGGTGATCGGACGACCGAACACCTAGACGAGGAACACGACGTTAGAAGTGTGGGGCACTCCGAGGACCTCAACGTGACGGACTCGGACTCGGAAATCGAGAAGGACCTGGACGGTAGCCCGGAGAAAGAAAAGTCCAGCCCGGTTGTGCCGCAACCGATTCATCCTGGCGTTCAAAGGCCGTCAGGGACGTACCTGGGGGGTCCTGGTGGTCCGGGCTGGAACCCTGGAGGATTCCCGCATTCCCTTGCCGGGTTCGCGTGGCTCCCCCCACCTCCGCATCCCCACAATCCCCACGGACATCTGTACCCTCAACACGGTGGGCCTACGAGTCCCAACGGTAAGAGGCAGGATGAGTTTAATTCGTTGTGACGCGTTGCTTGAAAATTTTTAACAAGAATGAGAATGACAATGGTGGAAAGAGTTTGCGATCCATATTTGGCGGCCTTTGTTCGTACTACTAATTGGTCCGTTGTCTAACTTGACTCGAAAGGAATTACACACCTCCGTTTGGACAACCGAGCGTGTTGAGCTTATTTAGCAACTTTCTCGCCGTAGAGAGGCGATTCAACGGACCATATTGGTCGGAAGAACAATGTACTGACCTTTCTATAGAAGAATGTCCCTCCGGGCGTGCCTGGTTCGGTAAATTGAGCAAGTGTCAGGGGATTTTTGAATCAAACGCAATAGAGCTTGCAGCCATAACAAGAAAGTCCGGTGATTCCGGGAAAGAAATCTCGATCCATTACGGGATTCTCGACGCATAAAATCCAAGATGGAACGTGGGCTCGACCCGTTAAGTCTAGATCTAGTGCTCTTTGCGTTGCTCCCGATGGTGGAACCCACACTATAACCAACACACAGTGTGATAGAGTCATACATAACGCGAGCATCCATAATGTATATTTGTCGTATAAAAACTGCCCTCTTGTTAGTTTAGTTTACTGTAGGTGTTCGCATTTATATTATATAGGTACTAGCAGCCCTTTTATGGCTCTCCAGAGGATTTTAAAGAGATACGATCTTTTCACTTCCATCAAGATGGCCAACGACGCGAAATAAAAATCTCCGTTCATTATTTGGATACACTATCGCGTTACTGTACGATATTATCGAACGATAGCAGACCTTTGTAATTGATGCAGGGTGCAAGTAAGATTTTCGTACGTTTGTTGATTGAAAAAGGAGAACGGGAGCAAGGAGGTGAAATTTATAGTTAAGATGACCATGTTGTACTTGCAACGACGATATTCACAGTCCGGAGAGCAGTAATGTAGTTATCCCAATAATGCTTTTCTTTTGGTGAAGTTAACAACGGAATGAGAAGCTAAATTAGGAAGGTTTTGTTGGGTGGATAATAAGAAAATAGCAGAAGAAAAGACGTACGATGACAGAATCTGAGAGACGAGAGTTACAGGTTTAAATATAAAGTGCAATCAATTATCGCCAATTAGTGAGCGGCGTGCTGCCCATTTGGAGTGAGCTACCGAATAAGAGTTCGGCATGTTATACGGCGAGTCTTGTCAGAAATTTTAATGTCAATCGTGAAAAAGTCAAACACGCCAACTTTATGGTATCACCATTCTTTGAAACACACATATATGTATTTATATATTACATCGTTGTATCGGTAGAGCAAAAAGAAAAGGGAAAAATAATACAGAACGAACGACAACGTGGACGTAGTCTACGGTAGTGAATCATCAGGGGTCAAAATGTCCGCAATCAAAGATAGAACACAGGAGTAGCGTATAAGTACATGATAAATCAGAAATAATAAGTACCGATACAGTATTATCTACTTATTGCTTTTTACACGGAGTTCAAATCAAATGAATCGACATTGACGACACGAATGTGCGCTCGGTTCACGTTCATAAATATCCAAAAGAGTTGAGGTTGATATCTAAATAGATTGTTCAAGCTGTCACTGCAGGCCACTGCATTCTCAAAGTGATGAATACAGACGTAATTTATAACCCGGTTATCTATCCATCTCGGGGTATTAGTAATGAATTAATGACTGCTTGCCATCTAATAATGTTATACAAAATATTCCGAACGATTCATCATCCCGTTGGACATAATTACCCACATCAAACGAAGTCGAGGAACGTCCAGATGAGACGAGCGAGTGCTCATGTGTGTATACCGATCACTACCGTGTCCGATGTCTCGTCTTTCGTTCGTCCACTCGTCGGTTTCACACAAAGCGTTTTCTAGCTTCAAACAAACTAATTTATTTCTTTGTTTACCGCGCCGGAGGCATATACCTGATACAAGGAGTCGAAAATTCGTGACGAACTAAGGCGAGAGTAATTAGTTATGACAAATTTATCGACTGCACTCAGAATTCGAATACTTTATTCAACACGGTTCAAACGTGTTATGGTTAAATTGTTCGTGTTTTCGTTTGAAAAGTTGAATTAATTATAAGTACGTGGATGTAATATAAACAGCTGCCAAGTCATTAGCTAATCGTCAGATAATTCGTCATTAGCACAACTTTCGTCCGCCTCAACGTTACCGTCTTTATCCGTCTATATACATTTATACCCACACTTCCTTCGCGGCGTATAATTGCAGGCAATTAATTGGCAGCCAGGGAATACTGGTCGAGCACCGGTCTCACTGCAGCGGGAATTCTTACGCGATTCAACTAAACGGTTGTTCAACTAGAACCGAGGCTATTCATTATTCTGAAAATTCAATCGTCGAATGGGCGAACGTCATCCTAAGGCTTGCACTTAATTAAAATCTGCAGTAAAGCGAATGCATGATTCCTAGACGGTTAATGGAACTCGAACCATGTTCGGACTATAATAGGGTATGACTTATCTTTTCTCTGTAAACTTAGATAATTCGTTGAGATTAAATTCCAGATGGATTGTCTGTGCGCGTCTAGTTTCTCCGAGAGCCGCGCCGGTAATTAACGGGAATTAATTAGAACCCGGGAAAAACAGATTGATTGGTTCTGTGCACGGAATAATATCGCAAACTCTTTCCACGCTAGTTCGATATCCTGGAATACCATGCCGGTCGATGTATGTAAGTAACGGCGGATGCAGGAGAGCGCCGATGGTATATATTTTATACCTGACAATGTGCAACTTCTTTTTGCCCACGATCGTTGATCGTTAATTAGCAGCTGATGTAATTCAGAAATCGTGTACCTTCTGCTGCTTTCAAATTACAGCCAATACGTCTTCGTGGTACACTTAAGGATTGACCTAACGGCGCCTATGTGATTGTATATATATACATGTGTATGTATACATATATATATGTACATTGCACACAGACGCATACACGTGAACTATCTTGCAGCAATACATCGCTGAAGTATCTCTTTTATGTTTTTCTGAACGTGTTCTGCAGCTAAACTGAACGTTTACTATACAATCTTTGAATTTCAAGCAACCGAAATTCCTGACTAACGGATGTTCCATCTTAACTCGAACAAACCCATCGTAATTCAATACATCCCAACCTCAGCATCGAGTGATAAACATTAGAAAGCCGTGGCGCCATAGGAACGCGTTCATAAATATGCAAATTTCTTAACGGATTATCGATGGATGAGGTTCACAGTGCCAAAATGTGTCTCGACGTACGCTTCATAATGCAATTATCAAAAAAGTAATAATTCCCCATTGAAAGTTTGACCTATTCAAAAATTTTGGTCCGGAAACAAAGGTCGTCAAATTTTCACACTTTTCTGCCGACACTAAAGTATGGCTTGCGTCGATCGCTGGTCAAAGTTGAATTGTTCCTGAAGAAAATGAGATTTTTCAGGTGACCTGAGACTGCCGGGACCTGGGGCAGGGCCGGTTCGTTGTACATTGAGAAAACACAAGCCAAACAGAAAGCCTAGGACGCCATTCACGACGCAGCAACTTCTTTCATTGGAAAAGAAATTTCGTGAAAAACAGTACCTCAGCATAGCGGAGAGAGCCGAATTTTCATCTTCGCTTCATCTAACAGAAACACAGGTGAGTTATACGCGCGCGATTACTTAATTCGAGAAAAAAAGCGGCTCAACTGCATACTCGTACGGTATGTAAATAAATATATCGAATTTCACCGTGCGGTGAAACGCGACAAAGATTTTTAAAGTCACCTAAATCATTTCCCACAGCTAATTACCGGTTTTCAGAAGTGGATTTCGTTCTTTATTGTCTCAGGACGTTCCACTGGCTAAACACACGCCGCGGCATGGCATGGCATAGCATGGCATGGTATGGCATGGTATGGCGCGGAGCGGTGGCAAGCGGGTGCAGCACGCCGTAAAAATCTCGTGTTTGCTTGTCGGACATTTCGGATAATTTATTGTACGATTTTAGGTTGTTAAATACATCCCTCCGCGTAAGGCATTCCGATACTAATTAGTCAAATATTGATTCCACGGGTAGATCCGAACACCGTCCCTATATCATACACCCTATTGCATAGCTGACGAGCTTCTCACAATACGAACATGGAACGAGGACGTTTTTTTTTCAGCTATTCTCATACGTATACATATATAATGGCTGTTAAAATCGACAGAAGCTTAAACCATAAATCTCTCTCCTCAACGTCGACAAAAATAATTTAAAGACACCTGCCACCGTTGCGTGGTGCCAGTCGAGGTATCTCGGTTATGGTGAGCCCCATACCACGAGGACTGGACACAATCAGAATCTCTCCACTACCGCTTAACTAGACTTCCACTCAAACAAGGCGATGCGAGTTCAACCGACTCAAGTCCTCTTCTTGTTAGTTCACGCCTCCCTGTTGTCCCTTCAACCCTCAGCTCCCGATGGCTTCCGTTGACTCATTTACAACCAGTGCAGTTGCGGGCGCCTGGTCTATGGAGTTATGTATTCCATTCCGTTCCGTTCTGTTCTATTCCATTCCGTTTCGTCTGAAAGTTAGCTGGTTACGTGCAAAACGGCCTTAAACAGTACCGGTTTGGCGCGTTAGCGTGCCTCGATGCACTTTGCGCTTGCATTACAATGCGTCAAACGAAATGAAGCTTTCAGCGACACCATGTTGAATTCATTTGGTTAAAGATAAGGTGTTCCTTGTTGCACTGTCATTATTCACGAGGGAAAGACACCTTATAATTCGACGGGTCTTTATCTCTCTCTCTCTCTCTCTCTCTCTCTTACTCTCTTGCTCTCCTGTACCCAACATTCAACTGGATTTACGATACAGTTGAGCCACCCGGAGGCGAAACGGTTGCGGGAACTTTTATTTGTCTCGGAAATAGACGAGGACGGATTCAGGCTCGGTTGTCCAAAGGAATTATATTTAAAGTTACACCCCGCGTTCTGTACCAGTTCAGTTTACTATACGCCTCGCGAGAGATCCATTCTCAACGCTTTATACTCGCGTAACATTTTCAGACAAAAATGAAAAAATAAGAAATTACACCGCCCTAGAACCTCCGCCGTATTATAAGCAGCCTTCTTTATGGATTCATTAAAACTCCGGCTCTTTTCATTCTTTTTTATTGTTGATGGTCGAATAATCATACATATCGACGCCCAAATGAACTGCAGTATAACTACGGGAGCATAAGTATAGCATAAGACGATATTAATGTCTTGGTAACTATTCATTCCAAGCTGATAACTGAAATCATCAATGTTGCTGAATGTTTCATCTCATTGGAACCTGTTATTTCATATGATTACCTGTACGATCCAAATAATCAGTCAGTTTGATTGGATCAAAAACTTTTCTTTTTCAACAGAATTCACGGTAACGAAGCTGCAATTTGTGCCCATAATCTTACGAACGTAATTCTGGCGTTTGATATGAAAATATCTGTAATACTCGAATACTTGATAAAAGGTGCTACGCTGGCGCACATAAGCCGTTCTGAAGAAATTTATGATTTTTTCAAAAACCTTGTGGAAACTTCATGATAATCAAAAGTCGTTATTAGAGACGGGCGTGCATTTAGTTCGAAGATTCTCGTCAAGTTTAATTGAGATCTGTTCGTCCGATCAACGGTTATCTCCCAACAGCTGCCCTTGGAAAAATATATATTCTTGAGATTGATTGAATTATTGTCGGTGAATTTTTTACAGACAAAAAATGAACACCGATCGATACTTGTAAAATTTGTCGACGATCCATTTAATTTTCTTGAAATTGACACAGTCACCAGAGTATGAATTGATGCATGTGGGTATTGCTGATCTTTTTACTCATTCTATCCAAGGCGGCGTATTCTCATACGCCCGGAACGTTCAGCTTATTAATTTGTACACGCCGTTCTTCCAAATTGAAAAAGAATTGAATACCCTGCACCACCCAATTAGGCAACGGTTCGAAACAATTTTCGAGTATAGAATTATCGAGCGAACACGTTCAACGCTAGGTGTAAGCTAAAGCGTTGCGACGCCGAAGGTAGCTGAAGAGGGGCGACCGAGAGGCGGTTCAGAGCAGGCCACGTATTGATTTCTGCGGTGGCCCTATACCTATCCGTATATATCAAATGGTCCGTTCAGAGGCTGCAGTGCAGCCGTCTATACACACCTTTTCACGATTCCTGCACGGTGCCAGGGTCGCTTTTCACGTCGCGCTTCTTTACGCCATTTTTATTTTCCACTTACTTATTCATTCCTCATTTTGTCCCAAGGTAATACTTAGTCTGCCCAATAAATCGCCACTAACAATTAATCACAGCAAATAAAAAAAAAAAAAAAAACGATATTTGTGTATCTTGGTGTAATTTGTTCGTTAATCGTTCTGAGTTTAGACAAGCGGAGGAAGACCCGATGTGTAAACGAACGTCTAAAATCGCGTCTCTTCTATCGATCTTAGATCTCTTCTCTTCCCTTCGATCGAAGAATTTCACTTTCAGTTATAATTTATGTAAAAACCAGTTCCGTGGGTTTCGGCAGCTTTGTAACCCATCATCGATTTCATCGATTGATTTAAATTATAGAGTATCCGTATAATTATACCGACCTGTCATCACGGTCAGGCTAATTTTCAAATCGTTTTTAATTCCAGGTGAAAATATGGTTTCAAAATCGTCGAGCTAAGGCGAAACGGCTACAGGAAGCGGAGATAGAGAAGCTCAGATTATCGGCGAGGCCTCTTCTACATCCGAGCTTTGGATCGGGGCTAATGTTCCCTGGGGTAGGTCCCCCAGGTGGGCCTGGCATGCCACCTTTTATAGCGGCTGCTATGGCCAGACATCCGCACGCTGCTGCGGCTGCCGCAATGTTTATGGCGCCTCCTGGGCACAGGCCTTAAACGTGAGAGTTGACATCGATCGATCGAAGGGCAATATTAATAATTGAGCGAATGGATTTTTTAGATGAACAAAATGAATTGCTCATTGACGCAAAGCTTGTCTCTTTCCCATTTTCTGGCTTTGAAATATCGGCTGGAAATAACCTGGGAAATGTAAGTGACGATGTAAAGATATAGCATAAAAATGAAACGAGAGGAAAAGGAAAGAAAAGAAAAAGAACAAGACTCTTGATCTCAAAAGAATATGTATCCGACTGTATATAGTGTAAATATATAAGGATTATTACATAATTAATATATGATACTAAACAACATGTAAAATAAATGAATAAAATAAATTGATAATAATAATAATAATAATAATAACGGTAATGATAAAGATAATAATTCAACAAACACCTGTGACGTGGTATTATTACAGGTATGAAAGAGCGATAAGTTCTTCTGTACCTATGCATACATGGGTATGTATATTCCGTATATACCGTGTATAAATGTAATATGGTATCTAATTTATCCATGGAATTATATATATATATATTATAGCGAATAAATCGGTTTCGATATTTAACAGCTACCTGGAATAATATATCGGAGGTAATTTTGATCACCTTGAGGCGTTAGGATCGAGGTTCGAAAAAATCGTGGTTTCTTATAAAAACCGTGCAATTACGCGAAACTTTAGTTCGTCGAGGAATTTTAATTCATTTGGAGAAAAACGCGGATAAGAAACTGCAGTAACACGTATACGCTCCTGGATTTGGTATCAGACTCATTTGTTTGCGCGTACATTTAAAGTTTCAGCTGTACTTGCGTCGATAATTAAAGCCCGATTAAGGTAGATGCAATTAACAGCCTCGTCCTTTTACTGCAGTACGGCAATCAATTCTACGTGTAACATCGTGTGGAAATTTATCTTCTTCTTTTTTAGGGGATTCGGAAGCGTTCAACTGCGTTTAACATTTTTCAAGACGCTATTATATTTCACACGTTATCTGAGATAAGTATTTTCCTATGTCCGAGTGACTATGGTATATCTTCTAATGCATTCACCTAATTAAAAAGAAAAAATTAGAAGGCGATATTCAAAACGACTTTTGCGTCACTTCCGTTCGAAAAATAGGAAAATATCTGAGGATTAATTTTATGCAACACCGATGTACGTTCTCGGAAATTTTCTCCTAATTTGTTTTCCATTCGTTTGGAACCTACAGCTCGAAAAAAAAAGTCCAAATTTATGTGTGATTTTGGTATTTATTGTAAAAAAAAATCTTCTTATTATACCCCCTTGACACGGAAGTTTAATGCATCGGCTGCTGTGATTCTTGAGTATAATCATACTAGACACGAGAGAGTAGTGCAGCGGGGCCCGTTTAAATCCCGAGAGATGAAAGTGTTCGAGAGGTAATTAAAAATATGTTAATTCGTCGAGACCGCTAATTGGTTTTTGACTAAATTTTTTAATTAAGTTTTAAGCCGCTCGCCGCCACTGATTTATCGAACGGTCGCCTTCGCGACTAATTATAAAATATACCACTGCCCGCCGCCAAACCTCTCCCGCCGCTTCCTCCTCCCCCTGTATCCCGTGGACCCCGATTCTCTCTCTTGTTTGCAGCCTCTCGCGATCAAAGGAGTCGCCGCCTTCAGACTGGTGCACTTTGATCGCAGTGGTCAGTAGTTAGCCCGAGAAGCTCTCTCCGATCCGTTGTCCTTTTCCTCTTAAATTCGTCTATTTACCGAAATCGATACTTGACCCCGACGCATCTGGCGTCAAATCGCGGGCTCGAAACCCTCCATGAGATTTTTCCAAGCCTTTTTTTCTCGCTTCCGTTAAATGGACGGCGATATTACGAAGCACCGGGTAAACGACGGCTATTAAAATTTCTCGAATGCAAATCCGACTTGTATAACTTAATCGCGGGCGTGGTGAATACATACCTGCATACGTAATACGGATAATATGTGGGTCGTCTACATCGGCGCAATATGTTATATATATATTTATTTAACGATCGTTAAATTCAAAATATGGTAATTTAATGAGAAGATTTTTGCCATTGGTTATAGCAACGAAGACACGTGTTCGTTACGACCGTATTGCTCGGGGCTTAAATGAAAAAAATTTTAGTTCTTCGAGGGATATTTAACGAAATAGAAATATTTTCATATTTTATTCAGTCGTAGATACAGGGCGAAATATTTGCATAGCTAGGTCTAACGAGGAATCAGTTTCTTCGTTTCGTTTCTATTCCCTACCACGTTCTTATATTCTATATTCGATTTTATTTTCAGTCTGCACAGTTATAGAGGTAGAACGGAAGGCAATAAGAAAGAACCGTTCTTCTCGCATCGTGAACGAGCGATTCGTAAAGTTAGCGGATTTTCCACGTAGTTAAGGTACACCAGGTAACTGCCCCGTTCAGTTTGCGCGGCTGCTTGGTATTCGGAACGCGTCCAAAGGTATAATTGGCTGCCAACTGCCTGACGCTCCTCTGGGTATCGCACAAAGACAAGAAATTATTCTTTAATTAATTGTCAGTGCGCTTATGCCGTAGCACAGTATGTACCTAGGTACCATATATCTGCTACCGGTAACAACCGCAAGTCGTACATAAATTTACATATAAGGGACAACAAGGAACTGTGCTCTGCGGTCGTACGGTCGACGCGCATTGACCGCTCAAAAAGCGCGAGCGCGATAATCCAACTTGGGAATAAAAATATTCCGTACCGATATAAAATTCATAGATTTAAATACGTTGAATCTACGTATGCCTGGAGCCTTCGTTCTTTTCTAGAAGAGCAAAAAAATGATTATTAGTGAATAAAAAAAACAAAAAAAAATTAGCGAAGTATCATAGTGTGGTTAAAGGTGGACCTGGATTTTGTTTCATCACTCAAGATGATTAGTTTGGATATAAGTTTATTTTAATTACATTGAATTTTGGTCTGTAATTATAGTAATAAAAACTAGACAAGTTATCGATCAGCTGATTTAATTATGATAATAAATTAGAACGGCGGTTTTAGATGTGGATAAATTGATGATCATTTTGAAGAATTTAGATAGTTTTAATGTCGATTGACGTAGCGATAGCACGAATTTGTTAAACATCTTCGGTTGTGTATATAAATTGCTTTTCAAGAGGTTATAATTATTATGGATATCTCCTGAAGCAGAAGCGGTGTTCGATAATTAATTAATTTGTTTACACTCGATTGGTGGCTCTTGGATTTCTCTAGTCGTTACAAATTCGACATTTCTAACTTTGAATTAAAAAAAAAATTAAATTTCCAATACTTCAAACCACGCAGGTATATCTATCGCATTAATTTTGCGAACGATACGCGAGCCCGGCGAAAGCGATCATCGGTGTCAGTTTATCGCAATTTCATGCTGCAACTGAACCTGTAACTCCAGAAATATCTGTAAACCGAAAACAGTGAAAACGGTGGCAGCACCCAATTAGGGAACTCGGTTTTAAGTTCCGTCTTCGTCTTCGTCACTCTACCTGTAAATTTCCCCGATGTCTCCGTCTACCTCTTGTATAAATTAGTCGAAGCCGCCACATAATGGTGTGTCGATGCGCTACCGTCTCCGTTCACTTAAATTCCCTTTTTTTTTTCTTCTTTCTTTATCTTCCTCTTCTTCTTTTCCACCTCCTCAGGAGTCCTCCATCCTTTTCTCCACTCCTTCCGTTACCCCAGTTATTTCTCTCTTATTTTCTCCGCTCTTTTACCAGTCTACGTTGTATACCCATGTACATATATTTATATAACTGCCATCGCAGAGTCTGTCTCTCTCCCTCGTCCGCGCACACACTATTCGTCCCAGGGTGCGCTTAATTTACGACCAATTAATTTGGATAAACTGAATGAGGGGCCTTATTTCCGATGCACGCGTCTTTCTTTTCTTTTCTCCTTTCTTTTCTTTTTTCTCCTGTATTATACTTGATTTTTTGTCTTTTCCTCTTTTTGTTTTTTTTTTGTTTTTTTTTTCTCCTGCCTTTTTCAGTTTATTTTATTTCTTTTATTTTTACCTCCACGTGAGTTTTTGGAGCGAGGCGATGCTCGTATGCACGGGAGGTCTGTCTGCCTGTCAGTCAGTCAGTCACTCAGTCACTGAGTCCGCTTCACGGAACTATAAACGCCGCTTTTAAATACCCTGGCAATATTAATTGACGACATCGTGTAGTTTGTCGTAGTTATTCAATTTTCGAAAAATTAAGTCCAGAGTCGACTTGGCAAACGTTAGTGAATCCAGTGTGATAGAAAAATAATTACGCGTCGGAGATACATCGAATGCATTCGTTAGGATTTGGTCGTTTAGTGTTATGCGCTGCAGTTTTATATACACGCTGTTGTATAAGCCGGTGCCGAGCGGTAGTTTAAAACTTTTAATTACCACTTTCGAGGAATTTTGTCGTCTACGATAAAAAGAGGATAAAAAAGAAAAGACAAAAAAAGAGAAAAAGACAAAAAAAAGGGAAAAAATCTTCTCAAATAAATAGCGCTCTGTTCCCAAGTGTCTCGGAGTCGAGGTTTGGTTAAACTGAACTCGTTAAAGCCCGCTTTAAAGACGGCGTGGAATCAAATTAAGAGTTCAGTCGGCCACCTCGAATTCCACATCGAGGAATCCGAGCTTAACCAGCAACGTTTCAGTCGAAAACTTCAAGACAGATTTAATGCCCTCTATATAGCTTCGTATTGTTTCGTGGGATAAACCATCCAAACGTCGTTAACTTTATTAATTAGTACTCTCTGGCTCCGATCCTTAAATTTCCTCAACGGAAAATCTTAGGCTTCCCAAAAGTCGAGAGATCTTATACATGTAGCCATCGCTCAATCAGTCGCCATTCGAGCTTTTTATAAACCGATTTTATTCCTCGTCGAAAAATTATATCTATCGATAAATGTGAAGTTGAAATGTAAAATATTGAATAACCGAGGTAACAGGACACACGTTCGCATTTCCCGCTATCTTTATTTCGCCAGTGGTCAGTGGGGTGTACGAGAGAGTCTGCGATTGAAATCGGCAATATAACGTCGCGTCGGCTCGATATAACGCTGAGAGAACTGGCCGGCTGACTTGTAGTTTTCGAAATTGCGGTAGCAGATCACGTCCCGGGACACAAGGACAAAACAGCGGGTAGCGTCTTTGGGCAATTAGTCGATATTTTAATGCCCGAAAAAATTTGCCCCTCGTTACGTGCGCGTCGGGCTAAAGCAGGCCCGCTGACCAGCATTCGAAGCTACCGAAAGAAGTTTATAAAAAACGACACTGGTATAACCCTCCGCCACCTTGTTAGCGAAACGCCTCTTCCTTAGCGCGCAACCGATAGACGGATAGGTCCAATTTTTTACTTCATCGAATTCGCCTCCTATATTATACATCATCGATCGTTCCTTGGCCGAAAAATCGTTCATTTTTTCTTCCATTCAATTAGCGGGTAACGAACAAAAAGAAACACAATTTGTACTTGTCTTGCGGCTCTTAAATCAATTTTCTTTGAATGCCTCGAAGATTTTCGAAATATCGCACCGACGAACTTCGTCTTTCATCGTGTAGGTAAGTAAATCTCTGAGAATCGGTGGGAGAACGAGGTTTGAAGACTTATCGGAGCATATAGGCCGGAGAGTGCAGCAACGAGCAGATATTGTAGATCGTTTTGGGTCCGGTTCGGTATATAGCGATAATGGTACGTACCCCTTTTCAGAAAGAGATGACAATCTCTTCCTCGGCTAGGTGTGGTCCGTCGGCGTTGGTGCCGCTTTCCAGGAACGCGCGCCATTAGGCCTTCTGGCTGGTGTTATAAATTCTACATCGTTTAATTAGGCACTCCGTGGTCGGCTTCTCGAGCAGTTACTTACCATTTATCGTGGCCCTTATACGTGGCCTGGCCGGTATCTGGGAGCTACCGGACATCAAATTGGGCCGAAAGTGTCACCGCCGTCCGGCAAGGTCCTTAGTCCACGGCGCAAAGGTCGCACGCGCGTCCTTCTGTCCCTAAACCTTATAAAACTCTTTCGAGAAGGGGCCAAGCCAAGTCCCGCGAACAAACGGAGGAGTCGGTCGCATCTTCTACGGCGCTTCTGCCACCGAGTAGTATAGAGAGAGAGTAAGGCGGTGGCGACGAAATGAGAAACCGGTTGGATCCCAATTTACTTAACAACCGCTGGGAATCCAGCACTTACGAATGTCCAAACGTGCCCATGTCACGGACGTGTATACCCTTACTATACGTGCGAGCTGGTATAGGACCCCGCGCGCTGCGTACGGTAGCCGGTACTAATTTCGTCCTCATCAAACGAGATAAGAGTGGAATTTCTGCCACTGCATCGTAGTAGCCTTAAGGCTTGGGAATTATAAGAGTCGCGCGCGTAGAGAACGCGCAGGGCAACCGGGTCGCTTCGTGTCCTCACCTTACGTATCTTACGATGTAGGTACTACCTACCTACCCATACCTACCGTACGCGTTTATTACACGTACAACGTAGGTGTACTACGAGTGTGCTTAATTCCCGAATTAACCAGATTACTTTATCAGTCGGAATGAAAATTACGATGCGGCTAGTAACTCGCCTTTATGTAGTACCTACCGGCATCTCGATCTCTCCAACATTTTACACCCACTTCTGACCCGACTGATTAAGCGGATATATTTACCCCGCATCTTCGTATCTCACCGACACCATCGATTATACGAGATAAATTAGAATCTGTGATCTCAGTACCGCGAGCGTTTTAGTATTCCTGGTAGAGTTCGGCGAAACTTCGGTCTTCGGAATCGATGCAAGATCGGTATTTTCAACCCGCTCCGAACATCGCGAACTCGTTTCGTAGGATTTTATCATTAGCTCAAATTTCGCCCTGAAACCGTTTTATATTCAGGCGTAAACACGATCGTGTATGTCAAGCCCTGTGGGACGGCCATGACGGTCCTGCGCTGACAAATATCGTCGTCGTTTGTTTTACTCGGGGTCCTGCCCTTGTCGCCACCATTAGCATATAAAACGACAATTATCCAACGTGTAAATCATATTAATTAAAAAGAATGCCCCAGCGAACGGTCCCAGCGGGCCCGTGCGTTGACTAGGAGCCGCACGAATGCCCTGTCTTTTGTCTTGCGTTAGCATTTGCCCCTCTAGCCCTCGAGCTACCGGGTACAAGTTTACGCTATATGCTTATACCGAGACCAGAAGATCCTGCCTTCTGATAGCCGTGCTTTTTTGTCAATTTATAAGGATTTATACGTCGACCATCGAACGGACGTTGATTCTTACCCGTTTTTCTACCCTCTTAAACTCCGCATCCCTCGAGGGTGGTCTCCGAGTATCTCGAACTAATCCTAACGCAGGCAGACCGTCAGTTATGTAACGATTGTACTTATCAACCAGATTACCACCATATATCCAGAAAGCGATTCGATTATCTTGTTAATTATTAACCGGGGCGGTACTGGTAATTAGATATAGGAGACTCTACCTGGAGCTAGGTTCTCGACGACAGCCTAATTCAACCCAAACCTCGGACCCATATTCCGAACGACTTCCACCGTTCAAGATATATACAACCAAATAATGACTGTAATACTCTGTCCACTTTTATCCGGTAGTAGGTATGTACATAATATAAGATGTAATAATTCTAGACTAAGATTCCGCCGGGGGTGTGCAGAGGATTGGAGTTTCCTTGGAAATTGCAAATTTCCTTAAATTTCCTTTAAATATTCTATCTCATGTCTTGGCTCAGTGTAGGTAGGTGGGTGTATATGTATACAGGTATACAGTACGGTGCGATAATACCTACCCACGTCTCGCAATGATAATAACAATAATAATAATAATAATAATAATTCTCCCGTAGGGTGAGTCCCGAGCGGGCAGGGGGTAACAATTAAGCAATTATCTTCTCTCGCATCTTCGTCCCACCGAGGTCTCATCTCGTCTCTCAGAGATCTCGCTTCCACCGTGGGCTGCAGAGGACCCTACAGATATACCTCGAAGACCTCTGCAGGGCTGAGTGGGAGAGAGATGGATATGGGAATGAGCGAAATAGATATAAAAAGAGGAAGAGAGATGGAGAAAGGGAGAGAAAGGGAGACAGAGGGAGAGAAAGAGAGAGAGAGAGAGAGTCCGCAGCCACTGTTATCTTAATGATATTGTAGTTGGTGTGCCCGGCGCAGGCTGCCTCTAATTGCCCGGCTGAGCGGCCATGTTTAAGCCACGACTGGAACAAGGACGGAAGGTCCTTATAAAACAGAGAGGAGAGAAATTGCTGGAGCACCGGGACGCGGGAGAGAGAAACGTAGAGGAAGGGAGAGAGAGAGAGAGTGGCCGAGAAATACGGAGAGAGGAGAAGGTAGGAGAGGAAAAGAAGAGGGAGGAAAGAGGCGAGGGGCGGCCGTCGAGGGGAGCGATGGTAAAAAGCTGGAAATGCAACATGGCGCTTGCGAATCGTTACCAATTATTATGAAACAGCATATAAAGGTGTACCAACACGTGTCCACCACGTATGTCTCCGTAACGATCTCCTTACACGCATATATGCGGTATACACGCATATTTTACCACCCTGAAAATTTGACTCGCCGAAAAATCAAGCTTTTGAATTATTTGTTTAATTTCATTTTTTTCTTCATTTTTTTCTGCAATCGTTAGACCGCACGGAAGTAATTGTATTCGTGTATATTGGAGGATAATTGCTTCTGCGGAGTTCACTCGGGAAATAGGAAACGGATTTACATAGAGCAGAAAGGAAATGATGATTTTTTTTTAAATTTTATTTTAGACCCCAATCAGCGTAACTAGGATTAATTTCTAAGAACCGCTAGTCCGTAAAACAGGTGCCCCACGTTCACCCGGTTCGGATCACGGTGAAACGTTAATGGTAGTAATAAAACGATTAATTAAAAATTATAGCGAGTTTAGCGGCAATATATTTCTAAGCCGAGAACTGCGCCGTACTGCGGTGAACTTGGCGGCTACCGGATCTTCGGCAATATTTCGTATGCGGATGTGTATGTCCGTGTGTGTATCGCTTCAAATGAGAAAAAAATTAACTTTCATATACATATACATATATATACTCAAACGGTGTATAAGAATATTACAGCAACTTCCGTAAAAAAAACTATCCGTGAGAAATTCACCTTTTCGTAACTGTCCAGGCTATAACGTATTCATTGGCTAATTTCAATTCTGCGCTAATTAAGATTAAATAATTCTCAAGTAAGTTGCGGTTTTATAAAAAAAGAAAAAAAAAAAAACAGGAAATACCGCCGGAAGTTAGCACGGATGTATACGCATATAATATAGGTATATACATTACACTGTTTAAATCGCGTCGGTTTACAATCTACATCTGCCCTTTGACAGCGACTAGGTAGGTATAGCACGTCAACGTGGAGGCAAAAATTTCAGAAATATATATTTATATACGTAATTGTGTGTGTGTATTTTACCTACGGGATACAATTTAATAAAATAATCTTCTCTGTCTTTTTCCTCCTGCGGGAAGATTTTCGCGGTGAAGCTCCATCCTGTCGCCTTCACCTCCGCTAATATCGACTCTCGTTTAATACGCCTGCGCCAAATGGTAGCGAGGGTGGTTTGCACCCCCGCTTATACTCCGTTTCTACACCATCCCACCCCGGGCTTCCTCCGCAAGCTCAGTTAGCGAGCCAATATCGTAAAGCTTGTGGCCTATAGGGGCCCTGAGTTGGCGATGGCGGGGATGATGGTGCCATTATTATTATTATTATCACTATCATTATTAATATTATCATTATCATTATTATTTAGACCATTGATTATTATTGCGATATTTACGCGTGTCATCATCACCGTTATAATATTAGGCTACTCATTTTTCTTTAATCTAACCAACTTTATTGAATATATTTTCAGCTATTGTCCATTTCAGGATAATAGGCTCCGATTTGAATGGGTCAATTCATTTTTAGTACATACCTAGAACGAAAATATCAGAGCATGTGAGTTCGTTTATACCGACGAATGACCCGATAAACAGAATACCAATTATTCACATGTTTGAAGAAAATTTGCAAAAAGTTCATAGAAGACGAACAAAACGAAATAATTGAACATGATCTTCAGTGTTTCCTCCTGAAAATGGCAAGGATCTAACGTGCGATATGTAATCGCTAGGATTAGCCGGATATATGAAAGTCTGATTATTCACACGAGTAGAGTAATCAGTCTTCGTATCTCACGTGTAAGTACGGTGATTTGAAGAGAATAATTTTTCAACCTCATAGACGACATTTTAATCGTAAGTAATTTTTTAGCGTAGCAAATTGTACGGAATAGCTGGCTTGATAAAGTCATGTGAATGTATGGGATATATGTGCTGCACGAATGATACGGTACGTTATATTAAATGTATTTATCCCCATAGATATAACGTGTACAGAATTACAGTTAACTATACGTATTTACCGCAAGTCTTGATGCAAGAGTTATTTCGCAACGTCATAAATCATATGCCAGGAGAGCAATCTATGAAATAACTTGTTCCTCATTGTCTCTATTTTCTGCCTCCAAGCGAGAGGACAGCGAACAAGTTTCTAATTAATTTTTGCGAATTACTCGCCTCTCGACGTACGGCGGCACAGGGGTGCAAACTCTCTGTACAACCGGTGCGATATCTTTCCCCCGGTTTGCGGGAGTTCACTCAGTTAGTAATAAACGCGAACGTCTCGCGAGCAGGAACAAAAATTTTCTACGAGAAGGTAACTTGTAATACAAGAAAAAAAAAGAAAAAAAAATTGCAATCATTTCACGAAATGTAGAAAATCATTTGCGAAATATTCAACGTTCGGTAGGCGTAGCATCATCCGGCGAAGAGAGAGGCTGGTCAATTTATCGAAGTATAGATCTCTGCGATTGATAGTTGTTCGTGTTCTATACTCGTTCTGAGATCGCGCTATATATCTGTAAACTCTAACACTCTGCCTGTTCCGTACAACTCAATTTCTCGTTTCATTCTCTACCTCGGCGCTATCTCGTCTGCCTGCCCGACTTCCCTCGACTTCTACTGACTCCCCTAGGCGGGCGCGTATAATACGCCACCAACCAGTTATATAATAATACGACGACGAGATGAGGAGGGTTGCTGCCGCCCCGTGCAGCGCTCGAACCTGGCACCCCGTACTACCTTGCTCTTTTGTATATATATATACATAGGTATAGATACATATACGTAGGGGTAGGTATATATGGGAATGTATATACACTTAAGTAGAATACACACATATGTATAGCTATACTTTACGAGAAACACACATTGCTGAACCAGATACCTACCCAACACCAGGACGTCTCTACAACCTCGTGTGGTGGTGATATTTCCAACAGTTATGTAATTTCCTGGCCATTGTAGCTTGGTGCTTCTCCTATCATTCGCAGACGAGCATACCTAGCCTCCCTTCTCTGGACTAGAGCCCTGCCAACCACCGCTACTATAGCACCTCCACCTTCGTCATCGCCGGAGCCGCATAGCTTCTGTGGTAAAGTCTGGACAACCGGAGGAACCGCGTACCGATTGTCAGAGAAAGGATCGGTGAATCAACTAAAGGCGATGCGAATTGATCACTTGCGATTTGACAGCATCGATTATTGTTCGTTCATAAATTTCTTTGAATCAACCCTGAATTTCCGATGTTTTTATCGCCGCATCATCATCGATCTGGTAAATTTTGTTTGAATAGACAAATCCTAGTCCTCGATGCAAAAACGTGCTAACACTGGTACAGAGATTGACTTACGATGAGGAAAAGGGTGATCCATCGATCATTCGATCTTTGAGGTCCGCTCTTTACACCACTTTCTTCATTCAACAGAAATGTTTGCCATTACAGATATCTTTCGACCCGGAAAATATTCAAGTAACAGCATATTCTGATCGAATGAATTGATTAATCATAGATTGGAAGCATGTGATCGAACGTGTCATTTCCACCCAATTAAAATTCATCATAGTTTCATACAGCTTGCGGACAGTTACTTCTACTGTGAGAGAACGCCGGAGGGTGCCTAGGCACCCACCTGCCTGCCTCGGCGCGAAATACATATGCTTTTAGCAGATATTCTAAGTTTTTGGTATACTGGATACGCGAATCACGTGTGTGTTTTAATAAGTGGAACGCTGGGCACCACTTTTTATCCTTTAGAAAAAAAAAAAACGTGTAGGTATACCTATGCGAAATTTCCGGATAAATTTTGAGCTTATATTGACAGATGTATCAGCTGGTACATTTCGGCGAAAAAATATGCTCGATTCACGTATATTTTACGTTTAGGTTGCGAGGAGATATGCGCGTATAGATCCGGGCATCCTAATTCGCCCGATCGCAAAGCGGTGGGTGCCTAAGCGGCCCATAAAACACAGGAAATTACCGCGTATAGCCCTCTTAACGTCCGTGATATCTCCTTATCGATGCCCGATACTAAACCTATGGTTGCATATACCTGTGTACGTACGTATATACGTATAGTATAGAGACGTGTGTGTGAATTGGTCTGTCCCTCGGGACTCTCGGACCTTTTTCGGAGGCTAGTTTCGAAGGGGTGCGAATTAGTTTAGGGGCGTGGCACCATCGATGTGTATCCTTTACTTAATGGTACTAGATTTTAGATGAATTCAGGTCAAACATTGTCTTCCTTCGTACGCTTCATCCGATTAAAATTTCTATTCATTCATCATGGCGACCGTATAGATGGAATAATCAAGAGGAATCGATTAGTATACCAGGGGATTGAAGCTCGACAGCAAATTTCCAGGAATTTATTATCAGTATCCCATTGGTGTGTCACTGACGTCACAAGCGTCGAACGGGGCGTCGCGACGCCGCGGGAACGTGACAACTTTGCATTATACTATTCCGCGGAACTCAACGGGCGACACATTGTTAATTAAACTCCGCTCATAGCGCATCACCACATTCACAGGCAGAGGCGAGAGATTCGGTATACGCAGAAATGGAGATAGGAATGGAAATAGCAACAGGCAGGTGTTCGTTTCCGTATAAGACACAGTTTTGCCCGTTCGTTTCAACTGCCCCGATTTTTTCACGTCCCATATCTATTCCCGCGGTAATAATTAAAATTGCAATACTAATGATTGCAATTTATTAATCTCAAATAATCTTGCTTCGGAAATTAAATTAGGATCTTCTATCGTGTCATTGCCATACTGCATCTGATCATTTGACGTGATAAGATAAGCTTCGATAAATAAATACGTATATGATAAAATATGCGTTAATTGCAGGTATAGTATTATTTGGAAAATGACACTTGATCAGTTATACTGGACTCGCGATCAATTCGGTATTATTATTCCCGGAGTACTTGTGTGAGGTGTAAGGGAGGCTGTGGTCACGTCATAGATTCACAGACTTCGCACATTAACCGTGACGCACAATAGACCCGAAACGGGTCTATATATTTGAGCGTTTAGCGGCGTTTGCCCTCAAATTGAATCTCAGTCCAGCGACGTGCGGCGGACAAGTCCTCAGGGAAGTCGACTGGGAATATATTGTCCATTTCTTGGCGTATGGGTATAGTAAAAGCGTCGATATATGGGTGACAAAAATTCTACTGCAATTTGCTTCGACCCTCTTGCACATATCGTGCGTTGAAAGTCAAACGTTGCTGCAGCAGTGATATGCGCCCCATACGATGTTTGTCTATTATATACAGTTAACTCACTTCGCATTAGGGGAATTTAACGTGGCGAGAAAAATGGTAGATAGAATATACGTATGTATTCATACACATTGATCTCACACGCGTATAACACGGGGATAGAAAAAGCCTCGATTGAATATAACGCGCGGCGGGGAAGGCCAACATATTCACTCTGTCATACCAGGGTATATTCAATTAAAACCTGAATGATCACAGATCACAATTAATGTTTATTCGGAGTCAATAACACCTATATACTAATATGCAATTCACAACCGTCTCGTATCTCTATCAAATTCGACAGCTTCATTTAAAATCAACGAGCTTTGCACTGCAGTGATATTCGTGTCATATTCGTCGAATATGACCTAAGCTAGGTATATTCTATTCGCTTATTCTATCAGATTTTATTCGATTTTATTTCTGTTCGTCGGAAATCAGTATTCCCGAATAGAAGTCGGGTGGTAACGTTCGCGAATTTTCTCTATAAGAGATAACAAAAATAACGCCAGTTTATATCGCGGTGCAGTTTTTTTGCCTGCCACCAAACAACACAATAGCTCATCCCTCGATCCATACAAGCGGGATCCCGGCCTCGCCGACTTATCGACGAAGGCATATTTAATTTCCGTTTAGCGACACCGTGCCCACCCTTCTGCCCGTTATCTACCCTTTTCCAACGGGGTTTCCTACTATGGGATTGCCCTTTGGCTCCGCCCTATAATATTCGCCTCCTATATGGGGGCTATAATACGATGTCTCGCCAAGCAATGCGAGTCGACAGCTACTTTCAACCGGGGTTGTTGTTATTCGTCGGTTTTTGGGCTGTTGGTTTCATGGATCATGCAATAGTAGCGGGGTTGGTGTTCCCCAAAATTTTCAACGAGTATAGGCACACATACGCGTCTACTTACTCGGACGAGGTCTATACGGTTACGTATACGGTTACTGCATGTAACGCAGGGCGGATGTAACCCTAAAAAGAAATGGGTTCAAGTTGGCGTAGCGATGATCACTCGAATCGTGTGTAGGGGTAAGTATATGTGTACAGGGTCGTTTAGCGTAGCTTTGAACAATGGACACTTTAGTCGAGTCGGTTGTATAACTTTACACTTCTATGTCGTGGTGAAAGCACTTTGGCTTTTTAACATTATGGAGCCTCGAAGTGGTGGTTTACGAGTTGTAATTAACGTTCAACTTCTTGGACGTTGAAAGCGTTAAATTATACGTAAAGAGTCTCGGGAAATTTTGAGATACCTATTATATATTGACGCGTCGACAAAAAACATTCAGTCGGTTAATAATGGGGGTAATAATTTGTGACGGTAAAAAACGCTGAGTTATCGAAAGATAGCGAGACGGAATTCTTTATCTGAACCTGAAAGCCGATATCCATTTTACGCACTAAATCACCGAATTCTCATTTTTCCGCAGTTAAATGAATGAAATTGAAATACCACTTCGAGCGACCTGCGCCCAGATAAGTAATCGGGCTATAAATTCGACCAGATGACTTTTTATTTACTCTTTGTTACTCCATCCATCGCATCGCTCGCTCACCGCCCGTAGTAGGTATATACCCCGATCAAAAAATTCCAACAATAACCGAAGATGAAGAACGAAGAAAATCTTTTACCAAATTTCACTGAATAGTGCGTATCATTGACTCGCAGTGATTCAAACAGAAATGGATACTCGAGCTGGCTTTGGCCATTAATAAACTTTACTGTCAATGCCCGGTCGTATAAACGTTCACCGTCCACGCGGTGTCCCATAAAATGTGAAAAATTCATTGACTCCGAAGCCAGGGTCTGCAATTCTGCGAAGAGACTCGCTGAAAAGCTTGCCACCCATCTCTGAATGGCGAATAGAGTAGTTTAAACTATATTAAAGGTAGCTTACAGCTTACTTTCTCGGTTATGCGGGGTCCCATTGAGGACGAGTAAGAATCTCGAAAAGAGGGGGCGTCGGCTCTCCCACGAGATTTGAAATTCCCCATAAATAATTCTGCCCTATCATTCCCATGGTGAAGAGATCTCGGGTTCATTCAGTGGCACGAAGAGAAGTATTATAGTTGAGGGCGAAAATTCAAAGCTGCAGCGAGGGATACCAGCTCGTAGGAGTCTGCAGTGACCTGGTGACTCTGCGTTCTCCTTAATGTTCGAAAAAACGGTCCGTTAAATTTGACATAATGTGCCCATAAGATTATTTTACAATTTATCATCGCCTTTGGCCGATTCTATTGAAGACCCGCGGCTTCGCTGTTGGGTCTATTAGCTCCGGTAAGGGAAGGGCGGGGTGACCAAAATGGCGGCCGAAGGTGCCGAACAATTGAGCTTCGAGCGATGACAAATGATCGGCGTCCCGTGGCCCCTTGACTTACGATCTTCTTTGTTGTCAGAAGCGATGCGACGCGCTCAGGTGTTTTCTTCAAAGATATTTCACGTGCAATCCATCGACCAATCTTTTCCGTCGGAATGTTTTCTCATTTTTTTATTTTATTTTTTTCTCTTCAAATTATTCTTACTTCTTTCTTCCCACTCTGTACCATATCCCGTCACCTCGATATGTAGAAAATGAGTGAGACGGTACCTGCATCCGAAATATCATCAAACTCCTGTTTCACGCGGTTTCCAACCGCGGCAGTGATGGTCCGTTGCCGTTGAGGAACGTGCGATCAAAAAGGACCAAAACTTCCGTCAGCTCGAGAGCGTAAACTAATCTTGTACCAGTTAAGCTTTGACGCTGTCCCGCCACACGTCGACCTAAGTATTCTAGCCAACTGCATACTGCGACCATTTCCTCCTCTAGCTAGGCGTATCGTAGCTTCGGAGTTTGAAAGATGACGCGATGCTCGTTCTCCGTGACAAACGACAAACCGAGAAGGAGCTTACGTACCATGTGCAAAATTGTACCACTATGTCTTGGAAGTTAAGTATCAGCAGTTAACTTTGTATTTGTAGAAGAGCGGCAAACTGTTCTGGGTTATTCCGCAGCTATCCTGCATCCTCCGCGAGGCCATAACCCGGTAGGAAGGCAAGTCACTCGTTAAAGCCGTTCGTTTCTCCCAGAAAAAAAAGACGCTTGGGGAAACACCTAATTCGCCATTCCCAACCAATCTTCTAATCCTCCACAAAATCTGACCCTTTGAACCGCTTCATCTTCTTCATAATGTTAAAGTACGATCTCCACGGCTCGAGGGGAAAAATACACCGCTGTAATAAACTGGCCCTAAAAATTCATCCGCAATTTTTCTTTGTCACGCGAATCTATAGGGTGATAGAAGAGCTGGACTGAGGAATCATCCTGTCCCTTCGTATACCTCGTAGCGGGGTATATAATGCCAGGGACCGCACGCCCGATGATACTTGACTTCGACAGCGACCTCGACAACAGAATCCGGCGTCGTGGGGAGGCTGGAACCCCGCGCCTGATCCCCGGATAACACAAGATAAACGCTTTTAATTATTTTTCCCCACCCGAGAATCCTGAAATCCTTTGCAAACACATCTCGCCCCCAATGGGAGGGTTTACTTTTTGTGATCATTATGATTATCATTATTATCGTCATTATTATTGTCATTATTATCATTATTATTATTATCATTATTATTATTATTATAGTTATACGCGGCCCCGTAGCTCGGCTCTTTTAACGGAGCTGTTATTGTGCCACGGTGACGGGGGACACGACGATGGTGGAAAAGAGGAAAGGGGCGAAATACCCTCCCGGACCATTATTGTATCTGAAGATAAGCCGCGTGATAACCGACGCCCGTCGTCGGGGTGCCCAACCCCCCCTAACGTAGGACGACGTCGGCCGCGTGCGAATCGCTCGTAGATTCTGAAGTCTGATCAGTGAGTAAGCATTGTTTGTTAAATCGAGCCTGCTTGATTTTTGACGCAGTAACGAGGTGAGGGAACCTTTATTCAACCTCGTACGGTATATACTAACCAGTACCATACCTTTCCTACGGTCTAACGCTGCCAGTGTCGTGCACTGTTGACTAATTATCTGCTGACTTTATCGGAATTCTATATCGGTTACCACAGCTTGACATTTATTTATTTTATACTATGCAGATGCAGATGCAAAAAATAATACCTTCTCTTCGTATACAACATCGGCTATATGGTCATGATAAGTAACCGAGATACTTAATTAATTGCGGGATCGTAGCAATTCTTTCCAAGAGTGCGATAAACAAAATTTCCTCATCGATGATACAACGAGATGCGATTTTAGGCAGAATTAAAGTTTTGCCAAATTCTACAATTTCGAAATGGATAGAAGAAACTTCATTCTGTTGGGTTCATTCGATGGATCTTTCGTCGTACTATTGGTGAAGAGGGATCATTTCTCAATGTTCGAAAATTAAGAGTGAGGATGGTGTCTTCGATTCAACCGAACAAATTTTTACCCACTGGGATTCTGACCGTTCTTTCATTTATCATGAAGTACAATTCACGAATGGAATTTCGCACATTTTTCCCTCGCCTCTGAATTCAGAACATCTGGACCTTAATGGTTCGAAGTTAGATCAAAATTGAAGTTGATTGACATAAAATAGAATGCATATTCATAGTTCTTTTTCAATAATCATTTTCAATCCGCCTGACTAGTCAAGTGAATATCAAAGTAATCGCCTATTATGGTCTTGAAATATCGTGTTCCGTATGAAGTAAAACTGGAAAAAAGTGCTGTCGTTCTACGTCCCTCGATGAAAGTAAGTCGTGGAAATAACGTCTCGGTTGGAACGGTATATGTCGCCAGTATTTCGGTACGCAATGATGCCTCGATATGATTGACGTGATTGTCGAATGCTTGTAACATCAATCCGCCACCCTTTCTAACTGTATCTCTTTTCAAAGTGTAAAGAGGACGGTCAACATTCCACTTGGACAATTATCGAACGTGTTTTATTTCTGGCGGCCATGTTGCCTCGGCAAAGTATCCACTCCACAGTCCTGTGTCCACCTCCTTGGTTCGCGTTTCTGCAGCTAGCTACTGCTGCTTCTGTTGGCCGGTGGTTGTCGTTTGACTCTGCCAAGTCAGAGCACTCCTGCATATGTATTACGGCGATTGTGTTCCAAGAATCGCTCGACCGACTCGATATACCCCTAAGGAGTCCTGCGGGTGCACGTCCACGTCCACCTGGTCTCGGTCGTGTACATGTACGTACTTATACCGAACCAACTTATATCTCTGCTTCCCTCTGTTCCTCGGACTCGGTGCTGCAGATACTGTCTTCGGTGTGAAAAAGTATGGCGTTATACGTACCTGACTCGACAGTGCGGCAGTGACCATCGACAGCAACTTGCTCTAGCCACCGGCTCGCGTTATTATCTTATCATTGATTTTTATCATCTCTCTATTTCGCTTTGTACCCTTTTCCTCACGCGTGGGTGTGCCGGTTACACAGTGGCCGAAGAAATCTATCCCTGCCGTACCCAGGTTTAAAAATTGGATCGCAGGTTCGACTCGGACTAACCGGATCTGGCGTTATCAGGTGCTGTGCTCCATTAATCGCTGATTAGCGAATACGCGAGGTTTCATTGGCATTGAGAGATGAACTTTGATCTAGTTTGGTCGATTCAGAGAAAAAGTATGATACTGTGCAATTTTTGAGAAGAGATGATGATCGCAGTTATTTCGACGTACGTGCTGATGCTATAATCGTCCGTTTATGTATACAGATTCGAAATTCCCCAGGTCAAATAGCATTCGCGATCTCACACCTTGTTCCAATTTTATTGTTTGCCGTTAGTTCATTATCTAAGGTCCCAGCGAGAGCCGAGAGAAACAGCGAGCAATAAATAAGCGTTGATAGTGACCCTGATCAGAGAATCAGAAATTCTAATTTATCAGGTTGCTGGACATACGGTGAACGTACGTGACGCTTACCGTTACAGTTTGCATTCGTATACGATCTTTTCGTTGTATAGTTATTTCACTTGAAAAGGGCATGACTCCGCGTGGATGTTACTTGTAACGCACTTCCGGCTATTGTCGACTATTAATTAACGAATTGATTAGAATAATCGGGTAATTATAATAATTATTATACAATCACTTAACTTCGGGGCAAAGGTCAATGCTCAGGTTCAGGGCAGTCGTTGACATTACCTTTACCCAAGACGATTTCGAGGCGCTGGGGTGTGTCACAAATATACACACTTTTACTAACCCACCCATATACGTACGTGAAGGTATTACCAACGTGTTTCTGTGAATGTACCGATTCTAGTCTTTCCGACTTCGTAAATAACTAATTATGCTAGCGATCAGCCTTAGAAATTAAAATAATTAATCAACCGTGTCTGCTAATTCCTGCTTGGTAATATTCCGAAATGAATTTTCGGTTCGGGTCAAGGCGGCTGTCCTGACCCTTGGTTGGCAGTCTATTTCGTCAAACCACTATTTCGGCATAAGAACGATTTGCGGCTTGAACCGAATTAACCTTTGGGACGAGGGCTCAAACGCGTACGTATTTCACAGGCTAACATTTAGCTCCTTAAAACTTTACGAAATTATACATCGTGTGGGTACCAAAATTTGGATGTCATGTAAGGGCATGCTCCGTGAAATGACTGAAAATCTTTCGACTTCTTCATTAATTTTTACCCTCCGTCACATATTTTGATTCGAACTTAACGTTATACTATCTTTCGCACACTGTTTTTCGTTCGGTGTTTATTGGCGGCTTCGTAGGGGGGTTCAAAAAGTATTTCAATATAACGATGTGGCAGGCCCACCCATAGACCATGGCTCTAATACCAGGTGATTAAACGCAGACAGGATATTAAACTATGCTCCGTACACCGTAGCTGTAATACGTTTTGACAATACACCACGAGCGCAATAAAGTTTCGCTGTCTAAAGCTCTTAGGGCTCATCCAAAGGGGCTCAGCGAATACATATATACATATACACGCCGTGGGGGGAACCCTGCCCTGTACGTAACAAGATCTTATGAATTTTATTATTTATCGTCATTTCAGGACCGCAAATCCCACTTTAGGCTTAAGGAGTAGGTACCTATCCCCTTGCCTCGGAAACAGCGGTATAAAGTATGAATGTATATCATATCGACAGCCTCGGGCGATTTTCTATCAGCCTGTAATAACAGAACTTTCAGAAATCTGAAGATATGTTTTTACTTCGAAGCGGGTATACGGAAAGGGTTCGGTTTTAATTTCCAAGCATAAATTCCGTGCGATGACACGCATATTAGCTAATGCTCGAGGCTTAACGCGCCCGGTTCTTATTTTCTTTAAACTCTAACTTTTTTTCCATAACCTCTGCGCTTTGCGTACGTGATGGCTTGGTGCTGGCAGCATTAGTTTAGCGGATCAAATTTCAGTTGGACCGCGCTTACATTTGCATACACATGTACATATGTATATGTATGTATACGTACATTCGCGCACGAGAGCCAAATTCGCTATTCTCCTTTATTTTTCTTTCTTCCTTTCTTTCTTTTACTTTCGCGCGAGGGCCGAGACTATAGAGGAGCTTATTACTCTTCTATTTTCCTCTGAAAGCTCATCTCCTTGAGACGAAAAAAAAAATTGTGTAATTTTACAGACAATAGGCATACGCCCGCGTCCCTGACTAGTTTTTTCTTATTATTCTTAGTCAGATTAATTAGTTAATTCGTTTATCGCAATTAACTTGGCTAACGAGAGTTGGGACGAATCTGTGCTGGAAACAACAGAGACTAATGAGATATCTGCGCGAAGCAGAGGAAGAAGAGGAGGAGGAAGAATAAGAATAAGAATGAAAAGAAAACGAAGGAGAAGAAGAAGAACGTGACGTAACGAAATAATTGAACGTCGTTTAGCTATCTAGATCTCACTTGTCTTTTGCATTTTTGCCACGTTTAATCGCAGTTGTTCAAGTTCCTAATTGCCTCAGTTCGCGCGAACAATAGCCTTTTTTCAATTACACAATTCCATTTCAAGTCATACTATAGAGAACTCCGTTAATGTTACAATTGCGAATCGTTGCGATAGGGTGAAGGTGAAAAGTTAAAAAATCGATTCACAGTTGGAGAGAATATTCATCAGTTTGCATAGTTGTATAGATACAAGATTTGATCGAAATTACGTAACGATATACCCGTATTAATTATACGTCGTATACTTAATCGAACAACTTCTGACCTACGGCCTTCCTACGATGCTAATCCCTGTTTTAATTCATCTGAAGTCGATTTAGTTGCAAGCCTCGATATCCATGACTACAAAGTTTGAGAGGAAATGACTCTAGGCTTTCTATACGTACAACGAGTCTATCTCGTACATACGTACGGGTATAGAGAAGTTTAACGTATTCGTAGACCCTTAGCGTTAGCGATTCGTGGTGTCTTGTCACATCTGTCACCGCGAGACGTTCACCGTTTAGCAGTGTCGGAGACTCTAAAATAGACACTAGCTCGCTTAAGCGTTCCCAGAAAAATGCCTGACTGTCGAGGAAACAAAATTAAAACGGATCGTGACCGCGTAAATTAGCTGGGACAGCCGGTCTGCCGAGATTATCGTAAACGACTCACTGCTACTGCTACTGCTGCTGTACTCACTAAACACGTTGTCTTTAAAATCACAAATACTGTAAAGAGAATTTCGCTCCGTGGATCATAAGTCGAAGATAATGTTGAATTAATTTATAGTTCGTTGCTCAAGATTTTCTATACCTGTCATTTATGCAAAGGTAGGCTCGTTAGCGGAGAAATTCTATAACGATACTTGTTGAAAATTATACGTGCTGTTCGATAGAACCGTTAGAATTGATGAAAAAATGTTTTTCTCACGAGTTCTCGAGGCTGGACACAGCTCGAGGCATGAGACTATTAACCAAATAATATAAGGAGCAGCGGTTTCCGACTTGGGCAAACTTCGACAGTGTTTTAAACAGTGATCAGAGAGAGAGTGGGTAAAGAATGGTCCGAGTTTGTATAGGATTAAAAAAGTAGAATAAATTGTAAAATGGAATAAGATTGAATAAAATTGGCCGGGATAACCAATACTAACTCTATTAGGCGCAGGAAAGGTTAGCGTTGCAGATACCGACATGATTTAACCAATGCCCTCGTACTTAGGAGGATATCATCTGGACGACGGTAGGTCCCTGGATGCAGGACTACGTCCGGTACGCGAGACTAATTGGTTCATAAATCAACCTCTGCTAACTCTCTACCTTCTCTATATACCTACTCATAGGTGGACGGGGTCGGTATCTTTCCCCACCTCGATCAGCGTCTAGAACCGTCGCCTAACCCTGCAGGTATATGTATAAGAGAGAAGGCTCGCAATCTCTACCACGAATTGGCAGAGTTAAAATTTTCAATTTTTCATTCACTCATGTACTTCGCAGCTTGTTTCGCGAGGGAATCATCGACCAACGATCTCAGCCAGGGAACACCGATGTAGATTTCATCAAGTTCTGTTCCTGGTTCGACTTGATCCTCGTAGTATTTAAGAAGGAGTAACACCTAGCTCGGAATATTACGAGGAATTCTGAAGCGGAAATGTAATTCTCGATTCTATAAATCGCAATGAATTCGATATGTCTTATGGCCAGTTAAATCTCCACTGGATTTAGGTATGTGGAAGGCATGGCTACGATTGCTATAATCAGTTATTATACGGAGCATAGTGATTGGCCTGCGGTAGCATATAAAGCGATAAAGTACCAGCGTTGTGGTCGAATTTTCGCAGCTAATTAATTGCGCTTATTTAACGGCTTCGTCAATGGTGCTTGGGGCGCCAGAGATTGAAATTAATTAGCAGCTCTCTCTGGCTGCAGTCATCTCCGTATATGCCGAGCCACCACCATTGAACGTCTCGTTGCAGCTTCTCGCGGGCCATTTCAGCCTGGCGCGTTAATTGGCGTGCAGACCAATTAATTCCAACAAGCCTTGCCTATGTGATTCGCCAACTGAAGCCCATAGGTGGGAAGCCACACCGGAGGGTCACTAGATACGTGCCCTCCCGCGTCCTTACCAAGATCGCTTATACTTGATACCAATCAAATTTCAAATATACGTTATAACTACTAATCCAAGATTTTCAACGGGGGCTCATCATTACCGTCCATTCAAGTCAGTTAATCTCATAGAAAACAGAGATTACACGACTCCAAATTACCCTGTAGCCTTAATTTCATCTCTCCTCATATTGGGTCATGGCACGTTGCCCGCCCCATGTCCAACATATGCATAGATTCGAAAAAGGGATATGTTTATATCTTACGTATAGATATATATATGTGGATAATATATTAGGTATATATGCTCCTACAGCGTCCGAGGTGCATCAAGGCTGCTCAATTGGCTATGAGGTCTCCTACGTCGTTAACTGGACGTCTCAATTTTCTTCCCGACTTAATGACCAATCGTTAAGTGCCAGTTAGTTCTCGACTTCGACTCTTCGAACCGGATCAGCTCACCTGAAATCGGCCCCAGCGAAAGAGGGAACGCATCATCAACTCGACACGGCGTTTGAATATAATAAGGTCAGTTGAATACCACTATTTATCCGTATCAATATCTACAAGGGTCCCAATTGTACCAAAAGTGATAAAAATCAATCTTTATCCATCTAATTATGGTTATTTAGGACCCAAGTGGCAATATGATTTAAAACTCCTGCGGGAATGTACGAGACAAAGATTTCTTACACCTACGTATTCTGCCATCGGTGAATAGTTGCGGATATGTAAATAGATGAATACGTTTCTCGACATAGGAATTGTTTTGCTAGAAAATTTCAGGAATTGTTATTTTGAAACTAGGAGTTGTTTTCAAATGAAATTTGTGTTTAATCATTTATTCATTCGCACAATCAGCGTGGGTTAAGTGCGTAATGACGACGTTAATGAACGCAGCAAGACTCATTGTCTTCGTTCTAATCATTGTGTGACCGATAGTTTAACCCTGACTCTAGCTTGACAATTTATTCAACAGCAACTCTATCGGTCGGAACTTCAAGAGTCTAATAACAAATTAGAAGCAACATTTCAACTTTATGCTAGTTCATAATTATACAATTTATCAATTATTTTTGAAATGATTAACTTAATCGAAAATTATATATAAGAGAGAATGAAAACTTACGGATAGAAATGTTATAGACTACATAGTGCAAAAGGCAAAGAGGATAGAAATCGGTTAACTCTTGATCAATGTCCCACTCGATCAAGTATTGCTACAAACGAACGAAATCAAGGAACATAATCATTTGGACATAATTGTGAATCAAATCGATCAGCTTGGGATTGAACATTTATAAACTTGAGTCACATTACTTCCGATAAATTCTGTCGAATCTTGATCATGTATTTAAGATTTTCCCTGGTCTGTTTTCTTGGCATGTCTACTAGGAAGTGCAGTCTACTCTATCTAGTTACAAAAAGCTCAAACAATCTTTTTTCTCCGGAAAAATGAGTGTACATACCGACTTACGTTAAATAACTCATTCCTTCTTATAAGCCCAGTCCGATTCTTGCCCATGTCAAGAGTAACGTATGAGTGTACCATAATCCCATGAGATAAATTACACCAAAAGTACATTCGTGGATCCATTCAAAATCGAGGAGCATGGATACAAGTATTAATGGATTATTGACGAGGAAAATAATTGTCGAATCAAATTTTTTATTCCAGTTATACCGACTTTAGGTATGCTCATTGCCGCCTTAAATTCACGATGAACGAAGTCAGACCAAGTGAACCAGCCCAAGCAATCGGTTGTAGAACTCTGTGGTATCAACGGAAGGATGGAAGCAATGCTGGCGTAATTCGCCTGACTACAGGCAACTAACATACGGTAAGCGTGGGCTCTTTTATCCATTGGAGAATGCAGTCGGTTCAGTCACTAGATGGAGTTACTGACACGTTACAAGTCAAGTACTTGGTAATCATAAGCAATAATTAATTCATAGCTTTGCAGAAAAGTTGAGAGCGAATTTAGGCAACGAGTTATCTCTTATGGATGCAACAACTTAGAAGCCAATGAGAGTCAAATGAATTTCATGCTGGTTTTCATTTATTTCAAATATATGTACATGGAATTATGTTTTGTGGGTATTTAGGTACAGGCAAGGTACTATATTATTGTAATGAATTGAAAATCATACCGCACTCATTCGTACAGAGCGTAATTCCACTCCACAAGCTGGACACTCGAATACTACGTCGACTGTGAAGCGAGCCTTCATGCAATAGTAGCAAAAGATATGTTCACATCCCGCATGCCTAGGTAAATTTGGACTCTGATCACATTCTGGGCATTTTGTCTGGAAATCCATTATCGGTCTTACAGATCCACTGCCGCTTCTCTTAGCTGACCAAATCCGCTTTATTCGTTGCTTTATGAAATGTATGTTCATCATGGGTAAACCAATGGTAAATAACTCTATGAAACTGTGCCATAACAGCTCCCTGGTCATGTAAGTGTAACCGATATTCCTTGGCCTGTGTGCCTTCGTTGGTCGATTATATATTCCCAGTATCCGTTCTATGATATTAGGCTGATTGCCTTGATTAAGGAAGATTAGAATATTGACAAAGGTCAATAGCTGAAGAGTGGTTGATATCCAATCGACGAATCTCTTCACTCGGTCGTTTCTTTCGACGTTTGTTGCCAATCGGCCATCATTCGAGACCCTTTCTTGAAGGTACTTTGGTAAAACGCTCAACAAAACGAAGAGAATTGCCTTTTTATTGTCGTATTTATCATAGTGAAGGTTCAACAGTTGTTGTCCAAAAGAAGAGTTCCCATTTCTGAGAGAATAATTCCAAATAGCAACTTTTAACAAAGCGTCAATTTCTGGCTGCCATTTCCCGACTACTCCAGGCGGGCAGAGTTTCGATATCTCACTACTCTGATGCTTGAGTATATTGTAGATTTCATCGTCCAGTTGCGACGCGTCAACTTGGTTGATACGCGATACGTAAGCTGATGTAGCCATCCCAATATATCATCTGCGAATCATTACCTCAATTTTATTCGACTGAAAACTAACTATTCGAGATCGTAAATTGGCTAGTATCGTATCGTCAGTAATAAAACGTGAGATACACGTCCAGATCCTCGAAACCGTTCGAAACAGAATCTATTGTGGATTCGAACTTCGCGCCTGCGAGTTGCGCAGAAGTGGACTGCGCACATGCCGTAACGCCGTAAGGATTCTTGACCGAAATAACGCCCTGAGTAAAGAGGCGACTCGAAATATAACGATCAAAGTAAAGCCAGCGATAAATAATTTCTCCTTGTTCTCGATCTGGTAATATTACTTAGAAAATGGGAGTCAACTCTCACCTAGTTTACAGAAACGTAGCCGCTGCGCGCTAGTCGCTGACAGCGTGACAGCACAGATCTTTTTGTATTCAAAACTATTTGGTTTGAAATCTGTCAGAGGACAGAAAGAGTCCATAAAACGCGATATAATCGTCCCTGAGAAAGGGCTTCGATATTATCCGGTGAAATCGTGTGATTCGGGCGTTCAACGAGATGATAAACTCACCTGTAAGTAAGACGGTGGGCTGAATAATCTTTCGGTCAAAACGAGGTTATACGAACTTTGGCCGAGCGAAGTGTAGCTGGATTGGGATCCATGTTGCTGCTGGTGGTGTGACGTCATCGAGTGTTGGTGCGAGTGGGTCGGCTCTGTCTCTTCAAAGTTTTGGATCATGTTTTCGTGATAGGATTTGGACGTTTTGAGTGTTATTATTACGTTTCTGAGTGAATACCGACTGTTTCAGTTTGTGCTAGTTGACGCAGTGTGGAACTCGCCTGTAATTCCGCCTAACAAGGTACGTCAGAAGCATTATATAATTTCTAACGTTTACAGGCTGCAGGTTCGACTTTGGAGGAGCCAGAGAGCTCGGAGCCGATTCATTGATCTGCCAACTGTCAGGTTAACCTCCAATTATACTGTCGGGAACAATATCAAGTAGACTAGGCGTATCCGAAAACCGTCTTTACTTATTCACGGCGATTGATTAAACCTACATCTAACGACACGTATCGAACGTCAATTTCGAATGTAACCTCGCCCGGCGCATTGCGCCGAGACTCGCACATGTCAAGTCTTCATGTCGCCCACTTGCTTCTATCTTACTTTACGCACTAGTACCCAATTTTCATTTATTTACTCATGTTTCACTCTGCCTTCTATAATGATAATACGTGTGATGAATGTTCGGTACTATTCTCAAACCTGTAAAAAGAAATTCAATACAACATATGATACGTGTACAAAACTATGCACTGCGACATTAGGTTACGTGTGGATGGGTTTGAGGAATCGTTTAGCCGCATGATTCTTCTTTTATTTCAGAACGCATGGCGTTTTTAAACGCTGACAATTAGTGGTTCATAGGTGCCTTGTCGTTATCGCGTGAAAATGTAAGAATAGTATGATGAGGATTATTATGATCCAATGGCGGAAGAATCAATCGAATTTTGTAAGAAAACTGGAGCTTAAAGCGTGGTATCAACGTATTTTTTGATGTTCAGAAATTGATGAATTATTATCATTATCATCGTCATCATGTTATTATTATTATTACGACAGTGTTTTTCCTGGTCAGTGGTCGACCATCGAGTTCATTCACGTAGTCATACTGCGCGCAGATCATTTCATATCGTATGGTATACGTAGGTATCTTTACTGGAGTTGGAAAGCAGGATCTTGCGTTATTTCCCATTAGTAATGACAAACAGGTTATATCAAACATTTAGAGTGAATATTTTCATCGCATATCATCGGTAAATAAATGTTGTATAATTAGAAAACTTCAAAACGATTCAATATTCCAAAGAAATTCAATTTTCATGGATTTCCTTTTCTTCTTTTCTCCTATATTGACAACATTTATATACATATATATGAAGTCAATTGAATCTTTCGCGCAGTAGGACTTTTTTTCTCCCGAGAGTTTGTAATGCAACGTACTGGTAGAGAGGAAATTCAATAATAATGTAATTACACGTGATTCGACCTTCCCTGTCCCGGACGGACAGTCAGGTGATAATTTAATCACTTCGTAAGTTGATAGTTTAATTCCAAAGTCTGTTTTATCCTTGCCTCGGATAATTTATCAATCTATTATCGTCACGTTATCTGGACTAGCATATAAAATTAGTTGGAGAATTTGCCGTTTAGTTAATAGAGAGAACCTTTCGGAATAAAAATAGAATAAAAATAATGTCAGCTAGGATTTAATTAAAGAAGATACCGGAAATGGTTTATTTATTTTGTTCCATCTCATAAATTACTGCGACCGTTAAAAGAAACTGTCTGTTAATTTTTACGCCACATGAGAAAAAGAGAGAAAGAGAGAAAGAGAAAGAGAGGATCGTCATGAATTCATGAAACTAATTTCATTAAGCGCGCGGGTGCTTGTCCACGCAGACGACGAAATAGTCGAAGCGCAAGAAGTATAAGCGAAGGTTTATTTTCTTGCTGATTCGTCAACGACGCTGTTCAGTCCGTCGTTAGCCTGCGAATAATTTGCAATAAATTACGTATCACTTCGTTAAAAATGTAAGGATCATCAATCTACCAGCGATATTCCTCCGCGGTTGTTTAAGGCGTTAATAAATCGGAAATCGTTCGACTGTTAAAATTGAAACGATCATTGCGTGATAATGTATATCTAGCGCAAAAAATAATGCAACGCTGTTATTTCTCTTTTTTTCGATCTCTTTATCTCCCCCGCGTCGTATTAAGTCGTAAATTACACTCGAATCCTTAATGTATGTTTTTAGCAGGCTCGTTACTTGGCTTTCGTACAGTAATAAATTCCCCACCCCACCATATTATACTTTTTCCTTCGCTTTTTTACACCCAAACGAAACGAAATCTCGTATATCTTGGTGAAAGACAGCCATAAGTATTTGTAAACCAACGGTCAATGGTATAAATTATTAGTCTGTTATTTAAATGAACCAATTTACATTTTAACTCTAATTATTCCCCTCGACGTAAATAACATCACTCATATCTACTGTAAGAAAAAAAATCTAGTACCTAGCCGCTGCAGGTGATATCGCGATACCGTAAAACCTATCAGGTAAATGAATTAATTGTTCACGGTGTATAAGGTATAGATATTACGGTACAAAACTATTCTCCTAATCACAAAGTCGTATTTGATACATACATATTGTGAAGATTATATCTCTACACTTTTAACACCTGTCCGCATGTGGTAAATCATTTTTTCTCCCATTGTGCGATAGTGTTTCTTCGATCCTCTAATATCATCGGATCATAACACTATTCCATGTCATTTTTTCGTATGATTATACATCCGCGTATCTCAAGATTTTCAATCGCATAATTTATCGCGAATCAAATTTCCCGTGGCTCGAACCGAAAAATAGTAATCTTCAATAATTCGTTGTACAGATATTAGTTCAGTTTAGAAATCCTCCGTACAAACGTGAATTAATAGTTGGCATTGTACGTCGAAGAGTACCTATATAGAACCGCGTAAATATATTCGTAATGCGAAATTCTCTTCTCTTCTCTTCTCTCCTATCTCTCTGTCTCTCTCTCCGCAACCGCGCAACGCATTGATTGGGATTAAATGGGGCTGCTGCGCAACCACTGCTGTGCGTCAGGGTTGATGCGTGTATATGAGCGTGGGTGAATAGACTATATATTATATACCTACAGCTTATAGAACACAGTATACACTGAATGTTACCACTCATTGTCCGCTGCACAAACGTCGAGGATTCGCGAGTTTTATGTAAAACTATAGCGAAATGTACGAAACGATCGTTTCTTCCCACAGTTCTTCTCTTTCTTTCTGTTCTTCTGTGCTTTTCGGAGTTTAGTCAATTAGAGAAGAAAACAAAGATCAAAAGAGAATTAATTAGTACTACTACAAAAGATATCTTTGTTCGTACGTAATTATACTGGATCAAATACAATTTATACAATTATTATTTCCCGCGAATATTGGCGCGCTGTTTTATTGATCGCGAATATATTTTCCACTGCACGGTAATTGCTGTTTCTTGTGCCACATATACCAGCATTTAAAACGATAACATTGATTGTACTCAAGCTTGGATATCCTGAGAAATAACGCGATAGAATTATACAATAAAAAAGAAAGGGATATTCTTCCATCGATACATCTCGAGCAATCAAAGACTTTCTTCTCTTTTTCTCATTCTCTTTCTCTTTCTTTATAAATTAAAACGTTAATGAAAACCGAGAAAGATAAATCAGCTATCTGTGCGATTGATTGAACGAAAATAACGACTTATGAAAGAAAAATCCCCTAAATATTGCCCGATCAAACGATAAGCCGTAGACTTTGCTACTCATGTCTGCCGCAGGGGAATTTCGCGAGTGCGATATACACCCGCGTATAGGTACACGGATTAATTAATATTTTGGTTTATATATACACTTATTGGCTGTTTGCCCGATCCTGGGATCCGCTGAACATACATTCGTGTAATCAGGTGTGATATGGGGGCTGACTGCAGTGCAGACTGAACTTCAATGTTTGTCTGGGTGGCTTCGATGGCTGCACACCACAGTTCTCCATGGCTGTGGTGTGGAGAACGATTTAGGTGGTGTTAACGTCGTTGTAACTCGTGTTTACAACGTCATTCTGGTCCTCCCGATTTCGGGAGTTTGCTTCTATGTATTATATATCCCATAGATACGATCCATATTCATTATTTACGACGTTACACGAAAATTTCCCTCTGTAATAACGTGCGACGTCGTTGACGATTACCCGGTATGATATACAGCTAATTAGATCGAAAAGTTTACCGAAGTAGAATTAAGCGATCGAAGTATCGAAAATCAGGAAGTCAATCTTAATTTTCTTAATTCTTTCCTCATTTTTAATCATGCTTGAACAACGCCGAGTTTTTTCGACAGCCAATCTTCAAGCAATCGATCGATCAAAAAGTTATAGTAGATGAAGTCGGTATTGAAGTATCAATCGTCAATTAATGAAGACGCGTTGTGGGGTAATCGAAATTATGATAGCTGAAAAATGAATTAATTGTTTTTCCACCTCGATAAGAAAATCGCGGACATCGATTTTATATTTCGATTTATTTTTCTTCCGGCTATTCTAGACCGTCAAAAAATAATGAATGACATGGAAAACCGGGGAAGAATCTTCCTGTGATATTGAAAAATTGATTATTTGTACTAATTATTACTCAATTAATTTTGGTACACAAAGATTAATCGTATTGTTTATGATCGCTCCATACTTGAATGTGATTTTCATTCAATTAATGAACGCAGTAGGGTGAACAATGAATTATTTTTATTGACGAGGCACATACATAATTTTACGATTCATTTGAATAATTCAAACAAAACGAGATAGCCTGATTTAAGTCTCGAAAAAATCTACTTCCTTTCGGATTTGAAAAAAATATCCTATATAATCGATAAGTGAAATCAAGCAATTAACAACCACTGCTGTTGCAATTTGCCAAAAAACGTTCTTGGTGTATGCTGCCACCTTTCGTTGCCTCTGGAAAGCCGAAGTAGTCACGTTACCTACCGGGTGTAAAAATTCGACTTTTCACTGTTCAGATCAATAATAATTATGCGGATCGCAGTTCATCGTTCTTCCAGCTGCAGTAATCAGGAATAATTGTAGCTTAAAATTTACACTCTTCTTTCATGATGCATATCTCCAATCCCGCTGCCCATACCCCGAATCCGCAGCTGCCTGGATATTCGATTCGACCTCGATAATCCTTAGCTCTAAACTCCATGCCTTCAGAAAAATTGATTTATCCAAATACGAGGCTACGCCGGGAAATCGATTATTGAATGACATTCAATATTCGAAGGATCTTGAAGAATAATAACCCAATTCTGCAAAAAAATATTTCTGCCAGGTTCCTATCAAAAATAAAGAATCGTGTTTTCTGTGAATGAAATTGGTTTCCAAATTCCAAAAATCTTCTTCTTGCATACATAAATCTCACATTTAATTAGATCATATTCCTGCAGCGGTTCAACTCGTCTCATCTCGTACCTAGTTCCGCAGTCCTCTAAATTCGTACATGTTTTCTCGCTTGTCACCTTCCGTCTCTTCCAGGTGACAAATCGTTCTTGTCTCTATGCGCAAATTCTATTACAATTCCGTCGGTGTATCTAGAAGAGTCGCAAGGGGTACGATTACAGTAGGTGCATGGCTGCAGTGTGCAAAAAGCGACACCTCGGCGAAATTTTTCTTGAATTTTAAATATCTGGAAACTATTTTTTCTTTCACTCAAATTTGAACCCATTTAATTATACGATGGATCCTGTGAAAGGCTCCGACTCCTCAGGTCTAAGGATCTAGATTCTAGTTCATATTTTGTGAGCCTGCAGCAAGCTGGGCCGGAGAAGTCAGCATTTGGGTGCCGCTGTCGCGAGGCGTGGCGAGGTATTGATCGCCAGGGGTGGATTCTCTTCTCTGTCCACCACGACCGACGTCATCCGAGTAACCCGGCTTGCTCCGCACCCTCCGCACCCTGGTTTCTTCCCCTATTTTGCCTCCCCTGTTTCCCCGCCGGCGTCAAACCATGCGAGCAGTTTTCCACCCCGAGCAGCAACGTCAGTATCAACGACGACCGCGGTGCCTGCGAATACTGCGGATGTATCTGTCAGCGCGGAAATAGACAGTCTTTCAGTAGTATACGAAAAAAGAAAGAAATTAAGAAAGACAAAAAAAAAAACGGCGAATCTTGCGCCATTTCATTATTTTACTTCAGGTATCTTCCTTTAGGTCGCCATTTGAAAGAGATTTTCAACCCCTTGAAAGACTTCGAGATACTGTCTGACATCTTTTTGGGGGCTCTGTTATTTCGTACTTATAAACTGTGTACGATACTATGCGCTTTTATGTAAACATCTGTATGAGGTTGAATTTTAGCAAAGCCTAGAGGGGCTCAGAATTTCCAACCGCTTGGTACCAGCCTGCGAACTTGTTCTGAGATTTAGTGCTTCTAGGTCCAGGCTCACCGCCATTACTTTGGTAATTGTTTCCAACGGGTACGATTACGTCCCGAAACTGGACTTGACGTCGTACCCTTTCACGCTGCAGACGCCGTACCAAATTATTTTGAGCTTTGGGTTCCGCCCGGTTATCCCTACGTTGCTTCAAGCCATATTTCGGACGGAAGGGCTTCCGGTATCCGTAGTAAGACATTGAAAATTGTGAATTCTGGTATTCACATAATTTCCGTTGAAATAATGCAAATTAGTGCTGAAATTCATACAGCAATCATTTTGGCTGTCAGATCATGAAATAAGTTTCTATACTGTCATTCTGGAAGGCGTGATAACCGAGTCTGTAGGCATCGGAACGGATATGTCGACAGTGGTTGCTCTTACGCCTGAAACAAAACCGCGGTACAGTCGGTTGACCTCCTATACCTATATCGCAACTTCGCCTCATGACATCGCCTGCACTTTGCCTTTATTGATAATTTTACGGTTTACTGAACCGCAAGCGATTATATGCGATAAAAAAAAAATGTGAGAAAAAAACGTTGTTACCAGCGACTGCAAAACGCGGATCGGTGCACGCGGTAGTCGGGCCAAAAGCACCTCTTTTATGCACATTATACCTATGGGTAGGTACTGTTGTAGAAGGCGTGACGTTCCGATACGTTCATAAGGTAAGCACTTTTAATTTTGAGAAAAGATTGAAAAATTCATACTTTCTGGTTCTAAATAATTGCAATGGTAACGTTTTTCTACTCACCAGGAAGACATATACCTGAACAGATTTTTTCTGACAGAAGGATACGCTTAACGATTTGAGTCGAGGCAAAACAATTTCAACTGATATTGGCGATCAGTTTTCTTCTTTATTGTGCCGGTTCATTCGGCCATCAATTTTCAATGCGATTCATTTTATTTTGATTTTGCTAAAACGGAATATTGATCGAGAAGTAGAACGCGATAAAGTAAAAAAATCGAGGACAAGACAGTTCTAGAATAACGGGAAACTGACTTATACTTAATTGGCTTCGATGAGCTGTGTAAAATCATATCGCGTACGCAGCCAACGAGATAAACGGTCCCGTCTTGAGATTAGCTTCCCACCTTCTCCTCCTTCCGTACGATGCTTCTACAGGTAACCTAAATTATTGTGTTTAATGAGTGTGTAATGGGATAGATAAGCAAGGCGATTGCAAGGCTGGCGGGTATCGTGTGTATGTATATACCTAGTTACCCTACACCCTCGTAATGCCCGCCTATTTCCGGTCTGATATTTTCATAATAATAAAAATAAATTTTCTTGCACCATTCGCGATCCCCCGAAAGGCCATATGTGTAACGAGATGCGGTTACTTTTAATTAATATCATCAAGTTACTGTATTTATTCTAATATTCATGAACTAACGTGTACTTATTTGCCTAGGCAATTCAGTTACCCATATTTCATCCCCATCTTTTGTGTTCTTTATAATATTTGGAAATTCAGACCACGTAATAAAATTGTGTAATGTTAATATCGATATTATTTGTGGGCAAAATTTTGACGAGTACACGAAAGTGGTTGTTTGGCTCGTGTACTAATTACCACATGCAGTACCTATCATGTTATGTCTGAAGTATTACATCATCGAGTAATTGCAGAAGGGTTGGAACAATCGATGTCCGAAAATCGGTGGGGATCGTAATTAATATTGATTATCGATTCATTCTCAATAAATTGTAGTCGGTACGACGATCATTTCGAATAAAAACTATACCTCGGATTAATCAGAAAGTCAATGGACGCGATTTTCTTTTCGCGTAGTACAAAAGTGAAAAAACAAATAAATAAAATTGACATGAAAACGTAGAAGAAAAAAAATTCAAACTATGTCAGCGGAAATTAAATATTTCCAAGTGACTGCGTGCCCCTGCTCTAGACAGCTGGTATTCTGGCTTCTTGTCGTTTTTAATTTCATATTTAATTAAATAACGGTGAAAACGAAACACGTTCTCGGCAATTATCGAACAACATATATTCTCATATTAGGTATACAAAACTCTATATATCATTACACATCGTGGTCAAAAGGCTTGGCAAATATACACTTACATCCTACTGTAACTGAAAATGATCGATCCCAGTAATAATGAAATGCCGATAGAGCTTTATCTCACAGGTACCTGAGGAATTTTTTCCAAAACACATATTCCTGGGTCTAAAAAAAAAAATCGTCATCCATATTCTAGACACTTTATTCCTGTGATTCTTAAAAAGACAAATCACGTCACGCTGCACACATGCATAAGTTTACCTTGTCTTTGCCTGAATTGAGGGGTAGCATAGATCGACGTTTGCGATTAGATTTATCATAAAATCGAGGTTTAGAGTAGGTGTGCATAGGTATGGGTTCAGACTCTGGAGAATTGCCGTAGTATTAGACTCGGAATCGACTCTAGGCGAACGGTTCCCGTTTGCTTTGCTAAATCCTGAATTAGTTTGCCTTTATAATTACCACGCTAATTAATCGCCTGCAACGATTATCCGATTATATAGCCTTTACCAGAATCAATACCTACCCATCGTTTGCATACAATTATCATTCTGCCACTCTTTCCCTATGCTCCGGCTAATTGCCGCAGCAATTCCAACGCCGTTAGTAATTACATCGTAGAATAAAGCGTAATTAGCAAAAAATAAAACGTACAAAAACCAAAACCTCAAGAGCTTCAGAGTTCAGACGAGCTTTGTGCAATAATTCAATAATATTACTTAATTATTGATCACCGATTATTATTAATCAATAATTAGGTATAAATGTTAGAAATTTTTTTTAAAAAATCTGTTATCTTGTGAGAAATTTGGAGATTACATATTCCGATGCGCTATTCGAAAATCGGTAACTGTATAGCGAGGCATCCCGACTGAGAGCATCGAACTCGCTCTGCGCCTGGGGATTCACTAACGACCTGCGAATCCTGGGCGCTTAATTAAAGGCCGCTGACGGACAAAGTGGCCTCCTATCCGAACTCTCGGACGCCGAGCAACCCTGCCAACTCGACTTCCCAAACAGGAACAATGTTACTGCTAATTATTCTAGTTTGGTAGAGGTACCGGTCAATATCGTGCCATACATTCGAGTCGTCGCGCTAAGCAGTATGCTCAATCAACGGACATGCCCCACACGTCGCCTCTTCATTCCGAAATCCGTGCATATAATAATTAAATAATATCACGCATTTTCCTCCGCATAGTGTCGAGGTTCAATTATAAATGGATCGGGTAGAAATGCGAGTGCATGCTTTCCCAGATATCGTAGCGTCATGAATATGCATTTCGGTGCATATCATTGCATAATGAAAGTGCGGCTGCAGTGACAGATTATTTTTCGTTCCCAACAAGAATGGCAGAGAGATAGATGGATAGAGAAAGAGAGAAAGAGAGAGAGAGAGAGAGAGAGAGAGAGATTGGTATAATTATCTTTGTATGTATACGTCCCCCGTAATTTCTTTTTTTTTCTTCCCCGGAAACGTAGCTGGCTTGTTTACTGTTCCACGCTCTGATACAAATTGTTCTCGGACAATGCGGAGCTAACTAGTTAATCATCGCTGTTGTGTGCCTGCGGGAGGGAATGTTACAGATTTAAGGAAGCACATGCCTAGCGACGACCGGATCCGCTGTAGGTAATCACACGAATTTTCCTTCAACGCTTTGTTCTCCTTATTCGCGTCTAGCTACGTCCAGTCTCTACCTAATTTTGGTTTACGTGTGGATACGTGTCTCCCAATCAGCGGGGACAATTAAAACTTGTGCTGTAGTAAATTGAATCATTATAGAAGGGGTGTAGGATTTTCTACCCTTCGGTAAATATGGAAAGTTCCTCATAGTTTGAAGAAGTTCCTTAGTTTCGGATTAAACTTTGCAAAGATGGATAAATATTCAATCACAAGATATTCATGAATCATGGTAATTTCTGATTACGCTATAATTTGAGTGAAAAAAGCCTGATTTTATTCTAAAAAAATTTGGAACTTAGTTTCGGTTTTCTTCTAAAAAACCTATATGATTTTTTATGAATTAGAAAGAGAGATCTGAGAGCGATGTATCTTTTCGGATAATAAATTTTCTGACTTTGAATGGGTGAAGTGAAACTGTTGCAGCCTTTTCTCGGTGCCCGGTCACCGTGTCACCGTGTCGGTTCACCGGAGCTCGTAAAAAACAGCAATCAAAAAAGCATCTGGTCGACTGCCCTTTGCTGGCACGCTGCATCGAGCCGACTTCAAAGCTTCTTTCATACTTGGGGAAGATTCGATTGGGAAAATTCGTGGAGAAATTGATTTTTAAAAATTGTTCTCTCCTCAAGATCGAACTTTGTCTTTTCTTTCCGTTCCACTTATCTGTCAGCTGTCACTTTTCAGCTATTTCGTATATCGAAGTAAATGAAAAGTAGCATTCCTCCATCTATTTTCTTTAGATGCTCCTGTATTCGCGTTCAAAATTCTTGCAGCTGGTAAAACTGTTCAACAATTCCACACCGGGCATGCGACGCGACGTGGGTGTACGTATACCTAAGTCTAAGCTAGGGATTCTTTTTCGTCTACCACACGAATTTAAGAAAAGTTTATCAAACTTTTATTCTGGGATTCTTCCCATCCTTTTCCTCCATCCTACTTCCTTGCTCCTTTTCTCCTTCTCTCTACGTGCTCCTCGGCACTTTGACGCACAAATCACGCCCGAACGTTTGAGTCAGATTTCAGTGCAGCTTCGACAAGAAACACGCTTGGGAATTGGACCTGTAGACACGAATTTTGCGAAATGGTTTATTTTCAAATAATATAAGTACATATAATTCATGTGAGTTACCGCTACAAGATTGTAAAATGTCGAAATTTGTTTTGATTCGAGTTGATTTAAAACTGCGGCTCATGTTAGAATTAGGTAAGTTTTGACGCCATGGCGCCAGGAGGCTGCTAGGTATCGGAGAAACGTGAACACGACTCACGTCATCAACCCCTCGAAGACTACTAGGAGGTTTGAACACGAGGACAAATCACGTCGTGTCCAAAATTCGTATATAGTTTATCACCTCCGTTTGTTTTCGCCGTGGTAGTCGCGTCGTTCGTGAGGATGGCGACAGATGCAGGATATAAATTAAGAGACCGTAAGCGCCTATGTTCGCACCTTCTTCCTATTCTTCTTTTCCTTCTTTTTCTTCTTCCCATTCTTCTACGAGGGATTTTCGTTACCCGCGTCCCTTTCTGCACTCCGATACTCATCTGGGATTTATCAGGGATATAAAGGCAGTTAACTTCCACCTTCTACTCCGAATCAACGGAAATCGAACCTCAAGTTACGTGGCTTAGTTCTATGATTCGAACTCCTTCGTTTTTTTCTCTCTCCTTCATTCGACGTGTATCTCTTCCGCAGTCATATGTATTGAAACACTTTTCAAGTATCTACATACTCCGGGCTTGAAGCCAGGTGCTAATTTATTAATAAACTAATTTGATTACCTCATTATCCCTTCCGAAGCTGCGAATCGTGTCTAGAAGTTATTCTAATTATAGAGCTGCAGGTTCTATATTGAAATATGTATGAAATACGATGAAAATATCCGTCGCTAAGACTCTGCGGGTATCTAATTGGTTTATTAATTTAGTTTCCTACTAATTAATCATTTCCACGCTGAGATATTTTATCCCAGAGCTAGTTGTTCGATGTAATTTCAACCCTTCTCCTTCTCCTTCTTCTTCTTCTTCTTCGTCTCATGTATAATTATAACGTTCTATGTATACGTAGGTATGTCACGTAATTGAATTTAGCTGGTAAATTTGACTTCGCTTTATTCATACCTACAGGATTGACTATTTATTATTACCAGACCTTCTATTTGTTCAATTTGTACGAATAAATTATAATTGCGAATGATCCAATATTGAAATCGGCGGCTTTATAGACGACTTTATATCCTTTTCGTATTCATTTATACGTTTAAAGTCCTGATAAATATTGTATAAAATCAGACAGAAAGAGAATCAGAATGTACTTGCAACGAAGCGTAATGTTAGTTGACGTGTGGCCCTAGTGACAGTAAATAGCGACAGCTAGCGATAGGTGAGATAGACAAAATCGAATGAAGATAGCAGTGAACGCGAAATATCGTGAAAGCCAGACAATAAATTGAGAAAAAAAAAAAATTTATATGGAAACCGAGGATTTATTCGTCCTGGAAATCTTGACCGTTGGATATTGTGGTTTGGAAGGAACGTACCGTGCCAGTATTGTGCATTCGGGCTTCAAAATCTTGATTCACTTGCTCCAAAGTCTGAAAAGCACAATAGAATCTCCCTCACACATCCGAATGCGATAGTATATCTCGTAGAGTGGTTGCGCGAAAATATATTGTGCCTCTTTCTCCGTATTTTTCACTGTAGGTATTTATAACTCTGGGAATATTCCTCTGGACTGAATATCTAGTCTCCGTGGATTTATATGATTCCGTGAAGGGCGTCGTGGCGCTGTCGAGTACGTTTCACGAGTCGAAGTCGGTCCTCGTTGAATGGTCCAACAAACTTTTGACTTTACGACGATCTACGCGAATAATAGAAACATAAAGTCTAGGTTCTGCGCAATGATATTACTTTAATTCGGGCTGTGAGGCGGTACAAGTATAAAACTCCGTTCTATCAAAAAACGTGTCCTCGTCTAGATTAAATTGTGATTCAAACTGCGTCATTATGCGGCTACAGAAATTGATTCGAGTTACCGAAGAGAAAGGATAAAATTTATTTTCGGGCGACTTCTGTGATTGTCGAAATTGCTCATCCTTTCCATGTCATCAGGAATTCAGTATAATTAGCTATCTTATTTATGAATCAATGCCGAGAGTAGACGTCGGGGTCTTCAGGTACCAACTTTCCCAGATATCTCTAGAAATCTCTAGAAATCCGTATGGATTCTTGAATTATAAATCCAACTGGATTTGCCGTCACACCTGCGTCCATTGTGCGGTTAGAACGGCATCGGATATCTGTACAGAAATCGAGGAAATACCGAACCATTCGTGAAATTGGTATTCCGCGAGAGACTAAAATTCTGAATTAGAAAAGTAGATTGGCAGCGCGGCGCCGATCTTTCTTAGACGAGTCAACGGGGTCGTACCACGAGCAAAGATGGATGAGAGATTCGGTTATAGGTCAGAGGTCAATTTTCCCTCGAAATACTTCGACCGTCGCGCGAAAGTCGGGATGCAGTAGAGAAAAATTTTGCCAAGTAAGAATGCGGAAATGCGTATGGCTCCTTGTTTGAAAATAAGTGGGTGATCTTTTTCTAGATAATCTTGTTCTTCGCGAATGTTTGGAATACCTGTAGGGTAGGGAAAGAGAAGGACCGTAAAAATTTGAAAAGTGAATATTTTTATCCCACTTGAACGCAATTCCGTATTACATGGCAAAGTGTGTAGTAGCTAGGTATGGGTATAGATATAAAGTTACGAGAGTCAGCCTCTACCCCGTCACCTTTTGATAGACGACGCGTATGCGAGTTCCATGAGTGCGAACGGACCTTAAAACGCGTGATGGATTGCTGCCTAAGAAACATTGTTTCATCCTTTACGAAGGCAGCAGAGGCTATGCGGGGAAGAGCTGCGATGGATTGGTAGCGGTTGGCCGGATCAGTTTTTAGGCCGTGGATTTTGGGGTCTGAGAAACTCGAGCGAAATTTGAGTGCCGATGAATTATCCACAAAATACCTCTACCACAAAATGAAACAGCTCTCTCTTTCTCTCCCTCTCAGGAGGCCATAGACAAATACACCAATATCCGTCTGTCTATCCATCTATCTCTCTTATATATATATATATTCCTTTTGACTCCATCTCTCAGCAGACGCAAGTCCTCGCGGCTTGTGCATGCCGTTTGATTCTCTTTTTCTAAATAATTTAATTACCGACTGGAAATTGTCTCCCAAAGTTTACTCTATCCAAAGAGTTACCGAAACTCGCTCCGTTCATCCCTTAATCCTTTGCCTGAAGTTATCTACCTACATACGTATACGTTTAGGAATTTGTACGCTCTCAAATTGGGTCTACGTACATAGGTATAGCAACGACACCCTTATTTGCAGGATATCTCGAAACAAACAGACAAACAGTGCGATCAAAGTGTAGGTAAATTTAGAGCAAACGAGTAATGTGACATACGTTCTAGAGTCTGCATTATTAACCGAATCGTGTGCCGGATAAGCGGTAGGATTTGTAGCTACACTATAGGTTTGTCTATGTATATGTAACCTACGTACGTGGGTAAACCCGGAAGTTGACAGTTCAATTTTAGATCAGTACAGACAGATAGACGTTTCGTTTGTCTGTTTCTAGCTATCGCAGTGTGGACGAAGCTTTAGAAAACAGCAGTAGCAGCAACAAATGACGGCCTGAATTCACCCGGGTTATCTGGGCTTGTTTTATTGGGGATTTGCATCAAGCAGTCAACTGTGACAAATTGCGAGTAGGTATCAGTTACGTAGCGTTGGACACAGATACATGGTACAAAACTGAAAAGAATTTCGAGCGGCATGGTTCATAGAACAAAAAGGAAGGTTTTCACTCCGAGACTTTCGCGTATCTTAAACCCCCCAGCTCGTGATGGTGAATGAAAATAAATGTTTGAATATTAAGATCGAAATCGTTTTCTTTATTCTTTCAGCGATTTTCACAAGTCGCGAATTTCTCCACTCCCTCCGTCGCTATATAGCTCCTCTTCAACATTTATCTCAGGCATGTTATCTGCTCGCTGACGCCCGTGGAATTAATTTGATTTATTCAAATAATTCCTCCCCTTCCGTCTTGCCGCTTATTTTGATATTATTTGCGGAGTTTGTTAAGCCGTGGTTTTACTCGTCAAATAAATTCAGAGAATTCATCTTCGCGGTTAGATATACCAACCTGTAGTTCAACTTCGTTTACAGTCATTCGCGTATCAATTTTTCTTTAATTTTAGATGGATCGGTTATTCGCTGCTCCTAGCTTATGAAGGAAATAAAAATAGTCTAAAAATATGATGGAAATTTATAAGACTTTCCTCTCCCTTCTGGTTCTCCATATATATTTCGGGAAATCGGTTACGGTCTTGACGGAGCAAAGGAAGGAACTAGATAGCGGAAATCAAGTTCGACATCGACCAGAACCTTGGAGGTCTGCGTTCTTCGGACAGGAAATTAACTGAAGCTCCTTCCGCGTGACATCTCCTTCAGCCCCCATAAAACTGTCGCATCTCGAAAGTCAAGTCGTCGACGAATTTCCAAGCCTTTCCTTATACCCATGTGATATATGGATCGTCGAGTAAGTGCAGGAACAAAATTGCTGCTCTAACTTAAGTTGAAAAACGAAAGTGTCTCGAAAATTAAAAATTGTTCAAAATTCTGGACACAAGATAATTGCACAAGTATATAAAAAATAGTCGCTGGTACTCGTAAGATACTTCTTCGTAGTTTTCCTCACACTATCAATTTCTAGTTCTCTTGTATATTTAGTCTATGAATGAGATACGCAGCCCTTCGTGGCACAGGAAAATGTTACAATCAACAAGTTTCACATAAGCGAGCCATGACTCAGAGTATAAATAAACGGTCTAGTGTGACAATATTTCTGGTTCCGGTTTTCGATAATTCACTAGACCACATCGACGACGTGGTTATGTTGGGATTGAGATTCTGTCCGGATTCAGTTTCGTTAAGTTTTCATCGGGTGGGCGTTAATATATGATCTCATACTAGCGCAGTTTCATGCTAAAAACCTGAAACAGGTTGAAAACTTGCGTTTCCTTGTTTAAGTTGAAAAAAAAAGAAAGAAAAAAAAAACAGTGAATCTCACATCGATCTGTGAATAAATCGATAAAATAATTCAGCAACAACCTTTGCGCGATTGATTTGGAAATGGGAAAAAAATGTTTCAGACGTTCTTGAAAACACGTCACTGAAACCATTTTTGTTAAGTGCAAACCTCACTGTCTGCAGCGTCTCGGAGTAATGTGAAAACGTCATCGCTCTGCCAGTAAAAAAATTGCAGACGAAATATCGAATGTAAACGCTTCGCGTGGTACGAATACGTGGGTGGCTGAAATAATCTGGTAAAAAAATCAAAATTTCGAAATCTCAAAAATGGGTAGCCGTTTTTTTTTCTTTAGAATTGCGAGTTCCTCGGAGTTGCGATTGAATCAGCGATTTTCGCAAGACGGTGCAAATATGTGGGTGGCTAGAACAATTCGGTCCAAGAAAAACATTTTCGTCGTCGCTGTTAAGTAAAAGCCAAGACAAAACCGATTCCGGGTGACATGGCGACGATATTAGGTAGGTTGGCCACGTAGCGGCCACTTGAAATTCTTACCCGAGTATACAGTAATAATTGATTGAGCTATACATCAATCTAAAAATTTATTGCTGTATTATTGATAATCCAGTTTTGACCGAGCGATATGTCATTTCTACGAATATCCAGAATACTTGTAATTTAGTGGAAAATAAAATTCTTGGCTTTGTAGATAGGATAAATTATTGCTATCATTTTTCTTCGCGTAACTGTGACGTAAGATACGATGTTAATACGAGTCTCTGGGAAATAGAATTTTTTTTCTCAAAAATGGCAATCAGGGAAAATATAAATTTTCCGGCAAAAGTTACCCTCTATACCTACTTCGGAACTGTAGCTGGAGTCTTGAGCGTTGCTTCGGCTTTGGCATTGTCTGGCTTCGGCCAGTGGCTAGTATAGCTACGGTGCAGGCCAAGAGTCCTGGGGTTCATACGGGGAACTTGAGACCACGAAATGAAAAAGGCAGGACAAAAGGTTAAGTTGCCATAGCTTCTACGGCTTTTGCGAGCACTTAAGCACTGGATGTCTCGCATGGCTCGGTCCACGTTCAACGTAGTTGTAACCCCATGTACCAACATATGTCTTGTCACGATGCAGCCAAGTCGCATATTCATTGTGCACGGATATGATTGGACAAAATAAATAGATACTAGGCACAAGGGAATACAGAAATTTAAGTTTCATTTCGTTTGTCAATTTCGTCGTCAGCATAAAACCGGAAGCAAAGTGTCGGATCACGCTCGCCCTTGAAAAGTCGAAAAATCTCCCGGGAATTCCCTCTGGGCCAACTAATCGATGCCATCGTTGGGTCGGGACGAGCGCGGTTTCTACAAACTGTATATCACTGAATCGGATAACATCGAAGGTCTTATTTTGAGAAAAAATTCTCGGGCTTGAAACGCTCGGCAGGAAAATCTTGGAGAATTTTAATGACATTGGATTCGAGTTGTTATTAAAAAAGAAATGAGAAGGAAGAGAGGGATAAAGTAAGAAGTGGATCGTTTCCAGTCACCGAATCCGGTAGCGGTGCTTCGCTGGTGTTAGAAAACAGTTTTATTAAAACTCAATGGGGGGGAGGGGAGGGGGTCGGTTGAGCAGGTAAATCATTCTCAAACTCGAAACAGTCGTAAAAACGAATGCGAACGAGCTGGGCGGGATGGTACGGGGGAAAATAATCCAGGCGAAGAAGAAAGAGCTGCGTTTAATCAACGGAGACGTAAAATTAAAAGGGACCAACTGTGACTTGGTTTCAGTTGAAATCCTTCAAGTAAAGGTAGGCAAACGGTCAAATCTTGACTTCGATCCAGGTGCGGAACTCATGTGTAAATATTAGGGTGATTGAAAAAAAAACGATTTTTTTTTTTTTCTTCCAAACAGGTTCAAAAGTTTCATTTAGGTATAAAAATATGCCTGTTAAAATTTGAGCTCTTAATATTGATATTGAGAGGTGGCTCATCGCGAATTTCTATTTCCCATTTAAATAACACGGGAAAATTTGTTTCTGCTGCTTCTGATTTTTATAACTAGCTAACGATGCGTTGTACAGAAAATCTACAAACATATTTTTTTAGGGAATTGAATGCTCTACAAGAAAGGTCTCTTACACTTTTCCGATAAACTTAGCCATTCAACTGATATTCGAGTTCAAAGAACCACCTTTCTGACAAAAAATGAGTTTCTAAAATAAGTTTATCAAAAAAGTGCAAGAGACCTTTTTTGTAAAGCATTTAATTCTCTACAAAAATATGTTTGTAGATTTTCTGTATGACGCATCGTTAGCTAGTTATAAAAATCAAAAGAAGCAGAAACAAATTTTCCCGTGTTATTTAAATGGGAAATAGAAATTCGCGATGAGCCACCTCTCAATATTAATATTAAGAGCTCAAATCTTAACAGGCGTATCTTCATAACTAAATGAAACTTTTGGACCTGTTTGGAAGAGAAAAAAGAAAATAATTTTTTTTTTTTGAATCACCCTAGTAAATATATGTGCTCAGGGTTTTATCTGAATGGGAAATTGTACGCATGCGAATCCTTCTTCCACTTTGTTTTTCGCTTTAATATCGCGTCCCTTTGAAGTCGTGCCAGCATTTAATCACGTTAAAAATCACGGTACACTTTCAACTCGTCTCTCCAGTAAGTCTTGCATCTCGACATTTTTCCAGTCGTGCAGGCAAGCGAGCTTACTTCATTCAAAAAGTGACGTTTTACTAACACAAGGATTCTATTTGTATTATCTGATTGATTTTAAGCTATCAATGTGCAAATACAGTCAATGAAAATTCGTGTAACAAATTCGAGCGCTCGATAATCTCTCAACGAAATTCATGTGAATCGTTTTACTATTCAACCGCGACTCAACTCCCATACATATGTGTAACTAAAAAATGATCACCTGGTGTCTTGAATCAGAGCTTCTATTCTCACCAGGTGTTATGTTGCCGCAATGGTTGAAAGCATATGAACGTTAGATTGCTCGTAGGCCTGATGCCTCTTTGATTTAGAGCTATAGCAAAGGGGTACCTAGGTAGTTGGAATCAGCTGTTCACGAACATTATAATCCTCGTAACAGCTGGTTTGATATCTGAAGATTGGACGAGTTGTTGGAAAAGGAGGAAAGTATAATTCGTTATAATTCATACTCTGGAAGCTAAAGAAAGCTATGAATATTTTCACGAACGTTCGCGTAACACAGAATTTACAGTTTTTCCTGAACTACATACGTTGATGCGAAGTAATACCTAATCATTGTAAATTATACAGCGAAAGAGAAAAAAGCTCTAAACTCCAAAGCCAGGTGCTAAATTACAATTTATTCGAAGCAACCGTGTGTCGCGTGTCACTTCTACACTCGCACCGTGGTATATTGCGGATGTACGCATACGCGGTCGTTGTTTGCAGATATTAGTTACCTACCTTTCAGGTCAGTTTCTGTCCAGTGTTCGGTCGCGTGTTCTCATGTCGGAAACGTACTCTGCTCTTTTCTCAGCTTAATGTTCTAAAGTTGAAAAATGGATGGACGTGAGTATCTCGATTTTGGAACCACGGGATTATTTAGGCAGACAAAAATGTTGTTGAATTGCGTCTGTTGATTTTTTATTTTATTTTTCGTACAAGTATTTGTGCTGATTTTGAGTTATAGCACGACTATCAAATAATATGTGGCCAATCGAATATATCGCGTCGCGTTTTCATACGAAAGCATTTTCTGCTGTGGAGATTGCGAGCGAAAGAGCCTCTCCGCGAAACTGGTCGTTTAGGCTGTATCGTAGCTGTTTACTTTTGACTCCCACATGCTTTTCTGCCATTTGTAACAGTGAAGTTGAATTTACGAATGACGATGCAGCGAAAAGGCGGAATTCAAGGTACGGTAGACGTACGACAAATCTCCGTCTAGGCGTGGTAGTAACAGAAGTGGAAAGAAAAATAGCGCAGTTCTCTGCTGCTGACTGTTTCAGCAATATTTTAGAGCTCCCCCTGAGCATTTAAAACTTTTTTAATCACGTATCTAGTTGAATAATTTCTATGCAGATACACAGGTACAATCACTATAATCAATTCTTATAGTATGATGCTGAACGCGATTCTCTATAGCGAATTAAAATTAGGGATCAGTGATGAATTATTATCAAATTATGGTGCGTTGCGTAAAAACATTTTTTAACGAGGGTGTTCAATCTTAATCATTACATATCCATCGTTAGTCTTGAGTTTAATGTTGATCACGTTCGCCTACCTGGCCAATAAGTAATTGCCCGAGTTATTGTACCAGCGAAAGTTCGTGTGAAATTCTAAGGGTAGGTGTCAATTATACTCTGGCAAGTTGCCTCCGTGGCTCTATTGTTCAAGGTTGATATTCAGCTGCCAATCAGAGTCTGCTCACTGCCCCATTCTCTTCATTTGAGTGCCTATCGAGTTATTGATCTCAACGGTTGTTCTTTATATTTTTTCGAAAGGCTACTTCACACGGACGATATTGACCGGCTAAGACATCATCGAGACGCGGTCTGTGTCTCCCAATTTCTCAACAAATATTACATTTGAAAAAACATATTCTCGTAATTATTTGCAAGACACAATCGACCCTTTTTCACATAGCGTGGTGCTGAAACTTGATAACTGATAACATAGGTTTGCGGTAATTCAGACGCAATTATGACCAGACCGCAATCTCTAAGATTCACGCGATGTCGTGTGGAAGAAGTCACGTCGCCCCGTTTTACTCGAAAGAAGTTCATTCCGCGCTGTCACAAAACAACCATATCTCCCATAAGTAACTAAATATCTATAAAAACTGTTCAAACTTCAGTCTGCGTTTACTGAACGTAAAAAATCAATGGAAACTTCACCAAAAATGATTCTCCACCACAGGCTGATCATTACGGGCGTTGGCCACCGCCTCGTAGCTTTGATCTCTGGCGCTCGACTCTGTGAACACTGAATACGGATCATTTTCAATTTTTCACAAATTTTTATTTTTTTACTGCTGCCATATCTGATGCAGCAGATTAGTAGATAGATGAGCGCCGAATTAGGACTTTTATCGGCTTCTTCTCTTCATCCACAATGGGCAGTATAACGTCCGCTCGAATGGTTATGTGTAGTTTTACGTATATATGTATACGTAGAAAGGACTTAATTACTACCCCGGAAATACCATGGCTCGGAGGCTCGCGTACCACTGGAAATAACCGAGAAGTTGGAAAGGCGGTGGGGTGAATAAACTAAATCGATTCCCCGGACGTACTTTAGATGGAAATGCTCCCACATTCAGTCACTGCAGCACATTAAGATTCAAATAAGCCAGTTTATTTTTCCCACTGCGGCCAGCTAGCTCCCCATTTTACCCGCCATTTTGAGGTATAGGTATGTAAGCACCTACTCCTTCCTTTTCACCTACAGTACATAGGTATAGATAGGCAGAGCCCTAAATACCCCAGATTACAATCAAAATAATCCCTCTCAACATTCTCCATCTATTTTATTCGAAGCTTAATTTATTCTAGTCTTATACCAAATCATCTAATGTACCCACTCAGGCATACATCCATCTATACCCAATATATGCCCAAGTGTATGTATAGATTTGATTATTTTTTGCGTCGGTGAGAATTTTCCGGAGCTATCCCGCTCACATGTCAATCTGAATAATTGCTGTGATGTGGATAGTCGGGTACTGTCCGACCCTGGAAAGGGTTTTTGCTCAGGGGAATCCCAATTTTCATCCCTACACCCCCGTGACGGCTCTTAACTCTATGTCAAGCTGTACAATGGCTGAATTGGTATTTAGTCGCGAGTGCGATCAATTTTACCCATTTTTGCAATCTAGGTAATTCGAGGGGTTGAAGTTACCTGGGATTTTGAAAAATGGATCTTTTTTTGCAAATTCTTGTAGTTTCAGTCTGAAAGCATATTTCGAAATTTGTCTTATTTGAATATCCATGGAATAGAATTGATAATTTGATATACCATGAGAACGTAACGATTCATTCCACCTTCAGTTGAGACGGATCGAAAGACTGCAGTATTCGTTAAACAAATCTGGATTCTAGTCGCCTGAACCAAACATAGAAAATTATAACCACATATTGTAACGAGGCAAATTATTTGCCTCGTAATGGAGCAATCGACTCTTCCTCAGACGAAAGTGACCCCGCGAAAAATACATAAAAATCGAAACAAGAAGTCCGAAGCTCAAGTTCCGAAGGTCCCTTATTGTAATCCCGATCATTTATAATCTATTGTCTTTCCCGTCCCTCTCTAATATCGTACGTGTCGTCTTGACCGAATCAACGAGGGAGATCATCCCTCAATTCCACTACATCTGGCAGGTCACCCGGAAGCCTCAGAGTCAGTAGTCGGGGCGGCCAAGCTCATCATATCCAGAGATACGCCTGGAAGCGCGCTGCATAAAGATCTTCCTATCGCCAAAGATATCCCGATCCCCTTCCCACCTGTCTCGTACCGGCCTGGTCCACCGGTCCATATGCAGATATTTCCGCCTTCCAGGGTATCGCGAAACCTGAGATGCCATGTATCAACCCCCTGGCAAAAGCTCTGAGTGCCAAAGGCCCTGTCAGGCCCGCCACCTCGTCGAAGAAGCAAGAAGAACGGAACTGCACCCTAATTGATGCATCTGATGCACTCTTATTTCCCCCTCCCCCTAATTTTAATTTGGGTAGCAACAGGCGGAAACACGCCACTTCTTGTTTGGATATCGTTGTAGCTAGAGCGTTCTTTTGTGACTTTTCATCAAGCAATTTTTCCATTCAAAGAGACCTTTTCTTTTGTGTTTAATTTCGATTTTGCTTTCCTTTTATTATAATTCTTGTGTGTGTTTAATTTCTTCGATTGATTTGTTTTGTTCTTTTATTTTCTATTTTTATTTATTTTTTATTATTATCTGTGTGTGGTGAGGAGTCTGTATACCTAAGGTAAGCTTCCCAACCTTTGGCAACTTTCCGACAATATCCAAATTGAATTATCCGAATTTAAATTCCCTTAAAATCTTATCGAATTGTTGTGTTTCGGTTTTGTTGTATGTTGACCATTTGTAATTCCCTGAATATTATCGTATCTGCAATTGTGCATCGTTAGATCGATTTTTCTAGAAAGCCTTTGGCCCCAAAATACTCTCGCTTCGCCTATATTATTCGCCCCCACGTTCCCCTCACCCTGAACTCGCCGAGTAGTCTCGTCTAACGTTATCGGATTGATTGATTTATTTAAATTTTGAAAACCACATTTCATTTTTATTATTCTATTCCTTTCGTTGTCGCGGTACCCTAGGTACCTGGCGCCCAACCTTATATTTCATACAGATTTCGTTGTTGAATAATTATTTGTTAACAGTAAAATCTCGATTTACCAAACGGTGGGATCGCCGGTTTTGTGAACGCAGCCGACCCCGAGTATACAACTTCCCCCCCCCCCCCCCCCCCCCCCAATCGTCGGTCGTGCCCGTCACAATATATACATTATACAGGCTCCCTGCGATATACGTATATCCAGATACGAGATACCTAAATATTTATACACAGCATCATGCCTATTAAATACAGGCTACTCTTCATCCTCGACTTTTATATTTATCCGTTACTTTAACCGTCTCGGATTTCACGAAGGGTGAGGGTGACGGTATACAATGGCTCTGTATTTGCATAGTCAGAGATGAACGGGACTGCACGTGATGTACCTTACTACTAGTAGCGGTATAGCTTCTTGGAGATGATGTCTATACTTGGTTAACGCCTGGGTGCAGAGACGGATAGATATAGATATCTACGGTAGGATCGAGAGGCGGCAGCGGCGTCTCGTTAATTATTTATTGCCCCATCAAGTTCGTTACTTCTCGGCAAAGTGGATTCTCAATGAATATTTCAATTGTTTCAGGCCTCGAGTGCCTCCCTGTCTGTCGCTTATACATATTACACACACACACACACACACACACACATGTATATATATAGATATATATATTATATACGATCCCGCGGAAAATCAGATGCGAAAACGTGTGGCCTTTCGGTGTTCGTTATTATTATCGTTATTGCCATTGTTCTCATTCTCATTCTCATTATTGTTATGATTATTATTATTATTGTTATAATTATAATTATTAGAGTTTCCGTAATTGTTTTCAATAACGTTTTAATTGCCAGATTAAAATTGAATCCACTGAAATAAATCAACGAAGTCAGTGCGCATCAGAGATATAAAAGCTTGACTAAGTTCCGTAAATTCAGAGATATTAATGGTAATATATACTCGTATGGAAATGTACTGTAATTTGAATATCTCTCCGGGAGTGGTTTTCCGGCTTCCATCTTTTTGTAATTAATTAAGCGAATATCATTTTCAATGTTGAAATGAAAAATTAATTTTTTTGTACCTCCATTTCATGGCGAAAAAGAGAACCAAGTTTTTTCGTCCCGAGATAAAACTCGAATTAATAACTAAGTAAACCCTTCTAAATTATTTTTCCCCTGTAGCGTATATCGTGGGCTTTTATACTCTTCGAAACAGGGGAAATCCGAAACTGTATAGTAACAATGGAATTTCAAGCTCATGCGTGAAAATATTTATTGCTTGTGCCGACCCTCGTGTCACACGCTAACCCCCTCACTTTCATAGCATTAGCGTAAACTCTGCAACCCTCCCCCCCAACAATCGCACGCACACACCGTTCCTATTTCTGCGGAAATCGAATATCCGTAAACATTAAATTACGGAATAGGTATACATGCGGGTAGAAATTTCGTACGTAATTCGCGATTCGCTTGCTTCGAGTGTCACCCCTGCAATTCTGTAAAATTTTGCGTAAAATAGAGAGGGACGCGTATTTCAGTCATTACACGATGCATATTTCCGCCCATGTCCGTACGTACATATATATCGGTGCATGAAATTGGCAAGGGAAGCGGATATTTCTACGAATTTTCACCCTTGGCTCTGAAAAGCATCGTGCAACAAAAGAGTGCCTTTCGAAAGTTCATATATGTACCTCAGCGACCGGAACAACCCTCGCTATGTCAAGGCGCTCGCGAGCGAGCTCGTCCTTGTCAATGGGGTGATCAACGTCGTCGAAAGCAATGGAAAAAGCTTTAGTAAATCTTGGAAGCTGTCTACGATTTTATTTAATTGGAATTCGATTCATCCACAGCTAAGATATTGCACTCGCTAATTATTATACAGTTCGTCTTTGTTTTCTCTTTACAGACATTCCGACGCCAGACTGATATGGGGTCAGCGTACTCCTGAACTGCAGGTAAGCATGAAACAGCAATTTTACAAAATACAGGCATGATTTAAAGGATCATCCTTTTCGAGGGACACGGAAAATCACCGAATAAAAGGGAGATTTCTAAATCGGGAAAATGGTATGGGAATATCTCATATTCAGTGACATGATAAATAATTTTCAATTTGTTACGGATTTGATGAGTAGAGATTATTCGCTGCTGAATAAGCTGAACAATTATCAAATGGATCAAATTCGGTTTCTCACGATGTTAATAATTCAAAATCTGCATAAGTATGGATAAGTAAATAATACACGTGTTGGATTATAGCCTGCGTTCAACAAAATTGAAGTTCTTTAATAAGCTACCCGGGGAAAAGTCTGGCTTGCTTATAGTTGAAAGATTTTATTATTCCTCGATTTTATTTTTCCACTTAGCTGCCCCGGGGTCTGCACTTCGTTTATTTCTTAACGAAGTTGGCCCTTACGAATTGTTCCGGTCCAGCTAACTGCCTCTTTCATATTCTTTTATTCGTTTATTTCCAATTATATACCTACCTACCGCATCCGCGACTTAGAATTCGAATCTACAAGCCAGGTACTTTATAGTTTTAATTATTACTCCTAGGAATATTGGCACGGAAAACAGATTCCACCATAATTGGCTTCGCTACATAGTATAACAGCTCAGAAACAAGCTCAGTTACCACTCTAGTCTCTTTTTTATTTCATTTACAATTTTTCAACGTTTCGTTCGCTCGCTAGTTCCGAGCAAAACTTTTAAGTTTGTCGTCTGATCCTCAGCGCTACTTTTATGGATATTAACGTTTCAATTAATGCCTCTAATAAGCTCAAACTTTTCGTACAGAAATCCTCTGTTGGCTTGCCCTGGGTTCCTAAACATCAAAATCTTATTATTTTCTACTTCTCGCAATTTCTTATGCTGTATACTGAAATTGAAATTGTTTGATAAGTATTTTCTCTAAATAGACAGTTAGCTTTTGACGTGCTTTAACCATCGCTTGTTGGAACAGTGAGAATCACACAACGTGATCGACAATTGGAAATCCACAATTGGTTTTCTGCTAATGTCACTCGCGAGAGTAGAAGTTATATTAATTAACGTAGACACACTCTGACTGTGAGTGAGTGGTACTCGAATATATATATATATGTGTATCTGCATGTAGTCGTTGGTGTGGTTTGAAATGAGAGGCGCCTTACTGCTCCCTACTCCATGTTGACAATTTCAATTACAATTCATTGAGTTTCACGTGAAACTGGAGTACAATACCGCATTTATATTACTCTGCAGGTCCTAGATCTTGCTGCTTCGCGCAGAAGCATTTATTGATGCATTTATCTACGCTTTCGTCCCGAATTTTGGAGTAACGGCACTCTAGGGTATGAGCAAACAACGACATTCAAATTTCAAATTGCAATTCCAGTTTAGATGGTAGATAAACCAGGTAGGAATATGATTACGGTGGAAATCGAACGTAAATGTTGAAAGTCGCGTAATGATATTGACGAATGACTACCCTCAGGTTAACGTAACGAACAAGCGTCAGCGAAAAAAAAAAAAAAAAAAAATGGAGATGAAAATGTCCCTCTTTTTCATTATTTTGCGAAAGGGAAACGAAACGGTATTTCAAACGGCTAAATAAGTTATTATCCGCGTCTATAAATATGCGGTAGAAAAGTCCGTGCGGATTCCGTCGTCGTCGAGATCGCGATGGCACCCCGACGCGGACGTCGAGGTTGATTCGGGGTTTCCCCGCCCTCGAGGAAGAAGACGTATGGGTATAAGGGTAGCTTCCTTCCCTTGCCCTTCGATATCCTACCGGAATTCCTCGACGTACGAATTGCTGCGTGGGACTCACCACAAGACACCTACGTTGTTGACCATCCGGCTATGGCCACCCTGCGGTTGCGAGATATTTTTAGATATAATTACACGGAATTCCTAGCCAGGAGTTTTCCTTCTACGTTCCACCTTTATCCTTTACCCTTAACTTTCGGCCAGTATAGGTATCCCCTTGTTTGACGTGACGAGTAATTTTCGTTCAATCAATAATTGAATTTAATTAGCTAGCAAGAATTGAGCGTTTACGAATTTTGGGACGGACAAACAAGAGGGAAAGCGCTCGAGTATGCTACGAATTTTTTGAAGGATCCTGCGGGTTCATTTTCTCTTTCCTTTCATTTTTTTTCTCTTGAAAGCAACGAGCGAGCCTTGTTTGCCGAAGGTATGAAAAAAGGGGAATGGCATTTAAAAACTCTGCTTTCGGTAACCAGGCCTTTCATTTCAGAAAATAACGTACGTATAGGCATCCATATACCTACCTGTTTGCTTATGACGTTTTTCTGAAATAGGTAATAAACGCGTGATTACATATTTTGTTCTTTTATATGAAAATATAAAATATTATTCAAAACACGCACGATCGTGTATGTATCTTTTCTTTTTCATTCGATATCCGTGCCTCCGGAATCACCTCAATAAATAGCCTGTATAGCCGCAGGTGGGTATCAACTTATGATAATAAAAAAAAAACGAAAAAACGAAAGACAAAAAACAAAAAAAAAAATGACTCGCACTCCTTTCAACGTGCTTGTCTCTCTAGCGTGTCGTTGACTCTAGAGCGCGATTCTAGCTTATCCTCGTAAAATCTTTTGGAATATAGCACGTTTCGTCGATAATCACGAGACATGCGAATGCGTATAGTCAACGTGAAAAGTATTCCCTCAGTTTCACGTGTCTTTGAATATAGGTATACGCGATAGATATGCGGTCGCACCTGATACTGCAGCGCTTTGCCAGCGGATGTTTCAAGCTGTAAAACGTAGGATTACAGATAGCCTCGTAAATCAGGACTTTTAGTGGTTCTTGAGCTACGCGAGATGTTAAAATTGACGCCAAATAAGCTGTGGTGAGAAACTCGGATCTAAAGTGTCGTAGAGGCGTTAAAATATTCGCAATCAAAAATCAAAAAGCTCGGATACAACATGAACTTACCAGTTCTCCCGATTACTAGTTATACTATTCATGGATTTCTCTTATCATCAATATCGGCTTTGCGGACGTTACCCAAAAAAGTAGGTATATAAATAACGGGAAACTATGCTTGTTTTGAAAATTTTTAATCGACTAATCGAAAGGGTGGATATCGAGCGTCAGTTTTATGAAATCAAAGCCCTTTTTCTTTTCTTTAATTCAATTTTTTAATATCTTAGTTCTGGTGGATGTAGTTCTCACTGTGTACCGAACCTGAAAATAAATTCTTCAGCTTCTGATTCTCTCGATAAGATTCGACTTTCGAGATATTCGATTTCTAGTCACGATCACCCTGCATTTGCCAGAAATGTTCAGAAATAATTCTGCTCGCATTTTTACCTCCGAGATAATTCTGGATGAATAATTTTAGGCTTGACAGAAATACTCGGGTTAACTTACACCGTGCAGGGAATTAAATTTTTTGTTTTATTTTAATTTTCCCTCTGATTAGCATACGTTTCTTATTAGCGAAATTCTACGGGGCTGTTTCCCAGTCCTGAAAGAAATGCTTGAAGAGAGAAACAGACGCCAAAACTCACGCGGCGCTAACAACTCGAGGGTTTTGAGAACTCTCGGTTGTTTGCGAAAGGGTGACTTGTCCGTTAACTTAGTTTTGTTATAAGGGCGCGAAATGTAGAACAGACGTTTGCGGTCGGCTACAAAGCCGGAAGACTGGGGAAAAGAAAGTCAACTATTATACCGTACCTACGTGCGTCATTTCTTGAAAACTGGTACAACGTTGTTTAATTTAAATAATTTCATACCAACATTTAGCAATTAATAAGAATTGTTATACGACAAGTGAATTATATCCACTTTATCTTTCTTAGGATCGAAACAAAATTTTAGTAAATATTGACATGTGATTATAAATAAAGTACGAAGGTATACGAAATCGAAGTAATATAAATAAGTGAAATACTGCGAAGAATTCATAATCTATTCACCAATCAGTGGTGAGATTCGTTCGGAATCGAAAAAGTTTATTCATTGTCGAAAACTTGCTCGAATGTAGCTATATATATATATACCGACAGACAATCGGAGCGCAGACAGAGAAATTGAATCGCGAAGAAATTGAGAAAGTAATACAAATCAATATGTGTGTGATTCGAGCCGCGTTTTGGCAGCAAGAAATAGAAAAAAAATCTATACACATACATGTATATTTTATATATATATATATATATACATATGTGTGTGTGTGCGTATACTTGACTATATACCTTCGCTGCACATACTGGAATCTGGAATAGAAGGAGACGTCTTGCGCGCCAAAGGACAATCGTGGAGCTTACGGAATCCTTCGGGATGTCTTAGGTTGCTTGGAGAGGGTTGGTTGGTTGGTTGCCCAGGCTTCAGGGAAACCCTACAGACTCCTAACCGTGTACGGACAGTTGATCGGAGCGCCGAATTTTGATCTCTCAAACAAACAGCCAAGAGGCTCTTGCGCACGTGCCGAGATTGGCCGAATTTGTTAGGAGTGTATGATCGGATAAAAGGTTCAAGGGGTTGGACACGAAACGTTTGAGTTCGTCTTCAAGGCTACCAGTTATCGACCCGCACGCACAGAAAACCAGCTCCTACACTTTTACTCTTCTCTTTTACTCACTATCAGACATTTGGCCCAAAACCACGATGGGTGAAAGAAAAAAACGTCTCGGTCATCGTCCTGCAGCCGAAGGAAATCCAAATTCGATCCGACGTGGAAATGGATGCAATATTTTTATCCCACAATCAAAGTTCTCATGAGAAAACCACAAATGTCATAAGTGCCTGCATTCTAAGGGTGTTATTTTTTTAACCACCTTTGATACGATTTTCGAAATTGACTTCTGTCGTGCTTCTTTCACAGATATTTTCCTATCGTGGAGCGTTTTGCAATTGTAGGGTTTTTTTGAACAGATTTCTCGGTCTTTCTTGCAACAAACTTTGAGTACCTAGCATCAGAATCTTTGGATATGATAATTCGTGGATTAAATGTTAAAAAAACAGTGGATGAGGATCCGTGGTCAGTAAATAATCGATGGTACAACACATTTCGAATAAAATCTGACGCTGCAAATTGCATAGCGATGTATCAGGGTATTTGCCATTTGAAATGAGAGGGAAAATCACCCTAGATGCATGGCGACGTCGCGTGGGATGCGGTATTCTGCGGCACTCTGTGCGCCGCCATCTTGGTTTATCGATTTCGCGTTCACCGCCCTCTATTGCCCCTTTTTGCCCCTTCCGCCACCCTTGACACCCTTATACACCCTCGCATACCACTACAGATTCTAACAGTGCCTTATGCACGCCCTCACACATCCTTTATACAGTTTACATCACACTCATAGTCTTGGAAGTCTCTGCAGCAGCTTGCCGAATGTTGCACAAAAAAATTTCTCCCCGGTTTCGAACTTAACGTGCCTTTAAATTCTTTATAAGATTTGATTTCGTCCATTTCCTTGTTTTTTTATCATACTATCGTGCACCTCGTGTTTTTCGAATCATTGCCCTCTAATACAATTAGAAACACAGTTCAGGACTCATAGTAAAAATATCAGAGGTTCATTATACAGCATTAAACCAGGCAGAGAAAAGATGATGATCTTTTGTTCATTTAGAAATAATCTGCCAATTCATTTCACGTTGTTCCCCTCAATTTATATATATATCTATATACACTTACCAATTACCAAAACGAGTTTTCAATGGAAGAACTCTAATTACTTCTGTTGTTACGGGTAGTGATCAGCCCATAGCGAGAGAAGCCTTTTTTGCGAGCCACGTTGGTTCACAGAGGGTGTGTACATTTTTCGGTAGGTTCGATTGTTACTTTTTCAATCGATTTTCATGTCGTTCGATGGCTTCGGAGCTCCTATTGATTGCGGGTTTTGGAAGCAGCTGAATTTCAAGTCTGAGAAACGCCTATAGCACTTTATTCGATAACGTTTTTGTTCCGTTCGAAAATAATACTCTCTGCTGACTCCGTTATATCCTCAACTGATTATCGTAATGTGATGTTTGCTAACGGCAGATGTCATTAGCGTGATATTTTGCCGACTCGGCAAAGAAAACAAGCCTAAATACGAACACCTTAGTAAGAATCACCAAGAACCCGACGATAATGAGAGTTCGAAGTATTTGAATTGATTTGTGAAATTCATTCGCTTTTTTTGAGCTCGGATTAGATTTTCAGAATCTATCGATTCCGCTAGATATATGTCTATACACAAGTGCGGAAGCTGAAACTCTGGTGAAAGTTAGGTCCAGTTCATTGGTAATTAATCGAGCAGAGTTGTCTCTTCCCTTTTTTTTTTCCAAAACCCACTCGAACCTTCGCAATACTATTTATTGCCTGGCCTCGAAGTTTGCGGTGTAGAAGCAGCCAGCAGCTGCGCTAGCCAAAACAGCCCCCTTTTAAATAGGCTGGTGCACATAATACAAATGCAAACAAGACCCGGCGAGCCTGAGGCAGTTTCGGTCAACATTCTACCTCTATTCAATGGCTACTGGAAAAGAAAAACTCACAAAATGCCGAGAGATGGTATGAAAAAAAAAGAGTGAAAAGATGAAGAAAAAAGAAAACGGAGAGGGAAGGCTAGGCCTCATTACTGCCTGCACGGTTTAGTATGCGTTGATGTGATGCAAATGGGCAATGAACCACGCCGCTGTGCAAACGGATTCGAAATTTAGGGTCACTAATTTTGAGTGAAATCAATTCTTCCTTTTGCTATTTGAAATTCAGAAATTTACACGTATTAGAAGAATCTGTACCCTAGTATCATATTTTTTTTACGTATTTACCGTCGTTTTGTTCGCTCTCCAGCACGAAGTAATACAAATTGATATTTACCGATAAATTACAGCGATGTTCATCGTCGCTTTTATTAACTTTTGATACAAACAAAGAGAAAAGTTCCATGAGGCGTGGCAATCAAAGCCGAGTAAATATAGTTACATGTAATCGTTGAATATGCATGAAGAGCGATGCATGAGTTGATCATAGTTGCAATAGCAATTACTATGGATATCAATTGCCAGTCCTGCTAATGGAGATACAACGCATGAAGAAATACCAATAATGATGTCACCGTAAATACACATACCGGTTCACGGAGTAGCTTAACCTGTTGGTCGATTATTAATCGATTTATCAATTCCCTAGCTTCTACAAAATTTACTCACATCGGTGATAAGAGGCCGTGCGCTTCTCCGATAAAGACTTAGTGATCAAATAATACATCGGTTTGAGTTATCTGTTCAAATTCTTTGCCGAGCAAAAATGAAGTATGCAAGACACTAGTAATTTTTAGTTCATTGTTCATTGCATGGGCAAAAAAAAAAACGGATCGTTTTGTGTACAATTGTCCAAATTGTGGAGCAATTATACACTTGATGTGTTAAAAGTAAGAGAGTGGAAGGTATATTTTATTTTTTTAATTCAAAGGTAACTTTTATACCGTGAAAAGAGAATAATAAGTTTTTCGAAAATTAACTTTTGAACGAAGTTTCGAGGACGTTATATAATCGCCTTGATTACTTCCGGTTATTACGTAAGTATGTACATTCGAGCTGTTGATTGTGAAAATAGAACTTTTGTAAATGCAAAGCTTAATTTAAAACGTGAAGTTTTTCACAAGATCTCGAAATTGTTTCCGCGATAGCGCAATAATAAGAAAACATCAAATGAGATAATTTCCTAAAAGGAAAAAAGCTAAGTATTCAAGAGATGTATCAAGAAGACAGCTATTACCATTAGCAGTTGCTCGATTATGGGTCATTCCACTCAAAATGAACCAGCGGTTGTATATAGCCTTTTATTAAAAATATCAGACTTTACGAAGATTCTGTCTTTGAGATGTGCATATTTGTATATAGGATAGAGAATGTCTCATTTTCAAGCATAAATTTCAAAAATTGAAATCGCAAAAGTATATCGTTTCTAAGAATTTCGATGGGTATTAAAAATGTATTTAATTTTGTGCTGTTTCATGTAATATTTTCAGATGCATGAATGGAATGTGGATACATGTGAAGACGTTTCATGAGAACTACACAAAGTTTACAGCTCTCTACTGATACTTGTTTTACACACTGGGGAAATCATCAGGAGTATTCTTGTTTCACAAGTAATACATTACCAAGATACGAAAAGAATCTTTTATCACAAAAATATGAAATATTTCGAAAAACTTGTCGATTTTGTTGAAATCTTCCACACGTTACTTCAGGTTTTTGTTTTATCGTTCTACCCCACCCTTGTACCTTTTTCGTACTTTAAAATTAAAGACAAAAATATTGAAGAACTGCGGAGAAAATTTCAGCAAGATCGACAAAGCTAGAAAATATTTCATATTCATCTGATGATATGGAAGACTTCTCTAGTTTCTTATGGACCAAGGTGCTTTTTATTTAATAACAGTAATCCTGATAATTTCCCAAGCGTGCGGGACAGGTATTAGTAGATAGGTATAAACATTTTAATTTTCACAAGACATATTTAGGTACAGTTTCCCACATTTCGTCTACTTCTGACTATTTCGCAGATGAAAGAGCAGAGAATTGAGTAAATTTGGAAACCCTGAATTCTTCGACATAATATATAATTTTGAGATGTGAAGGTATGAATTTTTGGATCGTGTTCTTCGTTGAAAAACCTTTTCCGAGAGTACATAATATGAAGTAGAGTGTACGTTCATGATAGATAAACCGGAATTACAATGTTTAAAAGGTTCTTCATTAAATATTCAAACCTTGAAAGCAAAACCTTTGCAAAATTTATTATTTTCGAGATGAGTTTCCATCAACAGGTGAAACTTTCATAAAAAAGTGTAGTTAAAATCTGTGATAGTCGGGTTTCATCGCTACCTCAGCTTCGGAGGAATGACCCTCGAGTGTCTTAAACTTCAACGAGCTCGCAAAAGCAAATGAAATCTCATCACCAAGCTAAATACAGAGACGTAATAAGCGCAGATCACATGAATACATCCGGAAGAAAATTTAGCGCGAAATAATTACTTTTTTCAGTCGCTAATTAGCGCAATATTGGTCACTTGGCTTCTGTACCTTTCATCTGAACCCACACGATATTGGACTTGGATTAGATCGCTCTTTATGTTTTGCGTGAAATTACATTTATTCGCTGGTCATTCAACGGGTCGAATACTTTTTTTCTCAGGACTCGTACATCATCATCTGGACAAGGTTAATTAAAACGCTTTTCAAGGTGGTAATAAATAACTAGCAACTTCTTCGGAAGCAGTCATCTCAACTTCTGCTTCCATTTCCACTTCCACTTCCACTTCCACCAACGCTACCATCTTCTATATAGTAGTACCTATTCCTGGCTGCCGCAAGATTGATTATTCCCATCACAGCTCCACCAGCCTACCCCACCTCCCACCTCATGCTCTTTCGCTCCAAACCCAAAGCGAGTTTGTTTGACTTACCATCGATTAAACTCACCAACTTATCCAAGAATCGTAAGCTTTTTACTCTTCCCACTAGGCTACACCTTTCTCTAAGATCCTCATTGCTTTTCGTGCTATTTTTAGCTTTCTCATATGATATTGAACGGGGTTTCAACTATCTATTGATGTACGCTAACAATCTCACTGTTTTTGTGATAAAGTGGATAAACCTTATTAATTTCTTTTCTTCTATCAAATTTCCCATCATTTTTTCATCTTCAAGTTTAGTCACTCGCGTAAATGATTAAGCTTTGCTAATCGCGCTATGGCGTGCCTTCAAAGCGACAAACCTGGTTCAATCTAAAACCACTTCGCCCCTGCCAGGACGTCGGTGATCAATGGATCGGTGGTACAAAATCGCTAGATCTTTTGGGGTTGGGTATTCGCTTTTTAAGCGCCTGCAGGAACACTTGCGATCGGTTCGCTGACGCTTTAATATTTGGCCGATAAAGCAGCAGGAACGTCTCAATATCTAAGTCCTTCGTTGGCAGGCATACTCCGGTATATGTATATCTATGTATACATGCGTATCAGTCACCCTCACAATTTCAACTTGACGTTTCGCTTTCATCTTGTCATAAAACTCCGTGCGAATACCGTCGAAATTGGGGAAACTGACGAAATGCTCTTTTCAACTGTAGATTAGGAGCTCGAAATATGATGAAGGAATCGAGGGCGTTATGTATAAGTTTGAACCAAAGCATCGGGGTTGGTATATGTAAATTTTGAAAACTTTTCAATAACCGAGAAAAAGAAAATCATTTCTCATTTGTTTATTGAAAATTTTGTAAGTCTAACGACTTTGCCCGCAAGCCCTGCAAGCACCTATGTATACGTATCACTCTCTAGAGCGTACTTCCGACTGTCTGGCTACTTGCGTACAGGGATAACGTGACTTAGCGAACTGCACTTCGACGTCGGAGAAATTGTCGCTCGCTAGTTAGTCTAACAAACGTAGTTATACATTTAGAGAAACTTCGCTCTTCTCCTCCTAAATAATGACAATTATATTGACGAACAACGGCGTCGTGAAGAGGGAAAGGGATAAGGGATAAGGGATAAGAGGAGTGAGGGTGAGGATGAGGATGAGGATGAGGAGAAGTTGGGAGCTGGGGAATAAAGTAAAGCAAGGGAAGCCGAGATACCAAGAGAATGGCGGGGAGTGTTTATTAATTAATGAAGCGGGCGCCGCATGACTTGAATCGCAAGTAGTGCGCGGATCTCGGCGTATACTTGCAGGGGTCGTAAGGATCAGAAGGGTAGGCAAAAGGTAGGTTAGGCTAGCTTCAAGGCTTTGAGGGGTGAATTTTGCGCCAGGTCGATCAATTGGTCGTCATCAGTGCGAAGCGATGACGTTACAGATACGCCGTTATACGATACGGTTACGCGAATTACCCTATACGTACAAAATTTATTGCCAGTCAAATTTTATACTCCTAGTTTACAATTAAAGTTACAATATTTTAACTGCCGAATATACGATTGGCGAATCTGTACGATATGCATATCTATTATATTAGTTGCTTGAAAACGTTGGTTTAATGCGAAACGTCGCTTAGCTGAGACTAGTGGCGTATACGTCCTTCCCTGACAATAGAACTGTAGAATAACTAACTGAAAAGCGAGTAGTATCGCTCAAGAGGCGATAACGAAGTCTTGTTCCATGTTACCCTCGCTTTTCATCCCCATATATACAGTCATAGGTAAGTATCAAAGATCTGTGTGTCAGATCCCTGCAGCCATATTTTTATCAGAAAGAACTTTCAATAGCAGAGAGATTTCTACTTCTCGAAAGCATTGTTTCCTTTCGTTCTTTAGATGAAACGAAAAACTCGTGCTGTCACAGTTTTTAGTATATCTGACAGGGGATGAGGGTTTATTCTTTCATTAATTAGAGAAGGTAGAAGGCATAAAGCTTGTTGCAACATTTTCTGTATTTATTATCATGGTGTAATTGCACAGTTGAATAGCCAGACTTTGTTACGTAATTCATGGTGTATATTTGATGGGGAAAAACGTTGCGTAACTTGGAATAATCCCACTAATTCTCCGTTCACCGTTCTCTTTATACCACTCGAACTGCAGCACGCCATGCCCTGCGCTATAGTATCGCCGATTAATTGGTCCTTCCGAGTTTTATTGGGGATCGATTTTTCGGCCTTCTCATTCAGCTTTCAATATTGCTCGCCTCTGTCCCAATTTATCAGGCTTTACTTCCGATTAAAGGAAGTTTAAAATAATCTGGAAACGTTAAGCTTACACTAATTGCGAGCCAATTTCTAAATATCATTCGACCCTACCGATTTGTTCTTACATGTGATTTCCGTTCTTTTTCTACCACCTGAAAAGTAATACCTATAGGTATAATGTTTCACACCGTCCATTCGAAAATGAAATGAAATTTTCTTGTTCTTCCGCAGGTAAGTTCAAAATCACGAGATGGAGATTCTTTGTTCGATCATTAGTCGGCTCTCGAAGGGACACTAAGTGGCAAGCATTAATTATAAGGAACGTCTCATCAATCTAGTTCCACTAGGCCTCTGTGAGAGAGTATCTTAGTCCTCGGTTGATTTCAAACAAATCAGTGAATAATACCCCACGTAACTCCTTGACGACGGTCCATAGACCCTTCCTGAAGTGCTGCCAAGAAGGGCTCAGTCTTACGTAGATCAGTTCTCGAACTGCCGGGCAGAATCGACCGTGCACCATTCATCTTTCCTAATCAAAACCTCAAATTGACTGTATTTACTCGCTAAGCCATCCGAACGCCAGACAATTACCCTCATCGACTACCATGGAACATGTCGATGTCTGCGGAGGCTTCCATTTGTTCTTATTCTGCCATGGCAATTAAGGGTTTGTGCAGGGTTTTATACTTTTGTGAAAAAAGGTGAGAAAATTTCGAAGACTGTGGTATAGTCGAACAAAAAGAGACAGTCCCTCGTTTTTACGACGTTGGTCATTTTGGCAAACAGGGATTATCGTCGAGACCGATACGATTGAAGTTTGTGTCGACACTCAACCGCGACGGGAAAAGATTAGTCGAACGATTCGTCGTTATGTAGGCATAGACCTCCCTCGACCCTAACATGGGCGAGGTGGTGCAGTCACGTTTGAAATTCGAAGAGATACTGTAAAGTCTGGCGTTGGTCAACCCAGATATTTCGAGGCAGGACTAAGAGGCTTACGAAGTTAGGTGCGGGTCCCAATCTCGATTTATACCGCGTTTCGTCCTCTCGTGGTCGCCGCCATCCTGATTCCTGAAAGTCAAGCAACACTTTGACCGTCAAAATAATGTCTCCCTTAAATTTGGGCTGATTCGATTAAATTTAGTGCTATACTCGTGTCGATAGTCTAGAAAGATCCATGCGGAGAGATCTAGTTAGAAAATTCGGGCATCAGTTATTTCCCATAGATAAATATCAGCCGAACAAATTGATTGACGTAACGCGAAAGTTTGCAGATAGAAAATAAGCGACCGGGAAGTGCGGACTCGAAACATTTATTATTCCCGCTACCGCTAAGGCGTCAAATTTTTCGCCAATACTTTATCTCTCGGGATGGAAATTCAATCTTACTCAATTTGCGATCCGTGGAAATTGCACCGGGTTTACCTCGCTTGATACATACCTACCTCGGGATTTTCAACCATCGTGAGATATACGCAAAGTGGTCAGTTTAAGCGACCATAAACTGCAAGGATGCATCTACGAGTTAGAGTTCAAATGGTTCGCTCGTCGACATCAATCCTTTGGTTTAATTCAATCGCAGCTAGACTCCGCATCGATCAGTTTGAAGACGTGATTCAGTACTAATCTCGGTAAGTTTATTTGATATCTAAACTTCGTAGTTCATTGCATCAAAAGTAGCAACTAAATTATAGGCAATGATAACACTCGGACTCTGAGAGCTGATTGTCTGAAACACAGAAACATCCAATATTCGAGATCCTTGATTCGAATCCATAATTCGAATGTCACTATAGCATTATGGAATTACATAGGTGCGGCTAATCGAGCGTGATTTTGCATAGCAAAAATAGTAAAATTAATCACGGATGATTCTGACCGGAAGATTATACTTGACATCGACGAGCTTGTCAGCGCTCATAGACGTTCGTTCGAGTAGACTCGATGATTTTTAACCGTGACGTGTATCTGACAGATTGGGCGTCTGGATGAATGCGTGTAGATATAAATATATGAGTGGTCGAAACTTGCTCCCGTTTCGCTTCGATTTTCCCAGTTACTGCTGCTTTGAGTTAGGTTCCGTACACATATAGCCGCGTATATCATATACCTGTCCGTGCGCAGGTACAGATAATGATAAAATATAATAAAAGAAACGAAGAAGGAAGAAGGAAGAAAATTTTCCTCTCGACTTGGTACAAAGGCCTGGGCTGGGTCTGGTTTTTATCCTCTTACCTTATTCCTTGCTCTTCCCGGTTCAATCTCATTCTCTTTTGCTCTCAAAGCTGTCTACCGCGAAAAAGAGAATTTATTGATGAATATCTTCGCGCACGCTACGTTTTGCGTGGTCGATACCAATGGGTTTAAATCCCTCAAGAGGTCAATGGCTAAAAGACCTGAAATGATATAAAAACCGAGCGAAGTAATATAAATTTTTTTTCTTCATATCTTAAAGCGAGAGTGTCGACGATCCTGAAGTAAGAAATATAAATTATGTCCATATATTTCAACCGTCCGGAAGGGAAAAAAACGAGTGTCAGTTTGAAAGCTGAGTGAGGACCCTCCTGGCATCACTTCAACATTGATCCATATAACAGGCAAGAAGGAAAAAGGAAAGAAGGAAGGTTAAAGTGGGCAGAGACTAGAAACGCGATCATTAATATATCGGACTGTACGTGAAAATTGGTGCAAGTAGAAATTGAGCCGAGTTAAACGAGCGATGAAATCGGTGTTGAAATTGGTTCGATTTGTCCGTAAGATTTCCCGCTGTAGATATCGTGCTTTAATACTTAGAATTCTATCGCCGTTTTGAATTTGTACGTAAAGCACGCTCTCCTTCAGATTCGGTTGAGAGAAAATTTATAAAACTGGTCTTACGGATTAGCATAGAACTCAACGAACCAGATGAAAATAACTCCGGCTTACCTGTGCTGTTCAGTTCTTTTTACTAAACGTGGTATGCAACCCATGAGGGGTTCACCTGTCTAGACTCATTTGTCGAGTTTAGAAGTGTAGAGTGGCTTGGGTTCAGTGTAACAAAATCTACGACACATCCGGTACACGACCGGGCGGGGTAATCCCTTCACCCAACTTTCCTCAGCCTCAAAAGCACGAAACTAGGAAAACAAAAACGTTGCATAGCACCTTCTGCTCTCTGGCAGCAGTCGCTGGTCAGGTTTGACACCAGAATGCAACTGGGACGGGACTGTAACGGTTAGTAAAGTTAAGTAGGACAAAAAAATAGACGTAACAAAACACGGTGTAGATTATTTAGCTCTGTATACCAAAAAGCAGAGAAAAGTTAACGGGCGAAATTAAATTTGCTGCTTTTTACCTCCGACTAAAAAGGGCTAATTTATGTCGCGCCAACGCGTTGCAAACGAGACGGTAGGAGTCCGTTCTCTGTTCGTATGGATTTTTGTATCAAGGAAAGAACAGAATTTTAACGAAAAGTATAACGTGTCGCTGCAAAATTTTAAGTAGAGAGTAAGGAAACCTGTGCGTTGAAGATCTGTAGAAGTAATTTGACTATTAGTGAGCTAACTGCCGGCTTAAGGATTACTTGAAATCCGCCTCATAACTTATAAGACATGTCGGAGTGCAGCTCTCCAATTATTTCTCAACTTAACGAGAACTGAATGTTACTTGAAAGCTGTCTTAGTTCGCTGCTTTGCTAACGAACCCACGATCTATGTACATCGTGAATTTTTTCGACTCTTCACTTGGTCATCGAGTGAAGAATGGCAATACCCCATACAGACTCGAGTACCTCTTCTGCGGATGAGAAGTTTCTTAAAAATATTTTTCTCACATTCTGAAATTAGTTGAAAGGTATTCGTACGACTTAATTTATCTCGACATTTCTCTCTAACTACTAGCGAAGTGAGAGATTGGGACGGTCCCATCAACGAAGATTAGAATTTTGTTGTTACGCAAGATGAACAACGAGTTAATTCTTTCGGCAAACAAGCCTGAATTCGGGTATACTTGTATCAGAAGCATTGTTCGTCAGGGGACTCGTTTCTCACGGACAATTAACTTTAAACTCTACCGCGCTTATCAGCTCTCCACAGTATTCTCACAGCTCATCTCTGATCCGTTGTCATGGTTGTCGGTATTCTCATATTCAGCTCTTCAACTTCGAAACAGAAGGACGATTTGTTCACCGGGAATCCGCAATATAGTATATTCAATGATAAACGTCAAATCTAGACATTTGAGAGTTCGTAATTTCGGTCATGTTTTAATCAGCTGTTATGGAACAGCTACTCATCCCTGGCAATCCAATTAAATTGCTAGTTATAGCTTGAGAAACAAGAGGGTTATGGCCTGCAATTGTCTCGTCAATTCGACCCGCCGTGCGTTCTCTAGCAAGTTTCTCCGAGGTACGCTATCTTGCGGAGAGTTTGACCCTACGCATAAGTCTCTGCTAATGGACCGCTGCTAGAATAATTGAATGTAATTACTATAATATAGCGCGAAAGCAGCTTCTACCATGCGATGCATGGAAAATTGTTATTACCTGTATGAGAAATTTCAACCTACCCGACCGTCCAGCGATTCTCTTTGACCGGGGAAGACACGTGCAAGTAACATTGCGTGTGAGAACGAGGAGGAAAATCATCGCTCGAATTACTTAAAAGAAAGGAAATGTGGTTTTTTTTCGGATTGTAGCGTTAGCAATTATTTAGCGATACGTCACGAGGTCTCTTCACAAATTTCGAGCTCCTGTATGAGAATAAGGATTCTCATCTTCGACCTGACTTGGTTTAATCGCAACGCGATCTCCCTACCGCCGAGCAACTTTTAAAATTATAGAAGTGGATTCTGACGATAAGAAGACAAAGGTACGAGTCTCGTTGAAGAGGCACGTGACACGGACTCTTCTCTTAACTGTAATCTCGAGCCAGATGTCAGCGTAGGCGTCCAGGCGTCAGAGCGTTTGAACGTCGAGGCGTCAGAGCGAGAAGGCCGAGCAAAGAACGTGTAACGAGATTCGGCTGTATCTTACAACGCGAGTACCGGTACCTGTCGTTGATCGGTACATATCGTCGTCGCTTTTATTTAAAAAGAAGCAAATCCACTTCGCATTTTCATGCTTAGAAATGGTTGAACTGATCATACAAATTTCTAGTATCATAGCGAAATATGAGCTCTATGAGAGCGAACATGTGAACGAAGGAGGTAGGTAGGCGCCTGTATGAATAGCAGATTTTCATCCTCCATGTTTTAAATATACACCGAAAATTATGCCACAGCATAATATGATAGGGTTGGTCGGTACATGACGTGGAATACGGCGTTACGTAGACAAGGATCGTTTTAGCCTCCTCATGCATATTTACTTCGGTGGCTGAGACTCCTCTCTCTAGGCGCGTTCAAACATCACTCAAGGAAGCAGGCCTTGCTCTATTTGTTTTCGACTACCAGCCTAATTCGCTGTTAGACAGGCTTACGGAGAATGACGTATCACGTATCACGTGATACACGACGTGATAACCTGACGGACAAGCACTATCCGTTTTCTACCAAGTATATAACGAACCACCATTTCGTATCCCTTTCATCTCTATGCCGGTTAGCACTCGACGTTTTTCGCCTATAAATATTCCTCGTTATTCGAGTATAGAAATAAAATTTATTAACCAAAAAATGTGAAAAAAAATTAATGCTGAAAATTTCTCGGCTCTCGGAGAACTGAATTGAGCTTTATTCGAAAGTGAATACCTCAGCTGGAGAAATATTGAAAATATTAATTTTTCCGCTTACTGGATATGTTGGAAATATGCATAGGAGTGGATGCGATGTTCTTCTGCTCTATATAGCGAAAAGTACGTATCGCAAGCTCTATCTATATGCATATACCGTACCAGTGACGCGGTACACTTTAATTCCACTCAAGGTTCACATCGATATATATTTCGGATTGAATTCAGATCCCAAGTGAAACGGAGCGAATAGTCGAAAAAGGAATATGCTCTGGAACTCTGTCGTTCGAAAGGTAATACATAGATAACGTACACTAGCAAATATCCACATCGTGTTCCGATGTGTCTACTACAGTATATAGACTCTGGTACATTACGAGCAGACTTCTCTCTTCCTCTTGAGAACGGAGTAAGTAAAAGACACAGCTACTCTAGTAGGAACAATGGTAAAGTAATTGACGGCTAGTTCGCCCGTCGTTCAAGGAATAAAACGAAAAAAGCTCTTTTCCTGGAGTAGAAATCGATTCAGGAGATTCGTTCCTTTTTTTGATTTTTTTTTCTTTTTTTCTTGCGGCGAATTGTTCTGAAATTTAGTATCCCAGTTCGCACATATACTTGGCTAATTTAGTCATCTATGATAGCAGCAGTTTTACAATAATAGCAGCATAACTCGCTTGTGATCGCGATGATGTAATGTACTCGACGATCTGTCGCCTAGCAGACGCGACCGTATTCCGTTCGTATACATATACTCGAACGGATAAATGCGACACTTGTCCCTGTTTTTGCGATCGTAAAACCCGGAGCCCTTCGCATCTTAACACAAGTTCAGTTAAAGTCCATTAAGGAGATTGAATATTGAGCGTGAAAAACAGTAGGACGGAAATGATGGTGGAAAGGAATTTTGAAATCAGGAATAAACGTTTTTCTGTAAAGAAAAGCGATTTTTATTCATTTTCTTTTCTTTTTATCAAGATCGTTGATCACAGATTTAAACGACAAAATGATAATTTCTTAATTGCATAATATTGTAAAACAAAACGAACGATAATCGATGATACTTTGGTTTGAAAATGAAAAAAAAAAAATTGAGAAGAATTTCCTCGGATTATTGGGCCACAAAACGTGTTGGTTTCACCTCGCACGTCAGTCGTTTGTACACAACATATATCATGTTTATATACTCTCGAAGGAAGGCTAATTTTAAATGTAACTCAACACTTCGCGACCCAAACGTATTTTATAATATATACTGGTAATGTATTCAACCGCAGACTGCGAAAAATCGCTGAAGCGAACTACGTTTTTCTTCCTTCCATTTTTCTTATAATTTCATACCGAACGCTATACTTCATTTGGCAGTACATAGATTGGAGATAAAAAATGAAATATGGTTCCAAATGTAAGTTGATGCATGGATAGGCACAAGGATCTGTATTCCAGTTGAATTTTCATCCATCATTAAGTATTTTCTGCTGCGATTGACGAGTCATTACGCTAAATCTTAATCCTGACGTTTTATCTTTAAATAATCACATGAATAACGAGGAAATCAAAGAGTCCTCTTTTTTATCTTCGATCACGGACGTGACGTTGATCGTAATTAACCATCAGTGAGGTGATTGATAACTCGAGGTGATTTCTTACGTATATGAAAAATAATCATTTCATGCATGTTTCGCTTGATAATCGTTTGTATACCTGTTTCTTGAAGTAAATGGAAAACGCGAAGAAGAAAAAGACAGAGAAAACTTCACGTTTACGGCAATGATTGAAGATTTATTTCCACTTTTTGCGAACAAATAAGATTTTTGCTTACGTCTTACGAGTAATTTGACCGAAGGCTCTTAGAATTAAATTTCGTTAGCACGCACGGTGTATAAACCGCATCTTCTTTCGCCGTAATTTATACCTATGCCCATCTATATCCTTGTATCTCAAATCTCAGTGAATTAGCAAATCTGTCAGCTGCTTCCTCAGACGTAGAGTAAATAAAGAGAAATGATATCGTCGTAGAATTTTACAAGCACTGCATAGTCTCAGTTGACACAGCGTACATATAATAACTTAGTTATACGTACGCGTACGTGACACTCGGCCTGCTATCAACCCCTCGAGTGTCTTTGACCTCGCTGGGGTATAGCTTCTACCAACAATCAAACTCGTTCATTATTTCAAGAACTCTCGGTCTCATTTTATTACTTCCTAGGGACGTCAGACATCCTGAAAATTTGAAGGAAAAAAAATTGATCCATTGCGTTGAAGCATTCATCATTTTTTCTCATCAATCATCTGTCGAGTAACACATCTAAGCCCTAAACGATTGACAATTGACAAAATTGATGTTTGGTGAGAAAAGTAACAAAAACTGCTTAGTTTTCGGAAAAACTAGTGTAGAACGCTTGTTAGAAATTGTTTGATCGTTCTGATCGTTGGATGATCGCATGAAGTGTTTTTGAGAAAGTGTAAAGTTGGTCTTGAGTTGATAAAAATGATGATGACTTTAGAACTGGTTCGTTCGCAGACGCGGTATCGTACAACGCCGGTGTACGTAGCAATATGGATGACCAGATTCATAATTGCATAATCAAATTAAAAGTAATTGTGCGGAGAAGTGTGGCTAGAGTTAGCGAGACGTACTTTGGTCCCGACATGCCTTTAGCTCGCGGGGTTAACTTCGAAGCTTCAAAGAGATTATTTTAGGAATAGCTAATATACCTACGTATTATAGGTGTAAGGCGTATATTTTACTCGCCAACTATTCCAGCGTCGCGAAGGCTGCTGGTTGTGAGTAAAACGTACCTGAACTAATTACCGTGCAACGTGGCGGACGACAATATGCGTAAATTATGCGACTTATGATGCAAAAACGAGAGGAGAAGAAATTCAAAAAATTTCATCGACGCTGGAACGAAAATTTATACACATTTATTAATAACAATTCATAGATCGTTAGTTGAGCCACAACGGTGTAACGAGATAATAAAAATAATCCTGTAAGATTAGTCGGTTGTCAAAGCACGTGGCATATACGATGACAGATCGTCGAGGTCTGCCGACGATACATTGCGTCTTCTCGATACTCCCAAAGATCTTAAAGCTCTAAAATAATAATAAAAAAAAAAAAAAAACTATGTTACTGGCACATAAACTAACTTATCCACAATTTACGACCCCTCGCTTGCTTTTTCTTACCAGACGTCTTATTCAATTTTATACGGACGATTTTTACGACGTTGTATTAACCCGACGCTCGTCGCGTTTCTCTTTATCTATTTTCTTATTCGATTCCTTCGTTTTTATTTTCTTCTCACCGAGAACAAAGTCACCGCTCCTGTATACATATGGGTCTTAAAAGATGTTACTAATGGCATGACGTACACTGAAATCGAATTTAATAAGCCGTGTAATGTGTTGTTAAACTACATGTATACGAGGACCGAATACACCCTATCCTCAAGGGTACTACTTTTTAGTTAAACCCCGAACTCGCCCTAGGATTTATCCTGAGCTTGATTTGACCGCGATCATTTCCGAAACCATTCAAATTTTCGATACATTCAATCGCAGTTGAAATCACTCTAATTACGCGATTAAAATACGACTCGAAGAAGCCCAATGCACGTAATTTTTTCCGGCTCAAAAATTCGTATAATCGATAGGATAAGTTTTGTACAGCGCGTATGCCGCATACGATCTTCAGCACGTCGGTCGCCTTGGCTAATAAAAAAGGTAATCTGGTTTAACACCAATCTTCTCTAATCAGCTTATGAAACTGGCATATTTGAACAGGTGTGCATCAAACTGCGGCAGTCACACCTCAGTTCGGACTAGATTAATGTCAGAGTCCGAACAGTTACGTGCACTATAATCCATCGAAGGCAAAAATAAAAATGAAAAATGAAAAAAAAAATACATTCACCGATTTTCTTATAGGTATATAATCGCCTTGATGTGTGCACCGAAGTTACACCTGTATAATATATATATGTATATATATTCTGAAGAACAGCTATATAGGAATGACGTTATTCTGATGGATGTAATAAACCTGGCTTGCATCGTGCGAGTCTTGGGAAATGTTTGCTCTTAAGTTATACGCCGTTTCTCGGCAGATGTCAAAAGCTCTTTATAAGGTGTTAAACATAGGTATTTACCGCCTTTTACCTTGCAGCAGTTAGTAGAGAGAGTCTTATCTGTAGTATAATTATCGACGCATTCCACTCGGGAGTCGTAATCGTTGTAGTAATATTCCAGTATTTTATACCTTATACCTTTCTGCAACATGAAAGAGGAAAACGTTCCCGTTTCTCTCTTTCTGGTTTCTCTGAAGCTGTATTAACATTGGTATACCTACGCGAGCGTAATGGCCTCGGGAGAGCAGTGGTGGCTTCTGGAATTTATAAGCCATCCCAGCTTTATCTCGATTTAATCCGACACGCTTCGTACTAAGAAAATACGAAGTAATTCTACAATTTCGCCGCAGAAACGATTACATTATACCTACAGGTAGACCGGTGACATGTGGATATCTACGTACCTCTATATCCATATTGTCGTGCCACGCGCCGCGGGAGATATGAGTCAGGATCTCCTCGATAATTAAAATTTTTTACTTCGTACTTTCTCCGGACACGTTAAAGACTTCACACGGTTTATTTACCCGTCGATTTATGCCAGTTCCGATGATTCACCGATCTACACGATTTTCGCGATCATTAGAGACACGCTCGCGAAACTGTATCAACGGAATGACTAATCTTTCACGAATATTTCGGAGGTGATTCAAACATGTAGGTATAAAGTTATATCATATCTGCACGAATTTTATTTCGGTCGACAATGAACGTTTATTTTTATGCTGATAGTGGACGCCGCGATTAGTGTTAATATTAGTAATTACTTGGGTGATATTAAATGACCGGTAATAAAGCGATTTGGAGGAAACGTAATTCTGGCCCTTTTCATCAGCTGTTATACTTCTTAATTAAAGAATGGAACGACCTTTTTTATTCCAACATCGCAATATAGGGGTAGTGTAAATCCTCGCTCGACTTCCGGCTTCTCCCCAGAGTGCAACAACCATGTGGTTAACTGTTATCGGCACGATACCGCACGGAAAAACTGAACTAACAGACCTTTGAGTTTCTACTTTCCCAGCTTAGCTCTAAATTGAGGAAAAATCTTCAACTGAGAAGAAATCCTCGGCTTCTAATTCCAATTGCCACGCTCAGAATGGCACTCGATACTAATTTACCGATCTCGGAGCACCTCTGACCACTTCACGAGCCTCGAAAGCTTTTATCTTTCTCTGTAACTCCGTTGTTATTACGAGTCAGATAATTTATGCGAAAAATTAGTTACCGTTAGCATATCGAGGTACCACACGGTTTCTTTGATCCCCAAGATTCCTGGTAAATTTGGTTAAATTCTTACCTCGATAAGGAAAAGAGCGATGTATGGATTTTTCCGTCACGCCTTAAAAGCCAGATGTCAGAAATGTCCCTTAGTTTATATAATATGACGGGAGAAAGTGATATCGGGATAGCGGAGGAGTGTGAGGTTATTGTTAGTGGAAATTCGAAGAACAACGCGGGTACTAGAGGAGTTAGAAAAGTTAATAATTGAAAGAGAAAAAAAAAAAAAAATTAGAATTTTTTATTAACTCCAGATATCGGAAAATGTTGTAACTTTTCTAATTTAATTTTTTATTACACTTTTTTTTCATTACTTTAGACCGTTTTACTCAAGTCAGTTATTCTTTCTACTGCCAGAGATATGAAGCAATAACGGACCGGATCAAGCTCGTCAATTTGTCTGAGGGTTAAAATGAGATTAATGAACAAAGTCCAAAGAATCCGTCTTCATTCGTACCTAGTCGTACCTACTACAAACAACAATTATATGAAACGAGGAGACGTAGAAAGTTCCCTATCTATCAAAGACCTTACAAGGCTGCTCCCCTGTTTCGCGATATCGAATTACATATCGCGCGCAATCCTTATAGCGATACAAGTTATAACTAATGTTCATTAGCCCCGTGTCGTCGCTTTTCACATTTTCTCCTATTCATCTGCGACTTTCTACATCCGCGTCACATGCTTGGTACTTAAACCCGAATCATTCAGTGTACCGCTATAAAGATTTAAGAGATAATATTTTTTAGTCACCATCTAGTTCCGTGCTAAATTCATTTCAGGACTCATTCATTCGAGTATCACTGACTCATCTCGATCCAGCGTCAAATACTTCGTTCCAAGAGTCTCAACCTGTAGTGAACACGTGAAAGCTTCATTGGATATTCTTATGATTTATCAAATATAGTAAATCTCGTGTCAATCTTTATCTACCCACGATTCCGAAAATCATATGTCGCTAATGCCTGTATCTCTATTCACGATCCTAATTAGTTTTCACGTATTCTTAGTGGATAAAAATTGAACAAAGATTCCGACGGGATATGAATTTTAAGAAATGTTCGAATCGACAATCTCGCGACAAGTGATAAGCCATCGGGCGGGGGTGGGGAATAAGGGAATCGAGAAATCCTCGAAATCGTCGAAAGGTAAAATCAACGACGCCCTTGCGCAGGTGGAGGAGGTATATTGCCGGGTGACGCCGAACGACGTCCGGCGTCGCGGCGCCGAACGTTGGTTATCGGGTAGCGGGTGGCGGGGACGCCCTCGACCCTGGGCGCCGGCGCGCATTCTCCCCCACGAGCGACAGTCGCGCGCGGCCTCTTAAACGCGACGCATCTACCGTTCCGTACGTCCGCCGTATCTTCGTATTACTCGCGGCACTCACGACCACCTAGATAGAGGCCCGTTTCTCCCCCGTCTGACGTCCTCTGGGCCAACGTCGTCGATTAATAATTCCTAAGGGCAGAAAAATTTCATTGGAAACTTTCAAACTTTAAAGTTTTGTGGCGAGAGCTGAGCGGTCGTTCTGGCGTACGGAAAAAAAAGCTCATTGTCATTTCAAATTTCACATTTCACATTTAGCTGCCAAAATAAGAAAATAATACAGGGTCGACACCATCCCTCGTAGTTAAAACACGTTTTACAGCGAGGTTGATAATAAATTTGATCAGATGTGTGTGTCGTGTTGTTAATCACTTGAGATCAAGTTTACTGGCTCATCAATAAAACGAGAACATTTGAAATATAGACATAAGCGTTTCAAACAATCGACATTAATTTATTAAAACAACCAAACAAAAGGAAAAGGATAATTTAGTTGATATGATATAAAAGAAAACTACTTAACAAAAAAACAACCCTTAGACTTTACGGTATATTAGATACATGACCGTGAAGTATATCTACATGTTTATATATGTACCGTGAGTGAATGACCTGTCGTCTATTCTAGGGTAAAAATTAATCTCATTATAGGATCGTAAGACAATTATTCCGACCATTAAACTTGTCAAAGATATAGTATAACAGAAGCGAGAAGAATAAGTAATAAATTAATAAGTGACAAGTTTGTTAAGTGACTGTTGCAGAAAGACTGGCTAACATATGTAAACAGAAAGACGGGTTAAGAACCCACGTGTGATTCACCTCGTTGGGGAGAGATAATTACACCCTTAGAATCTACGCTCTAATTATCACAATACGTGATACCGTACCCTTTCCATCTTTTATCCGTCCAAATTGTGACACTTTCTCTTATATCAATTTTTGATCTCAATTACGCAAAATTCTGGGATAAAAATTTTCGTCGAGGACCAAACACTGAACTGTAATAATACCCACGCGATTAAAACCGAACTCCGATACCCTCGCTCTACGCTGCACCGGAACCTGCAGGCTGACGTTGAGTAAGGTAGGGGTAATTCTGTGCATTTTCAAACTTTAACTTTAAGAATTTTCTCATTCTTTCTTTTTTTGTTTTATGTCATCCTCGCACATGTTGTTTCGAAGCTATGTAAATTATTTTCAGGTAAAGAACGACAGAGTATGATATATGTAGGGAAAAAGATGACGCGGCAGGTGGCACGGAATTATGCAATTCCATTTCGATCTTCTTTCCTTTATCTCTCGCGTTTCAAAAGAGGATTTGTTTTTTTTTTTGGTTTTTTTTTCTCAGAGATAAATGAAAATAGCTGGATGATCTTTAACGAAACAGCTTTACTAAAATATAGCTGAAGTTTTCTAAATTGCGTGGCTACGACGACTCGATTCAAAACTATTATACGAAATCCTTAAAACATTTTCACGGCTATCTGTATCGATGCAATAACAGTAAGTGCTCTAGAGTCAGCCTGTCATCGACCGTATAGTACTCTAGCTCTGTGAGTCTGGGTAATCAATCGGTCAAGTATTTGACCCGATGACAGAGAGTGACGTCAAACACCCGTATCGAAGATTTATGTGTTCTTATATCCCTCTCTCATTTTATAAATGATCAGCGTTCAATACAATTATTGTCATATCGGAAACAAAGGCTTTCACTCGATTAAGACAGGAACAATTTTTTTTCCATTTCGGGTATTTAAGGGTAAATAATTTTCACAAATTTTCAATGAATGGCAAAATTATGTAACGAACTCTATTTTTGATAATATCGTAATTCAGATGGAAAATATTCACTCTTTTTTTTTCGTAAGTATCGGTACGTCGGGTTTTATTCTCCCCCGCAATATAAGAGTCTGAAAATGTATATCACCCAAGATTGTAACGAAGGGCAAGGTTCGTCAGATTTTATATCAAATTATCTTTAACCAGATTTTCGTGATGACGCGGCAGAAGCAGCGTGTCCGCGTCTCGAATAAATTCGTTCTCTTCTATACGTACATATATAGGTATACCTGTGGTGACTGGTACTTGAAATTCTGTACTTTTGGCGCGACCTACATTGTCCAAAATCAATAAAATTGTCCTCCTCTCTGTACGGTGCAACGCACATTTATAATACGTACAGTACAATACCTCGATATATCTACTCCGTAATGTGTGTATTGCACGTATCAGTAGGTAGTTCGATGCACCGCATCATCGCGCCGTCGTGCGCGTAGTTAACGAACCCTGAAATGAATAGAACAGTTTTTGTTACCAAGCTAGAATGGATCCAGTAACACACGATTTAACCCCTCAATAAAAAAAAAGTAGAACAAGAAAGACAGAAAAAGAAAAAAAGAAAAAAAAAAGCCAAGCAACATAATCTTCGCTCGTGTAAACACCACCGATTGAATTACCTCTGCGTTGACTGAACCCTGAACCCCGAAAGTCCAAAGCCCTAAAACCCTGCGACCCCTGAACCGAACTTCGGAACCCTTTCTAGTACGCGGTTTAGTTTGCGTTTTAACATAACGCCTGGGGCACCGACTTCCGGTTTAATATCAGAATTTCATTACTCACTAATCACTGAATAATGTCGGACATTATCGAGCTAGGTGCACGAAATTTTTTCGCTGTTTCATTAGTCACGATGAAAATTTAAAGAAAAGGTGCGAGATCGGTTCGTAGGAGATTTTATCGCACAAGGCATCTATGATAATGATTGACAGTCTTAATGAGGGTTGACAATGTTTGACTTTATGAGAAATCATTAGCGATTTCTTGTCCCTCTGTTATTTTCCAAATTCAGCGAACGTTTCAAAGCGTTTAATATTGCACGCGCTGTCTTATACCATTTTCTCTCTCCTCTATAAACCGACATTTTTTTTTTTATCCGCACTGCATCCCCGACGAAATGTCACGTGACCAAAATGTCAGCAGAAGCCGTGGGCGCCGTAGGGGCGACATTGACAGTCCGAGGGGGACTATATAGAAGCTGAAACGAAGGGTAGCGAAGGGCATTGTCCCCGCGAAGGATGAGACTCATTCTCCTTCTCTTGCCTTACAGTTTTCTCTTTCTTTCCTTATTCATCTAAGGCAAAAGTAGTTTCAGTCAGACGAGGACTTTCTCTCTGATTTATCTGATCGTGGCTCATGGCATTCCTGGACCCATCCAACCCCCAAAATCTTGTCAAATCAGAAAATAAAGATCCCCAATTGACCGCCCATTAAAAAAAGCTACGATTGCGACTGAGACGGTAAAATCTTGTAGGAAATAAACGTGTATCTCCAATCGTAAATAGTTATGAAATTTTTACTTAGGATTTGGTATAAAAAATTGAAAATTTCATTCATATTAAAAATAATTTTTTATTATACATAATTATCGATTTCTGAGAGGAGGAATCTAATTCTCCCTTCCTCATAGTGAATCTCTCTGTAGCTGACGTTGTCTTATTTTTCCACACGGATATCACCACCCTAAGGGATCCACCGAGTATATAGGCCTCCCTGTCGTCCGTCGTCGTTCGCCACCCTCAATCATAACAATATCGATTTCCATTTTTCTTCTTTATTTTTTTATTTCTTCTATTTTTATCACCAACGAGTGGTGCAGGGTCGGTGAACACGAAGAATAGTCTCGTCGATCGACGAGGAGCCAATCTTCCTTGACCTTTGTCAGTTATAAATCAATAAAATTATTCCGCGATTTCAATAATCAAATTACTAAACTCGCCCGATATCAAACCACATGATTCTCTTCGGGAAAAAAATTCACACAGTGAATTGATTTATTGGATTCAAACAGGTGCAGAATTTTTCCGCAAAACGTTACATTAATTTCCCTATCAAATTTCTATGTTAATGACTATTCTATATCATTTTTTACTCTACGAATCTAACTAATATCGTTCATATTTCCATGTGGAAATTACTGAAATTCGCAAACTGCATCGAACACACGTGGATTCTAGATATCGCACGCGGTAGAGCGGCAGATGGCGGCATAAAATAACACTAACACACATACCTAGCTATTGATTTTTCTACTCGTTTATAACACGAGCCAAAAGCACCCTTCTCGCTAAGGGAAAGAGCACACTGGACTGGCTGACTCCCTGTCTGCCTGCCTGCTTGGCGAACCACCGTACCGTGTTACTACGTCGCTCGATATCGATCTCAAAAACTCTGTTTTTTTTCTCTCCATGGTTCATGGCGACGTTGTTTTTGATCCAGCCGATTACAGCGGTGTTTGACGCTGCTGCCCGCGTGGTTTCCCTCAAATTCTATTCAACTCGACCCGATTTCATCCATATATATTTATATATGTATATTTATTTATCTGAATATAGTCTAAAGTTAGAGGTATGTGAAAATGCATTCCTCGAAATGTTGCGAATATTATTAAATATCATTCTAGGGTTACTGATTAACGGAGGTTTTGATTTACCTGGTGTAATTAGCGGTAGAAGTTGAGTTATCTACGTTTAGTTTTGGTGCACTCGTGGTTTACTGTCGGTCCAGTTCGCGGAGTTCCAGTACAATATAGTGGGGCGCAGTGAATCCTCGGAATAATATTAGTTCTACGGTTTACTTGGTGGTTTCAACTAATTGATCATATTAAATTTAATAAACCCCGTAGTCTCTCGAGTCGAGAGGTAGAGACAGTGTTAAATCTGGTTTTAGCTCACGTAGTCGTTTCGCTCTACCGCGATTCACGGGATTCGAAAACTTCGGTGGATTAATACTGACAACCGAGCATTACAGCCGCGGTCTACACCAATTTACACTTTACTCTTAACTCCACTTACGACAGTCGCCTTCAGCTCCATTTGCCTTACGTTAGGCTTGGCTTGCGTTTTAGTCACAAATCCTGCACTACCCACTTACGACAATTCGCCGAATTATGAATACGTTTTTACCTAATAATCATCAAAATTACTGGAACCAGTTGCCACATACGAGTAACCTTTTTGTAGTACTTTGATACGAAAAAAGCAAATTACTGATCCACTTTTAATCGTTACTATGAATTTTCTTTTCTTCTAGTACCGTATGTTCTCTGACTCTTGAAAGCTCCGGACTTAAGCTGGGCGCTACGTTCTCTCGCTAAATAAAATATGTAGCCTCAATGCCTCAAATGCCTGAATATTTGAATTTGGTACAATATTATAACACGTGGACATAATCGTCAAACACCGTGCGTGGTTAATTCTTTGTCCCGTTTCGTTACTGCTTCGAAATACTCGGTAATTGGAATCACATAGACGCATGATCAAGCAGAGTTACGCACGGCGTAATGGAGGATCATATGGATTTCGTGTATACGGTTACATAGGGCCATTGCCTGACTCAAGTCGGATAGTCGGATCGGTGTTCGTAGCTTTGAGGATCGATTGACCATGAAACGTATTTAGCAAATAATCGAGGGGACTGATTACCACCGTCGTAATATCAGGGAATAATGTTTCACCTGATTGCTGCTTGTTATGCAGGCGTTGAAAGTGAAGCTGAAATTCTTATCTTAGTTTTATACTTCTTATTAGGTTCCATTCCGAATTCCATAGCCCAGGTAGATAAACTACCTGCATGAAATTCCGTCGAATTCGTTCACCCCGTGTTTTTATAGCTGGAATTCCGTTCATCGCACTTTCAAACGTCGTGTACCCACTCAGCTGTTGATAGCTCTTAAAAATGCACTTAAAAATGATTATAGCACTATTCTTACGTATAAGTGCAGTACAATGGTCATATCGATTTACTCTCCTCTGTATTTTTTACTACACGATGTACCACACCGTCGCGTCGTGGCTATGGTCGTGCTGTTTAGTTTTAAACGGTGAATGAATACCTGAAACTTATTTACTTTTATGATTCACAAACCGGCACTGTATTTCCAACAAATTGTACCTTATGCTGGATGGCCATGTGCGCGCATTGCGTTTAAGCACCACATTTACCCGAGCATATTTTATACACCTTAGACTTCGTTTCACCCTAAAATCGTCAGACTCTTGATAAAATTCTAATACCGTATGAATATGTATATTTATTAAAAATGAAGAGGCTAGAATTTTGAATTTCATGGTAAAATTTATTGCCATAACATCGTTGAAAAGATTCTGTATGAGAAAAAACCAATATTTCCATGCATGTTCAAAGGTAGGTGGGTAGGCATATGATTTGCTGAAACGTTCGAGATATAAAGTATCCGGAATTTGGTAATAATTTTTAAATTGGAAATATTTTTTTGTCCCAAAAGTAATGAGAGAATTATCAGACGAAGAGGCTGTAGGAATTTCGTATTACCAAAGCTCGACGGAAGCCGCGGTGTGTATAAATATAGTCGCCTTATAATGACGGATGATCCGGTGATTCATTGACACGCTAATATTTTCGGAATCATGATTCTTCGAATAGCAAAAAACAGTATGTCTTTTTTTTCAAATATTTGCAAAGAACATGTGTCCCTATATTTATAACTACCCATATAACATACAGTATTCGGTTTTGGAGTATAAACAGCATCAACGGTGGACTCGTATGCTTCATAGTACAGGAAACCAGACATTCTTGGATATTCGAGTAACGAACTAAACGGCAATAACTAAAAATGAAAACTTGCCACTGTTTAAATTATCTAATAATCCAACTAACTTCACACCTTTTTAAGTTCTCGACACTTTTAACTTCATTTTTGTGCATAATAAACGCAACGAGTAGGTATGGTTCGAAACGTTCATCGAATTCGGTAATTATTCATGTCATATTAATATCAACCTGCGTTTTCTCTCCATTCACCGAATTTCGTATTAGCTTAAACATGGGATATAGCTTCCCACATGTTTTATTTTTGTATATTCTTACCACAGTTAACCAGTGTAGCTTATAGCTATTCAGCTGTAGGATAAAAACGTCGTAAAATCGTGCGAGGCGAAATTGAATTACGACTGCAGGGCCCAACGCGAAGCTTTAGATGCAATAAGAAGATTAACGATATTTTTACAAGGTACAAGATGAGTTGTAATAATTTATCAAAAAATAGGAGGCACATTTCTTTTGACATATAACTGTGAACGCTAGATATTGGCTCATATAATATATTGTTCACGATTTCTTTTTGGCTCTCTTCTTCTCAACGATTTACGATATGTTACAGTCTATCCGTGTAATATACAAAAAAAAAAAAAAAATTGTACCAGTCAAACTTGCTTCTCAATTTCTTTCTCTGTACAATTAAATAGAACATCTCAAGATTGTATAATTACTATTGAGATAATTCTTCTAATCAAATACTGTTGAATGCATACCTTCGCAAATAATGCTCAATGAGGGAACGTGTTTCGAAACAACCGCGAGGTTACTAATTAACTACGTTTAAATACGAATGTAGTTAGTTAGTTAAGCTAAGATCATAAATTAATAATTTTAAGCCATTAATTATTCAACACCTACTTGTAACGTGGGTAAATTAAATATTCTGTGCAGCTTAGCACGTGGAAAATTCACGTAAGAGCGATAAACTTAGCGGTCTAAAATATACCGAATAAGACGAAGCTTGAAAATTCTCGTTTGAGACAAAAAGGGAGAGAAAAGAGGGTCGAATTAATTAATTGAATTTTTCTTACGCGACACGAATAATATAATTACATCGCTTCATTTGACGTTCTTGAATCAGCTTAATCAGCACCATTGACGTAGAATATCTAACATCTATTCAGAGGTAAATTTCAAAGAAAGAGTTCAGGTTAAATGGATATCGGTATTCGGCACCCGTCTTAGTTTTATACCCACGTCAGTCTAGCCTACCCAGGGATTGAAATTATGCTCGAGGTTGGATTTCGTGTGGCAAGGACATAAACCAACTTGGCCCACATTATCACGTTCAATTCCTCAGTTTCTCAGCGCCGGAAATCACGCAGATTCACATTAAGATATTCCATGATCAACCGCTACCGGCTAGAGCGATACAATTTCGCGATATACAGAGTTACAGCACTTCCGCCTCTCAGACTAACTAAGCTAGGAAAATAGTTTGTTTTAGGAAATTACTAACTTGAAACAAGAACCGCTCATTTCCTAATTTCAAATCAGGCTCTCTCTTCCTCTCTGTTTCTCGCTCTCTTGCTATTCTCATCATTATTGTTCAAATTTGAAACAGCTTTTTGAAAAAATCCTGCAGGAATTTATATCAACAAAAATATTGGTAATTATATTGCAATGGTGAAAGAAGCTTATGGTATCGCGTTTTAACAGACATTTTTTCGTGGCCTAATTCATAACTCGGTAAACCATAAAAGCAATAAAAACCTGGAAAAAAGAGGAGCCTTAATATCTTCACGAAACATATGTCCTAATTTTCTTTCTCTTATTTTCATTCGTTTGTTGCCATTTTTTGGAGCCACAATTGTGGCTAATTTCCTGCAGAGGTTCATTCGGCAAAAAATGAAATGAAGAACAGACGTTCGAGTATAGCGCGAGGTTCGCTCTCATATCGGGGTGGATCAGGCAACGCGAGGCAACGGGGAGTGTGGGAACAGAAAATTGGGGTGGCCATTTGATTTATAGTAGTGGCGCCCAACCCTCCCATAGTCCCATGCGGACCTTGCCTAAATTCGGTTCTCTGCCTTTCTGTATTATACGCCCTGTTCGTGCTTCAGGGGGTCAGAGTTCCAGGGTTTGGCCATACCTCGCGTGCTGCAGTTTGCTACGGCAAACTCTACGATATGGGAGCCAACTCTCATCCCCACGGGCCACGGAAAAGTCATTTCTACGGTACTGTGTCAAATTTCTTAATAGAACCTGACCTTAAGACCCCCTGGTCATCGATTTACTCTTTCGGTCGATTGACTGCACGTTTCATTCCCATAAGCGACCCTTCGCCATTCTCGGTCCCATTTTTTAAATCTTACGTTTTTACTCAACGAGACTTGGAAAAATACTTCTTCTTTACGTAACGTGTAGCTGCGCTAATTCGAGCATCGTCCTATCGTTATTTTTTGAGTTTAAAAAAAAAAACTAATTATTTTTAAGTGTTCTTTATAAGGTTTGACTCGCTTAATGAATTTCGCTTCTCTGTTCATAATTTCGGTGTCCTAGTTTCCGGTTTATGTTCGATGTGTAATTATTATCTTTTTTTTTTATCAAAACCGAGGAAATTGCTGACGTTGGTGAAACGAGATGAAATAGACAGCCCAACTCACTTCAATACCTCGTCTCAAACCCTCCTGTAGATTTCTATGAAATAAGTTTCTAGGTGTGCGTGTGAAACTGTTTTGTTCTTAGGAGATGCGGAATTCTCGTTCTCCGGCAAGAAAGAATATAGCGACAACGTATCGCCTCGTAAAATCTTACGACGTTGTTCTTTGATTGTTTGTCGTGCAAACGTAGAGGTAGGTAGGTAGGTATATACAATAAAATTGCTAAAGCAGACCCAGAGGGCAGTGGATTAAACTCTTACAGCTTTCGCACGAACACGCTCCCGTTTTACGCGATATTTTCTTTATTTTTCCAGTCGAAGTTCGCGGGACGCCGCGACGGCGTTGGGTTAACAAAAATAGAGGAGAAAACTACCTGCCTAATAAAACTGAAACCAAATTTTATTCGATACTTTTTCCAGATCAAACTTATACCTTTCATCTCAATGTTCTTTTTTTCCTCTGTTACAGGTGAGCAAACATTAACGTAATTCACAGTCACTACCGTTTCTCAAACCCACATTGACAAACGTGAGTAATAATTAAACTGTCTTCTTTATTTATACATACGATGAAATGTAGATATGGTACCGACGTATGGGAGAAATATGGGGTTAGCCGTGGTAGCCAGAAATGATCTGTAGCAATACAATAGGGATTTGGGATAAGGGTAGTTCAATTTCTTTTTCTTTTTTTTTCTCTTTTTTTTTTGAGAATAGGAAGAAGAAGAAATTCCTTACGGTGATCGTTGATAAGATAAAAGAAATTGATAGCCGTTGGCGGAAGTGGTAAAAGTAAAACGATGCAAGAGGGATCCATCCGTTTTCCGCTGCGTACGCAGGCCCTGACTGAGAACCATCTTTCTCCAGCCCTCTTATAGCTATTACTTTATATCTTTCGCAAGTTTAGTCATAAACCCAGAGATACGCCGACATTGGTAGAGCCCAGGCATGGAGCAGACCCCTGCAGTTAGCCCATACATTTACCAAGGCTTGAGGGGTGGGCCGTCGTGATAATTTGGCATTTTTGAAATTATTACGAAACCCTCGCCCGGGAGAAGTTTCGAGCAAAAAACACTCTCTTTCATGGTATGCCGTTGTAAATTTACTTGCTAAATCTGCTCAAGATAATTGAATGGGTTTCTTCAAAAATTTCATGCAACCGTTCGAAGTTTAGGCTTTCATACTAAACAGCGTGAACATTTTTTTTTTATTCATTCATTGTATAAATTAGATGCCATATTAACGAAAGGGATAGAAATCTCTTCTATAAATCGATCGAAACGTTCTAAGGACCTCAAAGCCAGTTTACGTTCGCTTAAATAGCTACTATTCCACGGAAATAGGTTCCACAGTTCGTGGCAACGATAAGCCACCAAAAACTCGAGGGATACTCTCCTCGCCTAAGCACGGTAAAGTACGCTGTAGGGCATCAACCGCCGAAACGCTAATTCATCGCATTTATATTAAAGCTTGAAAGCATTTGTGCTAAAAGATAAGACTTGGAGGCAATTTAGCCGTAATACCGTACAGCCGGTCTACGAGCAAGTACTAAATAACACAAAATAATTAGCATATATATCTAGATGTGTCTCTACCAACATATCTCCCCGACTGTTTATTGCGGGGACCCCACTTCGTCTTTCTCTACTCTCGCGACTACGTATAATATATTCGTAATGTCAATTGAGGGAAGAAAGCGGAGACCAAACTCTACATGAGGAAAAAAAGAAGAACTCTTCTATTTGATCTTCGACTCCTCTCCTTCTTCCTTTAGAATTCAGATGAACCATTGCAAATACAGCTTACCGATATAGCTGTATATGGGGCATTCCATGACATCTCGATCAAGATTCTAAGTCGATGTCTCTGATCGGCTTTATAATTTTTTGTATGAAAGTACATGACGAAAAACGCAATCGCAATTTTTTTCAGAATTTTTCGACCCAGCGTATCTGACCTATAATTAAAAAACTTGAAAAAAATACCCCCATTTTCTAAAATCTGAAAAAATTCACAAAAATCTTCTAAAATATAACAACATTTTTTACGCCTATTAGAACATGGAGATTTCATCACATTGAAAGATAAATGAGAAAAACTAAAAAAAATCATTATTGGATTGCATTTTTGACATAAGAATGAACATAACATTTTTTTAGTTTTTCTCATTCATCTTTCAATGTGATGAAATCTCCATTTTCTAATCGGCGTCAAAAATGTTGTTATATTTCATAAGATTTTTGTGAATTTTTTCAGATTTTAGAAAATGGGGGTATTTTTTTCAAGTTTTTTAATTATAGGTCAGATACGCTGGGTCGAAAAATTCTGAAAAAAATTGCGATTGCGTTTTTCGTCATGTACTTTCATACAAAAAATTATGAAGCCGATCAGAGACATCGACTTAGAATCTTGATCGAGATGTCATGGAATGCCCCATATATATATATATATAGGCAGTTACCTGGCTACTTGAAACTTATTTATATTGCGGTCAAGTCGTGAACTTTCGCGTTTCCATCTGACAATGTCGTTTCGGTTTCGAGGATATTCTATGCAGGAAGTAGCAGCTAGCTGTACGAGTTGTTCGAAGTTAAGGAGATTTGAACGTAAGTGTAACGTGTGCAAAGTACTGTGCTGCTGCTTTGAGCGAAACCCAAGTTTCGCTGGTAAACTTGGTTAAGGCCAATGCAAACTCTGTCGAGAGTACTTTTACTGATATAGGTAGACCAGCGCCTCCGCGAGCGCAGTGGTGCTTTGGCGTCTTAGAGGGAATTAATATACTTGCACGCGAACTCATCACCGACGTTTTTATTCTTTGTATAAAAAAGTGCGAGCATTTAATGATAAAATTCAGAGTTTCATGATTTTACTTCTTGAGTTAAATTTTGGTTGGGAAGTTACTAGATACAATAGAATATAATCGATTGCCATGCTTCAGCTGTGATCGATCAAATCTCATGTTCTGATTATAAAATATATAAATAGCGTCTGTAAATAAGGGTAATAAACTCTTTAATGATGATTTCCTCGATAAAATTCGTTAAAATTGATTGAGGCATCAACGTCGGAGCTTTAATGAAGTCCACGGACTTTGGTATATTTTGTTTAATTAATGACGAAATTGAGCTTCCATTTTTAATGCATATTGAAATGTATAATTTATTTTCAACACAGTTGGCCCTAAGCCCTTCAATTAATGGCTTATTATCTTGAGGGTGAAACCCACTGATCTGTACGTCAAGAAACTACGGGAGTTGTGGCGGGTGAAGGGGAGCCGCAAAACCGTATCCACTTTGGTACTTCTGAAATATTCAGCCCTCACAGGGCTCTAGGGTTTCCGAGTTTTAGGGTCTCCGGGTTTCGGGGCTTTCGGTTCGGATCGACGTTTCGGTGACACTGGAGTTTTGGCTAATTTTCGCTCGGCTGGTATCATAAACTATACAAATTACCGAAATTGAATACAAAAGTAGATTCGAAAGATATTGGAAAAAATCGATTGCCCAGTAGAATAATCAGATGTCTGGTGAAAACTGCGAAATCCTTTTCTGCCATCGCGGTAACACGAGTTCGAATAATTCCTTGACCCAGTAATGAGGAAATTTAACAAAAGTGTATTATAGTGCTTATAGAGCAGAACTGAAACTGCTCGGTAAAGACTTTAGAAACTTGAACCGAATGAAACTTTTTCTAACAATTATCTCCGAGTAACTTCGCCGTTGAATGCGGTTTGAGCTAGTTGCACGATAAATTTAAAGGAACAGCCGACTGCTTGCAAGGAAAATTTTGAGATGTAGGGATATGTTAGAGTGTCGTTGGGTTTTACCGAAATACCACGGTTACGTGGCAATCAATGTTCTCCAGAGGTTTGGAACCTCGAAAAATTCACACTGATTATCCGCATCGTATGTAGCACGAGAATTTTAAAGTTTTGGGTTATCCTCTAGAGTCTGGAGGAAAATTTTGGCACCTAGACAACATCCTTCGGATTGACGCCAAAGATGGCTCAACTGGGATGTTAATTCTGTATCTTGTGCTAGACAGGCAAAAAAATTGGCTTATCGCCAATTCTGTCTCGATCTCCACCTCTAACGAATAACGATTCCCTTTTTTTTTTTTAAACCCTATGAGCTTAAACTTAGAGAGAAAATTTCATAGCTCTGACCAAAATTATTTTCTCTGTTAACCGCGGGTGCGAATTCAACAAATTCATTCTGTCGGATTACTATAACATCTGTTTTCCAACCGCGAAGTAATGACCGACATTATCTTTGGGTTTCCTCGAGATTAAATTATACAGCTTTTATTTTTCGGAATTTCATTAACACAAACTGCAATCAATTACTCTCAATGACAAAAAGACTTCCGAATGATCGGAAAATATTCCTCGTACGTAATGGATCAATTTATTTGATCAATTCAACGAAACTGTTTTACAGTCGAGTCTGCTAAGTGGGTTTCGTGGATTCGACGAAGTAATTTTGTTGATTTGATACGGTACTTCAGTCGATTTGCCGAATCGATTTCGTTGAATCGATTAGTTTTTTTCAACCTGACCAAATCAGCGGAGAAGAAAATTTTTCGGAAGTACCAATATTTGCCAATTAATTTGTTCAACGAAACGAAAAGCTTTGTATCGGTTCAACAATATTTTTCTCTCGGTGTATCGCCGGAAAACTGTCTATCGAGTTGATTTCGTTTCACTCAACGTAAAATAAATCGATACGAAAAGATGTTTCCAAGAAGAATAAACGCCCACATTTAATTACATTTCATGTTATCTATTAGTAATTACTCGACGTCCATACCATAAAAAAAATTCCCGCATGTGCCTTCGAATAAACCGGAGGCCTTTATCTGGCTATACACACCTCGGAAATGACGTTAGCCTACAATGGCTGTAAGATAAGCGGACGTCATCTGCATTATGTAGTAAAATCGTTAGTAATAATCTCTGAATTTTCCACTCAACTTTTATACTTCGATACGATTTCAAGGAACGAATAAAATTATTCGGTGTCTTCAATCTGAATGGAAAAAAAATAGTTTTTTTTTAAATATAATCATCGACTCATACGGTGTTCCACAGTCTTGTCTACACTAAATGTCGGCATACTTAAATTGTGAATGATTCGCGATCCAATTTACCAAATCTTTGACCCACTCTCCAATAAATCATGAGTATCCAATATCCGTTCGTTGGCTCTGCTCGCTTTTCGCGGCGTTAACCTAGCAGGAGGTAAAGGAATGAAGTTGGTAAAAGCCACTAGTACAGGCAATGCGTCATGGGCCTGGGCCAATATCAGCTTTAAAACTCCCTGCCTAAACTTCGTCCGTAAATCGTGGTGCCAGCAATTGACACGTATCAAAATACCTACCCTGCAGGCTTTATCCCGGTCGACACTATTCAGAATTTACATGCTACCGTTAACAGCGATAGCTTAGCCGAAATTTCAGCGTTTTTATACCCACGCGTTGTTCTACACGGGTTGAAATTTCATCTGAGAATTAATCAGGTATCTTCGAGAATGAAATCTTGGCTGTGCATCGGTTGTATGGGGATGATGATTCGATATATCGTGTGATCTATAGAATCATGAGATAACGTCATTTCTTCTCTCTCCCTGCACTGTCTTTTCGAAAAACGAGAAACAGGGATCAAAAGAGCTGATAAATTCGCAAGAATGTACGAAAGATATAAAGTGGTCAAGCCGGTAAATTCCTGGGAAGAATAATATACGTTCTGGCTGTATAAACCGTTTTGCGAAACGAGGCCACCTGCACATCGACCTGGCGAATCGTGTAAAATCGAAACTTTGCCTTCCTTCCTCTCTCTCTCTTCTCCCTCTCTTTCTTTCTACCCAATCAACACATACCCGCGAAAGCTCGAGTTTTATATACGCAAAAATTCTCGAACTCTAAAACAATCTCTGATCTGCATCTGGGTTCAAAGCGATCGAAATTTTATATTTAATCTCGATAATCGACTCAAATACTTGAACGATTTAGAGGAACTCTGGTCTAGATCGTTGGATAGTTAATCCACTCTTTCTCCCAAGTGACTTCCTTGATAGTCGTTATTAGCTTTGGAGTATTACTCCGTCTATATACTCTGCATACATATAATCTAGTACATGTATGCAGATATCAAGTAGTGAAGCAGAAAACGGTGAGCTTAAATGATCATATAAGTGCTGAGTAAATTAACAGCTAATGTTTGCGAAGCTCTGGACCAATTACTGTACTTGTCAGTCGGTACGGGAGTTCCTCTTTCGCTAGTGCATACAATTCCGATTACCGTTGCCAATTAACTACACACTATCGTTGACGCTAGCTTTTCTTACTCTACAATATACCCAGGGATTGTGAGTTTAGCTAGATTTCGAATCGCGTCTGGAACTGAATTTCTGTCCCATTTGTATTTCCGGTACAAATGAAACACGAGTCATTTATGTCACAGAACTAGGGAAATGTGGGCGGTGTAAACGTATGTGTCTACGTATTCCTTTTATCTCGCTCTGTCTGAAGTGATTTCAGAGGGCTCTCTGCCTTGACATACATAATATAATCTACGAAGCTTTCTACTATTTAGTGGTTTTTAGTATATCAACATCTGAAACAGCGGAGGCAATTGGTAAACCAAAATTTATAACGTAGATAATCATGATCGACTCCTCTCATCATCTAGGTGTGAATGACCCACTGAAGTCTGAATCATGAGGCACTCAGAGTTGTAAACTTTCAACTTTTCGTTATTATTCTACGGGTCACTAGCGTGGTTTCCGGCTATACTAAACTGCCGGGTCGGCACCTTTTCGATCAAATTTTTCTTCCACAAACCATCCATCAGACGACCAAAACCGTCAGTGTCACCCGAACGATGGAGGAGGGACACCTCTTGAATATTTTTTCCGGTTGTCCACGTGTCATCGGCCTCTGTGACCCTACCATGAGTCAATTCCTCGGTTTCCTTTTAAACCACTTTATGCTATGAAGCTTTTTTTCTCATTCCTGCTGAACTTTTATTTCTTATACAAGAGAGTTTTCCTGAGACACAGTTATATACCAGTTAATGCACAGAAGGTAGAGAGGCAATTTATCGAGCACCTATTCTCAAAATTTTTTAAACTCGGTTCCAGTTATTATACGAATTCAGCCTCTCAGCTGAAAGCATTGATCGAATTCCAATTATAACTTGAAACGAAACCATTTAAGCTTCGTAGCTATTATGCAGTAGCTCTATAAAGTTAAGAACGTTATAATATACTAGGTACTCGACCTCTTGGTTTATCGCTTTCCAGATTCATTCCATCACGTCAAATGTCAGTGACTGCAATCATTAATTAGTGATTATTTGTAAATTCTTTTGCATACCTTTCTGTGAAGTTCGCAAACTTTTTATTCCACTCCAATTTGCAAATGTATTTCTTTGATTTTTAATGCATGGAAGTTATCCTACGGCAAAACCTTTTGATGTAATTGTGTGGGAGTAGGCGCACCACACGTTCTGATATCGGATATAAAAAGAAGAAAGAATGGGTGTTTTTCAGTCCAGAAGCAATCACTCAGCTGGTTGAACAACCGGGTTAATAACTTGGTAAGCCAACATTGCAGTTTCGTCCTTGTCGCCATCCACCCTTCCGTGCAAACGATGGCTTGCACAAGCCACGGAAGCAAGAAGCAAAACAACGTTATTGATGACCTTATATTGCCCGCACTAACGCCCTCATTTTAGACATCGGCACGTCGAATAAAATTACCTACCTATTCGCAAGGGTTTTTTTTTTTACAAAAACGCTCGGAACCATTTTTAATAATTCATGATCAGTCTTGTCGGGGTTTGAGAAGAATTTTATAACGCAGAAGAATTCCGTCTTTCATCGTCATGGTAAAATCTACGATATCAATTTATTCCAAGTCCTGATCCTTGGCGAAGCCGTCGTTCCGGCTATAATATTTCGTTCAGTATTCTTTCCCATTCCCATTCCTATTCCCGTCTCTATTATCTCTCATTTCCTTCCCGTTTAATTTAACGCCAGATGATTTTCTCGGTTAACGTTAAATGGATTTTGTTAAAGAATATATACAGTATATGTGTGCTGTACAAACAAACGTGCATTTTCGAAAGCCTCAAAGTCCCTTATACTCTGTTCCTTGATGTGCACTACCCCGTGCTAATGGAATCCCATACCTAATTCTCCATCATCCAATTTCTCGGGACCCTGCAGAAAGTAATTCCCTGAGGTTAGTCAAGGTCATAGTAGAGACAGCGTAAGGTTATACTAGGTTGACCTCAGGTCACGTTCACCCAAACGACTCTCGGGGGTTCTGATTAGCGGTAAAGTCGCAATAAATTATTGTTACGAATCTGGGCCGCGTTCGGATCTTCTAATTGTGCTGCAGCCACCGAGTCTAAAGATCCTGAACCAACATTCACCGGCATTAGTGCTTGTAATTACCCACCCTTAACACACTCGACCACCTAACGGGGAGTCGTTCCTTTCCTACGTGAACAGGATGTGGAAAATGATTCTCACAATTTTTTTTGGATAATCCAATTATCCAAAATTAGATTTCGTTTCGTTCAATGGCGGCAATATTAGTAGCAGAAATTTGGAAATGCATGAAAATTAGCTTTCTTGTACCAGAGTTTCCGGGTGTTTCTACGTCGCACCGAAATTCGGCACACCAACTAAATGAATATGTAACAGCAATCAGGGCAAAGCATGGGGCCGTATATCCGAGCTGCTGTTCGTACAGCAGAACTTCAATTACGTTAGTTAATTAATACCCATACCAAAGCTGCATGCTGACCTACGTAATTCGGGAGCTTCGATAATGAGTCAGTTGCTTACGGGGTGCTTTAGCCATGGCCTCGATGTCGCGTGAAACGGGTAGCAGATGCACAGGAAGTCTAATTACGGCTACCATCTCTTCTACACCATCGGCTAGATCTGATTACAAATTTACTAATCTAGTCAAGTTATTCCTAGATGACATCAAACTCTTGTTCAAAATTGTCATTTCCATCGTAATAAAACTCTTCAGGGATTTGGTGAGAGGAATTTATGAGAGGATAATTATTCTGAATTCGGGAGACTAAAATTTAGTTGAAGAAACACAATTATTCCTCATTATCCTCTCGAAAATGTCTTGTTAAAAATAAATCAATATAGAGCTGACGTTTCAACGTGAAATATTTATTGTTAGTGTTATTACATATTTTATCAAATGTAAATATTGTACACGATTGGTCATGAACACTGTTCGTTGTTCGTGGCATTGATTTATCGAATCGAATCCGTCTGCACTGCACGTCCACTGCTGGCTCCCCCATGGCTTACTATACCTTTGACTATGATAATAATGAATTAGATGCACCGCACGTAATGGTATTTGACGCAGGATATTCTACCACAGTCATTTCATTGATTGATTAACCGAATCCAACCATTTCGACTTCGTCATTCGTTATAGCTCACAAGCTATCCCGAGCGATACGTGAATGCCATATTTTTGCACTTTTCTTAAATACGTATGTAGACAGGTAATACATCTTCAGTCTATCTATAGAGATATAATCTGAATTTCAGTACCGAGACATTTTCTTCACGCTATTTGAGTCGGTTATCTTTAATATGTCCACAACCTGAAGCTGGTTGCAATATATCCCAGATAACTTTCATCTAATGCTGTGTATAAACTCACTGAAACGTTTATCAGATCAGCGGGATGTCCAAGAGAGCAATCCACATGGTAAAAAAAAAGAAAAAAAGAACGAAACTAGGTACCTAAACCGCGAATCAAGTGATCACACGTCTCAATGTGATTCTCTGCATGTGTCTACCACGTGGGTTAAACTTATCTAAATCGTGGGTACAAAGTTTAAATAATTTGTCTTCTTTTACGAAGTATGAGAAGAAAGACACTGATTTAAAGCCATTTTTTTTATTCAAACAGTTCGTTCTTATTCTCGAAAATAAACATCGTTTTTCTCGACGTTGGCCACTGTAATTCAGTCACATTAAGCTTGATCAGGTGCTATAATCGCGTTACCATGTCGATCCAGCGGTATGTGAGGTCCATATGACGATGCTATCGAATGGTAGGTGGCTTTTGAGTTCGGATAAAATTTTCCCAAGTCGTTGATAATAATATAATATCGAGTTGTAGATGTCTTTATTAATAACTCGAATATTTATAGTTGGATATCTACGTCATTGGACTTCTCGTTACTTATACAATCGTATGGCTGAAGTGAAAATATAAAGCCTTCAAAGTTACGGTCGTTTTACGTCATTCGCTGTAATTCTTATTACCTATGGTGTATTTTTTTTCTTCTTTTTTTCACTGTGCAAATATTCAACCTCGTGATTTACGGACCTAGTTTAGCCAGCAGCTATGTAACTCATGCCCTTTTCTATCTTCGGGTAATCTAAATTTAGCGAAATATCGATCATATCGGGAATATTCGATGACGTGGGATGAGCCTGCTTTTACAGAAGCAGTTCTCTCAGTGCCACGACCTAGATGCTTTAGTCTTTTAGCTCTCGTCCAGAAATTAAGGCTTCATATAAATACCTATCAGGTAATTTGAATACTCGAAAAGCGGTATGGGAATTTGCCGCAATCATTTAACGGGAATCTGTCACTTTTAATTCTGTAACGATATTTTTATACCACCCGTTCGTCAGACGAATAAAACATCATCGACACTGTTCAATTTTTTCCTCAACAATTTATTCTGGACAGCTGATCATTTATACAAAAAATCCTTACGTGCGGGTACCAGTCGACTTTGATCAAACCAACAAGATAGAAATTTATCAAATTTAAAAGACCCTCAAGCCTGGAAAATCGAGTAACTTTGCGCTTTGTCAATTTGATAAAAAAACATGCGAGAAATGTGGTAGCAGTTCCGCTCATTGGACAGTACAGGAAAATACCTACGCTGAGAGGGAAAAAACTTGTTCTTCCTTAATTTAATTATGCCGGTGTAATTACGTTTGTACAATTCATTATGCCTACCCACCAATGCGGGTAATTAAACTCTGAATATAATTCGAATTGTATGGCACAGAATTTTATCCTTTGAGTTAATATTCCGTATATCCGTGCTTTTTCTACCAATAACTCAGACAGCATAAGACGAGCTTAAAGCTTACTTGAGCTGTTTTTGTTGTTGTTGTTTTCAGGATGGAATTGAGAGCGACCCTTTTATCTCTAAATCCGCCTACCCGCTTTCGTATTGCGTACATATTCTTACGAAATTCATGAACTTTCAAAGCTCGAAAAGTCTCTGATCCAAAGGCACCTCCGCTGCCAGAAAACCCCTATCCTCAATCTCTCTCGATATAATCAACGTTGGAACATCACAAAATTCTTACATCTATCTCAGGAAAGATACATAGGAAAAAAAATTAGTCAAAAACCAATCAATCATTTCGGTTAATAATATATTATTCATTATTTTCACATCGCAACGGTTTTTACTTACTGGTTACAACCGTTATGGTTTTTTTTCAATAATTTTCCTTTTTTTTTTGTTTGTGTTTCGTTTACTACTTCACTAGAAAATTCATAGAAATTTCAACGGATTCTTAAAGCCAATTTTTGTTTTTTTTTAGGTAATATCAACCCTATTACGTATCCTAAAAAAAAATCCAGAGTCTAGACGACGTAGTATGGCGACGCGTAATACGGATAAGCACTGTAGGCATTGTAGGCTGAATAGGTTACAGGGTAGCTAGTATACGGAGCCGAATAAGCACTGTAAGCCAAAGGTGCCGTATAAGCCGAATAAGCAAGAGGTGCGACGTAGGGTGCAGCGCCGAACAGCAACGTACGTTTATCTCTAACGCTGGCGTCTGCTTCGACTGAATCCGCTGCTTTTGTCTTTGATGGCTCGATAGACTCGACGTCAATGGGGTTGGCGTCGGCTAGAGCGACGTAGGCAATCGCCACGAGGAAAAGAACCTGTAAAAATTTTTATTTTATTAAACAAGAATTTTTTTATTGGATTCGCAAACGCTCGATATATCGAGTCAGAGAGGTTTCCTGCTTTCGCAAATACTTTCACAAATGCTGAATCAATTTAGCACCTCATTTTACCAGGTGCGGCGTTTGATACAATTCATTCCAATATTTAGATTCGTCAAAGTAAAAATTGGATACGTACCGCGAAGCACTTCATGGTTTTTCGTTGATTTTTTTTTTTTGCTGCAGTTGCGAACGAACTAAAGAACTCACCACTGAATGATGCTCATGGTATTTTGAGCCTGCCTTTATATACCAATCTGCTCATCTTTTTCTCTACGTGTATCGATTTATAATCAATAAATGTCCCCGAGTCGTATCGAAGTGGGTGACTCGGTATTTGCTGGATACCCTATTGTTTGTGCCAGCTTATGGCTTAGGCGTGTCTCATGGAAGGTTACACGTCCCGTCCGAAGTGTTCTTCCTCTACAATCTTGGGCAAGAAACCTTGGCGATCAGCCAAATATGGTCGAAAGTGTTTGACAAACTCGTATATCGTTATAGAATTGAACCATCGAGGTCTTGGCCACAATTAAAAGTTTTCTGAACCGGCGATAATGGTGTCTCACGTTTTGTTTAATTGCTCAACAGATTTGCGTTTCAATTTCAAAATCCCATTTCAGACCTTTGACGTTGATTGTTTTCGGATTTTCAATGTATGTTAATGCTTGAATTTTTTCAATAGATTTTGATAACGTTCGAAGCGAAAAACTGGAATAAATTTGTGAACAAATTCGAACTTTATGTCGCAGTTATTGCATGGAAATATTTCTCCGTCAGAAGTAATTTGACTTTCTGGGAGAAGTATAGTACTTCGCATTCGCCTCACGGTCTCATTAATTTTGTAAGCGATTTCTTTTTTATTGTTTCTTCTTCTTCTTCTCAAGTCTGATGAGAAACAAGAGAAAAGAAAAGCGGTTAAAGTTGTTGTGAAATTTTTCACATTGAGATGACCCTAAGACCTCGGAGGAGCGTATAAATCATGGCCCTGGATTATCGCGATCTTAATGTTTCTTTTAGCTAACCGTAATAAAAAAAAGAGGAGAGAAAAAAGGAAAGAATGAAAAATGTTCATAACCATTTGTGCCAGGTGCTCATTTGCAAGGGACAAGGACGTTTGCTCCCGGTTTTACCCAGACCCTGTGGTTTTTTTCGAGAAAAATAAATTTGAAACAAGAACGCAATTACTGGGATATAGTTGAGGCAACGTTTTCTCCCTCTCATTATCATGCCTCGCTACATCCGAACACGGATATCCAAGTTAGGAAATTAATGCATAATATCGCTCTCAGACCAAGTAATGTACTAATTGTAACAGAGTACGTTAAAAAATGTAGAACGAATCTTGAGATTCCTTATTATTCAAGAAACAACAAAATTTGTCTTTAAATATCTATCGTCGAAACTATCGGCAGGAAATTTCGGTTAGAAAAAAGACAACTCAAAACTCGGTAGCTAAAACTAGCCACGTATCGTTTTAGAACGTAAAAACTCGTGCCTAACTCAAAATTATTAACTTTACCTAACCCAGCTAGTCACGTAATCTCACGGACTAAATTGGGGTGCCCACAGGCCAGAGTTGAAACGTTGAATTCCCGTTCTTATCATTATGACGGTACTCGGTAGTGATGGGAAAAAGGATCAAAAGTCGAGAATGGCGGTTGTATTGTTACCTGGTACTACCGACGCTCTCATTATCTTCATTACCACGCTGTATGGGATATATGTATATCCGCCACGAAATGAGCAACCATCGACTGAATTATTTTCGAGAAAAATCGTACGGATGAAATGGGAGCGAAGAAAGCTGACTTCTGTAAGGGACACGTCATTCTGAACTTTAATTGACTGACCCTCGGGAGTCCTGGTGCAACTTTCTTCCTAATCAGCGCGTTTTCGATTATAAATTATTTGCTAGTAAAAAATTTACGGCTAGAAAAAATTCGTACCCTCCCTTTTTTCGAAAGCGATGTGACTATTTAAAAAATGCATTGCTGATGCAGGGTAGGTGACTGGAGTCGTGGTATCTTATTTTTTTCTCCGTCTTCACGGTGTCTTCTACCCTTGTTACTTTTATCTGTATTTTCATTCTCCTTTTACGTTTCTTCTTCCCTTCGTCATCTCACTCGAGTATATACTGGGGAAAAAAGATGAATCTCTGATGTGCAAATAGTCGCTAGAGATGCAAATACAGCAGGACGAGACGAAGCTGCAGCTCGATCAACGGTTACCTTTTTTTTTCCTGTGTTTTATGTAAAATATAAAAAGTTTGCTCCTGCTTCTCGAGGCGTCGCCGTCCCGTCGCCCCGTCGCGGTCGTCCCGTCATTGTGATGGATAGTTCGTACTTTCACGACTATTGCTACGACCCGAGAAATTATTCGATCCTTTTTCTCTCTCTCCCGGATTTAATCCGCCACGAAAGGGAATGAATAAAAATTCAGATTGTCTATACCATATCTATTCTCCGAGGACTGGAAACTATTATACATAAGAATTGAGAATACACCCTGAAGTATTAGAAGATACGTACCTATCTACTATTCGACCCCAGTATTGGCTCAGTTTTTGAACTCTTTAACCCAGTGACAAAAAGCGATGGGTGATTTTCAGACCTCGAATTTCGGAGGTTTCGATATCGGTTTTGCAGGGCTTAGCAGCTTATGTAATATCTTGAATCAGAATCTATTTCGGTAGGAAAGTACCTTGCCATGGCCCTTAGACCTCGGTTAGTTCGGGTATCGACTCGTCGTCGCGATTCGGATCAATTATATTTGGTTATACCTACGCTTCATTATCTGGGTGTACTTTCTCTAAAAGACCTTGATCCTCAAAGCGATGTTATCGAATCGCTGAGAAGAGGAAAAGCAGTCGGTCTATACAGCAATTGAAAATAAGTTCTCGAAACTCGTGGTACAATAAGCAACAGAGTGCCCAGTCCCTGAGGGTTTCTTTCATTCCAGACATTGACGTCCTCTAGTTTCTCCTCTCGGTTAATTAAGGGTTGATAATCTCCCTTGTAGTGACAGTTAGTGCAGGGGACAGATCCCAGGACAATATTAAAGGGAAAGTAAACGGCAACGTGCTTAGTTCTATACCGGGTAGTAAATCTTTTGTTACTTTCTACCAACAAAAGCACGCTCTCGCTCTTAACCCGTCCTACCAACTGACTGAGGACTGTTCCCGTACCCTCCAACTACCCTGATGCTAATTAAAAATATAATAAACCTGGTAAATCCTCCTCTCAGCGTCGGGAACACCACGGAAACCGACGCCACGGATACCTACCCCGGACCCTGGAATTAAGCCTGAGAGAAGAGGACGCGTCGGGCCAGGGTTGAAAATTATTAAAACGTAAACGTTACCCTGCAATAGGGGTGGGAGAGCAGCGCACTGTATAACGATAACGGTTACTCTGCCTATTTACCCTCTTTCGAAAATGTAGGCTTCTTTTTTCAAAACCATTCTTTTTTTCTTTATTTTTTGTTAATTATAACGGAACAATCATCGCGCTGTTTGATAGACGGCTCGAAATGTTCGCAAGGTACGTTATTCAAGCGAGAGAATTTTGAAGCAATCATTCAAGTTTTATGAAATAACTTTCAGACCCATACATCAAATATTCAACGAATTTGATCTATAGCCCCACTCTAGCTTGTATAATTGGCCGCAGACGTCGCAGTGCGACATTATATTTCTATTCCGTGATATCTCCTCTTTCACTCAATGTGATTCCCGCTTGAATTTCCTCAAAATTCATTTCCGCTCAAAAACTCCGGTTTAAAGTTAATTCACCGCGCCCAGATTATGAAAAATATTCACACACATATCGTGTAACATGTTTTTTCATTTAAATCCAAAAATTTCCAACTATTTTCCGAAGTCTTCATCAGTACTATACACCCCGCTATAGCCACAGGTAATTCAAACCAAAGAAGGGTAAACTGAGACCCCCGAATGTATTTAGAGGAAAAACAGTTTCACCCCCGAAGCAGAGTTTCGAGTTTGACTGCACTATTAATCTTGATAAAGATAAAGTTGAAATCCAGAGTCGTTATTAATGATTTTGTGCGTTTAAACAAGGTGAGTGGAAATAACTGAAAATTGTATTAGGAAACTTTCGACCTGAGTGTAACACCCTCACCCTGTATACTTAATCAGTTTGAGTACTTTTGGCGACTTGGTGTTTCACCCCTGTGCAACTATCCGAAAACTAGTTTTCGTCCTCTCATCGTATCGGTGCAGTGGGTTAGACTAGATTTACACACGAATTTCCAGGACATCCAATTCAAAGGGTATAGGTATGTATGGGTGTAGCCTTCGGTTCTTTAGGAGGTCGTAGCCTGCGTCCAAACTGTCAAACTCTCACCACTTACTGTTGTCTATGTCGCGCGTGGGAGAGCCCTTAATGGCAAGAACGTAAGATTGACGTGACTTACTAGGTGGTTGTACATAAATACGTCTATATCGTCGTCGAGGTAGGAAAAGTCGGCACATGGACGATGCTGAGTGCAAAGAGCACCGGAACAGGTAGAGTAGCTCCATTGTTTCCCTGTTCTTTAGAAACTCTCCACATTAGCGTCGTGAATTAGTACAATGGTTCTTTCTCCCTCTTTCCCTTCATCTTCTTCTCTTTTTGATTTTTTTTCTTAGTTTTTTTTTTTTTTTTGTTACTTTTTTTATACGCGATTCCTCTTTTCCTCTTTTTTTCAGGTACTCGGCACAGGCTACTACCCTCTGCACTACAACTTTTGTTCTTTCTTTATCCTCCGTGCATAATTCGCGTACCTAGGACGCGGAGGAGAACAGTCAGTGCGAAATACGGACCAGAGGTAATCTTGCCGGTTCTAGTTCGTTTACCGTCCTTTGCCACTGGCAAATTTCGACCTAAACGGGTGTTTTCAGTTCGCGGAAAGTTCTGTCGCCCGAATTAAACGCGGGTACGTCAATTATAGGATTCGGAAAGAAATTGAACTTCAACTGATCGGAGTGATTAATTTCAAACCCTTCTATTGATTTGAAATTGATTGTCATGAGAGAGAAATATCTCAATATTGGTCTTTTCTTCGCTTCTGGTCGTAAAAGCACTTAAGATTTTGAAAAACCCACGTTCATCGCGAGGTTCTCGGAAAAGAGCTCGAAGTCACTTACTTTGAAGATCTAGTTTTTCAAACTTCTTTTTTTCCCCGAATAATATCGGACCGATTAGATATATCCACGGAGCTCCTAGAACGCCTATCTCCACTTCTCCCGGTTTCAATCTATTTGCAATTCTGATATAGGTGTAGGTATATTTTTTTGGCTTATCCTACGCTGAGATAAACCACCAGGAAAGTGTAAATCCAAATCGATATCAGCTGAGTCTCTATCTCCGAAGAACGTAGATTTACTCTTCGGTAAATCTAGTGGATTTAACCTACTTTCATTTTCAATTTTGTTTGCCGAGATTCCACAATGTGTGGCAGACCTTCGAATGTGGGGAACGTAAAATTCTAAGCTAACTGAATTTATTGTAACATCGATAAATTTTTAACATTGGATTATTTTATTCTGTTTCAGGTATAATTTCCGAGCTTCCAATTTGGCCGTATCTAATTCGTGCTCCCTCTTCTGATCGTAATGTATGCCCGTACCTCTCGAGGTTCCTATTTCCATTCTATGTAGCGTTTTAGTATGCCTATACCTATAATTTTCACATTATATCACCTAAGTGATATAGGAGAAATATTGGTTCCGGTAAAAAATGATTTTTGATCATTCTAACGACTCTTCCCGTTGTCAGGCCTTCATCATGCATGTAATAGGTCTTTAGACAGACGATGGTCTGTCTGTCGTTCTTTTCGACATTTCTCGAATGATCTTAGAAACGGCTCGATGAAAAAATTTGAAATCTACAAGATTTCACATTGAGACGATGGGTATGAAAAATTGCCATACTTGGTTCCATTTGAAAAATTGCTACTACGAAAAAATAATGAGGCTTTCATTTTATTGAATGCCTATATTCTTTGCATACTTGACAGTAATTTCGGTAACTACATGGGTTCGTAGGTTGATCAAATGTACTGTCAAAAACCGTCTTTTCCGCCTTATTTTATTCTGATTATTCGCATAGCACCTTGAATTCACGGCTAATTTTTCCCCAGCTCATCTATGCTTTGAGCAATCGGAAAAGTGTCTTTCGTTCCTTAAATAAAATAGTCTGAATACAACAACTCATTCATAGATATATCCTAGGTACATGTCTGACCAGCTCAGACCTACTCAATATATATTCATAGGATATAGTCAACGGATTCATATCCCTTTTCTGACACTTCGATATATTCTTCAACGCTAGACACAGTATTTTTCTGCAATAGCATTCGACATATTTGGAATTTCCGTGCAAGCAAATCGACCAACGTCGGCGACGACTACGAGTCAACCGAGAATTTTCATATAAATGCTTCTGCACCAAGTTTTTACTGCAGCCGATGACGGAACATCAATATTTGACATCTAATCTTGTTTACCTCTCGGTCTCTGGCTAGATAGTATCCATTCCTTCACACGTCCAGTGAAAAGTAATGCTATCTCCACATGACTATGTAGAACCTTTTTAGCTCACGTCTTTTCACTAGTTTGAATTCATTCCCGAATCTGGAACGAAGTCGAATTATCATCCATAAGTAAATCAATGATCGAGACCCAAGAAGCGTTCTATTCTTCACAATAATGAAACCATCCGGATCTGAACAGATTTCCAGAGGGATCCAAAAGCTGGGCTGCGAAACGGTGAACTGTTATCACAGTACTTCGTTGGCTCGGTTTCAGGGCCCAAAATGACGTGATAAAAATGGGATGTGAAGTGACCCGGAAAAACGGGTTGTAGTAAAAAGATAGAGAGCTTTAAATACTCCTTTTTTCCCTCTGTTAATCGTTTTTTTCTTCTCAGTCTCGGTGCTCGGCCCTATTTGTCGAGAGGATTAAAAGTGAACCTGCGTTTCGCTGAGCCTTGTCGTTAACATGCAGATATAGAAGAGAGCTTAAGAGTAAGCCCGTTTTTTTTTTGAGGGCTGAAAAAACGGAGAGGAAATAAAAGTTTATCGAGGAAATCAATTCAATCAATGCGGAGTAAACCCCTCTTCTGTTTTCTGTTACGCGCAGTTCTGTCATTTTTCGAGCTTCAGCGGTAACACAAATCTTCGCGCGTGAGGGAATAACAGTATGTAGATGAGGGTGGTTCAAAAGAAGTCGATATTTTTTTTCCCCCCATTACGTGAAAAATGTTAATACATGGTAAAAAAAAAAATGTTCTCCAAATATCATGAGTTCTATTGATTAATTTTAAAAGAAAGCTCAAGCCATTTCTAGCCTATTTTTCTGTATTATCATTTTCACGTAATGGAAAAAATAAAATAAAGTATGGAATTTTTGTAACCACCCTAATCTAGATATTAGGTGAAATAGGAATAAAGAGAGGAGCCATTTTCCTGCGGAGAATAAATACTTCAATTCCATTTTCCAACTTCCCAAGTCGTTGTTGTTTTAATGACTTCATCCTGGAAGCCATTCTTCCCTGAATCGGCCTACGTTACATTCGTAGAAGTTGGGTCAACGTTAACGAATTCTCACCCCACTTATACTCGTCATTTCGCATTCTTCCGCTCTTTGTCTTTAATTGTTATTTCTTCGCTGACAGGGCTCGGGATCCGCTGCTTGAATTCATCACGTCTGTAATAGGTACATCTTCATGCGAAACGAACATCTGCACACTCGTATATGGTATAAGCTATGTCTACCCACCTTGGAAACTGTTTCTTCTGTCATATTTATCACCAGGTAACAATATACGCTGTGTCCGGCACCAAATCCCTTTCACATATATCGCCATTCTGCTGCCGCCCTACAGTTTTCTGCTATTCATTTTACTGCACACGGGTCTACATATACATTCACAAAAGTTTGTTACCCCCGTACAAATATCAACGACGTATCGATTGAATCCATCAGAACTGATCATTTATCCAGAGTTTGACGGTGCCACAGACTAGTTATTCCTTGATTATATACTAATACCGCATTCCGGAAGTCACCATCCTTTCTCGAAACTTTGGTGATCGGAAGTATGAACTAGCATATCTCAATCCATAGATTTTTACCCGTTAAATTATTCCGAATCCATTGGTAAGGGCTGGTATTTTAATTAAAATAATACTTCATAGAATAACTTTCGGAATTTCCCTGAAATAAAGACTACAAAATATACATATGCTACGATTTGTATTAAGTTCCGTGAAACGAATCAATTCAAAATTCCATATCTTCTGAACTTTTACGGATAGAATAGATTCGAATAACTACAATACAGAAAATTGTTCACGACATATAATCAGCCCTTAAAAATTGAATTGACTTGACGATACTTCTCATACCCTACGCAAAGTAAGCAAAGAGAATCTCCTTCGCTGTAATTCGTCAAAGTTCAAAAGTAACTTTTCAAGGATGCAAATCTGTAGATTGAGGCACGCTTGTGGAATTTTCCACATATAGAAGTAGCGAGTTAACGATTTTGAGATAAATAATGGTGACTCCATCACTTATGTAATGAAAATAGTTTTATTAAACGATACCTATTATTACAATAATCAATATTGGCGTATGGGTGGATATTGTTTCTACTAATACTTTCTTGCCGAAACAGAATAGGTAGATACATTTTCATTTTTGCCTGCATTCACCCCAGTGTTCCATCCAATTTTAACCGCGGGTAGTTTTAGCAGAGGGATATGTAATTCCATTTACGAACCCCTACCGAGACCCGGGAATCAGTAGACCCAGGGTTCCAAATGCCCGAGCCTCGTGCTGTGGCGACAGATTCTCGGCATGCAGCGACCACGCTCTGTATAAGTACTGTAATTGGGTATCGCTTTGGTCAATTTCCGGTGTTGACGGTACATCCCACGGTCGTTAGTCCGTTTCCCTCTAATGCAAACTCTCCGACGATCCTTGGATAACAGTAGCTTCCTATTGATCTTCGTACTCCGCGACGAATCGAATTAAACTTTTCGCTTTCGGTGCTTCATTTTCCAATTTTATAATAGTTCCAAACTTATTTTTCGATTACCATTCCCTCATGCAGATTTATGAGCCTTGCATGACGGAAGTCTCTCACGTATAGAACTGAATCACTAAAAAGTGGACTGTGATTTTGTTTTCATAGATTTAAGGGTCAGTTAGTGGATTCGAGACTTTTATTTCAAGTCGACGGACTAATAAAATATCCAAATTTATCGTTCCTGACAACGTTCGTTGGCTCGTCTTTGTTTAATAACATTTGTCATCGTTTCATTTAAAAGTAAGCCTTTGTAAACTTCTCCTCGGAGCGTATTTCATCCCAGCTCCGTCTTTGCCGCTGTTCCTCTTTCATCATCATTATTATTTTATTTATATTAGACTTTAGGTCTGGAACTCGGGATCGGGGGAGCAAAAAGTCTTCGAACTCGGAGAAAATGCTTTCAGGACGTTCATCACAAAAACGAAATCCAACATCGCGAGAAAGGGAAGTCAAACAATCGATTCAAAATATTAAAACAAAGGACTCATCGCGTATTGGAAATGAAGGAGATAGTATGCCATTTTAAATGGACACATAGAGTCGTTCAGGATCTTGTATAATGCTGTTTTGACAGAGGAGCACTTTAAGTTCAAAGTCGGTTTGCAAATGGAAATCGTCTGACGAATTGGTTAACGTAAACAAGCTCTAATTGTTATCCCTTCCGCCCTGCCAACACTCAGCGAATGTGTTATTGTCTCCTTACTCCTCAGTCCTCGCAACTCCTTTGCCATGGGGGCTGGAAAAGCCTACTGGTTGTCGTTAACCATACCAAGGTGCCTCGAGTGGGAACTCCCCGGTACGCAGGGTCGGTGCTTAATTGAAACTGTCGACTAATTGTAAGTGAACCCCTCGTTTAAACGAGAAACTACCTGCTTAAACCCCAACGAGTACCAGCTTCCAACTAACCAACTCAACGATCCCGAGTGCGTATGTATGTAGCCTGAAAAATTCGCAAGATAAAAAGAAAAAAAAACAGCTCTTTCCATATCGAAATAGTTCAACAGCTAGATGAATCGTGCTTTTTATTGCTGTAATAAAACTCTGGCTTCAAAATGATTGCATGCAGACTAACTTGAATATAAAGTGCGTTTAGCTCGCATTGGATTTGAAGTTGAAGTGAAATTCACTTTGTACTGTAACTGCATGTGCAACGAGATTTGTATGACAGCCCGTTGGGATTAGTGATGTGGTTCCCAGATCATAAATAATAATTGTACGTATCCAGGTGCAAAATAGGATCACAGAACTGAGGGTAAATACGAATTCGAATTGGAAAAGTTTTGGATTATGTGGGAGGGTATGAGTGCAGAGTAACTTTGAACGGTACGTCCTCCTACCTCGTACGCGATATTAAACTTGATATGGTAAATGTGTTTTTGTACCAGTGCATCGGATCAGACATAGATTAATTCAGAAAGACTATATACTGGTTGAAAGTTGTAGAAATTCCATCAACAACCCTCGAAACCTTCCATGCGTTATTATAATGCATAGAAAATCGTGAATTTTAAATATGATTGAAAGTTTTTGAGGGGAAGAGAAAAGGTAATAGAGGTGCGATTAAAATTGCTCCTTATGTTGAATATGGACGGGAATTAATACGATCCTTGAACCCTGTTGTTTTCGTCGCCTGAGAATATCAGGAGTGGCATTTAGGGTGGCATGGCGCCGGCCGTGTCGCCAACGTTTGGCTTGGCTAGAGCGCCGTGACGCTTTCATAGGGGGAGCGTCGCGGCGCCTACCCGTCAAAGGTCGCCGTGTTATAAATACGTCCGGCGCCGCTCGGCCCCGTTTCTCATTTCTGCATCGCTGTCACTGGACCTGAACAGAAGCGAAAAATGATCTAGTTACTTCGAGGAGATACATAAACCGAAGAAAAACGATCGTGAACAAAAAAAAAAGAAAAGAAAAAAAGAGAAGAAGAAGAACCAGCGTCCATATTCAGAACGAACTACAGCTAATTACAAGCAATGAGCCTCGTTAGTCCATTGCTTCATACGTTAATTTGTTATCCGTCGTTTGTTAGCGAAGCTAGTTTCACTAATGAGTAATCTAGCCGAGGTAAAAGTAAAACATGTACCATTGTTCCGACGTAAACAAATGAGTCTCTCAGGCAGTATATCTTTATATAGTACATCAGTAGTTTATTTAGACAGCTTATGCTATGCGCTCTAGTAGGTATACGCTACGAAAGAATAGACCTTTTCATTAGACTGTGAGCCGAGTTCATCGTCGTCAGGCACAAGAAATCTACTAGACTGCATTAATCATTCTCATTAATTAAATGGTCGTTCGTTTTTCCCGTCAATCTGTCAAAGACAAAGTTGGCATGACTGAGTTACGCTTGAAACTGAAATGCGGATTAGAGAGTTTAGTTAACACGGTCAACTATTTTCCAGATTTAAAAACTTCGGACTAATTAACGCGAATGAGAATGACAAAACTATCTTTGTCCGGTAAGCCTTCCCTTTTAGTACCTACTGATATCGAGAAATGTAGATGTTATCGATCCTTGAAAGAAATCACTGCTTTTACTACTAACGTCTCCTTTCATCTTCTGAATATCTTTGCCTTTTGTGTAAAGCCGTGGAAAAAGGTGACAGTAACTAACAGCCAACACCTAATCAAGACCATATGACGGTCGCTAAAGGCTGACTGCATCTCTTCATCACGTGCAACGCCAATTCCGTATACCTTTACGGAGTATACGACTCCCTAGAGACCCTGTTACTCTTTTAATGGAGGGCCGTAACCTCCTCATACCGAGTCTAGTTTATTCTTTCTTTAGGATAATATAACGGCCTCCGAGAATAGCTCCGCGCATGCATTTTCTTTGGTGGGAAAGATCTCTCTCCGGTTTTCTGTTCTATCTCGTATACATACATATATGTATACTAAAAGAAGGGAAAGTATAGGTCGCAACATGAACGTTACACTGTATTTAACGACAAATTGATCCTCGAGCACTGAATCGTACGAATTTCAAGTGTAATTGTGTTCTGGGCAAAGTCTGGAGTCTAGACTAAAATACAATACTATCGTCTTATACCAACTTTTATATACCTTCTACCAGCACATTTTAGTTCGCGAAGATCACTCTTTGCACGGGCTTGTAACGGCTAACGTAAGATATCTTTTTGGAAGTTGACAGATGAACTACCCCCTGTCTTCGTAACTACGGCTCGCCAATAACCCTTGAAGACCCTTAGGTTCTCGACGGACCTACGCTCGGTTCGAGATATTTCATCTACGTCAATTTACGAGACCGAAAACTGAGCTCTCGCATTGAACAAGAACCCGTCTCAGTTGTGTGATCATGATTAAGAACAACGCATAAAACTCGTCGGATCAATTCCATCCCAAATTGTCTGCTTTTTGCGTGTGGAATTTATAGAAAAAAAAATATAAGCTCACCATGCACGGAGCGCAGACTAAAACGCGTCACGGAACGACGGGACGTCATTTATGAGGGTTGTTTATCACCTATTCTCTTTTTTAGCTTTTTTTTACAGTGTCGGACGTTTACGAGCTGATGCAGCCCTCGTCGGCGATGCAAAAGCTCGGGATTTATTTTCGATCATTTGCTCCATTCGGAGATCATTCTGACACGGTTTAGGGCAGAAAAGCTTATCCCTGTGCGTTCAGAGCTATTTGTTGCACAGATTTAACTTATTTGAGATTGTCCGGCGGGCCTCTAATAGTTTTTGTCAGTTCGAGAAATTGGGAAGTAGGAATTGCTCCTATTGCAGAAAACGCGTATAATTCGGATTGATTTCATGACAAGATAACCTCGGTGTTGAAGTTAGGCATGGCGATATATTCTCACTCGGTAGTGATGTGAGATCTAGGAGATTCACAAAGCATTTAAAGTTGCAAGCGAAGAAGATCTGATATCGTAAAGAAGCAAGGAAATGTTTTTAGAGCTATCGGCCGCGCGTTTCCCCAAAAAGAGTTTCTCTTTTCTTGTACAACTGATGCTGGGATTTTCCTCCGAAAGAAGTTAAATTGTCAAACGCTATTTCGTTAAGAAAAACTTTCGGAGCTAAAGCGAGTTTCCTTAAAAAAACACAATTGTCTCAGACAATCTTCTTCTTCTTTCACGACTAGCGCTTCCTTTATACCAGCGATTCTTCGATCCTTTCATCGTACTTTCAGAGAAATCAATCGGGTACCCAATGCGATGCTAGAATATCAGTAAATCCATCCTATGACTATTTCAACCGGAACTAATCGAGTAAAGTCTTGATGAATTTGTGGAACTGGTATTAATTCACGACACACACTTTTTTATGGAATGAAAAGTTCCCACATTCCGCTTCGATAACCGTGAGATATTCATTCTTTGGTAAAACACGACGTGCCATTGAATATAAAAGAGTCAGTGACGGATTTCATGCTGCGAATTTCAGGAACTGCCTGTACTATTTCCCATTTGCGAAGGAATTTCCGAGGAAGGAACGAGTCGCAAAAGAGACCCTCTTCCGTTATTAATTTCCTCGGAGATCGAAATACATAATCAGAGATCAACACGAATAAAGAATACGAGACTTTGTGAGAATTTTCATTGTCGTTTTTCGAGCGTTGATATCACTGAAAAGGAGAAGAATTGTGCGCAGTCAATTTCTAAAGAACTGCCTTGACTTTAAAGAAGGATGTTTTTTTCCTTAATAAAACTCCGTCTCTCACTCTTTCATTCGTATACCCTATTGTGAAAAATCACGAATATTCTACGGGCTTTGTTAAATGCGCGTTGATCTGTTTCCAATACAAATATCTGTCAAGAAATCTCATTACCTTTTCTACACGATGGCATCTCATCTTGAGAATACCAACGATACGTGAAGCGGTATGGAATTTTTATATATTTCGTCTATATTAGGATATCCTTTCATACTATGAGCCAACTATATATCACGATAGAGAACTTTCCTAGCCAACCAAGATTGGAGTCTTTTTATTCGCCTGATTTCTTCCAATTTTTAGGTATCGAAAATTTTATCAATTTCACTAATGATTCTACGAAGAATTCAGAATCTAATCACTTCAGTATCCCATGCTTAGTTGAACATCAAAACAACGTGATAGAAGCCAATATTTCGGACATCTACCATCCACAGATCACGAAATAATGATCCAAAAGCTCGCTCTCCGAATTTGATTTGGAAATATTCCAAAGAACGGTTTTTCAGCCGGCAAAGTGTCCGTGACTATAAATTTTCGACCATTTTGAATATTCGCAGACGTTTCTCAAGTAGCGACTCATCGCAAATCGTTTACCACACATTTCTACCGTTGGTTACGAAGCTCATCGTTTATATTCGTTCATTGTTTAACTAATGCCTTACCAAAGGCCTAGCAGTTTCATCGAAGTCGCAAAGGAAAAGTATATTTCAATATTCATCGCAGGGTCTGCAGCCCCAAAACAAAGAACCACACAGATACGAGTCGAGAACCCTTACCGCCTATAGCTGCTCCCTTCTGAATTAGATGACCCAAGAATTTTTCCATCGAAGGTGGTGGTAGTTTCTCACGTTATCGGAAACCTACTAGTCGGATATTCTTTCCGCGTAGGACGATACTGCACCGTGAACACGGTGTTTGATATTACTATAGGTAGGCCATGTGGCACGTATTTATTACCCCTATAAAACACATTGTATCTGCATCTGCCGTGGCAGGGCGATCCCGTGCTCTCGCTGGCTCTCTACCGTGAACTTTATTCTTTTTTTGGATAATAAATTTTAGTGCGAACTTTACTTTTATCAGGTATATGCAATATTCCCTGCTACGCCGGGGGCACTAATGACTTCGATTTCGTCTACCTATCGGTTCCCTAAGTGCTTCGGTACTTGGCCAGGCCGAGAATTGGGAGAGGAAAAGTAGGAAAAAATTCTGAACGATCCCCTCAATTTGTAAAGTTTCAGTCGCTTTAAAACACACCATTATTTATTCAAGTATATCAATTTTTTATCGAACCAGTTATAAGTTATTCACATATTCGGTCGCTTTACTCAAAAAATCGACAGTCTCTTGCGGGTATTCGATAATCAGGCCGAAGTTTCTCAAAGACAATTTACTGCAACTATACGTCGATATCCAGTTTCAGCGAGAACTTGAGACTTCACACTTTCCGAATCCTCGCATATCTGGGTTTCGTTACTCACACGTGAAACAAAGCCACAAACTTTCAATAATACGTATACCTATTGGTATCGTTATCAAATTTTCTTCAAAGGTGAAAAAAGATTTAACACGTTCGTCAAAAACTTGACTACAATTCTTCACTACTAGGTAATATTTTTTATTGGAAATCGTTCGAAGGGAAACACGTGCGGTACAATCGATTCATATTCTCAATTTGAGTCTGTACTCATATCAGGAGATAATATATCGTATCATTTTTCCTCTGAGGTATTAAACTCGTTATCGACGCGGTGCTCAATTTGATAACCAATTAGACCGAAGCCAACTAGGAGGAGAGCCCAGGTCGTAAACCCGGAGTGATTTATATTGGCCATTTCGTCATACAAGTGACTTTTGGGACTGCACTTATAGCTCCTGAATATCGTTGATGACCTTGTCCATCGAGCATTGGGGAGGCGGTCTGGCATGAAACCAAATCAATAAGTTTTCAATGAATTTGTAGGGCTGTGTGTTTCATTAATATCGGACAACACCATTAATACTGGAAACAGTAATAAACGTATTTTTAGCGATTTCGCAAGGTACCGAAGTCACAAGGCCGCTAACGAACCAATATTTGTTTGTTTCAGGAATCGTTAGCGGCATTTTAATCTTCATCGACTGGGGTGAGTTTTTTTGATACTCCATCACTAATAACATTTAGGAATGAAATATGCACAGCGTAATTGGAAGATGGAAGTTTGTGGTGATAATTGAGATCAGAAATTGCGTGAAAATATTCGTAACGTATCCAATTTCAGTTTTCTGAATCGAGACTGTAATTAATTTATAATTGCAGGCTGAAATTTAATGAGTCTTATCATAATGAGAATTTTTAATGATATAGCATTGGTAAAAATTGGAATCAGGATAATGAAAATACCGAACTAAGCTAAGGTTTCTTTGGGTTCGAGAATTCTCAGGAAGTTATGTAGGCCACCACCCATCATATATTCCATTCGATTGCCTCATTCTTTATTCAAAGCTTGAATTATTCTTTTATCCAATATTCGAAGCACTTTTATCAAACTTTCCGATAATCGGGGAGCCTTGAAATTTCCATCGACACAAAGTAGGTTAGGGTATATCAATTTCCAATTCCCAACTGCAGCTTTTAGTTGGATACTTGACGGTATTTTTACATCTCTGTTAGGATTCTCGATCTAAAAACAATGCGGCAAAAGTAATCCATCGCGTAACAATTGCTTATTAAAGTTTCAACAGCGTCTATTTCTAGTTTTTTCTTCCATTCCGTAAATACCAAAGTCAACAGCGTCTGCCTTTATACGCTCGCTATGCAACTCCTCAATCTCATGGAACAAATTCAATATCCTCTCGAGAAAATTCCCAAGACTCTGCAAAGACATACAAAATTCTCAGAATGTCAAGTTACCTTTTTAAATCTCTGGGTAGGTATTTGCACAAGAATTTTATAAGCAAGAATAATATGGTGCACTGCTCCAGTTCAAGATCACAAGGTATTTCGTTGGCATTTAAATAATACCAGGCTTCCTGAACAGTTCTTATGCTGCACATCCCGACCATCGTCAAAGCAAAGGAGCTAAAACTCTCAGATGTATAAACGTTTGTAGCATAGGTCTGCAGGCTGAACGGTTATTTCAGTATTCAGGGCGCACGATCCTGCGGTTCATTAGGCGATCCAGCCTCAAGTTACTGGAGTTCGTAGTTATACGTCGACCTCGCCTGTCTGCTATTCCTTTTTCAGATCATTCTGTAGTCTAGCTTTGGCTCGTGAACAAACCATAGCGACCTTGAGAGAACGGCAATGTTCCATCAGGAGCTTTTGACTGTGTACTCTTCCAACGTGACAGAGGATGATTATTCAAATTAATGCATTGAATTTCCTTGATCGAGTAAATAGTCATCTACCGGAGAATCGAAATCGAAAGAAACAGTCGCTCATCCATTTTAAAATTAACCATCTTCGAGCTTAAAACGCCATAATTCTATGAAACACCATCTACGTTGATAGTAAGATGTTTATGGAAACATATGCGTGCAAGGTGCACAGCCAAAATCAATATGTCTTACCTGATCCACTGACTTCCCCTAAAGTCTCTGACTGTCGCGTGTCTGAAAATAACCGTGGTAAATCTTTCAGACCTTGGTACACATCTCGAGGTCTGTTGCTTCATTTCATATTCCCGTCATCGATTTTCGATATCTGTGTTCCGGTCCTCGTTCCCCTTGGGATATGCCGTAGAGTATGGGATAAAAGGGAGTAAGCCGTCTTAATTCTCTTGGGTATTGTGCTCAGCGTTGCTAGGGTGAAAGAGTCAGCTGTCACTAGTGCTGGTGCTAGTGCTAGCTGGGAGCTTTGGCCCGAAAGAGATTTCAGCTGAGACCAAAGAAGCAAAGGAGTAGAAGAAGAAGAAGAAGAAGAAGAAGGAGAAGGAGAAGGAGAAGGAGAAGGAGAAGAAGAAGAAAAAGAAGAAGAAGACAGAAAGCTCACGTACTCTAGACACTATCCGGCTTTTATAAAAGCTTTTTAAACGAAGCGAACGGCTAGAGTATCGAATCGGATAGGATAAAAGTCTAGCTTTCCCTAACAATTAATCTTTCGAACAAGACCAATTCCGAGTCTCAACTTGCTGTAGGATTAATTTGGCTCAGAGATAAATTGCTTCCTGCTGCACCTGCGTATTTCTTTTACTATCCTACCTACGTGCTACTGTGCTATCTTACATTCTCTCTAGCAGAGTGTTTAAACGGATCTTAGAACCGATACTGATAATGAATTGAATTCTCTGCCAAAATCGCATTATGTAGACCTCCCGTGTTACCTACATCTGTAAAGGGTTCTATTCCTCTTACTCAGGTGTTTCACCTTTACTCGATCTTTCTACCTAATTATTCATCAGCGACTGATACTCCAATCTTCTTTGACAAATTCTGAACTTATTAGACTCCAGGATTCACGTTATTAATAGTTTTTCTCGTATCGGATACATCGTTTTACTTCAGAAGAAACCAAAAATATGACCGAACATTTCATACTGCCGATTGGGCGTTGACTTAGGATGAATTCAAAGTACTTACAGCAATATCGTGGCAGGTTAACTTCTCGGCTTAAGATATAGTCATAAGTAGCAGCCCATAAGCAATAATAGTTAGGAACAACGAAGGTGCAACGGAAGGAGCAGCCCAGAGAAAGATTAGTATAAACGACTCTGTCGCCCCATGGCGCCAGAAATTTTTATTCGCTTTTGATTCGCGTTCTTTTCTTATTTTTTTTCGTCTCTCTCCCTACGACCAGACATTCCGTTGATGTCGTCGTCTCAAGCACGCACTTACGTCGCATTGACTTCTTTGTATTTGATTTACGCCAGGCGCCAGACATCTACGAAATGGTTTCGAGTATACCTAGCTGACGGATCGATTTCTGTGCCACCAGTTGATGAATAATCATGAAAATTGACGCGCTAAATCTGTTTCGAAAAGCTCAGACTCACAACGAATTCCATCGATACTGTATTTTACTTTTTACTACGTGTTCGGTATCAGGCAATGTGATGAATTCGGCCATTCCAAGCTGGGAGTAAAAGTAGCGATGATCAAAGCATATCCGCCACTCAAAGCCTCGCTAGAGATCCATTCTCAAAGTCTTTATATGGAAGGCCATAATACTGGACGACAATGAATATCCTTCCGGAATTGCTGACCACTTCTATAGAGGAGGAACACGAGTCGTTCAGCAGGATGCATCGTCCAGCGGAATTTAGAGATAAAAAATTATATAGCTTTTAGCCTTAAAAGTGGTACTAGGAGAATAATAATGTCTTCTATATATTTTACGATTTTACGAGGACTGGGAAGTGGAAGTGGCCCTATTTTTTATATCTTGAATTCGGTGCAGGCTGATGGTAGTAATCTGTCCTTCGCATAGCCTCTGGAACATTTTACGACCACGAACCAAGAGCCTTGAACTTTTCTTCCTATACTCAACTGGTTTGAAAATAAGTAAAACGGCTGCCGTAACTCTGATTGTAAAAAATAAAAGATAGCCCAAGGGTCGTATGGATATTTCTAAAGCGAATGCAATTTTTTGCACGAAATCTCACGGCTCCTTTCTACATATTACTCGAATCTCTTGAATACTAGGAGAAAACAAGACCAGGCAATACCGAGTTTCACTTAGCCGAATGAAGTTAACATAGTTGCGGGTGTACCCTGCAATATAGGGGCGAGTAAATATACTCTGATACGAACGTGAAGCTTTACTCTCAACTGTTACATGTTACTTGTCAGTATTCTCGGAGTGCGCGTAAACAGGCGAGTTCCAAGGCTTATGTATACCCTTTTACTCTTGGAGAAGGGAGAAGGAATCCCCGCTACGGAATGCCAAAGTGATGAAATAACAAAACATATATTCTATCCGAAAGATCTTTCCTTCACTCTTTGTGGATTCTTTGCCATTCCTATTCCATAGTCTATGATTCTACGCCTTGCGGCGGAGGGGATGTATTGCCGAAACTGTGATAAAAAAAAGGGTGCGCGAATCTCGGGTTGTCCCTTTTTGCTTCTTTTTTATTTTTTTTATTTTTTGACGGAGGCTTGCTGAAAATAGGACTAATTTCGGAAAGTTATCTCCAACGGAGAAAGTCTCGGCACGTATGTCGAGCTTTACATGATCGACGGAAGGGTTATTCGCCAACAAACGCGCTGAAAGGTGGTGAGATTGAGTTGGTCGAAAATCTAGAAGAAAGGAGGCCATACTAGCTCGGCGAAAGACTGATGAACCAAGAAAGGATTCGTTCCAGAAAATATCAATTTCGCTGGCCAAAGAGGCTGTAATCGTTTTACGTCGTTTGTGAACGGAACACAGAGCTCTACTCAAAGGCTCGCCATAGTCAGCTAATCCTTCCGTAACCAAAGGACGTCGTAGTCTGGCAAAGCGCTAAATCCACTCTTTTATGTGTCTACTTTACACTCTAGTCCCTCATACTATGCAAGAACCAGGAATCGGAAAGCCTGCAGTTTCTCTAACAATCATGGAAATGTTATGGCTGGTCTTCATTCGCGGTATGAAATTAAATAGTTTTCGAGATAAGAGACTTATGATGGGCTAATCAATCCGTAGCTGCTTCAATGCCATCGAAATTCACTGCGATCGTACAGGCGTCATTCATGCGGCAGCTCGTAACTCGAATTTAATTTAGTGAGAGAATTTCTACACAAAAGCATGACATGCACGTTACTATGTACCAGATCGATGGTAGCAACTGTGTATCACCAAGATGACAAACCAATGATACTCCTAGCCTGCATGCAGGTTGGTTGGGCTTGCGATACATGACGAAACGTAACCCCAGGGGTTCGGTTACATTGATTGGCTTCATCAGTTCCTCACTCCACGTTACTCTGCTCCACCAGACCTTCAGCTTCCATATTCACTGCACAACCTTCAGGCAATCTTACATTTTATGCGAACGGGACGAGACCCTGAGTAAATTTGATAAATAAATTACACTCGGGTAGAAAGTGAGCAAAACTAAGGGTCGGCTCGGATCTCGATGTCCGGTTAATTCCAGTTGGGTTCCAATCCGATTAACCACAAATACTTTCCGTCGAAGTGCACAATTTTCTTCAATGACACGAAGGAATATGGAGCCGAACTATGGCGCAAACAACACATTTTCACTGCTTGACTTGATTATTTTTAGCTTATCGTATTTTGCCGTACGAGGATATTGAAAGCATCCTTTTCCCTCGGTAGAATCTCTTCAATAGTTAATCGAATGAATATTTGAGGGAGTCTTTTACCGTATATCTTAAGATTACTCAGGTGTAAACTGAGCGCGCAAACTTGATGAAAAATTACAAGGTATGCCTGACGCAACCCCTCCGTAAAGTTGAGCAACTAAGGGAGGAGTTAATTTTTAATTGCCATCCTTAAAACTTATCTGATAATACCAAACTCTTTCGTTCTATTACACGTCAGATTTTCTCGGTTAGGCTGAACCGTTTTCATAATTATTCAACTACTGTTCCGTAGGATATCGAGCCGTGCATCAGCTTCGGGAGGATAGTAATATATTTTAGCTTTTAAGTTCAGGGAAGCTGTGCTCTTGAAAGTTCCTAAACCAAGTGAAGTCGGTAGGTACTGTTTTTGTAGAGATTTCAACTAGTAACGAAACGAACTTTGTCAGAACTCAACATCTCTTTTATTTCGGATAAAGACCATTCGCATTTCCTTTGGTCATCCCAACCCGTTTCAACGAAGTGTTGGAGCTGTTTTCTTCATATTTCCCTTCTCTCCTTCTTTTTCTTCTTCTTCTCTTCCTCGCCTCAAAGCATCCGCTACCCTAAGGCTATGTAGTATGATTGCCTATATTGATAACTCGGCCCTATTTGGTTCACCGAAACCATTCGCATCTGGGCGTGCCCAGGGCGTGGAACCCTGGGGGAGCTTACGGTCCTCGTAGTTGCTAACCGAGAATAATTTCACGGAAGTGTTACAACTAAACGCGTGAAAATCTACGGGAAACGGAAAATAGGTATAAAAATAAATCTGTAGGTCCAAAATTGGCCGCCCCCATATGTTGCATGGTTTTACCCTCGAATCACAATATCTGTCTCCGTTAGGATACCTATACCGGTGACATAAACGGGATGGTAAGCGAGTAGCCGTTAATCTATTTCGTGGGTTCGAAAAAAAAGAAGAAAAAAAGGAATGAAACTAAGTAGAGTTTTACGAGGAGTCAAACGTGCGGGAAAAGATCGTCTCTAATGACCGTAATCGGTACCGAGCTCAAGCTCTTACCTTGTTTCGGTGTGGAAAAATTGATATTTTGTATGTCTTTTATGAGCGAACTTGGGAGAGGGTGACCGAAAGTTATCGACGAAGGAGGTGAAGCATAAGAAAAGAAGTCAAGTTTTATGGAAGGGAACGGCAATGAATCCAGAAGTCATGAAACTGACGACGTCTCCTCTCCGCTCCTCCACCCTTCCATCCTTCTTTCCTTCTTTCGCCTGTCTATCTTTGTCTGTTTACGCGACACTCGAAACTCTCCAAACGGTTGGGTTTAAACAAGGTGATTTACGGAGCACGTCTGACCTATAAATTTATTTTTTTAGTAGCCACCAATGTTTGCTATTTAGGGTGTCACGTATACGTACCAGAATCCAGGTCCACGTCAGTTTGGTCCAGTTATTTCCCTCTGGGGATCAGCCCCAAACACATAGCTTATCAGTTTCATCCAAATTTCGTAAAGGTACGGGCCTCCACCTCGGAAACAGAGAAACGGGCGAAACATTACGAATGAAGGAACGCGGTTTTTATCCGCTATACTATCCTGGTCGTTGAGCCAAATGATCCTTTGGGATCCACGAGGCAGGTTTGCGCAGTCTGCCGTAATATCCTCGGAGATCTTTTTCGAGGTGGAAGAGGGGAGTTACTTGCATAGCTTCGTAAGATGGCTGCCTCCCGGTTGGTTCTTAAAGATACGCGAATGGAAAGAGAAACGAGGGTGCGGTGAGTTATGAGCAAGCGCGGGAAGAAGGATAACTACTTATTTGCATCCCCATTTGTATGCCTGCGCAGGGGTTTGATGAGAAACTATGATTTATGCGAGCGAGCCTCCGCCCTTAATGTACTTCCCTTGCTTGCGGCCGTTATTACTCCTTAAACTATAATATTTTCACGTTTTGTACTGAGATTTTACCAAACGATACACAACCCCGTACAACAGGAAAAGGTCCGCAATTACCCAGGGAGATGTTTCTCCTCCTCGGTGATGATTTCGAAGAAATCCAAAGACCTTTTAGTTTTCCAAAGAAACCAGGGAAACCGGCTTCTCTGTATTCTACTGAAATAACGTCGACGTAGTTATGCAAAAATGAGGAAAGGAGAAGTCGTTGACGCTCCTGTATAAAGTTCCAAATGTTGAAGCCTCGAGCTCAACGATCCTTCCTTTTGCGTATAGCGGTTGCACAACGGCTGGATGTAAAGACCGCGTTTTGAAGCAAACGTATAATTTAATTTCCGTATTTCACTTTGCGTTCGTGAGGGGAATCCTGATGGACCAAAGCTGCAACTGGCTGATGGAGTCCGGATTCTCTGAGTTCTCTCCGAGCTCTCCGCTACTTCCACTAATACCTAGTGGCGCCATGTATCCCCGAGACGTGATTCCATTGACTTTGTATTCCACTGTCTCGCCGGCCATTTCTCGTTGCTTTCTTCTCCTAGTTTTCGCTTTTTATCTTACTGTACCAGGAAATTATCTACACTATTCTAATTCCAATTGCCTGGAGAGAAAACTGTTATCTCCACTATATTCCGCAGTGCAAGTATAACACTTCCAAACAAGGGCCAAATGTATTCCCCTGTTTCTTCTACACCACTTTTTTTTCGTTGTGAAAAAAGCAATACTGAGCACTTTTTTCGTTCATTCGACTGTTGGCTACTGCTCTTTCGCTCTTTCTCTTCCTTAAAGCACGATAGCCGAAGGTTTGAATTTGTTGGAATTCAGCCACTCGTTATCCTAAATACTCTGAGGTTGAAATTCCGTTTACGTTGCTTCGTACCTTGGTTTCTTCACACGGTTAGCATAATGATGGGCCAAGTTTTGTTGTAGATAATTAGAGTCTTAAGAGTTCTAAGAGTTCTAAGTAGACCAGGAACACAGAAAGGGCAGTATACCTTGTACCTCTGCTAAAGCTTAGAGAGTCTCCCTTCTCCCTTCCAAAATGGCGGTGGTATGAAACTTGGATTATCAAGAGAACGTTGCTACCGCCTCCCTAGCTTTCCCTGTAATAATAACTTATCTACCACCACTTTCGAGTGGAATCATTCTGGTCGTACAGGATCAGCGCTTTGCGGAGGGGAACCCAGCCTTCTGGATTTCGTACGTTTCTCTCCTCCTCTTCTGCCACGACATACGAAACATCCAACTCAAGGGACTCGTTAAAACTCATGGTGATTGAGCGGAGGACTTACACCTCCGCAAATCCTAATTACAGTAGAATCGTCTTTCTATGGGTTTAATATACAGGTGTATGTGGTGCGTTCATTTGTCACCGGTATACTATGAAGTTATTAAAATAGCATCGTTAATTGCTCAGCCTGAGGGGTGCATGGGACGTGAAATTTCCGTCTGACTGAGGGGTTCTCCGTTAGAACAGAAAACCAGGCCGACCACGCCCTATAAAATAAGCGAGATAAAAGCGAGAGGGAGATCGGCAGAAGAAACTTCCTAATAAACGTAGCTTTACAAGTTTCGAAATTGCGTTATTCGTAACTGTTGCTGGGCTCGATGCGTGCCCATACGTCGGTACAAAGGAACAGAGTCCGTATTCCATCTTCCGTCGATTTTATTTCTTTGTGATTTTAAAATGAGGGAGAATTCAAAAGAAGCTCGTGCCATTTTTTCGTTACAAAATTCCGGAATCCTCGAACAATAGGAATCTCGACGTATCCAAGAGCCGTCCTTGCGAGGAGATCTTCATCTCGAAGGATAATATTCCTGAGCAAAAGTGAAACGATGATCAAACAGAGTCCGGGGGTCGCTTGACGGAAGTATGAGCTCCAGAGCTTTTCACAATTTTCAAAGTTCTTCTCGTTTTGACTTTCGGCCTATTTGAGTGCGGGTTGAAAGTGGCGAGTGTATTATCCTCGCGAAAGTTTGTTGCTCCCTCGGGAACAACGATGGGACCATTCTGGGACCTTGGGGCGCATACGTCGCTCGCACCCCAACACGTTTCTCATTAACCGTGGGTAGAAAAGCGGAGGGTGATGAAAAGGGGTCCGAGGGGATGCTCCGGGGTTTTCGTTAGCTACATGAATAGGAGGTACTTAGAATGAAAAAGATTCGGACTCTAGGTAAACTCCGAACTTTCATAGCACACACTCGCGCTCGTACGTTTCCTGATTCCTGTCAGGGCTTACCGGTCGTTTAGCGGTAGTTGACAGTTCATTTTTAGCCACAAACCACGACACACAAAATTGTGGTCTAAACGCTTCTTCTACTTACCAACCCAACGATCGCTATTTTCACGCCCGTATTCGCCCTGTGGTCACTGTGGATTCGAGAGGGTAGATAGAGTATACAGTTAGGGATGAAAAAAGCGAGGTAGTGAGTAGCGTCGAGGGACGAGAGAAGGCTGAGGAGTAAGGGATGGCGTAGCGACTGCCTGGAGGAATTTCAGGGGCTTGAGTCGTTTGTAAAATTTCATGCGTGAAAATGGAAGGCCACAGGGTTGAGTCCCGTATAAAAAGTTGTTTAATTTTTAGCTCCGTTGCGTTTCGAGTAAAACGAGGTGTTCCGTAGGTGCAGAAACCTAGTCGAAAATTCTGGCTGTGAAATAGTTGCCAAAAAATAAAATAATAAACAATTTTTTAAATCAACCCTTAAACGTATGAAAAAATCATTGCCTCAGCTACGTCGCAGCTATTCCAAATATTTCACACAGATTTACATTGTTTCCATAAATAAGCTACTCTCCTGCTCTCACGTTGATTGAGACTTATACCTTATGGTATAAATTAGTAATGGTCAAAAAATTTATCGTACTCCTCTACTTCGCTTCTGACTTCTGGAAATACCTACACAGTCTCTTATTCTTATGTATGCGATGGGCTGTATACGGAGATCTAATAAATGTGTTCTGTTCTGTTTTTTGTTGCATAAATAATAACATACCGTCGTGGTCTATCCCTACGTTCATCAGATCCTAATATCTTTTTAACCCGTAGTGCTGAGTACCTTGTACATCAACGCGCTTGCATCGAACCAGGATATCATTCGAAGGGAATATACTATCGTGCCATTAAAAAAACATTCAGTCACCGAAACAGCAACGGTTTTAAACATATGTGAAATAGATCAGATCGAGAAATGATTGATTTTTTGAGCTGGGGAGAAATTTACAGAAGTTTTATTCGGCTTATTTCCACTAGAGTTGGTAGTTTTTCGCAGCTAACGATCCGCTAAGCCTCGGCCGACTCTTGAGCTGTTTCCCGAAATTCGCAGGGCTTAACCTTATAATTAACTACTCAATTAGAATCCCGGATTTATGCTAATTATCTCGGTGGCAGTTGAACCGGCGCATAACGCTCACACGGCGGGGGGATGGGTTCAGAAAATGCGGAGGTGGTACTCTCGCCCTCTCTGAGCAAACCGCTTATTTTTGTTTCCTGCCGTTTCTACACACAGCCCTTAATTTGTTTATTTCAGACTTAACTCAAGACTCATTTGTATGCGGCTTATGGCATCTCTCACGAGTCACGCTTATATGCTAACTCCCACACTAGCGAACATACTGGTTGCTATATACCTGAGATATGCACGATAATTATTCTTGGCGAGAAACTTGCTCGAACCTGGGTATGTATATATATATACATATATATATATATATATATATATATATAAATAAATATACACGGCCAAAATTTCATTCGCTACTTTGCTGTGTGCCAATTCTATCTCGTATACAGTTATACGTATATATGCTTTATTGTCTGTCTGGTTTTCGAGAATCTATTGTTATAGAGGCTAGAAAATATGCACACACGTTTCGCCTCGCTGCTATCACAGGTACGAACTATTCCGCTCATTGTTAGTTCTGTACTCAGCGATAGAAGTACTCTCGTAAAACAGATTCAACTAGGTTCTACTTATGCGATATCCATCATAATAAAACCTCGGAATAAATTCAACACCGAATTTGCAATTCCTGTATAACCCTCCTCATAATATTTTGCCCAGGCAGGTTACCTTATCTCGCGCAAGCTACCGCGAAGAATCTTTAACTGCAGATTGGAGTCTAGCAGGATCCAACATATTCAGTTTTTTTTCGGAACGATAATTGTATTAATCAATTCTTTGGTCCATCAAAGACTTATCTACGTGAAAAGCGATTTTTTTATATCAAGATTCGTGTGAACTAATCGAACTTCGAGGATTAATTCTGGATATAAATGAATTGAAAAAAAAAAAAAAACGCGAAGCTTGATCAGTATGAATGCTTTTTGGTATATCGATCGATCGTTTGTTTGTTTGTTTAGAAGCTAATGAGCAATTCCACACGATAGACGGGTTTGAATCTGGGAATATCCCAGGGTGTCAGACTAAAATTCATATCGCGTATGTTTGCTGCATCGTTATGCTGGCCAAAACTTCGCGGTTTCTCTTGGAATCCTTTTCGATCCTAGAAGGCATGGAACGACACTTTGCGGTTGAATTAATTTTGCTCATTGAAAGTTGGCTCGATTGCCTGACGGTGTCCACAGGAAGACAAATACACTTTAACTTTTATGCCGCTGTCGAACGTTCTTTAAATTTACAATTTACATTTGCCTATATGTTCAGTTTCCATTTATCGCGTACGAGATTCGCGCTCTAACCACATATCTTCAAATACGCTACCTCAAACCACTGAGTTTAAATACGCGTTCGAATCACGCGCGAGATTGCTTTTTTTTGATAATTAAAATCAACCAGTCTTCATCGTCAGTGGTTTCAGTTTGCGCCGACAGGTGTGACGCGAAATAATCGCCAGTATCGCTCGAATGTCCATAGCGTGAGCCTGACGTGTCCAAACTTAACTGTTAAATAAAGAAAATATCATTTCATTAGAGTTAATTGTCCCGTGCATAAAATAATATAAAAGGAAACCGAAAGAAAATTCGAGCTGTTCCTTTATTAGTTCAATTAACGGAGAAAAAAATAGACTTTTGTCGAAAGTCCAGAGATTAAGTTGTGCCAATTGTGACAGTATGTGTGAACGCGCACGTAGGCGTAATCTGACGTGCTTACGACAAGGCCGGTCATTCGCCCATCGACAATAGTAAACAAGCCTGCCTAGGTGAGTAAATATGTTTCCCTAACCGTTCATATTTTATCGCTGTTAAAATGATACAGGATCGATGAAATTCTTTCGTTTTTTACTTGGTCAACAGTCACATTGTACTTCTGTACCTAGGAGAATTACAGTGATCAAAGAAGCAACTTTGATCTTTATTTAAGTGAAGGAAAAAAAAACGATGTGTTACTCAGTCGTCGATAGAAATTACGGAGCATCTTCATGGGCTGTTTGTAAAATGGTATTAAACTAGTAGGTGTCCATGATGTATATGTATTTTTTCGTGTTTTTCTGCGACTCCGACTGTATACGTCGAGTTAGTGAATTGGAAAATCCACATTCGTATTCCCATGTTCGTGGATTCGATGCTGGTCGTCTCTTTCATTCGATAAACATCGTTTGTGCTCATGTGGCATGTCATTGTTGGTTCAAAGCACAATTTCCTCCATTCGGTTACGATATACCGAATACTGTTCGACCTTTTTGCGAAAAATTTCTAGACTAGAAAGTTTTCAATCCCCCAAGGCCTTGGGGTAAAGTTATTGGCGAAACGGAATACGGTGTATTAGATACATTATTCTACGCCTACCACGTAACAAACAGTATAAGTTCGCTATTTTCCTACTGCCTACATATTGCATTTTCTATTTAATGATAAACTTTTTTCGAAACAAAGTTAACTTAGCTGATAATATATCATAACTTTGGCTGACTGCCACTGAGACTCGAAATACTCGATCTCATGCATACACGAAGCTCATGCCTAAATGCAAGAAGTTATACTCTCTTGCCAAGGGGGCTGAGAATGCCCGCAGGGTGCAGAGAGAAAGTGTTTTGACGTGTTGTTGTCGCGAGTGGTCGAGGCTTCGGGGGGTCGCATCCACCCTCTGTATGTAGATTTGTTAACACAAATCTGAGGCCCCCGTGGGAGCAACTCTGTCTTAACCACAGACTCAGAAGGAGGATTGTGGTTTGGATCGAGACAGCGGGTCTCATCGTCAGTCAACTTGAAATTCGCATTTATTCAGGCCGCGAAATATGTCTCGCGTTTTTTTTCCAACCCTGTAATGATTTCGAATGCATAGGTAATCGTTTTATACATAACCGCATACTTTGTTTTCAGTAAAATTGAAGTTTGAATCATTTTTGTGGTGATAGTAAAGTTCTCTAGAACCTATGCTCGAAATTAAATGATTTGAGTATCATTTATAAACTCAGACTGTTTTATTAACTCATTGTTTAGCTTCAGATCGTTCTTTACGACCCTCTGTTTTCAGCCGAAGACCCATGTTTAGTTTTACTTTCGTTTATTTTACTTCTCGCTTTCTACTTCGGTTTTATTTTTACTTCACAATATTTGCCTGTATACTCAGAATTACCTTCGCTTATGTTTTTACTATTATTAGATTGTCATAAAAATTCAAGATTAGTATTATCCTTATCGTTACAGATATTTCACAGAAACTGTCCCATTATCTCAGACTTCTACTCAATGCTTTTTTTCTATTTCTTTTTGCGAATTTCATGTTGAAAATAGTTTAGGACGTTTCGCAGCCTTAAATAATTATGAGAAAATTTCTAATCGTCTATAATGATTGTGTAATCATTTTTGTTACAGCACCTGAGAAGATCGTCCTTTCATAAAACAAGACAACTTTGGTGAGTCGATATGTATTCTCCCATCCAATAATTGTCTTTATACATTTTTTGATTTGCTCCGAGAGTAATTAAGAGGATTTTGAAACGCAATTATCAAGCAGATAACGGTTTTAATCATACTATACACTGGCGAGGTTCGAACTCACTCGAACGAGACAGATAGGATTAGAAAAGACCGATCAAAATGCGAGACATTTTCAATTAATTATTCGCTGTGAGCGCGGATAACAAGTCACAGAGAAGCAAACTGATTGGCAAGTAACGTGTGTGTAATTTAAATCCAAGTACAAGGGGATCTATCAAACCCACGAAAACAGTAGTTACAAAGTAATTCGTGATTATTACGATCAATGGCTTCGAATTAGAGGAGCAATTAATTAATGATAGTAATTAAAAAATTCGTGTCGGAGCATACGAGTACGGCCTAAGTCACGTAAATGCCTCCGTACGCAGTTTGGCTCAAGTGAAATTTGAAAACCTGAAGCGTTCTCGATCTTTCCCCACCGCCAAACCCCCGTGGTGGATATTTTCAACAATGAAACACAATCGAGTGAAATGCTTAGAAAAGCTTTGAGCTTGAGAAGCGTTGGAGGAGTCTTCTCCGCGTATCCTCCTAAAGACACGTCGTGCCTACCAATAGCTTTCATCCCCTTGGCCCTTGACAACGAATTGAATAGAAATTCAAAAATAAGTTTAGCACACTACCGGCAGAGCAATCCTTGGGTACCTTACGTCGGTCTCAACGTCAATATCTTATTCAACCTCGCGTTTTATACTCCCCACTTGAAAATCATCTCGTTCGCTGAATTATCAAAGCGAAAGTATACCATAGACATTCATCTCCCATAAGTGTCTAAAATTGAAAAATACGTGTTCAACGTTATCCTTCACAATCTTCATCGCCACCCCCTGGTATCATCTTTTATACTTTCCGAACACGCTGCTCCAAGGTGTGATTCGTTGTTATTTTTCTCACCTCGTATACCGTGTTTAGAGTTATTTTGAAAAATTTCACCGTGTGAAACTATTTTCTTATTACTCATAGCTACGCGCGCTGTGTTATCCTGCTATTTTATCCCCTATTGCTACAGAGGTTAATATAGAGTGTGTTTTTTGAGCAAACAAATATTGAGAGCATGACGAGCGGCTAGGCTGATGGTAGCAAAGTATAGCAGTACCTACTTTAGGAAAGAAAATAATCGATTTATTGCTCTTATAAATATAGATGCAGTTTGCCTAGGGGCGTTGGCGTGGGCTACGTTGTGGAGGGAATAAGTAAGGGTTAGGTTGGGTTAGGGAAAAGAATTTTTGTTCGAACATTTTTCTCTCTGTATAGATCGCGGGCTGTCCTGAGGTAGGGATAAAAATATTGACGACAATATTTGCAAAGTCAATTCCTTCGAGAGTTTCACGCAGGTGATGGGTATACTGGATATTCTTTAAAGTCTTTTCTCGGTCGTAAATGTATGCGTATAAATTCGGGCAGGGAACAGTTTGCGAAGAATAATAAGAATTTGTTTTTTTATTTATTTTCTTCCGCAACGTTTGTCGATATTTCAATCGGTCTTTCCCTTGTGAAACGGAAATAAACATAAAATGCGTTGAACTTATTTCTTTTATAAAATATTTCGTCACGACAAAACGAATTTTGTACAATGCAGAGGCTCGGTGTGCCACCGCGACCATAAATCCACTTCACACATTAATTTTTCTGCATGAGGGATGAAAAATAGATGAAGAAAAAACGACACAAATTGCCGTGGAATTAAACAGTCAGATTCAAAGGATGTAAATTGAAACGAGATTCAAAACGTTCTAAACACCCTCGCTACCCAAGGGTCACTCATCATCGCGAATGGTTGATCTTCCGTTGCTTTAACCGTTGGGCACCGGGGTATACCGGTTGACAAATGAGACTCCACGCCGACACGAAGATGGAGCGGAAACCTAATTTCATATTTCGTAGCGGGCACCAACGCGATACAGAGGAGCGGCTGTCTCGCTTGCAAGCGTTAATGTCCCGGCTGTAATTCATTCTAAATCCAGGGAATTACCCATCCTAGTCTCCTGCCTCTACCAACCATAAAGTCTTCCTAAAAGATGCTCTCAGCGTCGTCTGTCCACCGGACTTTGAAGTGATAAAATTTCGCTTCGTTCGCACGTTAAATACGCGACGAGAGCGTTTCCACAAATTTCGTTAATCAATTATACCGCTAACTAAATCACTTCTTTTCGAATCCATCAAATCAGCCCCGTGTCGAAGTATACAAACTCTATAAATCCACGATTGAATTAATTCTATCATTCAATTAATTTTGCGGTTATTATACGATCCCTCGATTCCCTGCGGGCGACCTGTGCCAATATTTGTCCCCATTCGCAGCTGCGGAAAAACCCAGCTGCCGTAACAACCCGGCGAAGTAGTACTTCTCTCGCATATGTACAAATAGGAATATTGTTTTTCTTTTCCCACTACAGGTGGCCGTTCAACTCTCGCTTATTGAACGGACTATTCCAAAGTCCCCCTTGTGCTTTCTTTAGTCCGAATCTGGGAATCTTGGAATCTCGGATTGACCTAAAAGATGGTTTAATCTCTTTGAAATGATGTGATTTATGTGACATCTTGAGTAAAGTGAAGTATATAGCCTCATTGATTCTATTTCTGCCTATTTCTGGGGACGGAAATCGTAGTGTCAGATGAAAGGAACTAATTATTTTGACTAATGTGAAGCGCAAGTTGTCAAAATAATAATTCTGGACTGTTTAACTTCCGCCAAGAGATATTTACTCGTTGGATCCATCCAGACACAGCCAAAACCTAAATTACCACATTCTTCCTTCGTGCCTTGACCGCCGGATTTACGATGCAATTGCTACTTTGCCTGTCAACGAGACAATAAGGCTAAATTCTACTTCTATTTCGCATTGGCAAATTTTCACAGACGGAAACACCGCTTGCTGTTTCCAAAGATAGCTCTACCCAGCCAATTCCATACCTTCCAGAATTATATCCGCCTCTAAAACAAAATTAAATTAAACCCACCGTCAGCTTTCATTAACTGTATCGTTTCAATCTATTCGAGACTATTATTTGCGGAATAAAATCGTGCGAAAAAATTTGTTCACCAATTGATCACACAAGTTTTATATTTCTATTTTTTTATTTTTTTTATTGACAATTGTCTCTAAAACTCACTCGGTATTTTATCGGGTTTCCGATTCATTTTGCATGATACTAATCTAAATTCGAAAACCGAATTGTGTCGAAGATATATATATATATTCCTGGGGTTACTTGGGGTAGTATACCCACGTGACTATAAATAGTAAGGAATAGACAGACGACCGTTCTCATTGTTAGTCAGTTGTGAAACAAAACAGGATAATCTGAGGGCATAAATCGTATGCTATCGGCGTTTTCGTATCGTAACTAAATCTCGCGTCTTCCGCACTGGAGATATCCCTACTAAATTGCGTTGTGCAACTCGCCATTCGTCGAGTCAGAGAAACAAGGTACATAGATATGCAGAAGGTATCTTCGCTCGCGGTTTATCTGTCGGTTTTCCCCAGGGGGTCGTATGTTAAAATTAACTGTGGGTAGCCCCGAACTATAGCGAAAACAAGTGCACGCTCCCACGTGGTGGCATCGATCGAATCACCCCAATTCCAATTCCGTTCGAAACTCCTATTATTCGAAACAAGGCTTCGTCGAAGCGACCGAAAATTTATCAAATTTTTTTTCTGTTACTCTAAAAACTTCAGAAATTCGGTACAAATTCAAAATGAGATGATAATCAACGTAGTTTTCCACTGTAATTATGTCTTAGCATCCCGATGAGGATTACGCCAAAAAATCCCATAAAAAAGCGCTGCCATGAAAGAATTTTTCGAGAATATTTCTTAATGCGAACCACACAGTGAAGGGAGAATTGCGTGAGCTTTTATCGCAGAAATGTCGTCCGCCATGAAAATAGTGGTACATCACCATACTTTGATGAAGACGAACGGTCGTCATCTGTTGGGGTAAGAACAAGTTCGGTAATGATAGAAAAGAGAAGAAGAATAAAGAAGAATGCGATGATATTAGTGCTTCATTCGTTGGAGGAAAAACTCCGTCGTAAAGAATACTTTTATGCTTCATTCTATACGATCGTAAAAAATTCTTGGCTCCTATACCGTCTGAGTTTTTCTCAATTTTCGTATTCTTCCTACTCTTCCGATGAATCAAAACGCCGAATGCTGGTAAGCTCTAAAACTTAAAGGCTTATGTACCCAAGCGACCAGAAGTGAAGGTGTCAGAGAGAAACGAACAGTTCCACCGTGAGCTTCTCCGACACCGAAATTCCCAATCTTCTTCTCGTTCAACTACATTAAAAATTCTGTAGGTATTACATCAGAACCAAATTTGCACTTTTCATTTTTTTCCGATGCTCTTCCGATCTCCTCTGATGATCTTCAGTTGCAAGTTACGTGCAGCATTTTCTCTCCCAGGACTTTGAGGCTACTTTGATTGAAGTTTCGGAAAATTGCATTTCCATCAGAGATATGTTATAGTTGGTTGGGTGTCCTTCGCGGACGCTTAGAGGAGCATCTGGTTTCTACTTCCTGGTACGTGCAGCAGTGGCATGTACTCGTCATATACATTCTATTCTCTACACTGTGGTATGGGTAGGACTATGCTGTGCATATACACACACGGCACGTATAGGAAATAGGAGACGGGAGGCATCAGCGAAACACGACTCTCCAGGGAGCAATCGAGTACCTCCAGACTCTGGCCACACCGTTCGTCTCTACCATAACGCAATACTGCAGTAGCTCTGATACATTGCATCGCGGTGGTTCTCAGTACCGAATAGTTTGAAGATTTTTTTGTAAAATCTGACAACATCATGCTCCAGGTGCATATATCTTACTTATAGACGGCTCGCCGAGAGGAGGAACTTCTAGCGAGAATGGATCCACTCCCTCATATTTCCTCCAGCAACTTTTCGTACCGTCAGGAGTAGGGACACGCGTTTTCTTCCGGAAAATTTTAGTATTATAGTCGAGTGCAACGGGTGACTGGATTTATCGACTATCCATTAATCAAATTTAACTTTCGAACGGTTCGCTGGTACACCAATCATCTCTTCCACCCTTTAGAACGGACATTAATTATATACCTTGACAGTATTTCTCGTTTCCTGTCGTTATAACCATTGCTTTGTAGCCGCGACACGTGTCCGGGAGTTGTAGACCGTTCGGTATTGGTTTTACAATTTTTTTTTAAAGCCAGATATCTCGTGTGTCGGGAGCTTTTGATAGACGAAATTTTCATGCAACGATATCACAACACTTATACTTGTCTCCATCTCGGGAAGTCACATCTTGACTATTAATCAGAAATGATGACGGATGGGTTGTCTTCTCACGGCGAAGGGGGGACGAGTGGGAGATGGGCTGGTTAAATTGGAATTATATGCAAATCAAGGGAAATTAATAACCATATTTAATTAAATGCCGAACCGAGACGTGACAATCTCTCCGAAATTTTCAGGACAAAGTAAAACACATAGAAATTATTCGTAGTGTTTGTCGTTGGATAAAATTCCTTAGTAACTAATTAGGAGGCTCAGATGAGAACAATTATCGTATTTACGAGAACCAAAGTTCACATTTATTTCCCATTTCTATACCGGGTATTACAGTTTAATTCTTCACAAGCCGTGGGCAAGTTTTAAAGTCTGAAATAACTCCGGGACTCAATCAAATTTAATGCCATATTAATCAATCTGACTAAAATAACTCTCTGAACTAGTCAGCATTGGTTATATTCAGTGCATTTGAATATCCTAATTGCCACTGAACCTTATCGAGTTTTAAAAATTAATCTGCTGAGCAAAGGAGTTTGGCCTTCTTCTCTTCAGTTTACCTCAGCTTTTAATAACGCCAAGTCATCTCTCGGGCACCTTTTTCGAGAGGTATTACAAAACGTAAAGTCTTGCCTCCACAAATCTATTCTTCCCTTATTTTTATCTTCCCCTTCGAGCCTGTAAGTTTATCTTGAGGTGGGCCGACAGTTTTGTGTGGGGATCGATCCGTGACCAGCTTTTAATTAAGTTTCGAGGTTCAGAGGTCACCGTTAAATTGTCATTGTATCGTTTTCAACCTCGGCGATGCCGTTGTAAAACCCCTAAGGAGAAGCCTGGAAAGGTTGAAATCCCAGCGGTCGGTAGATAAGAGAATAAAATAAAGACTTACATATGCCATTCGACTTCCAATGCTCGGAATAGATCCTTTACTTCAAAGTTTCCATCGCTATTGCATCAGAAAAGAACTGGAGAATACTTTAGAGTATAATATTCTCTTACATGACTCTGCAGGCTGCATAATTCAACGATATCCCAATGCAGATTATTCTTTATGAATTCTGGAATTATCGGAAATGATTTATCGCCGCTCTCGTGGCAGATTGTACAGTTCAAAAGTCCTGCCTATAAAAACCTCGTAGCCATTATCGAATTTCGATGGGTTGACTAGTACTGCATATATGCATTGGAAGCAGGTGACTATAACGTTTCCTTCCCCAAGGTTTTCTCATGAAAATAGCGTTCCGCGTCATGTATTTACTGTATCGGGTTTCGATTATAGAGCACCAGGAGTTTGTTACTACCCTCGCATCCCTTCTAGAGATCTTTCCCGATTCCCGGTGAGATGGAGCAAGTAATCGACTGAATGGCGTGAAGAAGAAACTGCTGCACGATCTTCGATTGTTCTCAAGTTCGTGCCTCAAAGGATATTTCAGGATCACGTAGAACCGAAAGGGAAACCGAAGGCGAAAGGAGAAAAAGAGTGAGAGGATCACGGTGGGATCGCTAACAGAGACCATCCACTGGAAAATTGCCTTTTATTTTATTTTTATAAAAATCTCGAATCATTGAAATATTTTCAATGATTCGACTTCATATCAGCAAACTTGTCGAGGGCTGAATACCATCAGGAAATGCGAGTAGAGTGCAGTGGACAAACTCCGTGCTATCGATCGATCGTACTGTCCGACTAAAAGGGTTAGTCCCGGCACAAAAAGGGTGATTAGTATAAGTTTTAATCGTGATTGCCCAAGGGTCTGCAATTTCCTGTCCCTTATCTTCGGGGTACTGAGAATGATCTCTCGCGGTGATCCCCCCCTGACAGTGATTCAAATCGGTAGTACCAGCGATTGGGGTTGGCTCGGTTACCTCGAAGCTTTCGCTTTTATCTGTCGTTTGATAACTGGCATTCTCTCCGTGCTTTATCTTATGCTTGAAAAAAGTGAGGTATACATTGCAAAGCAAGTATCTCATCAACCCTCAAAAAGGAGAGTAAAAGAGTCCGTGGAACGGTACTAAATTTTCAACCCGTGATTTCGCAATGCGAGCCGGAGAAATTCAAGTCAGAGAAATACATCTTGGAGTGCCCACGAGAATATTGGATTTCAAAGTACATATCCGAGACTTTTCTGGTACAGACTTGCCTCTTTCTTCGGTACTCTTACAGAAACATAAAGTAAAGCGAACAAAACATACAGTAGGAGAAGAAGCCATCCGTTTGGCAGATACGAACCACTATACTGAGTATCGAAATAGAAAAACGTGACATGTTGCCTTAGCATTATTGATGAACGATATCGAAGCTCTTCTTGAGTTTATGTCGGAGGTTAGACATAGCAAGACATGTTGAAAATTGTACGGTTGAAAGTTGTAAAGTATAACAGATTAGAATTCAATTCCTTAATTGGTATATCAATGGTATCCAATTACTACGGCCTCGAGCCATTGGGGAGCTGCTGGTTCACGATGAAACAGCTTTGCGCTTGAATGCAGCTTTACAAATCCGTAGCATTCGGCGTAATGAAAATACCTCCACGACTCGTCCACGAGAAAGAGGATTTCTACACGAATTTCGTTTCCTGTGGGTAACACGGTGAAGTCGACATCACCTCCTAGCGGTAGGTCAGGAAGATTTCAGCTGAGAGAGTTGAATAGAGGGAATGTAATGAGACCGCGAGCCTTTCGCGTTTTCTCATCATCTTTGGTCCCTTTCTTCTCTTTCTCTGTCTCTCTATCCTTTTTTCCATCGCTTTCCTGAACGGTTTAAGAGCCTTTCGGAAGATCTGGTGGAATTTAATGCTCAACGAAACTCCTAGAACTCGATGGGCGATGACAGAGGTGTTTCTCCCTCATCGCGTTACGTCAGTCAGCTTTATTGATCCAACGTTATAGACCATCCAAATTTATTCTCGTTGCAATTGAGAATGTCATACGTAGAATATTAGTTACGAAGATAGATTTTCCGCAAATTTTCGTTCAAAAAAGAAAAAAAAAACTTGAATACCAGTGTTGGCGCTGAATTCGTAGCATATTTTTAGGGAAATGCATCTTGCATCCTTCAATTCCTTCTCACTTGCAAATTTTGATTTAATAATCGAGTATCTTGTCTGTTATCTTGTTGCGAACGACATCTTCCTAAGATGTCCGTGTCTGTATCTTTGACCGTTTCTCATTTCGGTTTCTGTTCTCTTCTTCCGCCGTACAAATCAATTGGAGATCGAGAATGGACGTGGAATAGATTCCAGGTGTCTTTACGTTATTTATAGAATCGTAGGAAATATATTTCGGAGATAAAACTGCATCATTCTGTATAGCCCCATCGATCCCTTTTGCTTGGATTCACTCGTCTTCAGAAATATAAAAGTCAGATCAACTGCCTAGACAAGATTCGCGTAAATTTTATGTAGTATCATAAAGTAGCGTACCTACTATATGATGAAAAATGCTGTAGCGAAGCGATACGATTCACGTCACACAAAAAGTCTACAATTGCAGAAAATAAATGTACCGAAATATTTGTCCGAATATTTATATCGCAATATCTACGCTGTAAATAAAGTTTTAAAGTATGCTTTTTTTGCGTACAATCTTGATTCATATTCTACCCACGTGTGTGAATCGTGCCTTGTAACTACTGTAGCGAAAGAATTTTAAAAAATTGAGTCCAATCTAAAGTTTTCAACAAACCAATCCGGATTTAATTATTTGTCATGGGTAAAAAAAATTGTTATTGCCTCGGACCGACAGGGAATTGGTCCTGGTTTCGCCTCTATACGGATTTTATATTTTTTCATTGCTCTCCATTGGTTTTATCCTCCATATTGTATGTTCCAGAGTTCAGGTTTCTATATACGCCTATACGCAAACTCCACCGGCTCCAATCCGTATTACGGATATAAAAGAAATTTACATTTTAATAGGAACCTTCTACTACTATTCTCCAGCTACAATATGTGTGTGTCCGTTATACATGATGATCCGTACGTACGAATGCGTAACTTCGTTTTGCATGTACTACACATATGGTAATTTAAAACTAGTATTTCATTGAAAAAATAAATGGAAAAATAATCGCACAGGTATACCGCGTCGGTTATGGACCAAATCTATAGAAACGGTCGTCAAACACGATTGCAATGCCTGCCATTTTCGAAAAATTAGATGAACGAAACCACGAACGTTGAAATGGATTTATCAAAAATTCGGTTCTATCAAGTCACGATTCAAAATCTACCGAAAAAGCATATTTAAATAGGAAATAGATGATAGCTCATTCGCAAAGCCCGTACTTCCACAGCTTTTTGAAACATTGCTGTACCTACAGATGGGTGGAAATACGATAGCTAATCATGCGGCGTTCCAATGAAAAATTATTAACCCACTAGGTAATTGACGAGACCACATAGCTGGCAAATTAATTTCGAAACGTGTTGCCGAAAACTACCACCGTGATATATTTTGCAGTCCGAAGCTTGGCTAAACTAGAAATTTATGTGCTGGGATCTGCATGGTATATGTCACAGCGGATGACCGGAAACTCATAAATGCGTGTTTCTGTGATATATGCGTCTGGCCACGCATATCCTCCTCGGCAGCGTGATCGTAGGCACAAACTCGTGGCCACAGACGTAATACGTCAGAATTTCCTTCGCCCATATATCCCTGGCCAATCGGGAACTAATAACTAGGGGCTGCGTAGCCCGATCCAGATTTACCGTTCTCGTACGAAATATAGATTCGGATCCTGCCAACGTAACCGAAACCTATATCGACAACTGACTCTGGCTTTGACGTTTCGGGACTAAAAAAACGAACGAGGGTGCGATTCGCAAATTTTGACAAATATTCTCTCGCCTTTTTCATTCTCCATCTTATTATATAATATAATATAATACAATCTTATGTAAGTATATCGGAAACACAGGTTCCTCAAATATTCGCTGCGTGACTATTTTGTGAAACTTCTTTGCATAGGTAGGTATGAATATGTTTGAGGTGTGTGTGACGTGCCTCGAAGTCATACTCGTCGCAGTGAAATTACTTCAATATGTCGTGGGACAAGGTTTGAATTTAATTTGATCGACAATAAAGCGAGAATGACATCGAGACGATTCTGCAGGTGTTGAAAACGGTCATTTTATTGTAACGTTATATTGCTAGGAGCATCTGCGCGCTATGGGGGTTACGGTGGATATTATTTTATTGTCTTTTTTTATCCCATATCCAACTAGATTCTCGCATCTGTCCGTTATGATATGAACTTTCTGTTTTCACATTACGTTTTACAGTCCATACGAGGCGGGTGATAATTGCTAGAGGAGAATTACCCGACTTTTGCTAATTGTCAAAAAAATCCCCTGGAACTTCAGAGTGCTAATGTTCTCTGACCAGGATTTCCTGATATGGATGTATTCCAAAAAACAAAAATCCTATATATCTACGTCGGACGTAAAAGAGCCGGGAATAAAATAATTAAAACATGCCGAAAGTCGAAAGCTTTTCTTCAAAGCCTTGATCAAACATGTCTGAACTTTTTGTGAGTCGACGAACGAATGGACTGACGGAAGTGCGTGCGGTATACACGCGCACGCACGTTCGCGTCTGCATTATTAACGCAGTGCTACCGTATACCGGCTCAAAAACCCTCATATATATTTATACCGCGAAATCCTCGTTAAAATTTATGACACCGCGACGCGTCGCACCTTCGACTCATCTCTTCTTCAGCTACTGGACTGGACGTAGATACGCACCTCAAACGCCACCACGTCGCATACACCGATTTTTATTCTTCTTTTTTTATCATTCACGTACCAAAAAGCTTTTTCGTGTGAACTAGCCACTCTATGGGGTGAGGGGAGGGAAGGTCCGCACGTTTCACGCGTGTAACTAAATCCGTAGGTATCCATAGTTTGAAGTATCCGGTGCAGGTTGAAAGTTTTTACCTGTTTCAGCTACTCCGCTAAGTGAAACGTTAATTAATTTTCCTCTAACGTAGTGCTTCGTAGACCGTGATAAATTTTGACGTTGTATCAATGCAATGCAATGCAATTTTAAGTATTCCAATTCGATAGATCGATTTCGTGTAATTACACTCCGTTGAATCGAAGCATTGACTTGTGTAAACTCTTATTGAAATGATACACGGTTTTCGGGAGAAAGAGATTTCCTCGGGTCACATTATTCACATATTTACATAAACATATACGCTCCGATAAAATGAAAGTAAAATGGCTGAGGAGTTTGAATACGTATAAATCCTGAAATAAATCAAGTCTGTGTACACGTCGGGATCTGCGAAGAAAAACGAAGAGAGAATAGATTCCCTCTTTGCCGTAACATGACGAATGCAAGCTTGGTCCCAGCTAATCAGCATCGAGTGCTATTCATGGTAAGGTAAAATAACCGAGGAAAGGTAATCTTTTCTTCGAGATCTCGGAGGATTTCGATCCTCGCGACCATCCTTCATCCCTCAAGAGTCTTTATTTGAGAAATATTCTCATTTTTTTGTGTATATAGTCAGTATATCTTTGTATATACCTACGTATGTTATAAGTGTGTAGCAATTACTTGAAAAAAAAAACGTGGGAGTCGTAATGCAGCAAATACTTGCACCGCACGTAAACTGCAGAATAAGGATTTATGGAACGTGGTTGGATTTCCTCAGCTTTAACAAGGTCTACAAAAAAATCTCTGGGAAATGCGATTGTCGCAATCGTACCGTGGTCGTATGTTTTTCTTTCTCGATCTGTGTGCAAAGAGGATTTGCAAGTCCGAATAAAACCAGAAGCTCCGAAGCCTTCGATGTCCCAATCCCCGAATGTAGATTTTGAAGAAACTTGCTTGGTTTGAAAGGCTGAAATATGCATGCTTTTTTCCTCATTTTCATTTCATACCTACGCAATGTATGCTTCTCAGGACTTAATGTATGTACATCCTTTGAGGACGTTGCAAAAAACAATATTTCAAATTCAGTAAGTCCCTTCAAGAATGAACTGCATAAGCTTCAATATTAAATCCAGCTGGACTCTTTGATTCCATAATTCTGGTATACATATTCCGTTGCTTGCTATCATTTTTATTTGAATCTGGTCGCAAACGAGCCGTTCATTTCTTTTCCTGATAGAGTTTGCGAAATTTTCTGTTCGGTTCATTTGCTTTCGTAAAGATCAGAGGAGCCAGTTTCTTCCTAAGAAATGCATATAAATATATTATGCCGTTGGTATACCCACCGTCGTGATTTTTTATTCATTTTTTTCATCATTCTTTCATTCTTCTTCAATGGAGACAAATTATTTCCTGCTCAGAAATAAATATAAACGGGGCACAGCTCGCGTGTACCAATCTGTCATCGCAGTTGTCTCCGATGTTAGAGTCGCTGCCTCGCAGTTCTAAACTTCTACAGTCTGGCGTCTAGACTTAATATCTATTATTAACCTTTCTGGTCGTATCACTTGCCCGACGAAATTTTATACCAATCGTACTTTTCGCTTATTTTTCTCTTTATACACTAGCGTACCATCGTCTGGGTTTATACCGAGCTGCTCAGTTTTCTGTGGAAGTGAAACCGGCGTTCAATGATTACTCTCGTTATCTTTTGAAAAATAATTCTGACCCAGTTTCGATCCATGATAAATGATCGGAAAATACTTAGAGATTTTTCAACGATATAGGTTACTAAGTTAGTTTCATTTTTCATCATTTCATTGAATATGCTCGCACCAATTAGCGATCGTTATTAGTTTTCGCGCTCACCCCATGTGTGTTAAAAGCGGACGTATAATTCAGGAATTTCGTAATATCAACCTATTTTTCTTTTTATTTTTAGAATGAAAATGAATTCATTTTCAGACATGCAGAGATGCAAGTATAAAATAAAATAGAAGCTGGATCAGATTGTGGAAGACAGCGGCCACAAAGATCAATAAGAAAATTAATGGGTAAACTTCAGCCTGCGTAATGCAATAATTTATTCATTAGTACATGACTGACCATAAAATTAGAATTCATAATTATGTTTGGCAAGAGAGTATTGCCTGGAAGCTGTACGCATAAGCATTAAACATGCAATAAAATAGGCAGAAAAAAGCTTGATAGTCAACGCTGCGGTCTTGAGCAAGCTGAGACTTTGAGAATTGACTTGAGAATCGCGACGTTAACTGCTGTTCACAGTTTACGGGTATCCCGTTGAAAACACACCATAAACCTCACTCTGGCCTCTAACATTTCCTCGGATCTTCAGTTCAGAGTAACCTCACGTTCGCAGTAATCCTGCACCTAGAGCCACGATGATACCGACGTCGAGACGTCGGGCAATTTTCTTTGCTCTCTTGGAACCTTGATCACCGATACAGATGTTTCAAATAACGAATTCAGATCTGGCTAATTACTATTTTCGTAACACATGTTCAAGTTGTCAAAATCCTAAATGAACCACGTCATTCTCAAAGCTGGCTCATTCATTGTGGTTCGATAACACTTCAATGGGTGATTCAACACTGTTCAAAATTTCGATCAATTACAATTGCGGAAGCACGTAATACCCAAATGATTCTGCTAATCAATTACTTTTCTAATTTCAAATTTTTACGAAAATATTCCTTCGTATCCCACGATTCTGTACGAATCTAAGTGAAAGAACTGATAAAATTATGTTTTTTGGTAAGTCCTTTACCAGAAATGTCTGACGCTGACGGAATTCTCTCACAAAAATTAGCTACACTCTCGGAAACACCGCGGCAGAAAAAATAAACACAAAATCAGACTACGTTACATCACCCACGGTTACCTCGCGAATGAAGTTAGATTAAACCGTGCTCTACCTTGCAGGCTCTCGCACCCATGTATATTGTATAGCTTTATTATATCAGTCTTGCTTCTCATAGACTTCTAAACTATATTACATCGGAGGGAGGTTGTACAGCTACGCGAGGAAGGGACTGTCAGCACTTTGCACTGCGTTGCCTCCGTAGTAAGCAGCCAGTAAACTAATGATCCGTGGTTATCTAATATTTCCCAGGAGACAAACTCTGCCGTCAGGGAGTACCCTAATCGATGTCATAATCGTTTCCACTTGCAGTATCAGCAGCTTACTTAGTTACAGTGCACCTGGGTGACATTAACAATTTTGCCGCAAAAATGATGCTCTAAAAATATTTTTAGGCCTCTAACTGTTGGTGAATGAAAATTGTTCAAGATATTTAGTCAGGCCAACGTTCGAATCGATTTTCATTGTGTTCGGGCCTCGTTTTTAATTGGAATTGCAAGAATTTATGGTTCATTTACGCCAGCGAACAAAACCTTCCGTTTTTCTTTACGGATCATTTCTTTAAGCGGTTCCATTTAGAACTTGATATGCATATAATTAGAACCTTCCATTTTCTGAGGCGCTCGAGGCCGCGAAACCTTCCGTTAAAAATCTCGAACAAAGGTTGAAAATCGTCGGTAGAAAAGGCACGGAAGATCGAACAGAACTTACACGCCTTGACGCTGAACGCGTTTGCCTGAGCTTGCAGTGGTACATACTACGTGTTTGTGGTCGAAGTCATTTCCTGTTCAAACAGCAGGTTCCCAGTAAACAAGGATCCCGGTACAGTGCGGGTGGCCCACCTACCCCTTAGGGATCCTTTCATTCACGATCGATCTGTAAACCACCGCTCTATCCCAGCTTTTCCGTGTCCGAAGACGAACCTTCTTTTATCATAGCTTACTAATTAATGGGCTCAGTAACTTGAGGTATAATACTGTTGGTTTGATCCGAAATTGCATAATTACACAATACGTCTACCACGGCAGTCTCTGACCCTAATGAGCGAATTGCTTTTACTTTGATTGCGTCTAACTGTGAGAAACGAGGTCCCATATGTTCTAACCTTTGCTTGAATTCGCTTCAATATATTAGTGAACTTCTGTAATAAAACTATGTAACCCTTTTAATCGATTGAGAGTAGCGATTATATCATATCATAATATCTGCGATAATACCATTTAGATTTATAACTATTGCACTGGTTTCATGCCTATTCTTGATTTCTCATAGAGTATCATAGGTTAATACACCACTTTTCTTAAAGCTTCATTAATTAGCCTCACCACTTGGTAAGCTTCGCTATTAATGTCAAGTAATATCGTATTACATGGTACTTGATACGCTTTTGGCGCTTAACCCCTGGTATAGAATGTTCTATCGCATATCTTGTTCGGGTGTAAAGTGTTCACGTAATTGATTTTGGTAGTTAGATTAGCGCGATGTCATTTCGTGCGTAACGAAAGGCGGCAGAAACTATTGAGGTGAGACAAAAGGGTGAGCAAAAGAGTAACGAATCTTGAAATACTGATCAGTCCGCGAACGTCATTATAACGTTACTTGCCTCTGAAAGAGGGAAAAAAATTTCCTCCTCGATTTGATTATTCTTCGTTACTCACGTCCGAATAACTACGAAAGGTACAGAGTCTGATGTAACGAGTAGGTATTCACCAGTTTTCACTCATTTCCTTTTCATCCTTCTTTTCTTTGCTTCGCTCTCTTTCACAATCGCCACGCAGTCGAGTTTTCAACTCTTTTTTTTTACGGGGGGCAAGCTTTTTTTTTCATTATTATTTCTTCATATTCTGTGCTTTAGTTATTCGAGCGCAAACTCTCCCGAGGATTAATACCCACCTACGTATGTAACTTATCTGAAAGTGCGGGAAAACAACGCGGCTGGTATCCTACTCCCAAAAGGCCCAGAGCGAAATCTACTGCAAGCTTCTGAACAATAAAATCTCCGGCTTATTTCTGCAAGTTCATGATAGATGAGAATGTGTTGATAATAGAATGTCGACTTCTCGAGTTACGTGATAGCAATTTGCTAATGGACTGATCCCAGCGTTTTTGATACGCTCGAAACACACACGATGTTGTAGATCCACGTGAGAATTCTGTGCCAACTTTTTTAATCTTTCAAAACGTCGAGTCTCTTTTCTTCCTGCCAATTACATACGACAATTTTCAGTAAATTCCACACTGACTTACTTGTCTTAATATAGATTAGGTAATTGCTAACTAGTGACTATAAATACCTCGAAAAAAGGTTTCTACGTGTTCCGATAATTCTGACAATACTTCTCAACTCTTTCGGAGGGTTAACGCCACCGTCGAAAATAAGCTGAACCAGCCTAATCTGATGAACAAGTTAAAATTGTTCCAGACCCTGCGTTTGCAAGGGTAATTCAACGGTCCTCAACAAACACGAATCGCGTACGTGCATCTCGCTACGAACGCCTGGGGCTTTTATCCGTGCAGGTTTATATCATGCTTTTCCATGTAGTCTCCTCGTTACACTAACTACACTCGTATGCAACCGGATGAAATTTCGGTGTAAATTTATGGTCATATATCATCGCCTTTCAACGCATTCTGGGAAACATTCCTACATTATACTCTGTGCCTACACCTATCTTTCTAACCGAGGTGTTTGCATTCTAGTCAGACGTCAATAAGTGCTTTGCAGTTCATGCAACGTGTTGAAAATGCGCTTTCTTTTTAAGTTACTAGAATTTTCAATCTAGATTAAGTTCAAATATACTGTCTCTGAACTTTTTATTCTTCTTCACTTTCAGCTCATTCATGTGTAGGTTTTATGGGAGTCCACCTCACCATTGTTAAACGCTGTCTTCATAGGTATTATAGAGTGGTGTTTTGTGTACGTAGCGTCTGGACGAAAATTCAAGCCCATGAATATCGTCAAAGTATAACAAAGTGCACAGAGTGAGATGAAAGTGCTCCGCCTCATTCTACAATAAAGATAATTAAACGAGGCTTAGTATAACGGCTGGGTCTACAAAAGCCCTTTTAATAAGCCAAGATTAAAGTACACTTTCATTAGTTCTAGAGACAAACAGTTTCGAGGATCTCGTCGTAAAGTCAAACTGCATAAGTTTCATTAAATTTAATGGAGGCAGTGATATCACGCTTATAATTGACCCGAATATGCAAATGCAACTCACACAGCTACAACAGCAAACGCGAGCATCAAACGATACTAAAACCCTCATTCGTTAGACCTAACTAACGAACAATTCTGAATACCGTGGCTCTCTGATGATGGTCACTTTGTCCACCATCAGCCAGTTATTTGTCCCCTAATGCGATAGTTATTCGGAGTTCCTTTGAATGCGCGATAAATCCTGGAGCTCAAAAACAGGGAAATTCTGGATTAAACTCCTATTCGTAAAATAAGATAATCTTCTGCCTAATCGTTCGACCTCACTGCAGTGGCAGTTCTCGCTAGAGTATTTGTCCGACATTGATTAATTGATCCTAATTAATCACTACATAGTTTGTAAAAGTAAAAAGAAGGAATGAGGGAAAAAGAAAAAGAAATAAATTGACGGCTCGAAGGCACGCGACGACGTCGACGACACAGGATCACACGCGGGAGTCACGGCGCCGTCACTCATCCACTAAATCACAACGCTTCGCTGTCCGTCGTCACCTAAGACGCCTGACGGTGGGAAGAGACATCTTGGGAAACGACCACAGTGCATCAACTTGACGGAAACTCTAAACTTGCAATTAGATTAATAATGTAGCATCGTGCAGCTGTGACGATACGCGTATTCTGCAGCTTTCAGTTTAATATAATAGCAAGGAGAATTTCGGGAATTCATTTACTTGATTCATTAACTAATCAACTAGTAACGTCCGCTTCGTTTCCATACATCGATATTATTAAACTGTTTATACTACGTTTATTTATCACCCTAACTGTCGTCGTTATTAGTGAAATTCTCATTTTTATTCAGACTCCATCATCATTTTTTATCAACTTTAGAATAATTCCCGTAGCTTGCGTTCTTTTAAATGGGAAATAACGGCAAATTTAGTATAATTTAACTGAAACTTTCACTATACAGAATTCCGGACTACCTATCGTGTCTGACGGTTGTCACGAGGGAGTAATTTAAACGTACATCCACATAATGTGTTATCATGTTTCACAAAACTGCCCGAATACTGGAAGAGTAATTCTTGAATGTCTGGTATGATTAAAGTGCGAGGCATAGGCCAGTTTGCGTGCGATTCGACACGAACTTCGCGAAGAGCGATCTCAACCCTGAAAAGCTGTGTCTAATATAGAATTGTATTATCTTTCATACTAATTTCGCGCAATAATTGAATAATACGCGCAGAGAATCTCTATCGACGCGCCAATCGTCGGAGAATTTACAACCTATGGAAAAAAATTGGCAAAACAACCTCTATTTCATCAAATAATTAATACCTGCTATATTTTCGTGCTTTTAATTCGAGGGTCGATAAAACTAAGCTGAATTTGAAAAAAATTTGCTGCAAATGAAACTTTTCGTGCGTTGAATTAAATTCAGTGAAATGAATTCATGTGGAACGGAATTGTTGCTCCGAATATGGAATATCAAGTTGAAATAAATCTGGACGATCACCGATAGACGTGTTCGCCTCCGTGAGTAAAATCATACACGTACAGGTCATCGGCTAGACCGAAGTATTATTTTAGTCCAATTAACGGCATTCCGTACCACAAATACTTTCACCGGGTGTCGATGTCGTCCCAAAGTCTCGTAGACTGGCACCGGCACCGTTGGTTGCATAACTGTATAACATGTGGAGTGAAAACAGAACAACGAAAAATAACACGACTTAGGCACGCGCCGACGCTCTTTCGTGCCCGTGTCGTCCTTTGTGCATCCGCCAACGCAAACATACCTCACTTCGGTTAGCTACTCAGTATTCGACAATTCAGCTCTTGTCTTTGAAATTTGAATACATGCTACACGGCATGCACGTGTAGGTGTACGAATACGAGAATCAACCAAGTATTTGCAAAATTGCGATCTTATTCTACTAAGAATTTCATCATCTTCTGTATTTCCCTCTAAAATCTGTACGAAAATGAAGAAGAAAAAAAGCAAAAATTGAACCACGCTACTTTATTTATAAGAGGGCCAGTTATAGATACAAAAAATGTCGCTGCTCGCCGGTGGTCTCTTGTCATATTCATTGCAATAGCTACTGTCAGAGAGGTTCGAACGTAGACTCGGTTTGATTGACGACGATATCTGTGCGGCTTTTCACGTATCGCAGTGTGATCGTTTTTTCTTACTTCTTTTTCCTTCACCTTGGTTAAAAAGATTTTGGCACCGAGTGACCCTCCAGTGACGTCAAAATGTTATAATAATACTGAACTTAAGGAGCAGGAGTAGAATTATTCGGATGAAGATCACTCCGTAGACCGCGGCTGTACCGAGGCAGTTCGATCATTTTAATTATACCGATTCCTTGACTTTTATACGACAAACGAACAATTACACTGTCTCGTATAGCCGATGGGAAACAGTTGACTTCCGTATTAAAATAAGCCATTTCTTCGACAGTCAACAGGTGGGGCTATGATCGATTACCTAACCCCGTGTTAGAGTGAGTATCAATTTCTTGAAAGGTATCTCGAGTGGGGTGCGGCTAGCAATTATCTTGAATGACCGAAAAATCATTTTTCCTCGATGGAAGAACAAGTTTTATTCAATTCGGTGAAATTGGCTGAGCATATCGTGGAGTCTGTTCACAGGATACTATATTTCCAAGTGGTACACGATTATTGAAATCCAAGATGGTATTTGAGCCAAAGGAGTAACTCAAAACTCAACTATTCGGTGAATTTCTATTTCCGTTTTTCCTCGTTGTTTGTTTAGGCATTTTAAGCCCATAACGTATATTTCACGAGGAGATAATTCTCCGCAAACTATATATCTCGCTACCAAATGGAAACAGTCGCTCGAAACGGAGTCTCCGAAATGTCTGGCGATCCCAGGGCATCCGAGATATATTGTCATTTTATATCTCTAATTGGTTACACGCCAGGAGCGAGGTACACGGGCATCTTTGTTTCGTCTTATTTTCCATTTGCAATAATCCACCCCGGTCGGGTCGCGGGTCTTACTACCTTCGCTACCTCCGAAAGTAATTAATTAACTCGCGTTCCTGTATTTATAATTCGGCGCCTTGGTACGGCATGTGTATAGGATACAAGCTCGAGGACGCGTCCGTCGCGTCTATATGTGCGAATACTTAATTAGATGGTTTCATGTGTTCCTGGACCCGTCCGACAAATCTTGCATGTTTGCGAATTCGCCGCCGTCTATCGCTTCTGGCACTGGGACGCTTCAAGGATGTATAAATACCCCGTTTGCGGCCGTCTGCCACTGACATTGGCGACATTTTTTAGATACGCAAAATTCCAACGTTGTTTTAACCGTCTCGGCTTACCCTCATTCGCTGCCAGATGGTTCGCGCGCACACGTCTCCAAATTCTTTCCATCCCAACGTTCATTAATAAAACGGACCGGCGCGGGCGCACCTGTTGTTCGTAAATTCTATAATATAACAAGTTTAAATTCTCCCTCGTAGATTGTAAATCGCCGTGTTACACGAGGACGCAATCACTGGACTTTTGGCCCACGGAAAACGAAAATTCAACGTAAATTCATAACTTATATAGACAGCATGGCGTCGATTTGACCCAGATTATCTCACGGGTTTAACGGAGCAGCGACTATCTTTGACATTTCAAAACCATCTTATTTTTATTCTTCTTTTTATTCGCTCAATTTACTTCTTTTATGTCTAGCATCTAAAATTTTTCTTCATCTCCGCTGTTTCAGACGCAGACAAATATTCCGAAAGACTTCATCAGGCGTGGCAGACGTATCCATCATGTAAGTCTTCTTCCTTTCTCAAATCATCCCCATATCTATTCACCTAGTCCCCTAAATTAACAAAATAAATCACTGAAAATAAAGTTCGATTAACCGACTGACAAATTCATCCCAGAAAACGGTATTTGACCGTGGCTAGAGTCGAGGTATGCAGGAGTAGGTCAAAGTTGTGTTTTCACCTTTTTTTTTTCGCTATGCCGTTTCTCCGGTGGTCTTCGAAACGAAATGCTTTCATTGGCTCGTATCAACGTCGTTAAAAATATTTGTAGCCCACCGCGAACCCTTTCCACACCCGTGTTTGTGCGGCTCGTGGTATACAGCTTCGCGGTGTGGCGAAAGGAGAGATGAAGAAAAAAGAGACGAGATTGACCACCGGCTGAGATCTCGGACCAGTCGAGACGACTTCGTTAACGCTTCACAATCAAATTGGGACCCGACTACCTCCTCTGGGTCAGTTGCGTCCAGTTTGGAACTTGAATCTCTATCATTCGTTGGTTATAGTTTTGATTCGTTCGAATTTAGTGCTTCGAAAACTGTGCCAAGGAATTTATTGAAAAAATATGATCGGATCGAATGAAATACGTAAAACGAAGGACAGGTAATTACGCGTTATATGTACTCGAGTTATTCCGAACCTCCGGAATTGTTATTGACATAATTTTGCGTCATGGGATTATTAGAGATAATTAGAAGCGAGGGAGAAGCTAGGAGCGTATGTATGCGTAGTTTAACTGTCTGTTAAAATTGATAAATCAATTTCACGTCGCGGTTAAAGTCTCACAGCCTGAACGCCAGCTTTAGTTCGCATACATCACACATTCGCGAGACTTTAGCAAGTCAAAAGTGGAGAAACCGCACCACGAGTACCGACTAACAAACCGCACGAACATCTGTCAGGACTCATAGGCGACGACCGAGACGTTGCAGATTTTTTTAACGAACTTATGTTTCTTCCACACGTTGACCCCCCTCCCACGACCAACCCCAGATTTTCACACGAATTTTGTGACAATTTGAACGAGTTGACATAAGCTGTTAAACAGACGTTGACGTCGTTTCGCATTTTCGCTCCTTCCGAAGCGAGTTGTTATAAATGATCTGCAAAATTCTGGATGAAAAATGCCGGGTCTCGGAGATAAAATTATTTGGAGAAAGAAAACGGATGTTACAAAAAAAAAATTCAGATCTTTATTTTCCTTGTCTTTTCATCTTTCTTCGGGAGAAGAAAGACGAACATTTTTGCGGATCGTTGCTGAGCTACTGCCAGAACGACGAGCGATGCAGCGATATACCCATGGCACGTCGTTTTCTTCGCGCATCGATACTTTGCGATTTCTGACAATTCGAGGGGCTCGGGTTGTTCCTTGTACCAGGGGCCAGAGGTAGCGAGCCGTTAAAATTTATCTCCTGAAAGTTTTTTTTACGCAGCAACTCTCCCTCGCGGGCGTTTCTGATTGAAGGATGAATCTTTTCTTCGGCTGTCAAGACTTCTACCAAGTTATCCAACTTTTTCAACACTCGGCCCTATTTCCCTCCCTCACTCGACTAATACGTAACGACTTCACTCTCTCCCTCACTTTCTCTCTGTCTTCTTCTTCCTTTCCATTCCAAGCTGACATACACTTCGAAGTATTCATCACCGACTTATATTATTCAATTTCACTAATTGGTTATTCCACACTTGAATATCTGTTGGTAACAAACACGAAAATTGGCGCACAGCTGACCCAACTTCCCGAATCTTACAATTAGCAAACTTCTAAACGAATCCTTATCTATATAGACAAAGTTCTATGTGTAGTCTTTTGAACATCTCGTAGCACCTACCTCCAAATTCACATAAAACTTTTCCGATAGAAAACTAACCATCGTAGATATAGGGGTTGTGGCATTCTCCGGCATAGAGAGTGGGAAATCATAGGAAATCTTTATTTTATACTCACTACCGTAGAATTTTGTAGCTCCACTTAAAAATAATCGAAACTGAGTTCAGTTGGTCTTGTTTTTTGAAGATATTTATGATTCTCTGGGACATGATTAATTCCAGGGTGTCTATAATACCTTGTGAAAGGTATTCCGAGCTGAGAGAGGATTTATTCATGCTAGATTACGAATCCCCTAAAAATTTTCAACCGTTGAGACATAAAACGGATCAAACAGAGATCTCGAAAAGTGGTCTGGTGCCAAAGCGCAAAAGCTTGATAATCACAAAGTCGGCAAAAGCATCGAGGCAAAGCCATCAGCAAGCCCTTAATCAAGGATTGAGGATTGAAAGGCAAGGGAGGAGAAGGACGGGGGGGTCTCTTTCTACCCGGTTCACTTCAGAGGGCATTTTAAACCCATATTTGAGTCAACGCTTTGACTTTATCGTCCCGTCCACGAGCGGGTATAAATTTGATTTCCGAGAATTCGGAACCTCGTGCGGTTCTCTTTTAAAATCGGGATATAATCTTCATCTGATTCGGTATATCGACTAAAAACGGTCAAAATAAAACTCGAACGGTGATCGAATTATACCCTGTCAGAACGAACGTACACTCAGCGTTTTAACGATTTTACTAAATTACGAAAAACGCAGCAGCGATTAACGACGTCAGAATCAAACACTCGCATCTTTCAAAGACACTCTATCGCGGGCCACTGACGTCTTCACTCCCAAAAGGCTGTACTTTAATTCCAATTTCTCATTACCGAAAACTTGATGAAATCTTGCCCGGTGTCTGTGTCACGCCTCTGAACGTAAACTCTAATCTACAGGTAGTAGACTCCTGGTGCAAACCTAAGGATTAAATACAAGGGATATTCTGCTAGCTGAAAATATCCGCTCCCTGAATCTTAGTTAACCTTCAAGAAAATGTAGAACAATGAGAACCAGGTACAGGGAATACGGTATTTGGACTTTCCAGGGGTGTATACCTGCGACCGTTCCGACCCTCCCTGTTATTTTGAAATTTACGTCGCAGTACCTACACAGCAATTACAGTTTTCCGTAGAAAGAATAGTGCAGTTAGTCAGTCTTGGAACAATCGTCACGAGTGAAAGACGTGAAACGAACCATAGTACACGAAAGTTTTAGATTACTTCAAGTTCACTTTCAACAGCGAGAATCAGTTCGTTAAATTTCGATGTAAGTAGACAAAAATTTCACATGCGATTCAATTCAACGTCCAAATTCATCCTTTAAAATTTGTCGGTGTTATCGTGCCAATAAATTTGCATATTTACTTTGATTTGACGTATAGCAATGGGAATAACTTTTCAGGAAATTAATTTGGCACAGATTTGATACCGCCTGACAAATAGAAACACGAAATATACAAGATCAGAACGGGAAATGTGTCGAGTAAAATCTTTTCCGCCTAAATCGATAATAATCTACGTCATGTTGTGACAAAATCTATGATCGCACCCAATTTTCTCATAGCATTTGGCGTGGGACCAGTTTCTCGTAATGCATGCGTGTCTGCAGTCGTATATTACACGTCTATTGAAACGCGGGCCATTTCGAGGAGAGTGGTGATTCGGTAAAATGAAATTCACCCAGTAAGTAAGGTGCCTAGATAGATTTGGCTTCGCATCTCAGGGTCTAATATCCGCGTGACAGATGTCAGAGTGTTTCGAAGTGGTTAGGCTGCCCGGTCTCGTCCGCTGGGAAATCCATGCCCAGAGCTGCGTAGGCCCGCTGCATTGCGAATGTGTAATTCATCCAGCAGGCAGGAAGTTTAATGTCAGAATAGTCAGGCGTTTCTACTCTAACGCGTTTCACCGTGTTTTGCCATCGTGTCTGATTTATCTTAACAATAGCTCGGTATGGAGCGACAACTGACGAAATTATATATTCACGATCCATTCCGTCGATATGCGATGGTATTTCCAATCGGCTGAATTTCAATCGCGAAATCAAACGTAGGGATGAAAAATAAAATTTTTCAAGGAAACTCATCCTTCAGATTTTAGTGAAAAGTTCGGACCAAATGTACTTTATTTTTTTAATCATCCCCGACCTCTTCTCTTTGCCAAGACGGAAGGCGCGAGAAAAAAAGGTGGGGGTTTCGTGCCAGCTGTGATATTTCTTGAGTGCACTTAGATTTAGATAAGCAAACAGCTCCCGGTACACTGGAGTCGTACAACAAGATCTTGAAATAAGAGCCAAGTATTAAGATGCCATTAGTAGTAACGTGATACTCTTGATTGCTCGGGGATGACCTTTCCTGATGGTGAAGAAGGGTTACGTCGCGGTCTGATGGGAAAGACTTTGATTGAGTAGTGAGAGGTTGCTCTCGCATCTTTTTCCTCCACTTCCTCTCTTGGCTGTATATCGGATAAACAGAAAAAGATCAAATCTCGAGATGATTTTATTCCAAAGTACCTTTCGCATGGAGAAGTGGTGATGGAGATATTTACACAGCCGTATATATTCCTAAATGGACATTTTTCCTGCTTAATGGATTTTCTTTTTCGCGAGTAGAAGGAAGATCCGAACTTTTGGAATCGAAAGAAACTAACGTCGTTTGCTAACCAAGAAAACTGGGCGGGATAAAATCCCCGATATCATTGAGAACGAATTGAAGGACCGTTAAAAGTCCCTGTGACCCTATTTAGCTTAAAGGTAACGGGCAACTGAGCTGGGATAAGGGTTTTTCAGAATCTATCCTTTCGGAAATTGCCAAAATCGATTTCTACTAGATTCCCATTCGGATATCACTCAGTTTCATTCGCCGCCTCTCTTGTACTTCGACTTATACCCATGTATTACCTTTGTTTGAAATTTTCCGTTCTAAATCTCTGCCCTATCACAGCTAAAAATTACGACTAATCGTCGTCGAATTCAAGACCGTATAAGAGGTCTAGAAGCAGCAGTTGACCGTCCATGAAAATGATTAAAACTATTCTGCCTTCTCGCGAATCCTCATAAATATACCTGTGCTAGAACTAAAAGGTTTATGTATGTACCAGCACTCGCGAGGTTTCTCTGTGCATATAAAACGGTACGGTTAATATCGTTATAAATGTCTAGCGGACATCAAAGTGTTTCACGATGCTCCAGGATGCCTTATATCATCCCTCATTCCTACTATAACAATTTTAATCCATGCTCTCCGACAACCCGATGATTGAATAGTTTATCTTTCATCTGTACGGTCAACGATCTGAAATCTGATCTCTCCTCCTCACCGTACAAGTTTTTTTTATCAGAATCCGCAGTATCTTATCCTCTGCACTTTTTGCCTTCAAGCCGATCATAAGTCTTCGGATTTATATAGAGAATATTTAATGTCACTATATGATGGGATTTTATAGTGAAGAGGAGGGTACAGGCAAGAAGACGCGATGCGACGCGACGCGACGCCTTGGTCTCGTAGGTATTGTTTTCCTAGACTACCGTGCAGCTTTTTACCCTTCCTAACAACGGCGGGCAATGTCTGATCATATTTCACGGTTGGAACAAAGTGTCGGGTCGGGACAAGGCATTCTTCTGCAAGAAGAGGTTTCACTCTCGGATAATACCCGCCTAACTACCCCCGTGAAAATGTTCTCGCCGACGCGACGTGCATTGCCAAGTCATATTAGCTTCACCGTGTTCTCGCGCTACCCCGATGTCTTCCGTGATACAGGAAATACCTCGTTATTTTCATTTTCGATAACTTGTACTCCTGAAATAATTTTCCCAGGCATCTATACAAGCTCTGTATCCGTTAGTGTTGAAAAAAATATATGAACATCTTGTGAAATTAGATTTAACAAACTTCACCTGCTCCGTTGTCCCTTTTTCGATTCTCAACGTCTAGGACCGGTGCGAACACCGATCTTGTGATAGCATGCAACTTATCTTGGTTTAGGAAAGTCCGTTAGTTACCAGCTGGCCCAACGACTACTTGTCTCAATTTACGCAAACTACGCCAGCCTTATTCGACCTCTCTCTCGTTCTCTCTCTGCTTCGCTTAGCCCCTGGTAAAGGAAACGACTAACTCTGTCCCTTAATTTATATTAATTTTAGACACGGGCGTATGTATATCTGAATTAAGTCACGGCCGAACAGCTCGACTCCCATTTAGTTATAGCGCATCCTGAGTTATGCACAATTCTCTGTAGCCGGAAAAACCTCATTTTGAGAGACTAAATTAGTCGAATTTTTACGTTCAATTAACTTTTGTCTTATATAATTGAAAATTCCGTGAAACCCCACTACGTGTTTGGATTTTATTTAGGATTTCGAGATTCCAAAAGTGCCTGTCAAAATATTCTGCAGGGTTTATCAATATTGTACTTTATACTTCGAGTGTAATTTTATTAATTCCCCGTTCGACCGAATATCGGATTTGCGGAAATTAGTGCCATAATACCTAATTACCGCGGTTGATCGAAGACCCGTAGCTGTAATCAGCTTAGCGTCTATCAATTTGCCCGTTCACACTTCGCGCCCGTACCTACGTTACCGGAATACTAAAAGATTTGGTTCTTCTTTGTTTGCAGATTGCTTACGTACGAATCGGCTATTTCACCAAACCATCACGATGTCCGCCAGCTTATGGTAAGTCGAGATTCTGTTTCGTTAATTTCATCTCTGATGATAAATATCAGGAAAGGATCTTGAACCCTTAACACGCCTGGTTCAATGAAAAGGTCGTTAGGAATGCCTGCATTTATTTTACTGGGGTAAAATTCTTTGCCGGATTTTGTATCTCTTCGAAGTTTAATTAAACAGAATTGTTCAACTGATCTTCATAACGATCCGTTCGTCGAGAAGCGTTTCAAATCTCATCGGGATTAATTGTATGTTGCATCCTGCAATCCGCTCGGTCATTTCATCCTGCAGGTATGCAAATGACGTTCAAAGTTTAATTACCGCAGACTATGTAAATGAAAAAAACTTTTCCCCCAGCTCTTTCGAATAGCTAAATATACACCGAGTAATTACATGTGACATTAATACTCATTAGAGTAATTAATTCCTACGTACTATTTGCTGAATCTCATTGACTTTTAATACCACTCATTGCGGTCGAGTCGTAGCACTATTTTCCACAGGAAAAATTCGCATGATAAAACGAACGAAATACCCCGTAACACTTCGATATTCAAAGGTCTAAAATTCGGTTAGTCTTACTATATATCAATGATTTTTCGTTTAGTAACATTCCAATCTTGGATGTTATTCAGTGTTGAAAATGAACGAGTGAAAATCTTTCGCCGCTAGTCTGGCGAGACCAATTAAGCGAAATATCTATTCGTCGCGTTAATGTAAGAGCGGATGTGGTGTTGGTGGCGTCTGAATGACGTCACGTCTGATTTAAGCTTTTCACCCTCTTCTCTTCTCCTCTTCCCATTCCCTCCAGCCCCGTAGTCGAAAGTTCGCATTCCTATCTGCTACAACGTTGGACCACCTCCAACGTACACACGGGCGCCACCAAAGACCTGGACCACCGTCGCCGTCGGCTCGCATGTCAACTCGGGCGACTAATCGCGAGAGAGTTTCTACGTTACACTAAAAATTGTTTTAAATTATTTGAAAATCATTGTCAACTCGAAACGAGCTGAAAACGCTTGAAGGCGCTTTTCTGTGAAGTTTTTCTCGACTTCTAGATCGAAATTTGGTGTCTAATAGGGCGAGATAAGGGATGCGAATTTGAGAGAAAAAAATAATAAAAATACACCCTCTCGCGGAACTACTGGAGTCGATTCAGCAAACAAATCGAAAGCTCTGAAAGTGCAAAGATTTTGTCTAGCTAAGCAACGAAGTCACGTGCGTTGTGAATTTATGCGCATTGTAAGACCGACGCCGGGTATATTATTATGTAATTGCGTAGTTAAAGTATGCTGACCACATAGCAGCACGCGGATTACAGAGGCATTCATTGACTGAACGAGAATTAGCGTGTCTTTTTAACTGTAACGTATATCGCGCACTGCACTCATCTCACAGTTTCGGTTCTAGCTACTATTCTTACACGGTGTTTAACGGTGTTTAATAAATGTGCTAAATGTGTAATAGTATGTACTTTTCTTACAGAACTTTTACAGAAATTCTGAAAACCTCTACTCGCGAATAGTGAATAGTCAAAAGTTCAATGGTATTTGAAAGGAATGCCAGCAGCTCACGGTCTAGGACTTAATTAATTCGAGCTATGGTCTTTACACCTAGGAACGTAAAAATTAATTAGAGGTAAAGAAACTGAACCTCTCGAAGCCGCCAAGTCCGTCTTTCATATACTTGCAGTCAAGATGTAATGAAACAATAACCCGTAACCCACCGTTTCGCTCGGAATAGCGTTCGCTCCCGACATTCTGAATAGATTTATGATTTCTGTGATTCTTCAATTTATGAGAATTAGCACAGGTATAAAAGCTCGCCATAGTTTCAGTCTTGAACATGAGAGGTCAAGTTGTGCTACTGCATATCGTGGATATATTGAAAGAAACGGGCACACCGTATTCTCGATAGTTCAGAATTTCGAAATATATTTTTCCACAAATTGACACGTTTTCTTCCAACTAGGCGAACACACCTCTCAACTCGAATCGAATCGGCTCAAGTAGTCGACATACACGCTGTGTCCTTAGTCTCATTGATTTTTCTGGTAGTCTAATAATGGCCCGCATTTTGCTGATTTTTTTACTCACGATGAATAGCGAAATAGGTTGCGGATTATTTTCAATGAGTTTCTAGATGCTGTGTCATTATTGGTTCAATTATGGATAAAATGAATAACAGGCGCTCTTCCTAGTCGGAAAAGGGGTTTGGCTTTCACCTCAAAAATTACGATTCAAGCCAATTGGGATCGAAAATTGGGAAATAAAAATATACTGTGGAACAGATTAGGTAAAAATGAAAAATGATCGAGAAATGCAAAGAAAAGTAAAGGAAAAGATCTCGTAAACAAAGACGAATGAATCGTAGTGTTAACCCTGCAGTGTCGTAATGAGACTTCTAAAAATATCTCGCGTGCCAGACTGCTAATGATTATAGACCGCGCCACCCACGCGACAGTCCGCTACTGGGTTGTCACATGCTTCGATGGTCGCAAAATAAACTCTTACAAACTTTACGACTTTCACCTACATCGAGGGGCGGGGTGGGTATATTAAAGCGATTTATCTTCCACAATTTTCAGATTTTATTGATTTCCCAATTATAACAGACGTGAAAAACGGTTAGTCGTCGACGTCGTTGGATCACGTTTCATCAATACACCGCGCCAGCACCCACACCTCCGACAGAAACCTAAGAATCTCACTCTTTGACATCATCTGCTCTTACAGAAAGTTCGACAACGCAAATATTGCCACTTTATCACGTGACACCTATTGCAAAATCGTTCATTCCGCTCCTGAGAATCCTTTGGCACGTGAGATCCTCGCAAGGAGATCATAAGCAGAGTTGATACGAAAATTTTGAACCCTTAAAAATTAATTTTGGTAACTAGCAGGTGCTAGTTAGTTACCTAGATGGATCTATTAATCTTCATCACGAAATCTCTCACCTAGATAACGAATGGTCGAGCCTCCACCTGCCCATGGTTCTTACCGCGAAGAAATTCACACACTTGTATGTACATCTCGCGATTCACTCGTTGCGCAATCGGAGGCGGATGTGTTAGTTGGCTAAGAAAGGTATATAGAGATGGCTGCTGGCCCACGCAGACGGCGGCGGTGTCTGGGGACTCTATAAATAAGCGGGGGAATCCCAAGGCACTGGCGACCTTTTAAGAAAACCGCGTGTTCCAGAAGCTATCACAAAATTTCAACGATTTGTCGAATCAAAAATTACGGACGGGGGATGCGATCGATTGATTACCCGTCCGTTAATTTTTCAACGTTCAAAATTTACCCCTAATTTATATATATATATATGTATATATAGAGATAGGGCGATAAGGAATCATACATCTGATGCGGCTTTCGTAGTGACGCATAACACAACCGCCCCTACGATTCGTAGAACAATTTCGACTCATTGATCCAGCTTCTGTAGAGGGAAGCTTTACTATGGCTGTATGCTTTGCCGTAGAAAGCAGGGGGTAGGGATGACCCAGATAGCAGAACGAGCAACCGGCTCTATTCACCCTTTTCTTTACAGTTGTATAATGATTTTCAACAACAATGCTCCGCACATGAACTACTGAAGTGCCATCCACTGGTCTCTGTATCTTATGCACGTCGTTTAAACGAACTACAGCACGGTGCAGCATCCCGCTGCTTAACGAATTTCAACCCCATTCTTTCTCTCATAAATTCAGAATTACTGCAGCGTATTTTATGCATCGTCACTTCGACTATTTCTAGAGTTGTTAATGATTTGTACTACGATTCAAGCCTTCTAATAAACCCATATCATACCACTAGACGAATTGATTTTCCGACAATATTCGTTGACCATTAAAGACCATTCTCGCTTTGCTCGCCCAGTTCGACGAGTGCAACGGGGTAATAATCCTATTATGGCTGCAACCAATTACAATAACAATTTGATACGTTTGTACGCACCAGTCATATGACTGCTAGTGAATTTCTCCGATTCAGAATTGGTTGTCTAGCCATTCTATTATTGTAACTTGCAGGAGATGGGTGTTGAGAAATTTCAGTCATTTGAATCAGATCGCGATAACCATTTACCGACGAAGCATCAATGGATTTCAACGAAACGTAAAGGAAAAATTCTCTTCTTTACAGACAAATCTGGCTATCACGCTGATTGAGTGGTAAATACCGGAAACTGACATTGACGAGTGAAAGCTGGGGACCAAAGTTGAAGCGGGTAATATTTTGGGGATAACGTCCAACGTGGCTAAGAGCGTAAGTCCACGTCGAGTGCACCAGGAGTGCTCAGGGGTGGAGGTGGAGGTGCAGGTGCAGGTGCAGGAAAGGCGAGTGGGGGCAGTGAGGCGCATGCCTTACCTGGGGCCTGACATGACATCCCGGCTGTCAGCCTTGTTCTACACGGTCGAGGTCGGGGACACAAAGTTCACCATCCTCAAGCGTTACCAAAATCTTAAGCCCATTGGATCCGGAGCGCAGGGTATCGTCTGGTGAGTGATTTTATTCAACTTTCAAAGGAAATAAGTCATCGAGATACTTTTCTGTAAAAAATCACAATCTCTTACTCCTATTTGCTTATTCTCCGAAGTCTGAGAGCAAGAAATGTAAATGTCGACTCTGGGCTATGCTGTAGAATTCTTCGTAGGTGTTTGTTGCTAATTTGCAGTATGTTTGTTGCTAATTTGAAAGAGCACCGTTTCCTAAGTTTCATGTTTCATGGGTATTATAGATTATATCGGATTTGTAAAGATGCGGAAATAACCGACGAAGAATACTGCAATTGGCATAAGTAGGAATAAGGTATAGTGAGTAAAATTGAACTGTTGCCAGCTCGGAGAATGTGCAGTAAATCGTATAGGTAAGTGAGACGTTCAGGCATTTGAGATAGCGTTTTTCAACAGCAATAAGATCGGTAGTTCATTTTGAAATCGCTGAGGCTTTTCTTCTTCCGAAAGTAATGAGAAAAAAGAAGAAATATAATCGATAGGGAAATAGAGAGTAGAGTTTGGGCGAAGATGGGGACCAACAAGCGCATATTCACGATGGTGGAGGACCCAGGAAACGTAGGTATTTGGTGAATGCGATATAAGTTGGAAACAGCTGTTAGAAATTGATCAAAATAATCTCATTCATCCGGTTACCATGGCGAAATATTTACAGCCAGGCAAAGTGCTCGTGTACTTGCCAATATAAGCAAAAACAGATCTTCCGAATGCCTTGCTGCGCGTTACGTAGGTATTTTCTTGCTTACACAGTCATCTCGAGCTGTTCCTACCCGTCAATTTATGTTGTTATATAATGTATCAAAATTCATAAAAATCTGACGGCTTGATATCTAGTAGAATCCAAATTTATTCCAAGCTCAATTCGAGCCTGAATCATTGACTCAACCAAAGTGTACTCTTTTGCATGGCTGCATGGTAATCGGTATGGCTTTTTGATCAAAAGGTAAGAAAAACAGGTAAGGAGATAGCGAGCTCTTTAGGGTACACGATGATACAGTGAGTCAAGTCAAGGACCATCCATGCGATTTAAATTTAAGTTTATTATTCTGTCAGAAATCTGTTACACACTTTATTTCTGCATGCACTTTCATCATAGATTACACCATTTTGCTATCTGTTTTTCTTTTTCTTTACCTAGAATTTTATTTATTATACATCTGGCTAGAGTGTTTCTGCCGTTACCGAACAGAACAACGAGGACAAAAAGATTCGAAAATGAAACTCACATTCAACATAGTTTTTTGAAAAAATGATCACACTTTGAATAAGCAAAGCGCGAAGTTTTCAATGCTTATCCTCATTGTTCTTCAACGAAATGGCGAACCGCACTATGCAGTATTCAAATTGATGCAATTGTTTTATTAATTTCAGAGTGCTTGATGAATTTATTTATTATAAATTGCCTGCATGGTTTTTGGATCCATCCAATTATGATTTTGGTTTTGGGACGGTGTCGGTTCTACTTCATCTTCAGATTTTATTCACTTATTATTTCCATTTACCATTTCCTTATGGGATTACTAATAATAGCGACTCGGTAACATATCTATACCTCACCGTTGCTCGGCCAGTATACAAGTGTCATAAATTAAAATTGAATGGATGGTTCCGACAATCACATGCTGCACTTTTCACCGATTCTAATGACATACTTATATGAACAGAAATTCGGATATTCATTCGTGATATCAAACCCAAAATCTAATTTCTATTTGCCTAATCTCATCTATGAATCTTATGTATCAAAGAAATTTCAAAATATGTATATGTCAAGTAGAATCGGTGACATGTATGTAACTATACGTCGCGATACGCAGAAGTCACGGTGGATTAAACAATCAATAAGTTTAGTCATGAATTTGCTATATATATGTTATATTGTGGGAAACAGTACCTACATATATGTCTATATCATTGAATATTTAGGCAGTAATATTTATCCTTGTGACAACTGCTATCCCGTCAGTCGACTACTGTCTTCGTTCCCTATTGTATCTATGCTGTGGTTGGTTTGGTAGCTAGCACGTACGACTAAGTCTTGAGCACAATCTGGCACGGCACGAAATACCAAGGTGATAAAGAGCGAAATTGAAAATGGAAAATGCGGTGAATGCTATGGCGGGCGGCAGCATCAGAACCGGATACCGTCGATACGTTTCCGGTGACACAGAACTCTGCATTCCTGAACGTTACGTCGACGTCGCACCGCGGGGCGTCGGCGCTCAAGGTATTGTTTGGTAAGTACCGCAACGATTCACCTGGATTCTTGACGCCCAATAAAACGAGCCATGGTAAACTTGAACATTCACAAATTCATCTGGAATTTAACCATATACCTCTTAAGTTTGTAAAAATCGGTTATATAGCCTAACGCTGCAGCGGATGAGGTGAACTGGCTGTCTTACATCTTCGAAAATTGTCTTATTTGAATTTTTTTCAAGATTTTAGATACTTCATTATTATTTTTCAATGACAACACTGTTCAATTAAGCGATTGACGTTTTCATTTTGGAAATGGTATTTTTTGTTTCCGTTTTTATTTTTACATTTCACATTTTTGAAAACTGTATTCTAAAAGGTGGAATTGTTTGATTACAGTGCGGCATACGACACGGTTACAGCGCAGAATGTCGCAATCAAGAAGTTGTCAAGACCGTTTCAAAATGTTACACACGCAAAACGAGCTTATAGGGAATTTAAGCTCATGAAACTTGTGAACCATAAAAACGTAAGAAATGTATTGAGATATTTGTCGATATTCTTGAAGCGTAGATTTGAATTGTATCAGAAAATCAGCTCTGGCTATTGCACAAGTACAACATAAATGAAACTTGAATTAATCGTCAGAGCACTCAACGTTTCATAGTATTAAAGATGAGAATTTCAATGATTAAAGCCTCTCGACGATTTGTCTGAACCAAAAATCCAATATATCTTACAGATTATTGGACTTCTCAATGCATTCACACCTCAGCGATCATTGGACGAGTTCCAAGACGTCTACCTCGTTATGGAACTAATGGACGCTAATCTTTGCCAGGTGATTCAAATGGATTTGGATCACGAACGCATGTCTTATCTCCTGTATCAAATGCTTTGTGGAATCAAACACTTACATTCCGCTGGCATTATTCATAGGGTGAGTTTTTCAGTTTCATCTTCCGGTGGAATACGGAATTATTTTTTATCCATTAGACAACGTCTTCAATTTCTGGGATATATTTTTGTCTGCAGGATTTAAAGCCGAGCAATATTGTAGTAAAATCAGATTGCACGTTGAAAATTTTGGACTTCGGTCTAGCCAGGACTGCCGGTACAACGTTTATGATGACGCCTTACGTCGTGACACGATATTATCGAGCACCCGAGGTAAGAAGAATAAAAATCGTATATTTATTATTCCAATGAAGTCGAAGCCTCGTTAGAACTCTGCAAGATAATTTAAACCTTGAGTCTAAAGTCTTACGATCGGTTTAAGGCTTCGAGTATTTCCAACCAAAGACTTCTGATCTAATCAATTATGTAATGCATAGGTGATTCTTGGTATGGGCTACAAAGAGAACGTAGATATATGGTCGGTCGGTTGCATTATGGGAGAAATGATTCGTGGTGGCGTTTTATTCCCCGGAACCGATCACATCGATCAGTGGAACAAAATCATTGGTAATTATCGAATTATGCCGATTCTTGCTCATTATTTGGGTTTTTTTTAACTCCAAAACGTTATTTAATATCCAGCATAAACAAATATGCGATAACTATTTGCGCAGTCGTGCGTAAATATCGTTTTAATAAATTTAGTTGAAATTTGTCATTTTTCTGTAAATCACAGAACAATTAGGGACGCCCGCAGCAGAGTTCATGCAACGATTGCAGCCGACAGTAAGGAATTACGTTGAAAACAGGCCGCGATATCCCGGATATCCTTTCGACAGGCTATTTCCGGATGTCTTATTCCCATCGGATTCCTCTGAGCACAACAGGCTAAAAGGTAGAGGTTGTTCTTCACTTGCTAAGACCCAATAGCACAGAATTTAACGGAGAGCTAATGAATAAACCTAATACGATACTCGATAATCGATAGAGTTTCATTTCAACTCTGTCGTAACAAATATGCAGATTTCCAATATTTCCTATGTTCATTAATATTCTCCAAAATTTACGCACATTGGCTGTCTGTGTGACTCTGTGTCTCGATCAATGAGTTAAATAATAATTCTAACGAGTATTTTTCTTATAATTTTTACAGCGAGTCAAGCTAGAGATCTTCTTTCACGTATGCTGGTCATCGATCCTGAGCGGCGAATCTCTGTCGACGACGCATTGTTGCATAATTATATAAATGTCTGGTACGATGAGGGCGAAGTTAATGCTGTAAGTAACATATCACATCGCAAACTTTAAAATCTTACGGAAAATTCCTGGATTTAATTTTTCTAGAGATCCTGACGATTTAAAGATGATTTAATTCTTACGAATTTTACAGCCAGCACCTGGTCCATATGATCACAGTGTCGATGAGAGGGAACACACTGTCGATCAATGGAAGGAATTAATTTATCAAGAAGTGATGGAATACGAGACAAGCCATAACCGAGATTCAGCTGTGCAACCCGCAGACCCAGCAGGATCGCGGTAGACACCCCCCATATATCTGTCTTTGGAAAATAACAACAGTCTGACTTATAGTGTCTATGAGTAGAAGATGAGTAAGAGTAAATGAATAATTTACCCTAAAAATATGGTAGACAGTCCGAGCACTGCTCTTTGAGTAAATGTCTCGCAGGGAAAGGAAGGAATTAAAAAAAAATAAAATGAAAAAAAATCGGGTAATTATATAAAAATAAATAGTTTAAGTGAAAACTAGGATTTCATTTCGATGAAATAATATAACTGTTAGAAAAATGTTTGTCAGCTTATTTCGAGGGATATAAAAAGAAAAATGTATGCTAGATAATTGCAGTCAGTTATCGCTAGTCATTGAGTGATCGACAATATTTGCTGAACGAAATCAATAATAAACAATTGCTCGTTAATAACAAGAAATAACAGTGACAGTGTTAATTTAAAAAAATTACTATTCAAATTCTCTTGATCCTAACTTGAGGTAAAAATGAAGCTTCGATTTAATTCAACAAAGAAAAAAAGACGGAAAATTTATACTCAAAAGTTGTCTCTTTTCTTCGAAAACCAGTAATTAGTTAAAAATGAATAATCACGCTGCTGCATTTATGAAATGATATTACAGTTTTCACTTAGATATCTTATTGGACAGCCTTTTGAGTTACAATAACGACTCGTTGCTTTATTTAAAGCAAATAAAAGGTAGAATGACTTATGGGTTTCATTGCAAATACTACGTCAGACATTTCTTATGCATTTTAAACCGACCCACAACTCTATGGACGAGAGTACACCACACCAAAATAGTATTTTCTAAGTTATACGATGGAAGTGGTTGTTATAAATACAAGTTACATCAACGACAACGAAATGTGTGTACAAAATAATTACCTATCAACTATATCAATACCACTGCATCATACAATATTTAGTTTACATATTTCGAAGTCGTTGTGTTACTACCACGGAATGTTACAGAAAGTGATTACTAGTTTTAATCAATTAAAGCATGGAATTGTTCAGAAAAATCAATATTACGGTTCTCGAATTCATTTAATGAGTTGAGCCAACGCTTTTTGGAGTCCGAATTCATTGCACTTAAATAATTGTCCGCATCACAATTTTTTAATAGTCGCTCTTAAAAGAAAATATATTCAAATGTATAGCGTGCTTTGCTGTGTAGCAAATAGCAGTTGTTTTGAATACCCTGTTTTGAATGATGGGTGGAAATTACGAAAAAAAAAAATATCTGTACAGCAAGAATTTTCCTAGGAGCTATCAGAATTAAATGAGCAATCACTTTCTTTTGAATTCCGTGTCACCGCCAGCATTGCTTAATTTTACCAAGTGCCCCCCTGTCTTCGATCGCAATATCTCATTTTCTCATTGTTATCATTATGAAACCATTGGTATATCCTATTGATAACACCCCCTCGTCTAATGAAAGTATTTTTTTTCAAAATTTGTTATCACGAAATTTAATGGAAAAATTATTGTTCACTTGCCGTTGTGAAGATACGAATGAACCTCAAGACAAAATTTGAAATCGAACTAAGATCTTTGGAAACTTGATTCATACTTTCAATTATTGTAACTATAACAAAGAATAAAAGATACACTTCCCTTTGAATATAATAATACAAAATATCAAAATATTTTTCGTACGAACCATCATGGGAACAAATGATAAAAACTTACAGTATTAAGTTACATGTTAAACCTGAAGCATACCGAAATTTAAAATCTGTGAATAAAATCTGTATGTATCATCTGTTAGTTGAAAAGCTAACGAGACGTTACAACGGCAATCGATCAAATCACATATAACCGGTTCAAAACGAAATGTAACAAGTTATAAGATATGTAAAAAATATTTTTTGCCCCTACAAAAATCAACTGTGTAGGGCGAGAAGAAAATTCGATAGAATTATCCAGATTTTCATTTCCCATGAATCCAATATAAGAATAATCAGTTGAGCTATGCTTAATTTGTTCTTTTTTTAAGTCTATTCGGCACAGTGACAGCACGTATCAATCAGCGATAATAATTAGAAGATATTTCCAAAATTCTTGTTCGAGAACAAGGTAGGCTGTCGATAAACACTTGAATATTGTTATTCGAACATGTTTGACCGGTGCTACCGCTGTAATGAAAATCACAATATGTATTAGATGATAAATTTTTTGTATCTATTGTTTTATTCGAAATCCTATATAACGCTAAATCTGCGGACACATGGTTTTATCAATGAACTTTGACAGAATATTCCTAAGTCTTTACGTGCCCATTGCTCATAATTTACCAAACAAAAATGAAAAAAGAAGAGAAAAAGAAAAAATAATTATAATAGTAATAAAGTTACTTAGGTAAACTTAAAACTCTTGTGAGGTTGGCGGTGAGTGAGTGAAAAATTAATTTAAAAATAATGAAATAACAATTTGTACATATTTAGCTAACAGATGGGTGTATACAGCTGTGGTATACTACGCTGCTTTCTTATGAAAAAGAAACAAAGGCTCTATCAATATCAGATTTGTGATTGCAATTTTTATTCAGTTTAAAAAATGCCGATATTAAATTCATGTATTTCGTTGCAATCATATGAAAGATCGTAAACGCATGATAGACGGAGCTTTTAAAATTTCAGTTCATCTTGTGAGAATGTATTAAAGAATTTCTCAGCTTAAGAAAAGAGTACAGCCTGATATACCACAACGATTTAGTCTATGAAAATTGCCGTGGCCCTTGCAATCATTTTTTTTTTTTATTGTTTATTGTTAGTTGATTAGTTTTTAGTCTTTTAATTTAATCGGTATAGGTCAGCCAATTCAGCGACCTATTTATGGATAATAGGCATGTAATAGTGCTGGACAAATATTAATATGTTTCGAGATAAGATAAATCCAGATCGGATCATTGAAAAATGTTAGATATTTTCAGTGGTCATATTATCTGATTGAATAAGTTTTATTCAATATAGAGAATGTGTATGAAAGCTATACATTGTCTTTTATTATTATAAATTATAAATTGTGATTCAAAGAGAAAAAAAAAAGGAAAAAACAATTCGACAAATGTACGTATACATACATATGTGTGTATCTCATTGACCTGATATTCAAGTGGATAGAATGTATGAACCTAATTCAGAAATTTTACAAAAATTTTCCATATTTAACGTATGTTAATAAATCTATTTAGGTGCATCGATAATTTTTAAGTTTTACGACTACGTGTCCAGCACTAGTATGTAATTATTGTTGCGTTCAGATGACCCTTTATGCATTATGTAATTCGTATTCTGCAGCGCATAGCGCAAGAAAGAGAAAAATAAAATAATAATAATTATACTATTATAAATATATTATTTTGAAACCCGAAAAGCGAGAAGAAAAAAAAAGATAAATAAATAAAAATTTAGTGAATAAATGATACATATGGTAACACATGTAAAAGTTTCCTTTAATTAAAATAATAATCTTAATATCTAATGAGACAGTATTCGTCTTATAAAACAATTAGCGCACTCGTGCTAAAGGCAACTGAACGCAAGATTAAAACTCTAGGTAAATAATTCGTTGTTAATTAAAAGTGCGTAATAAATGGGAAAAAAAAAATCTTAACGCAGTTAGATTGTTGATCCTATTTTTTTTTCAATTTTTTTTTCTTACTTTCTCTCTTAGTAATAAAATTTTTGAAAAGAAAAATTGATAATATACGATGATGATGCGTATGGTCAAAGAGTGTATTGATTATCGATTTGCAATTTTTAATGCGAGAAAAAAGAAATGAACAAAAAACAATTAAATCATAATTTGGAGATATTTATCCAAAAAAAGATTTTTTTTTTACGTGTAGCATTATCACATGCTAAGGTGAGATAATTCACGTATAAACTATCTATAATAATCTCTTTCGTATCAAATATTATAAGCGAAATATAACAAATCAATAAAAAATCATACTTTTTGAACAAGCCTGTACATTTTACTGCAAAGAAAACAAAAAACAAAAGAAAAAAAAGACAAAAAAAAACAAATTAAAATTAAAAAAAAAAAAAATTACAAAAACAACAAATTATAAGAAAAACAAATGCGATATTCCACGCAATACTAGAACAATTATTTCATATCCGCAGAGGACAACAAGATTAATAAATAAAGATAATGTGAAATTGTATTTAATGTGGAATAGTGAAACTACAAATATTTACCATTTAATGAATAATGTAATGTAACGTTGAATTTTTATTTTCCACGATGATAATTATGTGAATATATTGCTACAGTCCGATCCAAATAATCAAGCTTTTGTAACACTAATCATAATAAAGTAATAATAATAATAATAATAATAATAATAATAATGATAACGATAATGATATGAATAATAAAAGTAATATTAATAATAATGATATTAATAATAATAATAGTAATAATAACGTAATAATATTGAACACTGTAATTATTGCGAAATATAGATTAGTCATTATGAGTACTGAGTTGCGCCAAAAATGTTTAAAAATTTCGTAGTATCGGTTAGGGAAGTAATTGGTGATCTACATAAGCTTGAAATCAATCTCCTAAGACTAACGATACAGGGTGCCTATAACAGGAAGAATCTTGCCATTGGCGTTATCTTCATTGTAAAAAAAAAGGATAAAAAAGAAGTAAATTAATTGCATTTGTCTTGGAACTTATTTATTTCGATTTACGAAGTCTTATAAATAATGTATGGAAAATCTGCTTGATCAGCTGCAAAATATGCAATAAAAAAACTATACCATACAAAAGAGAAAATATATATTATTAAATTACCATTCCGCAATGAAAAAAAAAAAAAAAATTAACAACAATACATGTACACATATATATCACAAAGTATTTCTATCGTATCTCAGATAGTTATTCTATAATATTGTATATTATTAATGATTATTAATGGTGAGTTGAAATCCCTCTATCTACATTATATGAAATACATCATCGAACCCACAGATCCATAGGTAATAATTCGAACCGGAAATACACATTGAATATGATAGACTTTGTGACTATTATCGATTTACTTACATGGAAATGATTTAAAGATTTTTGGATCTGCACTCGGTACGAGAGTGAAGTGATATATCCAAGTATATAAGTACGTATATAATATATATTATACATACAATATATATATTATGTATATACATATATAAATGAAATTACCGATAAAATACCGAAGTAAAAGGAGAATAATAATAATGGAAAAAAAAAGTAACATAATAATAATAACGACAACAACAAGAATAATAATAAAACTAATCATAATCCTTTTCTCTAGGAAAATAAGAAGCGAATACAAATAAAATATTTTGAATGATTGAGGAAAAAATAAAATAAAAACAATAATGTCCATGTTGCTAACTTAGCGGTGAGATAGTCTTGCGTAGAATTTTAGTATTAGATATTAGTTAGTCGTAGGTGAAAGATCAATTAGCTTTCACGGTAGTTTAGAATAGGTTTTTAGGTAGTTATCAAGCCCGTTCCTTCTCACTAGGATCTAGCCCCGAGGGTGACCTGAACTTTGAGCAAAGTCTGTGTCGCCCGTACCCTCCTAGTTTAGATAGGTGTTCTCCTGAGCGCTGGCTTTTCTTTTACTAAGGTAAGGAGTAAGGGAAAAAAACGCAGTCTAATTAACGACGAAATTGATATTAACAAATAGAGATGAACGTGCACGATTATACACGACTCTTTCTTCAACCGAATTAATTATACGTCCATTCGCTAACTGCACCGGATTATCTCAGCGGGATCTCTTGCGGCAGTGTACTAAACGATGTACAAACGATTAATTACATTTAGTGATAATCAACAGTTGAAGAGTCACGGTGTGACGAACCGATGTTTAATTTGCATATTTCGTCGCTAATTAGAATGCAAAATGGAAACTATAATTTTTGTACATTTATTAAGGATACCTGTCGCATCTTAAAGAGAAAGACTTACGTAGAGCCAGCGGATAGGGAAATACTACAAAGAACTCGTAATGAACGTAATAGTATATCACGTAAAAAGCATAATCTTAAATTATTACAAAAATTACTATATTAATATTAACTAATATATACCTCTTCTGTACATACATTAACAATAATAATAATAATAATGATTACGCATTGTTTATGATGATGCCGATCAATTTGTGAATAAGTATAATATAATATAATTATATTAGATTAGATTGTAATATAATTATATTATCGTAAGTGACGGTATAAATATTATAAATACATATAATAATTATTATTACATATTAAAATATTACTACTATGGTGAGGTAAAAATTAATAGGCGAATGAAAGAAAAACCATAGTCCTGTATCGTTCATGTACTTAGGCAAAGGCAAGTATACAGCATAGTCTGGAAAACCATAGGGCAGATCGTAGATCTAGACTGAAAAGGGGTTCCTCATTTTTAACCATGGTTTGTAAATTAATCTCAGAGAAATCCGACCCTGGCATATGTATGCCATTTTATCAAATTATACTTACAACTCAAGCTGCAAGTGTTATGTGTAATTTCAATTTTGCAATTCGAGACTATCGAGTCAGTATTTCAAACACGTAAGATATCAGAGTTCTAAATTGACCGATTGAATACTCTGGGCTTCTGGGAATCCCTAGCAATAGAAAAATGAATCTAAGAACTGTGATGTAACACAGCACTGGTTTCTCAATTAAAATACAATGCTAGCATAATAGATTATTATTTACCGACAACTGAACCAATGCTCAAAGATGCTGTTGGTTTAAAGTAATAAAGAAAATCTAAGGAATTACGACTTTCTTTCTCTGTCTCTCTCTCTGTACCTTGGCCTGTATTATACGGTGTAATAAGGAAACTCTTTTTTATATGCATGATTAGTAAGTTTTCATTTTAATATTGAAGGACCTACATATACTATACCATGTTGTATGCGAATGAATTATTTGTTATTTAAATTGATGTTTTAAATTACAAATATATGGCCTTATCATTACCATCACCACTATTCCGATATCGATTCTACTATGGTTATTCTAAGTATATCGACGCCAATGCTTTTACGTGATTTATGCTAGGATAACGAAAAAAAATATAAATGAGAAAATCATTTCTTAGAATAAATAAAATCTTCCCGTACCCTTTGAGGCATTGGGTGAATAAGATTATGCAGTCAGTAAAAGCATTTGCTTTTTTTCAATTTCGTGAGGGCGAATATTTTCTTGAGCTGACCGAACTCCGGTTCAAAACAAAAATTGTCCTCCGGATTATAATGATTTTGTTTTCATCGATTTTGACACTTCTTTTGTAAATATTAGCTATTAGCTTCTAGCCACGGCTTGAATTTGAGTAACCTTTAACTAACATAAGTAGTTCGTATTATTAATTTCTCTATAGAATCTAGATTCTAGATCCTAGATGAACGTAAGAATAGATGTAGGCATAATAGTCGCGAGGTAGCAATGCTTCTTAGTTACTTTCGAGTACATTAAATCATTTTTCATGCATGCCGTAATGTATTTTTAATACACGCTTCAATTTACCAGATTTCCTGCCAACAAACCGAAAGCCCGCACTCACTCGGCGACTCCAAATTGAATTATTATATCTACGTTTGAAGAAAATCACAATATGTACAGTGTACACGCCTTATGGGATTCAAGAACTTTATTTTCTTGATATTTTAATCCTATCATAATGTTGCGGGCGAATTCAAAGCTGTGTAAAATGTTTTCCTCTACGCATTACAGAAATCTAGAAGCACTATCTGAAAGATTTTTCCTTTCCAAAACACTGTGGGGATCTTTAAATGTTTATTTGTTTATTAAAACTTTTTTATTTTCATTTTGCAAGAGTTTTGATACTCTTTCACAGCCGAAAACTGTTAAAGTTGTGGTATTGAAATTCACCGGGCTCTCAGGGATACTAAAACTAGAAAGGAGGACCGTGGAAAAAAAAATTGGATTCCTACCGACTCGGCTGACGTATTCAGAAAATTGAAGCGAAAAATTGCGTCGTATCAAACAGCACACCTACTTCTTTATTCATTCCGTTTTCGGGTGAACTTCAGGGTCGATTCGCACTAGTTTTCTGAATAAAATGGTGCCGAAAAAATTCCATTTGATTTCGGGCTAAGAAGAATAAAACTAAAAGAATATCTTCTCAAAGTAATAACTGATCATCTATGTGAGATTTCGAGATGGGCCAGTTAGTCAAGATAATCAATTCACAATAATTCCAGAAGTGTTCAAACTCATGTAACGTCGGGGAGAGTATGAAAATAAACTATACAATTTTTCTACCGTTTTCACGCGAAAAAAATGAATAATGTCTCGAACAGTTGCATCGAATTGCTATTTCTTATGTCTATAATAACTGGTCTACAAGATCCCTTCAGGCGAAAGTATTACAGGGAAGGGTAAACCGGAGATTACTAGGTCAGATTCTGTCCGTTTATAAAGTAAAGAAATAACTGATTTACTTTTCGAATGAAATAAACTTGAAATTCTTCAACCAAAAATTCGAAATATACGTCAGCTTCACAGCTATACGAGGCCGGATTATTAATCTTCTCCAATAACTCGGGGATATTTTCTTGAGATTTGTATTCCACGTACTATAAAGTAGAAGGCGTTGATCGAAGCAGCACCCTATAATGACGGACCGTGACGACGATTCCTCCCTTTCTTTAATTTCCGTTGTCAACTCTGAAACTAACTTGAAATGTGAAAGATGTTTTACGTCGACGGTGCGGAAGCCGAGGTCAAAGGTAGCATACTAAATCGAACTCTGCAGCTACGGCATTACATTTTTCACGGCGTTTCAAGACGGAAGACTGCGGGTTAAACTTTCGTTCGGTTATGTCCAAAGTTTAAATATGATTTTTTTTTTTGTTCTCGAATCGTTTTCTACGTGACACAGATTTGTTCTTCGTGTCTGCTCTGAAAGGGTAATTTTTTCAAGACGATAGGACGATGAAAAGTTTCGACAAGAAACTTGCCTGTTGATCAAACCGTTTGAGGAATTCTCATCGAACTCTGTTCGAATACCAGGGCAAACTAACCCTCGGGCAATTAAATTACTTGGTACTTGGAATCCGCGTGTGATAGTCCCATTAATAAAATTAATGCAACTGGAACGTCTACTTCGTTCCAGGAAGAGCTACAGAGCCGCTGAGCGTGTTAAAGCAAACGATTGTGATGTATTTTATTGTTAGTCTTGCTATATTTAACTCTTACACCCAACCCAGAAGGAAGCAAAGTGGATAAGTTGATACTCTGAAGATAAAAATCAGAGCCTCGGTAAACCTACTTGAGAATGAACAAATTTAAACATCGTAAAATCAAGGAACAATTCCTTCAACCACCGTTTCGTTTATTAACTCCACCGAGTCTGTGACCACAACAAAAATTTTATTTGATCATGATTTTGAATACGAAAAGACAAGCAAAAGACACTAAGATGACGCTGCTGAATTCTGCAATTTTATTTTTCGCCATTTCAGTTACTTTGCCTAGTGAAGCTTATCGAATTTTAAGGGTACTTCCGCTGCACGAGAAGAGTTCAGCGTTCTGACGGAGGTAGCAAAACCTGATGAATTGCCTTCTGGTCTACCAAGCAGCGTCCTCACTTATCCGTGGATTCCCCAAATAATTGTACTTAGTGAGTATCCGACACTGTGCCATTGAAGTCGTTCAACGCTGATCCTACGCGGTTGACTTTTTTTTACGTTCAGTTCGTCGAAGACCGATGAAATTGCGAAAGTGCTTGTCAATTGATTTTTATTCAGAGAATACCACGCCCCAGTGGTAAATCCCTCGGAATCAAAATCATGAAGGGTTTTTGGGTTTGATTTCCTGCTCATATTTTCTGTGATGTTTCATTGAAGAAAACAATGACGAATAATCACAACCTGCACTTGTTTTCCTTAATAGCACTTTGATTACGAAAACATCGGCTTCGGCTTTCCGAATCCCTCAATATTCAATGGCTAGTTCATTCCCGTGATCGTTAGTGATCTTAATCGAAATTTGGCCAGTAATTACAGCGGAGGATCGTCCTTTCATAGTTCAAACATTTTGTAGTAAAACATACACTATATAGCAGCAACTATCACGTGTTGTATCATAATTGTATAGTTTAAAGCAATCATATATTGAGGAATTCACAATGACAATGGACTCATAGGTAGTAATCGCGAAATAGCTTCTGATCAAGAATAATTATTCAGGTGTTATCTGATGCTTTATTTATTTTTCCAGAATACAAACATTCCGAGCATTCATATAAGACACGGTGGTCTCATGAGCACCCAAAAGGCTATCCACTCCGGAGTCTCCACAATCGGCGTACCTTTCTTCGGGGATCAAGATCGAAACATAAGACTTCACTCCCAGAAGAAGGTGGCTGTAACTCTGGATCACAAAAACCCAACTGTAGAAAGATTGGATGCTGCTTTTCACGCGGTGCTACATGATTCATCCTAGATGTGCGTTACTCATAATTTATATTACATTTTCACATTTATTATCAAGTACGTCGATAGTTCGAGAGATGACATAGAATTTCATGGTGATATGAATGAAGTTTTATCACATCGATGTTCAAGTCCGAATCAATTCATCGCGATAATAGGCTAATTTCTGTCGACATCGAGCTCACGATCACCTGTGATAACGTTTCAAAAAAGCGGCTAAAAGAATGTCCGCACTATTTCGAAATCGGCCTATAAGTGCCTTGGACGCGGCAGTTTTCTGGGTAGATTACGTGATCAGATGTACACTTCCTTTCTTTCGCCAAAAATTCCAGTACACCTCCCCGGGTAAGATGTTCTCCTGATACCAGAAGCATTTTTCGACTTAAAAGTATTCTATTTAGTAGCAGCCACTAGAAATTTCGGTGATCGTGACTACATCAGCGAATTATTCAAAAAGAGTATTTCCAACGAATCATCTTTACTGAGAATAGCTGTAAGAGAAAAATCTTGACATACATTGTCTATTTTGCAACAACCTCTTCTTTTTCCTTCTGCTCATCCGGTCGTCGTAGGTACCAAAGTGATCCAATCTCTTTAAGGCCACAAAGGCCATTGAACCTACGACAAGTGCGGCTACCCTAGTCCAGTGGTTCATCCGCCAACGGGTCGCCAAATGGCATTGCCATCTCGCGATCGGATTGACGAATTCCTTGTGCCGTGAACGAAGGTGCTCTCGTCCTATGCAATCTATCAAACAAGACTGCATGCGGGTTGCATACAAAAGACGTACTCATCCTCGCGGCTAATGTAGTTCGTCAATTCGACCGCGAGATGGCGATACTATTTGTCGACTCGTTGGCGGACGAGCACTGGCCAAGGCTAGAAGCACCTGTCGTGGGGGTTCAGTCACCTTTGTACTGCCAAAGAGATCGGATCGGCGTCGTGTTAACGAGAAACGACTGTGACAGGCGTTCAAATAGAAATATTTCGAGCGCAGAGAAGTTGTCGCAAAATAGATAATGTATGTATATCTCTAGTCATTAGCTAAAAAAGATTCTTTCTGCATGGGGGATGGGTAATTATTGAATAATTGAATAATGAATGATACAGGCGTCTTTCTGTTACAGCCGAATAAACTTCCATCAGAGTCTAAACGTTTCCATCCACCAAGGGTTCCGTCTATCAAGTATATTGTCGTGATACAAATGTAGTTTACGAAACAATTACAAAATGAACATAACTTTGCCTATAACAATATTGTATCGATGCTTCAGCAATAAATTTGCAGATATACCAATATCCATTGCTTGGTTATTTTCCACTTTCCCCTCTCCGTGACACTTTATTTCAGAACTCAATAAACAAGATAAGAAATGGCATAAAAAAAACGAAAGTTATAAGTAAATTCTCGGCTACCAAGCTGATTTTTCAGGAACGCTAAATAACGTCGGCACATAGGTATAGCATGGTGCACGAAGACACATATACATATACCTTATTCGTATTTGCAAACGTATCAAAACAAATACGAAAAAGTGATCGATTATCTCAATGAACCGATTGGCGTAGTCGGTAGAACGTGCGACTAGAAATCCGAGTCGGCGTTAGGTGCCGGTTCGATCCCGGCCGGAATCATGAAAATTTTTCTAATATAAAATTTCCATTTTTTCGAAACTGACCATAGCTACAGACAACGTGGCGGCCTCTGTCATTCTGTGGCTGTCAAAACGTCTGTAGATATGTTCGTACGACAGCGTCGTCGGTAACCATATCTACAGACAACGTACCGGCAGCTACAATTCTGTGGCTGTCAAAATGTCTGTAGATATGTTCGTACGACAGCGTCGTCGGTTTCGGAAAAATTGAACCTAGGTATCTAGGGCTTGACTAGAAATAAAAGCAAGAGCAAGACGAAGAGGAGCTCCAGGTGGCCGGCCAAGCGGTTAGAAAGGGTAGGGCTTGCTAGAAATAAAAGCAAGAGCGAGAGGAAGGCTCTGGGTGGCCAAATGTTCAGAAAATCAAATTTTTGTCAAAAATAGGCTATTTTAACCGAAATAATACTTTGAATATATAACCCATTTTAATTTTCGCTCGAAATTCAAGCATTAAATGGCTCAGGGGCAAAAATTTAGCTTCGTACCCGGAAAACCTGGGTTCGAATCCCCGAGCCGGAATTTTATTTTATTTTATTTTTCCTTCTGCCCAAAATTTTATTTAATTTTTATTTTTCGATTTTATTTAATTTTCGAAAATTTATTTTATTTTTATTTTTATTTTATTTAATTTTCGAACTCTGGAGTTCCCCCACCTTGCGCCGCTTTTATTTCTAGTCGAGTCCTACCTATGACGTCACCGGTGTGACGAGACCCCCTACCACCTCACCGCATACTCATGCTAAGTGGGGATTTTATTTTAGTCTGAAAATCTTTTTCGAGATTTCGGCCGGGATCGAACCCAAGTTCGCTCGCTCGCTCGCATTTCTAATCGCACGCTCTACCGACTACGCCAAACGCTTCGTTATATTAATATACCAATTTTTCCTATTTATCCTGAACTTGTCTGGCGGGACAAGGAATATGTGTCTAGATATAGGCATCCATACGTGCCTTTATGCATGTCTCTATATGTATATTAATTTATACTAGCGTTTTCGGACTTAGAAAAATTTGACGTCGAAAACTTTTGCTCCTGGTGTCAGGAGAGCATCTGACTGAATCTGAATCGGTTCATTGAATTAATAGATCACTTTTTCCTATTTATCCTGAACTTGTCTGGCGGGACAAGGAATATGTGTATAGATATAGGCATCCATACGTGTCTTTATGCACGTCTCTACATGTGTATTAATTAATACTAGCGTTTTCGGACTTAGAAAAATTTGACGTCGAAAACTTTTGCTACTGGTGTCAGAAGAACATCTGACCCGAGCAGGTGTGCTGATATATAAAATATAGAGTTGCAGGGACGAGTGGAAAATAACCAGGCAATTAATTATTGACATATCTGGGAATTTATTGCTGCAATTTATACAAAATTACTTATAATCAAAGTTATGTATGATTTGTAACTATTTCTAAAAAATAAATATACACATATACATATTGCCATGCATCAAGTCTTATTTACTCCCTAGCATACAAGTCATCATAATATAAACTGCATTCGTCTTACAATGATATACCTATTACCTAATGTAACCAATTTTACCAATATGCACTAGATCATTGCAATTGTAGAAGAATTTTTGCTGCGTGGAAATGTGCGGACTCTGGTGGAAGGTTGTTCGACTGTAACAGAAGGACGAGTGTTATAATATCATTTATTATTCAATTATTCAATAAATTTCCCATCACCTATACAAGAAGAATCTTTTTTGGTCAATGAGTAGGAGGTATACATTAGGGTGGTCCTTAAAATGGTCATATTTGAATTTATTTGCTCCCAGGAGCTAAAACAGGCTCAAATAAATAAAAAGTGGAGAAGTCAAAACCCCGGCCTTCTAAGTCCTTCCTAAATACCTCCTCAAGTATCCCGAATTTCCCATTTGATTAACACGGGACTTTTGACTTTTTGCGGTTAATTTTTGTTTCTAATCGTTAAGTTGCTGCCAAAAATCTGAAACTTGGCGAATATCTTATCTACACTCAATTAGTATATTATGCCGGAGTCTCGAGTCTTTAGCATCAGAGACCAGTATCAATTTTGCAACCAGCCTAAAAATTATCGAATTATCGAAAATTTTCCATTTTAGGTGGTTATTTCTATCGAGAAACATAGCCAAAAAATAAATCGACAGCTCTCTATGCCCGATATTAAGAAGGGTAAATTTTATATTGCAGCCCACCCCTTAACAATACAATAAACAAGACGTGAAACAGCATCAAAAAATTTTGTAAATAAATTTTAAGCTACCACGCTGATTTGTCAGAAGTTCTAAATAACGTAACTCCTTTACCCCGCCAAAAATTTCAGCACACCTCTTCGCGTCAGATGTTCTGCTGATTTTTTACCTAATGTTTTTCTAACTCTCGATACTTGAAATTCCTATTGTTAGTCGAGAAATGCTCCTGGTATCAGGAGAACATCTGACAAACCGTTATAATGTATTTAAATTATTATTTAAACAGCTTCTAACAAATTTCAGAACGATTTACAATGCCGCAGTTACAAATATATGAATCAGCGCATGGGAAACATTGTCATTAGATGAAATATTGAATGTTGTATTGTAAATGTCATTTATTCGTCTCAGAAATTAAAATATTGAGAAAAGCTGCTACTCACCTCGTCCATAGGCATCCAAATGTGAAATGATCCTATACCGTAATATCAACAGAGATTAGATGAATTTTGCGGTTGCGTGAGTGGGGACTGATCCATGTTTTGGATACTCTGGCGGCAAGTGGGAAGAATGAATAGACAAAGAAATATCAGCCTTGGATATCATAGTGTTAAAAAAAATGGTAGTTCCAAAATATCAGTATCTGTAACGTTGGAAAATTAGATAAAATCATTGACTTAGGGTTGGAATATATTTGCTGAATAATTTTTACTCAGTCTGCAACAGATTCTGTCTAACGACATCCCCGAAAAATCCAGCTTATCTTTTCTGTCAGTAAACAAAACGATTTCACCCCGTCCAAATAATACGGAGTTATTGTAAACTCGTGTATCATTATTTCTTATAAGGTAGCCAACCTTTAAACTTTACACGTAAATCCTTCAACTTTTGCAAATAACCGGAGGCTTATGTTTGACTGATAGAGAACAGGTTTAAACTGAGAATGTTGCCTCAATCTAGAGCAAGAATTGTTACATCGCGAATCTCACAAGCTCATATATCTGCCCTAAACGAATTCTAGAAACAAAATAGCCTCACGGCCAGATCTGCTTCGATCTTCTCGATATGTTTCACACGTTCGTATTCTGACATTCGACGGTCACATCTCATTCAACTTGCGATGGGTAGAAAAGGTTTGGCAGTATGTGAGAATAAACAGAGAGCCAAAGAGAGAAATTGAGAGAGAGTTAAATAGATAGGTAGATAGATGGATGGGTGGATAGACAGATGGATGAATGGTTTATTCATGAGCATTGGCAATATTGGACAAGGTGACAGATTCAAAGTATGAGAGTAAGATTATTAAAAACAAAAAATAAAAACGAGAAAAAACGAAGTAGTGAAAACGGCATGCAGCAAAACTTGAAGTGAGACGGTGAACAAAAAGTTAGCAAGTGACTTATTGCTCGTTAGACAAAGCCAACAAAAAAGTTAACAAGTATATGAAGTAAAGACTCAAGTAGTACAGCAGAAATAAAGAAAAAAACTGAGATTGCAATTCATAGCATTAATCCACGAGCGGTGGCAGATAATTGATGTGGCAAAGAGTCAAGGAGTCAAAGATGGTCGCCGTTAGATGAGAAAGGTGCTTGTGGAGTCGATATTTGAATTCGAAAGATCGACTCACGGCACGGAAAACGATTTCTTGAAAGATTGAAGAAAAAGAAAAAGAGAGAGAAGGAGAGAAGAAGAGAGAAAAAAATCGAGGGAAAATCAGGAACGCAGGCGGTGGCTTAGAGAGAGAGAAAAAGTTCTTTCGCGTTCCTTCGGGAACTGCTGGGGAACACCAACCTTGTTTGCACGGATCCTCCATATCTTATGAGACTCCGAGTTTCGCTCGACTTCTCGAAACTACCTGATCCTCGGCAAAAGAACGAGTGAAAAGAAAAAAAAAAGCGAAGTGTAAAAAATGTTAAGGAAATGCGTGCGTAACCTATCCACGGGTTATCTTACTTTCCCATTTACATCTCCGCGGTTTTGGTCCCCAACGAAACCGATCAGACACCCATTCTAGGGTTATTTGTTACCCCTTCCGGAACCTCGATGTCCCTTGAGAAGACGCGAACAGCGCAATATATACACAGGTGGATCAGGGCAATCGAGAAAGAATTTCTCTAAATATTCAAATTCAGTTGCGGTTGTATACGGTTCGCGAATCGCGACGAAACCTGTATGAAAAAATGGTCACGTCAGTCAATGTACACATGGTCCAAAATGGTCCAGAACTTTGAGATCAGATCTTATATAGATCACCCCGCGAAGATCATTTCCATGATCCCTCCAGGGAACTGTGAGCTATGTACCTAATACCACTATACAGACACTGCATGTACGGTACGAGAGATTAATTCGAAAACTGTTTAGGTCCTAACCTTCGGAGAGTGTGTCCATAAACTCTCAAAGAGATATCTCACCCATCGCGTTGACATATAGGGGAAGATAATTTCCCTCAACAATACAATCTTGCCAGTGGATTTCATCCCCTTGTATACATGTATAACACGTACATTGTACACGCGTTGGATCTCGGGACACGAGAGTAATTAGTGTTTCCCTGTTGCGCTCGGTACCCACCTACACACATGCGTATACAAACACGGATGATTGCTTGGTATAAGAGATAGGAAATTGAGCTTTACGAACGGTGGTGCGTACAGTATCTATACAGGTGAAGAGAATTTTCGGGATCAGCTTAAGCCTTCCTCTTTTACTTGAATTGGTTTTCAAGATCCGTATACCTACGCGAACGATAGAAGTGTAGAACGCTTCCACTTTCCACTCTTGTCAATTCAACAGATCTACTGCTGGGTTTCTTAGTGGCGTTACTAAAAAGGGGACGATTTCTGGTCGAAGAAACATCAGTTGAAATAACGGAACGAAGATGTTAGGTACACACCTCAACGTTGAACATACTTGGCGAGAGCCAAGGTGTGATGCTAGGTGCAATACCCGTCAACCAAACTGGCTGCCTCAGGGGTCGGAAGATGATGCCGGTCCATGGTGAAAATAGAGAAAATTGAGGGAGATAGCGAAACCCAGGAGGGTTGATCCCGCAATTTAAACCTGTCAGATGCAAGTCGTGACGTACGTTGAAGGACACGAGTGTGGAGAGAAGAAGATTTTTACAACCATCTGAACTGGGTCATTGTCACACACCCCTTTCGAACGAGAACGAGAAATTGCAACTTTGATCATTGATTTTGATTTAAGATCAGATTAGATTCTTCACGTCTTCTCCTTCGCGCATCAGCAAGGATTGAATGCACATCATGCTTGTTCTGAAATCTGCGAAGAAAATTATGATAATTGCTAATTGGATAAGGTAGATGAATAATGGGAAACAACAACTTGAAACTCGGGTAAATATTCTCTGGGTAATTATACTAGATCGAATCAACGCGATACCAGTGGTTCTTATTCGTTAAAGCAAACATTTTTCTTCGGCCTGCTGACGTTTTAAGAATTGTTCATCATTTGATAAAACTGTTGAACCAGCTCTTGAGCAAAGTTAAATGTATAATAATTGGCTCACCAATTTGATCGGTTAATGTAAATAAGCTCGTACAATGATTAGTACGCGAGAACGGCACGGTATAAAAAAGGGCTGTTTTTAAGAGATTCTTTCCACCCTTTTGTGACCGACGACACCCCTTCAGGATCTAAATCTTAGTACTTTTAAAGCTTGAAACAAATCCGAGCAAACTGCGTTTATACTAGTATACACTACGGCAAGTACAGCGTACCGTAATCCAAGCGAAACTTTCCTCGAACCGGTAGGAAAATAACGACTAAAAAAATTCGTATAAAGAAAAAAGATAAGAACAGATAAGACGTAAAAACTTAGCTAACATAGTTTGGTCGCAATTGAGGAACTTTTAGAGTTTTCAAGGGAAATCCACTCCAGTCTTTACGGTCCAGGTGCAGCCGGAAGTTCGAGGCGAGATACAAACGACTCACACGAAAGATTTATATTGAGAAACTTACGGTATCAGTAAAAATCCCTTATAGTAGGTACGGATGTACACCGAGGGAAGATGAAACCCATTTTAGATTTGTTGCTGGCATATGGAAGACGGGACAGGTACTACCTATGTGCACACACGTGTACATAGGTGAATAATAGATATGTACGTATCTGTATTCACGGATGCATATACGTACTTCTCGTATGGGACGAAAATAGGTGAGCTGAACGATTCGACGCGACTCACCTTCCTATTTACTTAACTTTATCTCAGCAAGCGAGGGTTGATCTCGACCTCTCGGTGTCGTTTCACTTCAGCTTCCCTAAAACTTCGTTTTCACATACCCGCGTATAACAAGATATACCGTACAGGTAGGTATGTACATACTTGTTATTATATTCCACCGAACCGTGAAAACCAAGCTTATGCCTTCTAACGAGTAGACATGACATATACGATGGCGGAAAAGAAATCTGAGGAAAAGAGTGGGCGGGCACGATATTGATCATCGCACAGTACTGAATGAGTATCAGAAAACCGATAAGACTTTTCAACTTTCATGTGCTCTGCTGCAGTTACTGCCAACGTATAACTGCAGGCCATGTGCTATGTCCTTTGCGATGAGACAAAGGTGAACTTTGACACATGTGCACACACTCTCGTCACAGAGTTTTGCCATGGTGTGGCTTCTACTTTCCGCGGGGCAAAAGCAAGGCTTTACTTGGCCCTGGCTAGACAAGAGACATGATTCTAGGTAGCATGAAATCGCGACATGACTGCGCGACAAAGCTTTTTTTTTTAACATTTGGAACAATGACTCTTCTCGGTACCTTTGTAGTATACGTATATATTGATCTCTCGGTTGACATCCACTGGTGGGTTTTAATATCGCGACTTCCTAGTAGGTCATGGAGATCTTCGTAGGAAAACGAGAACTGAACGTAGCCGTATCTTCAAAATATCGGTGAAAATAATACCGACTCATCCGCATATCGACTCTATGTTTAATCATTCGTTGATGAAATTATTATTCAGTGAGTCGACGGCTAAGAGGCTCGGATATTCGTTTCGAGTAACTATAATTCTGTCACTTAGCAGATTTGAAGAGAGATTACATAGGTCTCGGGGTGAAAATTACTCGGTGAAATGATCACGTAACATTAGTTTGAACGATTATTGCGAGGCAATTGGTTGTACATTGCTTTGACGACGGTGAAACGGAAGTTATAGCGAACCACTCGCGAACTTTACAGTAGCGTTTAATTAAGATATTAAATAGATTCATTGATGAGAACTTGCGGAGATTGGCGTTAGTCGACGGTATATAACCGACAGTTAATTATTTTAACAAGCATTCAGAGACGGAGAAACCGTTTCGAAATTCGTTGGCTGAGAAGAAAAACGTGAAGAAACGCTGTCACAGAATTTTCCCGAGCTTTCAATTCGAACGTGGAATATGTATATATGCACATGTAAGATCGTCGAATCGGGGACTTGGCCAAGTGGCAAGCAAACATCTTATAGAGATGGTATTTATTAAGGAGTAGAAGTGATGTATTTCAAAGAATAAATCCAAGGCGATAGGGAGACGGTGGTCTTTGGGGGAAAAGCGCGATATAGACGTTTCCCTGTTTCCCATTTTTCTCCGTCTCTCTTCCCTCCTCGCGCCGTTTCATTTATTCTTCTCTCTTTCATTCCGGGTTTGAAATATTGCTAAAACTTTGTCAGGTCTAACAAATCTCTGTCGATCGCATTAGTCTCCACCGGTAAAGTTTAGCGGTTGAAATTTGGTAACGCTATGCTGTTGGCAGGCGAACCGAGTCGGGCTAACAATACAACTCTAGGGGTGAAAGTTGTCCTGAAAAGTTAACCGGGTAACGAAGAGGCGTCGATAATCGTGGACAAATACGGATGAGCCCTTGCGCGTGACACGTATGGAGTTCAACTTCGTTTGTTCAATCCGTTTGCCAAACATTAACTAAAAGAAAAAGTATCGAATTAAAACCCCACGAGATGAGACGGAATCTCGTAAACGAGAAATCTATGCAAATTCCGTAAACTATCAAAAAGTACCGTTAGGTATAGATAAATGCACCTAATAACCAAAGTTTAAATCTCCCGATGAGTTGTGCTACCCTTGAGACTGGGTACGTAACCGGGTATGTAACCAAATCCTGTACACGTGTTATTCGAATTCAAATTCTCGCATATTTCCCACTGGTGCGTTTCAATTTTAGCTAGTTCAATTTCGCTCCTAATGAAGAGGGCTTTTTAGTCCTGTACTTTACGCCGACGTCTAGACGGTTGTTTTCAAGATGTGAATAGCTGTTATAGAGCTATTAATAAAATCAGCAATTTCGACCCCGAATCGTCGAGTGATAATAATTATTATCAATAATTATTCTATACTCATCCAGGCTCTCTAATCATTTGCGGTAAGCTCAGCTTCGGCAGAATTATTTGCGCAGCCAATATAGTGTATACCGCATTTGCAAACTTTGAAGGGTACCTTATAGGTGCCTGGTGAGTGATATCTGATGCCTATCTCGACGATGATATAAGGAGGATGAGAAGCGGCTGGGAGTAAGCCTCATTTCTGTTATGATTGCATCGCTTTGGCCCGAGTCCTGCCTGATGACGTAATATCCTGTTTGCCTGTGTTCACCGGTGAGCTACCGTACTAGAAACTATTACCTAGTAGTACCTATACCCAGAGGGCTGTAGCGCCTGGGCTCTTTGCTCTTGACTACGTCAAATGGGCCCACGTCGAGAGCTTCTCGTTTTGGTTGGGTCGGGTTGAGTTACGTTGGGTTATTTACTTCACCGCTCGCAGGGTAGGTAGGTAGGCATGTCCATGTCAGTGAATCCTCGTACGCGTAACTTTCTCGTTTACGCGACGCCCACATGTGTTCCAACAGAGCTTGCGGACTATTTTCCTGTCCCGCGGGATTACGACGCTTGACTCTGACCCCGTACTTACCGCTTGGTCTCTGTCAAGCCCTCGACAATTTTCTGTACCAACCAGAAGTTACCAACTAATTCGGATTAGCCCAAGATCTAGGTTTTATCAATTTTCTGTGCAGACCTGCCTGGGCGGAAGAAGCCGCAAATCAAGCCCCGTTTTTACGCTGTTATATTTTGCACAGGACAAGGAGTTGAAGCTCGGCGACCCTCGTCAAATTTGACAAATATACGTATATCTACTTTACGGGGTAGTTATGACCCGACAAAATACACAATATATAAATTGATCCGTGATATGCACGGAAAAAATGTACCGTAAACATGAAATGTACGTAGTACCTACCTTGAACAAATGTGACTGTAAATGGAAGGTTTTTTATTGCAGCTAAAGAAAATCCCCTAAATTCTAAAACGTAAAAATAAGGAGAGTCTAAAAATTGACGATCTTTGAGAAATATGATACCCAACTGTGGAGAGAACTGAAAATTAATAAGAATCGGGCAGGACACCCTGTTATAAATTCAACCACGTTCCGTCCCAAACGAGCGAATAGCTTCGGCCAGGCATGGGAAACGATGGATTAAATTAGTCTCGCCTCTATAGTTCGTTTCGCGGGAAATTCACTTTCGGATTGTCCATAAATTAGAATTATTTCGGTTGGACTAACCCAAGTATTATGCAGCTACCAGAGGGAGTGGATGAGTGAAATTTGTCCACAAAATACGTTACATAATTTACAGTCAGACCCTTTTCAAAACATTTGCGATGTCATTTCCTCTTTCGAAAGTCTCTCATCCAAGCGACTCGACTGTTTGAAATTGTGCCTTTGCAAAGGGTAGCGTCAATTTAAATATTTCGTTTCATATGCCTAAGTAATCCATGCAGAGCTTCATGCACTACATGAATTGAAATGTCAATTAAACGTCGTGCTATTCAATCACTCCTCGGAGTCTCATGTGGTCCACGCCGTGTAACCATCGGAGTAAAGCTCGAAAATAAATAGCGTCACACTAGGCCAAGCTATTATGAGAAAGGAGAGACTCTGTTGTTGCAGAAGTCAATTTATCCGAGAAACGCTTCGATGTAGGTTCGGACGAAACTTCAGCTTCGTGTTTTGAGTAAACTTAGTAGTTGACTAATTTGCTTGAGGAACTTCGTCTAGCTGGCACAGCGTAGACTTTTCGAGTAAATTGGCCCTTCTTTTGCACTGTAAGCATCGCTAATGAAGCTGAATCTGATGTAAGTTTAAATAACGAAAAACATCGGTTAAAAACCGCGGACTTTTTTCGAAGGTATAAATAAATTTCTACGCTGTGCCCGGTTCGTGGGAATGACAGTTACTCTAAATCAAAAACACTGCAGATATTACTCAACCCCTGCAACGCAAGATAAGCTCGCGTTTGCGCGCCGCTGAACAGCTTTTCTAAAATCCGCAACCGTTCGTAATGGGAGTTAACGTGTCCTCGAAAGAAACGACCTTTCGTATTTTATTTTTCGGACTTCTAAGTAGATATTTATTCTCTTATGAACTCCATTACGTTTCATGGTGCCCACTAGCACTGACCCGAAGGCACAAGAATCATTTTCACCGAGAGAGAAAATGTTATTTTATCTGTTAGCATCTTGAATTTATGCGAGTTACGTTCAAGCTATGTTTGATCATCTCTCCGGATTCAATTAGACGTACGTCCTCCCGAATTCTCGGTGTCTACATGTTAATAGGCACGAATCAATGGAACTAACATTTTCTTGTATAAAATTGTGACAAGGGGTGCCGAGGACCCCTCGCAAAAATACTCATATTCTTCGCGCCGAAAATGTATGAGTTTAATAGCGAACATCAACAGAAGACAGAGAAGCACCGTTTTGAAGAAAATGATCTCATAAATAATTCTCAAAAGTTTCATACAAAAGTCGGTTTATTAGTCTTATGAAAAGATTTTTCTTAGAACGTGGAAGCAGCAACTACGGTGAACTCAATTTAACGTAAACCGCATCACGGTTGATGATTCTTCAAAATTTACATAGTTTTCCGCAGTTTTATAAATCGCATCGATGTACACATTCCCGTGCATAATCCACGTTCATAAGATGGCTAAATTAAGTCTTCACGCTCTCAATCGTTGGACTCACACCTACGTCTGCGATCAGCACTCAACTGCAGTATAATACAAGTGCAGATATGCAATTTCTCGCAATAAATTCAACAGCGACGTCGTGACCAATGGGACAGAGATGGAGCGAAGTCTTCAGCAACTTCGGTTCGGGGGAACCGCTGAGCTCAAATAACTCAGCTTTTGATAGATTTGCAAGCGTTAGATGTCATAGTTATGGAAATAGCTCGATTCTCTACGCTCTTGAGCAGCGGGGATTTAGATATCAATCATTTGATCGGTATTTTCACTATCAGTGCCCTAGGATGGTGAGTATTCTTCTTTCTAGGAAAGATTGAATTATGATAAAGTCACACGAAGCTTCAGCCGCTTGAAGACTTTTTAGAAATCCTGATGGTAATTGATTACCAGAAATTTCGACAAAATTGACAAAGGGAGACTTGGAACATGAGAAAGCCGTAATGAACACGCGTTTCGTTACGTCGACGACAGGCTTTTGAATAAATATTTCTCGCGTCGTTGAAGATAGAGAAGAAGCGCCCCGGGTTACGGGCGAAAGGGCGAAGATGGTCCGTAACTCAGTTTTGGGTTAGATTTTTGGTATTCAGTGGGTTTCCTTCTCGTATTCTTCCGGCTGGCATAGTTCCCGTCACCCATAATGCATTGCGGGATACCGTGGGTATAGTACACGCCGTGCTTTACACATCGCTGACTTAGAATGGGTCTCCTTGGATAGGATAAATATAAAAGCTTGTCTGCCCTGCGTACATACGTTGAGGGCATCGTTGAAAGAAGAACTAAATTTATTTCTTTCTTTTTCCGTAGGAACTTTTCCCTCGGTCGACTTTCCCACACGTAGCTTAAAACTCAATCGATTATAACGCGATGTTACTTGTGGATTACCAAATTTCCCTCTATAGAAAACCTTAACACGCGCTGTAGGTACGTGGGTTGTGAACGTTACTTTAAATTTAGACAAATTCTGTTTCATTATTCTATTTATTTCTTCCGTGATAATGAACAACAGCTCCGTAACGCGAGAGCTTTAGATAAGTGGATCGAATTAGTAGGACCTAGAGCTCAGGATAAATAGAGCTTTCAAGTAATCTACACCTGGAAATAGGTATCTCCAGCCGTGTTAAATTGTCGGGGAATGACACGACCAGGTTGGAATTAGATTTTTATTTAATAATAGATTTGAGACCCTTCTAATTTACTGGCAAGGCAAAAACGTCGGTAATCGCCGGGTGTTATACTTCCGCGCCACACTCGTTAGTTTTTGCAGACGTCGCGGATGGTTCCGAGGCGATGAGAATTAAAGAAACGTATTAACCAGGGCGTCGAAAGTTTCGCAGAAGCAAGAATACCTACCACCACATTTTAGAGATAATTTGATACATTTATCATGTCTGCCTCGAATATGGGATGACAGGGATTCGCCTTGCTGAAAACTGAACTTGACTTCACTTAACTTTACGTTTCTCTACCTTACTCTACTTTAGTTCAGCCCGTTTCACCTTTGCTCGTGAGTTCACCTCCGAGGCCATATTTTGTAGTCCGTTTAGAAAAAAAAGAAGAATGCTCAGAATCGTTCCATCAACATCTATCTGCGTCAAGAGTAACACTATACTCGGACCGAGTCTCTTCACACGTATGTATCTGCGGTCAGTTTCCAGATATACACGTACTGCAAGAAAGCTCTTCACGAGTAACACATGGCTTGGACGTATAATTATGAAATAATTCGTGTACAGATTTTTGAGCGTGATTTCGAAGGTTCACGAGAAATCATAACTGGAGATTACATCGAAAGGTTTTTGAGATCGAAAAGGTCGTAGGTGTCTGTGATCTCGAAAGTTTCCTAGCGATAAAAATAAAACCAGTTAAAGCGTAATGTCAGCCCGATGTGACCCGTCTTTGAGTATTTTTCAGTATTTCAGCGAGGCACCGTTTCATTATTCGCATCGCGACGCCGCGGCGTCTCGTTTATGACGACGACAGCTAGTGCGCGGCAGAACGCGCGACTGTCGTGGATGAAAAAAAAAAATATATATATGAAATGTAAATGAGAACCATTGCGTGTCACTTGGGAGTGTAGCTTGGGTTCGCGCATACGTATATAGGTATACAAATGGCAGACCTGGAAACTTGACTGGGGTAGAACTGAGCGAAACTCTTTGACACCGAATGAGGGCTTGAAGTTAGAGACCGAAAAAATGGGACGATTCTTAACTCCCTGCCACGACTGACTGTTACACCCTTGGGCCCTGAAAGAACTAGTTTTTGAAATTCACACCTACTTGCTTTCTCACAATCGTTCTTTTGATTCTGGTTTAGTTTATTTATTTTCTATTCTTTTAATAAAAACATTTCTTCGCAATGTATAACATTCCAGTTTCCTTTCATTTCGGCTATTCTGGATAACCTGTTGCAATTAATGATCTAACAATTTCAGACTAGCGTGCTAAATTGCAAATTATACAAGATAATTGCCGAATCCCGTACAGTTCTGTTACACATTCGAATTAGTAGAGGCAATATTCAGTGTTAAAGTCTCGTATCTGATAGCTTCGAAACGATACGGTTATGGATTTACTCACCCGTTACTCTTGGGTTAGGTATTCTACTCAAAAGCAGTTCACCGATTGTCTGATATATACGTCCGTTTCGCGTTGATTCGAAAGTGTGTTGAAAATTTCCGTTCGTATTTCTTCTGAAAAACTTTTTCTTCTCCACCTGTCCGAGAATCTAAATTATTTAAAACCTGGTTAAATCCGCGTTGCACTTGGCTTCTTCATGTCATCTTCATCCCTTAGTAACCACCTTACAGTTCATGAACGTTACAAGGAAGTAAGAGATATTTGGAAGAGGCTGACTGAAAGTAATAAAACCGAAGAACATTCGTTTATTAGGTTGCAAGGTAATATTCTGTAATTATGAAGCACCCTCGACGAAGTAATATTAGAATAATGAAACTTGTAAAACTGTATATATGAAGAAATTGTAAAAATATCTTTTACTTCAAGTTGATAATTATTTTCCCTCCCGTTCTTCTATCCGGGTATTAATTACTTGCTGCAATTATCAAGCAGTGTAGGAAAAGTTTACTCGCTATGGGATAGTTCTTGGCAAAGCCAAATTGAAACTATAATTACAGTAATGGGAATATTTGCGTTCTCATCGCTATCTGCCTCCGAGGTTTCCCGTTTTCAGGTAAATATTGCCTTCGCCATACAGCACAGATACTCGGTACTGGAAACATCATAGCAGATCGAGATTGTACGTGATTACAGTTACAGCGATAGTGAAGGAAAAGTATAAAACAAGAAGGTCATGAAAAGTACGTGCACAGAAACCACAAGTCGGTAAAGTCTGCGTACGGAATCGTTTGATTTTAAATCATACGAAGCGCAGCTTCGTCCTCATTATGCATCTCGGAAGAAAAAAACTCTGCAAATAAACCGACTGAGCGAATACGTACCTTACTCTCTTTACATCGTTATGCGTTGCTGAAGAATCGATACCAATAGAAATAGTAATTGGCCGAAGGTTCATCTTGAAAATATTTCAAACATTTTTCACAAGGTCCAAATTATACCTAAAAAGGTAATCTCTGTAGAGCAGAGGCAAGGCCGCAGCACGCAAATACACATGTACCACCACCGGTCAATCCTAGTCGTATAATCGGGGTTCAATGGTTAAATGGATCCGTCGTATCGTAGCTCAGCCTTTTACATACCTTCCTGCAAACCGTACGCTGTCCTGTTCAATGAGATCTCCCATGGGTGCGGGTAAACTCTGGAACATGTGCCCTTTATACACCGTAAAGGTGTGACAGTAGTTAATTAGCAAATAGGTCTTTAGGGGGTGGAAGGGGGTGAGTGGGCAGTGGCAAATCGTAATGGTGTAGGAGGTAGGTTCGCGGTATGTTCTGCAGCCGTGCGAGATCGATTTCCTGTTTGATCCCGGGTGTCCTACAGAGTCCTGAACGGTGGGGACCCTTTGGAACCCTCCAGTAGGAGGAACCTAAAGTCATCTGTATTGCCGGTCGATGTAGCCTCGTCCATGCTGCTTCCTGTTATTATGGGGTAAAATAATGGACAATGTTAATTACGGGTAGCAGCCGTTGGTTTTTAGTCATTGGAACGAGTGCAGAATAGTAAAAGTAATTTTACCTAGTGGCAGAGTTTTTAATCAACCGTGAGCTCGCTAATGGTCGCCACGATGTGTTGAAACTATATGTTCAACGGGTGTTGTCGCGAATTCGCCTCGGTGGGTTGAATTGACTATTTTCTGGTGCTGTCCTGTTTGACCAATGCTAGAAACTAACTAGCGTAATTATCGGTGTCCCGCTAACTTGATCGTGAACTATAGGTCCAATGGTGTTCAGCGTCTGTACGTCCGCAGATAACAAGCGGAAATGAGTGATATGATTGTTGAAAAAATATTCTGTACTCAGGATCATGGCTAATTGATTTTCGACAGATAAATAAGTAAGACTGTTTTTTATAATTACGAGTGCACCTGTGCAGAGCATATGACCTCGCGATTATGGCAAGTGCCATGTGATCGATAGTTATATCAATGATCGTGCAGTAGTCAGTTCAAAGATTGTTATAGAATTTCGACTTGCCCACCTCGAACTCCCATGCGGCAAGTGGGAACTTGGCTGGATATAAGTGGAAACTTAGCTGGCCAAGTGGGAATTGGTCTGAGTAAGTAGGAAATCCACCGGGCAAGTGGAAATCGGTCTTGGTAAATGGGCATTGGCTTGGGCAAGTGGGAATTGACCAGTCTCTGGTCTGACATGTCTTCGATCTGTCTGCTGCGAAATTCCGACAATAATTATTCCTGGTGAGAAAATTGATGCGAGGAAAGGTCAGAATTCATATTTCTACGTTAATTATTATCCGACACTTGCCACGATTGCATAGTTATGCTTCTTACAACTGCACTCGTAACTATTATTAGAAAAAACGTATCTTCCCATCTGTCAAAACGATAACCGGCCGCGATCTCAACGTGTCAAATACTCGGAGCACGGAAAATATTTTCGAGCTTCAATCTTCCCCATTAATCACACTACAGATTACCACTTGTTATCTTCTAAGCTATAGCCGTTCAGCCCCATTGAACTCTACGGTTCGCGATTAAGTTGGCTCGACACCTATAATTTTGCAGATAGTTTTACGCCTAAACAGCATCAGAAGATAGTCAGCCCACGATACTGAAGTATATCCAAAAAACCACCCAGTATATATGTTTCATTTGAAGCTGGATTCAACAACCCTTATGCCTTTGGGAGAATTGGTCAGTATAAGCCATTCAGAACAGATCCTGAGCCCATCCGTTCGAACCCTTGAATAACGCAAGCTCATAGAGGGAAAAGGATGAGACAAATGATACCTGATTCGGGACACTTGCATACGCTAACGCGATAGATGAACTGGTAAAGCTGATGTGTCTTTTGGACGAGATACCTTCATCCGTAGTTCCTTGGTTCAGAATCTCACACGACTATATTTCTCGAGCCATCGAAATAGGATGCTGCGCATTGTTCTCATGCATTTCTTCGCGGAATTGACTCAAGTCACGATACGAATACCAAAGAGACAATTGAATTGGCGGAAAGTGCGATTCTTTCCGTCTATAGACTGGAAAAGCGAGAGACACATTTTGTGTCAAGGATTATCGGCTGATTTCATCTATTTCGAAGCGATGTCTTCTGGGTCGCAATATTTTCACGGAAGTTATTTGAAGAATAATATCTGACTCTGTCGAAAAATATACACGCTGAATATTGGTTCGGTTTTTAGGAAAGAAGTAACCGCAATTATTATCAACTCTCATCGTATTATACATACAATATTGTGCAGACTTTCGTGTCCGCTTTTATCATTGCTTCAACGGGAAGTTTATTAGGGGAGAGTTGAACTGGCCTTGAAAGCAATTTTCATACCGTCTTTATACTTACCTACCTCCTAATTGGTCCTCTTACGAATATAATTTCTTTAAGACTGCTCACAAAACGGGAACGGGGGGAAAAGTTAACTAATTTATATACGTACCTTGATCTCAATGATGTTAAACAAATCTTGTTACAAACTCTCTTCCTTACACTCGCACCACGATGAAGACGCGTTACGAATGAAATCAAAATCATAGCCATATTGTTATTTAATTGAAATTTCGGTTTCCTCAGACCCAAAATTCGTTTTCTTTATCCACATCACTTCTCGAAAAAGCACATTCGGTAATAATAACCGACGAGCCGCAGAAGAACACTTCTTATAATAATTATTTGGCGATGGGGAGAATTTTTTATTTATTTTCTTTTTCATTTCTACCCTTACATGTTTATTCGCATTTTCACACTTTTATACATCGCTACAGGCGAGAGCGGGAATATCGTGACGATATGACGACAATAAACGGCCACGGTGTCATGTACCATGTATAAACATATAGCCGTCTCACTAGACTATGAAACGAGGGTAGCATAACTGAAAAAATAAAAATAAATGAAAGTCCCGGAACAAAAATGAACGAATCAAATAAATCAAGACCAGCTGAAAATGCGACCGAAAACTCCGGATACGTTGTCCTTTTGAAGGACTTCGCGTGCACTTGTATGTAAAACTTGAAATTATAACATGCACCACTCAGCGATTCGCAACAGCGGTATTTCGGTATTTTGCTATGGAGCTGAGAATTTTCTCGAGAATCCCAGAATCCCATGAACCAATCGAAGAATGCTGCAATCTCTCTGTTAGATCCGCAAATGCAGTGAAATTCGTTGTCGCTCTCCATACCGGAGCTTCTTAAGGGTGTTAAATCCGCTTAATTTCTATACGAAGCATACTGAGCATTAAAGCTATTCATACGAACGCATCTTATGTGAATTAAAGCTCATCTTTCAACGCTGAGGACTATTTTTAACATCAGACCCTCGCAGTATCGAAATCTACGGTAGATTTTTTTCATTTCAAATGTCTAAGACTGGACAAAATGAATAGATGTATGGTATTTTTTAAGTACCTCTCGAGTTTACTCGTGCAGCGAAAATGTGCCATAGAAACTGGTGGAGCCAAGTAACTCTATGTTTCCACTGGCAGTACTATCACTTGTCGGCTTCTGTAATAAGTCTATGACCAACAGCTGCCACAGGTACGTGATAACAGCAACAAAAAACGCATCGTGTGCGTTGTGCGGTAATTGCAGGGTGTTGCGATAAGCATTGTGATATCGCGTTGAAGGTTCGTCATATCGCAGAATAAAATGTTAATACAAAATATCGAGTACAGCAAATAAGGGTGAAATCCACTCTTCTCTTCTCTTCTCTGCAGAAGTAACTCTCGTTTTACATCGATGGAAATCAGAATCCAGTTTTACCCCATTGGCGGCACAAGACCACACGTGTAAATCTCTCCATCAGAAGCCAACAGAAATAGTTTATATGCAAACATTGCAAAAAATATAAAATTGAAAAAAAAAAAGAAGGAAATTCTGATACCATTCATGCACTGTCGAACACTACAACTACTCGCATTTGCTACCCCGCCTTGCTTCATATGCATTCACATTGCAGATATGTGGTGTGTAGAGAAACCCTGCACTTGCACGTCTGCAATTACTTACTTCTTTCCATGGCCTTAGAATCGATCTAACCGTTTCTGGGCGTGTGGGTGACGTAATTCCAAGACCCCAAGAACCCACAGCATAATGTACGTTGAACGGTCGATGTAACGGAGGTACGAAGGGCGTAACAGGTCGTCGATTCGCTTATGTAAGTATTGAAGAAAAAAGAAGGAAGAAAATAGACAAGTATCAAGTGCATGAAATATTTGAGTGAGGAAAATGTTCCGCGAATACTAGGAAGATTATATTTATAGTCTACAAGACAAGTAAGTTAAGCGAATTAATTAGCACAGGAAATAATTCTGGCTGCTGCAGTGTTTGTATGCAGATAGTACACGTCTATGCATAGGTATATGTACATACCCCTTGGTAAATGAGTAAACAGCATCTGGCGAAATCCCACGATTGGTTGAAGTTGAATTTATGTGAATGTGGATGTATATGGGGCATTCCATGATGAGTCGGAGGGTCATTTTATTCCCAATCCCTTGCAGCAGTCTCGCTATTTTTTGTGATTCAAGTAGGGTTCGACAGAATCATGCTCGACTTCTTATGGAACTTTTCCATAAGTCATTTTTCTGACTATAACATGCCAAATCTGAACGAAAGTGTGGTAGTTTACGTCGTGCGAAATATTGCAAAAGACTATGCATAAAAAAATTTGAAAATTTCAGATTTTCAACCAACTTCTATACGTGATCGCGTAAATAAAGTGTCGAATACGTCACATACGTGCTTCTCGAGAAAAACTGATTATCTTCCAATATAACAGTAAAATGAACGTAACTTGAATACCTCTCTGATGCCTAGAATGAAATTTCGGCATATTTGTCATCAGACGACACGTACTTGGAAAACTTCATTTTATGGTCTAGTTCATACATATTATATATTCAGATCCCTGAAGAAATCAATAGTTCTGAATAATACGATTTTGGTGTAGTTGGGAACCAACTCAACCTGCCTCAAGAATTACCCTTTCTCTGGCACGTCTAATAAAAGTGTGTAAGACCATCCTCCTCATCGGATCGAAATATTCCATTGTAGACAGTTATTATGCATAAAACGTAGAGGAAAGTGGTTTCAATGCGTAGGCAGATATGTGCCTAGAATTTGGAAGACGAAATTTGATTTTTCCCCCTTTCCGAAATTCTAGGTACTGATTGGGGCTTGTTTCTCCGAAGGGCGTAGGGTAACGTTTCCGGGACTCGTTGTAAGTTTGTGGAAAATTATCGCTCGTTCGAGGAACGCAAATGAAACCTGGTGTAAAGGTACAACGTTGAACCTCGTGTTGAACCCGGGGAATAACCGAGAGAAGGTAAGAGAGATGAAGTAAGGAAGAGACGGAAGATTTAACCAATTCTCGGGCACACGCCTTGCTCGCCTTACTTTCGGCAGGCTACAAAGTCTTTCTAAGGCCTCTACGATTTCAATTTTCATTAGAAGCCGTTAATTAGGTCATAAATTCACTGTCTTAGCAAATTGCCAAGTTGGTTTTCACTCGCGAGTCCCGGCTCTACTCGCCGAAGGCGTAATGGCTTCTGAATTTTTAATCGTTCCTTTGCAAGCTATTTATGATCAACTTCCAATTTCCAAATGGTTCTGTTATTCCCGCAGTGCTGTGCTGTTTTTTTTTTTGTTTTTTTTTCGAAGACATGTAAATATTTTGGAGAATTTTGGCATTTTTTTCCAGCACTCAATCTAGGTACGGGATTAGGTTGGAAGTTGATATTGAAATGAAATTGGTAATTGATATCGAGGGAAGCAGCAGAGTAATATACCAGCCCACACGAAATTAGAAAGGAAATAAATGAGTCGAAAGAAAGAGAGGAAAAATTCCGAGATATACCCGAGGAACCAAATCAAGGCACCTCTCTAAGTAAAATGGCAATTAAAACGGTTTTGGAAGTGCTATCCCGCCTTTTTGCGATTTCAATTATCTCCTCGTAGAATATAGGAACCGGGCGATAGCAATGGTTAATTAATTAGCGACTGGCCGATCCTTGGGACTTATGCAGGGTTGGAGATTATATTAGGCCTGATGAAAGCAACTGTATGATGCATAAGTTGATCGTGAACGTCTTGTCAATCTAATATTACTAAGAAAGAGCTTGGATATTAAAAAATCTATAAATTCAGTAGACTGCAGTATGTTATTTGAAAGCAATTTGTCTCAATGTCACGCAGGGCTGATTTATGCCAAAGATATACAAGTTTTCTAATTGCCATCCAGCGGGTTCTCGTGTACTTATTCACTACTGCATTTACCGCAGCAATCGTGAAGTTTCGTTGGGTGTTTCTTTGCATGACAGTCTGACACCAGTTTGAAACATTATACGTGGGCTGAATATCTATGTAGTATACCCCGTACTTGGAACAGTCGCGTGTTTGTCGGAGGCAAAGTTTGGAAGAGAACACTGCAGTAAGACCATGAATTTTCCGGGGAATGATACCTGAAATGAAACCAGATTTTAAACTCTCTTATAAAAGGCGATAACTAGTTCCTATTAGCATATTATCACAGGATGGGTCGCGTACCAAAATGTCTTAGGAATGGTGCTAATGTTACAATGTATGGAATAACTTTACCAATTAAAATTAATGTTATTGGGTTAATTAGGTTCCAACTAGACTTCACTCGCTGTATCAGTCGACACATACCTACGTATCACAAAGTACTTGGAATGAAACCAAAAGACAAGTTTAAGTGTACCTACTTTAAAAGTAATAGTCCAAGTCTCAAACTCTGACTTGAAGATATTTTTGAACTGCGATAGGGTATCATTGAAGTGGAGTATAAAATAATGTAACAATTCAGACCGTATCGTAGAGTCGTATCAACGACTACGAAGGAAGAATCGTAGGATCGAAACGACGGAGACGATGTCGTAAATTTGCACACATATTGGGGGTCCGCGAAATCGCGCCGTCGGCTATTTACCGAGCACTAGACTCGGCAGAATTTCCAGAGAATTCATTACGGTTTAAATTAGTGAATTTTAAATCTTCCACAGCTTCGACGTTAGATCTCCTCAACAAATGAATGAGAAAGGAAATAACCAATTTCATTTATGAGACAAGATTGAGGGGGAGTTAAAGCTGAGGAAATTTATTACTCCCAGACATGTCATTAAAATTCCCACAAGCACAAGGATTTTTAGATAGGTCAAGGTTGACTTGTACCAATTTCGATTATGGTGTGTACGGCTCACTGCACTTATTGCACATTTTATCTCTTTTCATTTCATGCTCTTGGAATAGAATTGGACCACGGCACTTAGAGCAATAGTTTTTTTTTTTTTTTAATGTGAAAGATGGCGAGTAAATCCTCACCACGGAAAAAATGAGACGGCTGCATCGTTATTCCAGTCTCGTAAATATCCTCCTTCTAATAGAAGAAAAAGCCTTAAACGTTTTACAAGCTTAATACTTTCTTTCTTCAGTACCGTAGACGACCCTCGCTAAGAACTTTCATAGGACCCCCACCTCTTGATAGATGTTGCTTAGTCATTAGCCGATAAACGCTCTGAGCAGATTAACGCCGTGTCCAACAAATCGTGAATGGTCTGTCCAAAACGATTCTAATTTAATTTCCACATGTTAAAGTATACTCTTGGACAGATAGAATAACGTAGATTACACCTTGAAATAATCGAAGTCGTTCCAGTACTGAGAATCTTAACGGACAACTTTTATACAACGTTTTTCTCTTTTCAGATATAGAGGTATAAATGAGCCTGGCGATAAGAGTGTTAATTCGTAATTAAGATAAAACTTTCATGTTGGTAAGCAGTTTGTTACCCGCTCATTAATTTCGTGCTATTCTTAAATGCCTGTATAATATATATATACCTATGGAATTCAGAGCTGCACCTGAATTTGTTGGTTGACCAAACTTTAACGCGTTCGAATTAGATTAGGATCGTTTTACAACCGTATACTTGTAGCACGCACTGTAGGTACCAAGTCTGTTTTATTTATTTTTATTTTTATCAATAGACTCTGTGTACACGACCGTGTGATAAGTCAAGGGCTCACATACAAACAGCGTTTAGATGACACAGAGATATCTGTTCAATTAGAGCATTTTGTGGAGTAATTAGTTTTCCTGCAAATAAATCCGTAAAGTAATGAGATGAGGTTGATCGATGTGTCTTAGCGTGGGCGAATTCGTACAGTAACTAGCTATAGCTTTCTAGGTATGCAGTGTGAATACATTTTTGAACGCGTTAATAAAGCATGACGATGTTATTTATGGCCGGAAACTAGGAGAGTTATGACGATTTCATTTGCCATTCCTAGACCGGAGAAACGATCGATTCCAAGTCAAGTTGACGTATGTGACTTTAACGTTTTCAAAATTTTCAAAATATTGTCAGTCTTGTGCTTTACATCCTATGGCGACAGAGAAAGCGTCATTTTATTTTATTTTCGAAAATACCCCTTATCTTCTTCATTCTTATTCCGAACTAAACCCCTGCAAATTTCAATCTGATAAGTCTGTAAATATTTACTGGTCGCTCAACGCGTGTTTACATTTTTTTTTTTCACACCATTCATCAAAATTTAGATTAGACCCCCCGATTTCAAATGTATTACCTCTGAGATAAAAAAAAAAAAACTGTAAATTTAAGCCTATTATGTCAACATCTACTGGTTGCTCAATATGTTTGATAAAACGGACTTGGTGAAAGAATAAAATTGAAGGCGGTATCCAAAATTTGGACCGATTTTGTAATTTAAAACAAGCACTCACCCAGCGTCTGTCCATTGCAGCGGACAGGGATATCTTCGACTTCAGGGTAGATCGGATTCCCCGGATAGAACAACGCATTCGGATTTTATTCGCGTCCTGAAACTGACTAATTTTCCTATGTCACTCTCTATACAGATGTTTCTAGCGGCTACGAGATCAAAATTCGTTTGAAAAGCAGCCCATAGGGTCACAGTGAGATTCTGTCGACTGGTTGCAGGCACCCATCTATGATAGCATCTATTCCGCAGGGCTGAAATGCTTTTGAAAATCTCTCACATGCGAGTGGGTGTAAGTATGGCTGGGATTGTCCGAAAAAACTTGAAACTCGTAGAAAAAATCTGACCCGGAAGACCCAACGAGCCAATGATGGACAGTGATCCGTTTTTCGAACGGAGCTCGGAAGGCCAGTTTTAACGGATAATCCACTGATCCTCTCAGCTCGAAGTTCCCAATCATAGCCATTTATATTCTCCCTCTCTCAAGCTCCGATCACGTGGCATCCATTTTCGAAGCTATCCAATTCCGAACCAGCATGATATCTGCTTTATAGCCGTGCTTGAGATACTGTGCGATCTTAACTGAAAGAGGTGGGAAAGTTGAAAAGCATCTGCACGATGGTCTTCTTCGTTTTAACGCGATCAGCGTCGAACAAGCTTTTCACGGATTTCGCGGACATGAAGAGAAAATGGTCAAGAGTCAGCAATCGACGTCCAAATTGCGGGTACATTTTAATTGTCGAGTGCTCTGTGAGGGAATGAGAATAAAAATTCTAAAACGCGAGACTTTCTTGTTCTTTGACCCTCGACGTCGAGGACCCCGTTTTGTGATCAGATCCCCGCTTTCAGGAACTTCTCCGGGGTTTAAAAATCCGAAACTAGCTCAGATCGAGGGACGAGGCACCATTCATCTTTGGGAATCGAGAGAACGACTCGCGAAAGGCGGTGTCCTCAGTCTCTTGAAAACTTTTCAAAGACGTGTAGACTTATACGTGGATCTGACTAACGTATACTACAATTGCACACAGATATGTATAATACTTATAGGGCAATCGTTTCGAATACGATACCACTGGGATCTCGGAAACTATGAAAGATGTAGGTACAGAAGTTTAAATGAGAAAATATGCTCACCTGTTTCTTACTAGTCAACCCTGCAGTGCCCTTATACACGTCGACTAAAAAGCCGCCTTTTTTCCCTAGACGCTTTGTAACTGCGCTTGTTTTCAACGGGCATCATTTTCTGTTTTATTTCGAAACCTAATTTATACAATTACTTACGAATAACAGCGATGAACTCAGATTTGTTATTCATTTCGCAAGAAATCGTGACGTGGCCATCAGCAGCGACTCGAAACGTTCTTCAATTCCCCCAGAATCCAATTTCTACGTAGATTCGGGATCCGAACTCGTGTCATTGTCTATCAATTTCCACGATAAAATATGTATACTTGAAACAAAAAAGGTAAGCCTGCCATATTATGGAAAGACGATGAAAAATCGTCGATGTAACTCGAATAACTTCTTCAATACATGGGACGAGTACACACATGCGTCCTCATCCCAACTTCTCTCTGCGTCCCATGTAAGTGCCGGTATCTCAAAGGTATCGCACTCAAAATGATCACTCTCTAGGGCCTGTATATACGTGCACAAAGTCTATTGCGGGCATGCGTGCAGAGACATCGAAGACTTCATGCCTCGCACTCGATCCTGCAGGGCACGTAAGACTTCATTGTATAGGTATAAAAGGATCTACGATTACCCGTACCACCCGAGAGAGTTAACTTTAAATATATAACATATATTTCCGAGTGCATCTTCCTTCAGCAATCCAGACGTAACAAGAACGCAATGTAAATCCAGAGGTAAAATAAACTTAGAGATGGGTGGAGGTAACCGAGGGAATAAAATTCATACCGTAGGTAGAACCTGTGTACGTGGAAAGGTGCGAGCAGGTATGTATGTTATATGTATGTAGGTACCACCAGGAAAACTTTTAAGGTATAACTACTCTCAGAAGTTGACTTACTGTTACTCATTGTTAAACAGAGGCTGCGGCTTTCTCGAGTTGTTCAAAGTGAATATAAGCCCGATCAGTGTTACCTATTAGTTTGTACGGGGTGAGTGATTGATCGCGTTCACCCACGTTCAACGGTGAAACTCTAAGACGTTTTCGTCGGAAAACTCCTGGGTTTAAAATGGAAATCTGAACGCTACGTGGAAGATTTTCCTCTCGTATTTTCTCTCTTTTTTCCTCTCTTGCTCCGGCGTTATTCGCGTTCGCTAGGAGAGGGTAAAACCAATCGAAATCCTTCCACCCTTCCGTCCTTCCACCCTTTGAATTCGGCTCTGTTGCCGGGCCGAAAGGTGATCGTTGCTTGAGGTTTCAAGCCCGCGAAAATAACTGTTACGTACGGGTTCGTCGTTGTTTACTGCGACCGAAGGGTGCGAAGTAAACGAGCTGAACGGAAATCTGCTGTGTGGCTTTGAAACTGCTAAGGATTTCGCTACGAGGACCCCTCATACGTAGCTGATCTTTGCTCTTTAACCAAGGGTAGGTATACGAATATTCGATTTGAATCTAGAACAATAAAACTTCCAACTTCCAACTCCCAACTTCGCACTCCGAAGGTTGCTTCTCTCTTATATAGTCTTCTTATATTATACTTACTTGAAACTCTTGGAATATCCAATACCATACTTCCTCAGCTATACGACATAGACGAACGGTACTGTTTGAAAAATCAATAATAATAAATAGACTTCTCTTTTCCCGTGCGTAATACGTACGTGCTAGTGTCTTATAGCATTGGAGGCTCCCATTGACCCAAGATTCAACTATTGAAGAATGATGCAGAGAAATAATGCGATTACCGTACTCGCTGGCGACCTTTCGAACACTAAATTATACTTAGACATGTTTCTCTGGCAATTTTCATTTTGAAAACAAAGCCGAAAGCTTAGAGGTTCAGTAAATAAAGTCCACTTAAAACTTCGGGTTTGAAAGCTTACGCTGCTTATGGTAAGGCGCACTTGTAATTCGCTGTACTGAGTTTCCTCCAAATAATAGGCTCAATAATTATCGAACCGTATCGCGATAAAATTTCAGAATACCTCTAAAAACCCCCCGAATTATTCCTATCAACGAAAAAGCCTGCTACCGTAGAAATTAGTTTCAAATAAAATAAAGAATTCATGAAAATCGCTCAGTGAGCGATTATGAGTATAATTTTCAAAAATTTGTCCAGTCTTTTATATGAAACTTATAAGCTGCGTAAAAATGATATCGAGGAATTAAAGGATAGAGGGGGTGATATCGGCCCTGGGCACATGTACGCACAACTTTATTATGATTCTATGACGTGAGTTGGTTGTAGGTACTTCTGGGATTCACGAAAGGCTGCTGAAGTGTATGGTACACTGGTTATCCGTCTAGCACGAGTGTTTTTTATCAGTATTTTTCCCACAGCGATGTGAAAAATTTATCGATGAGCGGATAAAACTCTATCGGGCATCATCACGGAGCTCGAGATCAGCGGACCAAAATTCACCGGATGAAATCGCCGCATTATCAAACGGCCAGTGACATACGTCATTGTTTGAAAATAGATTCAACGAAATCTATAGACAGCCTTCACTGCAACGAGGGTTGCTATAGCTGCAAACTCCCGTTGTAACGTCCGCTTCGGACATCGAACAAAAGCTCGAGTACGAATACGCGAAGCTTGTTGCGCGCGTCGAACTGCAAGCACCGCGAATCAAGCAGACGGGATTCACAGGGCGAAATATATTTTTCATATTCTATCATTCAAATTTGGTGTAACGTCGATATTCCTTTCCTTTTCATTTTTTTTGATTTTTTTTCTTCTTTTCGCAATCCATGAACAATTTTTTCCAATACTACAATGACGTTTAAACTAGTATCTCCATTGCTTATCACGAGGCTGTAAAGTCGATGCCTAGTCATGATAGCATTATTACTTCATTATGACTCATTCGCGATGTGAACAAATTTCTATCCTACGGGGACCGAACAGAGAGGGGAGTGTCTCGCCAGTTCTCAGTATGATCCTTTGTTCGTACATTGGATCCCATTCTTCTTAATTGTTCTAAATTTATCGGCTCAATTATCTTGATCGACTTTCGATGACTCTTTTTTTTTCTGGCAATTCATTGTCAGCGAGTCGATCAAAGGGACTCGTCTCGATCTTTGCGGGGGATAGTACGAGTATCAACTAAATTGGTTATAAGTATGCCTCGAAGAACGTGACAAAGAAAGATGAGAGAGTGACTAGAGCACCCATTATAAACGCCAGAAACGTAGATACGCGAGAAGCCGAGTACTTCATCGGCGTTCAGTTCGCTCTCGGCCGTTGGTGGTGGCTGACGCGTCTGTCTTAACCGTTACAGTAGCGTCGCTTTGAGCAAGTGTCAAGTGATAAATAATATGGCTATGAGAGGGAAAAGGCTTAAAGGTGAAAGCCGGAAATAACCGAACCCACCAAATACGGTATTTGAACTAAATCGAACGAGTTAAAAGAATTAGCGATATGAAATGTGCCCGAAATTCCCGGGTGTAAAACACTGCTCACGATAATTTCTCGAAAAGTTTTCAAGAAGTGAAATAAGAAGAGCGAGAGTGCCTCTGTTCGACTTCCGCTCGAGTTCCCATTGTCTTGAAAAAAAAAAAAGTTCACTTTTTTCCCGCTTATTATAGAGACGCGTGGTCCATGAACGATTCGTCTCTCGTCACGAATCGTCGCAGCTCTCTCGTACGCACCTACATAGACCTACTGATATACAGGTCTATATTTATCTAGACACAAAAGTCAACTCTTGTTAAGAACGAACGTGCTAATCCATGGGCATAAAGTTTTAACGAGGTGAAACAATAATTAGAAGTGTAATTTCAACCCAAGCTCCATTAATCGTAAACAACGTTCACGGAAAGCAGATTAGCCTCTGAGATATGCCTCATTATCCGCAGGTCGTTCTGGGTGAGCTTTCAAAACTATAATACGTATGAATGATGTATATTCGTGTATAGATCGAACCGGCACCAAGAGGACAAGCTTTTTCAAGGCTTATGCATCTGATATCTCACCAGAATCTGGGAGAACGTTTTTTCATGTGATTCAAGCTGCGTTTCACATTCTTTCTTCCACGTAATACTACGAGCTACGAGTATTCGGGAGCTTTTGAGCCCAAAGTTCTCACCCCTAATCTTCCCAGCTCCCCATTCCGTTCTGCCTTTCTTCTACGTCCTTCGCTGGCCAAAGGGTGAGCCTTTGTTTACCTGCGCAAGGTAATTTGCGCTTCCCTTGGTTTGTGGGCTAACAAGAGGTAGAGGTAGCCCGAAAAGTGGATATCTATATCGGCGTAGCAGTCCACTGCGCGAGGATCGATTAATCCTACCTAGCAGTTTCGCCTAGCTAGGATTGAGCAAAGAGTAGAAAGAACTGCTATTGACAATTTTCTCGCAGTTTTTCATTGAAAGAGAAGATAATTCTCTAAATTGAAGGAATGATGGATAGAGAAGCGAGCTGAATGCTGTACAGTATAGCTATAGATTGGAGAACTCGGACCCTCAGCACTTCGGCTAAATATGGGAAAAACTGTTTCAGCGAATGAGGCCTAAAAAGTTTTCCTCAAGGATTCCCATGGGACCGTTGAGCCGAGGCGGGAAAATCCTCCCTGAAGGGTATTAAAAGATTTACTCAAGAGATAAGCGACCAAGTCTCGAGTTGGTGCGTTTTTCATCGTTAACTAGCGTTTGCCTCTTCTACCGGAGAAAATGGCAAAGTTACTGGAAAATTCAGAGACTTGCAGGTTCGTTGATGTTCGCCTCTTAACTTGAACCCCTATTTCCACTCCCAAAGCTCTATTTCTTCCACCTTCTTATATTATTTCACGCCAGAGTAGCCTTCGCTCGGGTTATTCAGCTCCGCGTTTAAAACCCGTCAAAATCGCAGCTGCCTTCCCCTCAAGGATATTCCCTAACGTTTATTATTTTCCAAATATCATCTCAAAAAGCTATCCACGGTAACCCCGATGCATACGCACGCGTCTCCAAAGACATAAGTATGCTTGTGTGGTATCCACCTTCAGCTCTCCGTTTCGCTTCAAGGAGCGATTCGCAATACCGGTACGATCTCGGTCGACCTGCCCGATCGTTGGTCCCTCCACTATCCTTGGTAATCAACCCAACTTAAACCTGTTATACATATTTATGGATCGAGAGAACGCTCGACGTCCTCAGGTTATTGGCCATCCGGAAAGGTCCGCCTTATTTAAAGAGGTATTGGCGGACGTTCGGATGCCGGAAAGCGAAGAACTGTCTTTTCAAGGCAATTGAAAAAGGGTTATGCATGTCCACATCATTTGGAAGGTCCGGTAGTCGCTCTAGCTTGGGATTCGAGAATAAATAAACACTTTTAAACATCCGCGATTACGTGGGCTGTCTAGTCTCAGTCCAGATGATAAAGATCCACGCGTATTTTTTGTCAGCCTGATCAACTACCCTGCCTATATGACTCCAGAAAAATGTGAGAGGGATGTTTCTAAACGGTTGTTAATATTTTATGCAATTTTTATAACATTTTATCGTTCAAATATAAATTCATAGACAAGGTCCTCTCCGTTTAAATAAAACCTCTTTAAATTGATGAATTAAAACCTGCCTCTAAAGTGCGGATGAAAGCTCGGATAGATAGTGCAATGACCGTGAAAGTATCTGCGAACTACTTAACGTGGAAAATGTAGCGAGAAAACGGAATCTATAATCCTTGTAAAACTGTGACGTGCTTCGACGAGAGTTTCTTTATAAGTTGATGATCAAACGTTGACACGTTGATCGAATATTTAAACGAGAGAGTCTCTCCTATACAGATTATCTCTTGCAAAGGTTGCGAACGACGGACGCCTACCTTTAGCGCAAGTTTTGATTTAAAGCGATCCTTTGATTCCTGCACAGATTGGCGCCGTGTCCTAAGTGGATTTCGTCTGGCTGTGAAATCGAACCTGAGAGAAACAAGGTACGAGGCCAGGATTCTCCAAGTTGAAATCGGTCAATGGGTCAACCGGAGACATGTACAACCTGCTTGTGTATAAGGGAAACGTCGGAAATACACAATTCGATTTCCCGCAGCTTACGCCCCCGTTGATCTTAGGCGTCGCGCGACCTTTATGGAAGCTCGGAGTGGAGCTAGGGAGGAATCGGGGAAGAGGTCAACGTCGAGAGGATGGTAACGACAGACCGCGTAATTTCGGCTAATTTTGCGTTTGCTTTGCTGAATCGGAGGATCGATAAATCACCTCCAGTTACACCTCGGCAACTACCTTTCGCGCCGCGTTCGGTGGCACTCGAGGGAACAGTCGAGTGTCGAAATTGATTTGGTCCAATTTATTGAAACCACGACTCAACGGCTTCATCGACTATGGAACTCATTTCGTTTGTATCTTATGAGATATAGAATGAAAATAAAAAATAAAGCGTATATCGATAAATGGGTTACGTATTATATTGTCTATGAACTTGAGTGCAGTGCACACAAACGAACATATCGAACCCTTGTCTTCATTCGGTGAAAAAGTCGGGCTGTTATGATTATTACTTTAATTTTATCGTATGCCAAAAAACTTCGACTGTCGTTCGTCGAAAGGTTTCAGATCGAATCTCCGAGTACTTTTTCTTTTTTCCTCAGTTTTTCTGAAAGAGTTTTTACCGATTTTTCCACCCCGCCAGTTGACCGTCGAAGCGTTATTAATAAAATTCACTTGTTTTCAGGAATTAATCAGTGAACTTTAGCCGCTTGCCAACGCCTCCTGTTATAAAGTAACAACGTCTAGAGACACGTTTATACCTTTTGTTGCAGACTGCATTGATTTTCAGATTCAAATCCATTCATTCACTCGTTTCATTTTGTTTTCTGTTCTTCTTTACTTCCCCATCGTATGAAAATCAAACAAAATTCAAACCCGATAAAGAATATATTCAACCAGGCGAGAGACATTGCGCAAATAAGGCAAATCAACAATAAAAACAGTAAAATAAAGCAAACTCTTCATTGAAATAACGTTTAAATAGAAATAGTCATTACCTCACTCGTGGGCTCAATTAATTGCCAGTTGAAATACACAATCAACCATATACCTCGTAAAGATAAATATAAATCTATATGTGTATATATCCTTTACGTAGTTATCTCTATACAACAAATATACTAGGTGCGAACGCAATCATATCAGGGATGCGCGATTACACACCATTATCTTCCCAACTTCAAACTTTTTGAGTGGCACATACGAAGCATTAAATATTTACTATAAAATCCACCATTCCTCCCTTACCAGTAATGATTAAGTCAGTAAGTTCTTTTCCCGTTACTTGGAACGTCCATGGATATTCGATCAGTCGTTTTTCCGTACTCGAAGCATCACCGAAGCTAAATTTCATACACGTATTCATTTCCATTAAATTTTCCGTACTTTCACCACCGCATTTTTGTTATATACAAATCTACGTGTTTTATCCCACCATGCATCAATCCGTCGACATATCAATCTCACTACCTACCTATCGCGTCGTTATACCTAGAGCGACTGAAAACCGAACTGCATAACGTGCAACGAGCTGACGGCGTAATGATTAGTGCTCAACCCGAGAAGAATCATAGAGAAAATCCGTATTTTCATCTCGAATTCGAGTTTCAATTCAGGCGCTTGCCGCAGGTGAATATAATCTTTGCCATTCATCTTTTGCCGTTGAGGATATCAGGCAAAAGTGAATTGGCTGCCAATCGTTATCGCATATTTTCCTAGTGACGAATACCGTTTCGTTAATCCTAAAATACAAACTTTGCGAATGAAAAATATGCCGGATGATTAGGTCCAGCGAATATCTGAAACAAACTTACGACTTATAGAGCTATAGATCGGTCGTTTGAGTTAGCTGACTCCAAAGCAGTTAGAGAAACGAATGAAGCTAGCCGATCCTTGACGCCCTACCGGGTCGAACTGTTGCGGTTGACTTGGTTCGCTCTACAATGCTGTAACGGTAAGTCTACAGGTTACAGGTGATGCCTGACCTGGACGAGTGTTCGCGATGCTGTTTCTCCTGACGTGGGTTAGCCCGTTGTATGGGTATAGATGTATATCGTCAGGGAAAAGATATATTCGTTAAAGTAAATGAGCCGTTTTATAACACTCATTATCGGGCAATCCGCGATCACGGTTGTTCGAGTACGTACAATTACTGGTTGATCGGTTAATTACATTGACTTGTAATCGGTAATATCCGTAACTGCCCGGAATACCTCGACGTCATGCTATTTCACGTCATTTCGATTCATTTATTGCGCTTTTGAACTTTAGGGATTATCGCCGATGCAGGAAAGCAAATTCGAAAACGTTCGCTGATTCGTTTATTGCTTTATCGTTCAACTCGCTCTATTCATCGGACTGAATTGATTACAGATAATTCTCATCTCTTCTCCGCGAGTTTTAGCTCCTAAACATTCGTCGTCTGCCGGGCAGAAGTCGGAAATAATCCTTACAATTCACACATAGGTAGCTACATCGCACATTGTCAGATGTGCAGACATTATGAACGTTCGAATGAATACTCCACACAATCCTAGCGAAATTGGGTATCATATTCGTGCATAGTAACGCATATGGGCACATTAGTCATCGGTGTTTCGCTAGTACCTACGCATCGCTCGTTCGCTCAACCGCTAAACGCATGGTTTATAAGCAATATGTGTAGGCGTGTTAGTCAGTCAGCCATATAGACCTCGATTGCACGGCTCTCCTCTATCCCTCACTAAGCATCTTTCTCTCTCTTCCCTTTTCACGCTGCGATCATCAGAGAGAGTTCACAATTAACAGAACAACCAGTACCAACTACAGCATCCCGTTTACATGCATTTCTGAATGTGTGCAGAAGTGCACTGATTACTATGCAACTGCTCAAAAGCTCGGAGGGGCCTGATCTCAGGTTTGAAACCCAAGCTCCAATTATCGCTTCCTTTCCGTCGCTGTTAGTTATAATTGTTATTTATTTTTTTCCCGTTCTATCATTTTCGCGTATTAGTCGTGCATTATGACATACAGGGCCAATATCACGAGTCATAACGTATACCAGATGTATTATTTTCTTCCACCCTCTGGCGTTGGGCTTTTTTGGTCATTCGGTAGGGCTGGCCTTCATTCTGGTTTCCCTCCTACAAGTTCTGACCAACTCGAGGGACCAGGGAATAAATAACGGGTTATGTTAATTCAAGGCTGTTCATTTTTCCAAGAAGTACCTACCCGACACTATACAGAGTTAACCCAAGGCTTTTCGGAGGATATCTGCGAAAGTCGTTGGCAAGCGGGAGTTCGGATATATAAATAAAAAAACTGAATTCAAAAAGTCAAATTCACATCCCACATCATTTTACGATCGATACTTTACACTCTCAAATCAGGAATATACCAACTGATCTCTCTAACGATATGATAATGTTGCAGGGGACTTATTTTCCGTTTGTTTATATAAATTAACTGCAACGTGGGCGTCGCGGCTATCCCTGGGCTAAATCGAAAGATTTTCAACGGTCATTTTATTTGGCAACTTGAACAGAGTTTGTTCTCTCAACCTGAACGGTCGACCTGAAATGATCGGCATCCACTACCTTAGCCAAAATCGATCTATTATTGGATAGTATTCTCTTGAGACATTCTGCACATTCGTTGTTATTGTCAATTAGAGACCCATATGTGATCCTCGGCGCCCTCCCAAATAGCTTATAGTACTAATGCTAAGTGAGCAACGGGTTCGGCACTTGGCCTTAGACTGTAATTCGCACTAGCAAGCTGCTCGCAGGCCTTGATTAGGGTCATGTGAATTAGAGGTGAAAATTATTACCAAGCGGGTGAATAGCTACGCAAAGCAAATACGATAATCGAATTTTTTGCGAGTGTTAATCCCACAGATATCGATAAAACAGTTTGGAAATTGTACAACGAGATTTGAATAAAAACTTGAGATAATAACTGCGAAAGTTTTTACATTTAATACCTACAGTTTAAAACTTCTCGCGATTCGCCTACACCCGGAATGTGAGTTCAAGGGAATGGAGCTCGAAAATATATGTAGATTATAGCGTATAAAAGTCGTACCTTGGTGGACTATTATTAACGTTGTAATTCAACCCGGATCCCGCTTCGGACAGCATTTTTTACCTAGCCGACAAGGGAATCGGCAATTAACAATCGGGCTGAAATTCATTCGCTCCGCTCCATGGACCAATGTCGCCATATCCATTAATCATTCCGGAGAAATCCCTGGCTGCCTAATTAATTTCTTAGTCCCTTGCTCGCGACCTCTTCAACCACGAATTTCTTAGGACGATTTCTCATTTTTCTCCCAGTATTTCACGACGCTTAAAAACAGTATCTTGCTTAAAAATTAACGTTCCATTTTCGCAGGACCATCCCCAGGATCAACCCGTGTCCTTGAATATAATTATTATTAAAAGAGTCATTGGACTTCTATCGCATTGAAGAAGACACGCGCATCTTAGGCATCGGAAATTTCAGTGCTAAAGGAGATGAGCGAAAAGTACCTAGCCAAATCGACCAGCAATCGGATATCGGACCATAAAAAATCCTGAACGTCGATTTATGGAGGCAATTTCATGATCGAGGTGACGAGAGTGGTGAAAATTATCGTACAGTTCCCAGGTTTCCGTTTTTCCCAGGAAAATTCGTTTTTCTATTAACCACCCTAATCTCTCCTCTGCCGAATTGAATCTTCGTCTTATTCGCCGGTTTACGTAAAGTGTAGCGATATTCATAGAGTAATTATAACTTTAATAAGCAGTTGGACCATCGATAATAATTTATGGAAATGACTAATTGTTAATCAGTCAGTCGTCCCATTAACTCTAACACTCGGGTACACCTACCTTTACCGAAATTTCAGACAATGTATTAATATACACCGAGATTTTGAACATGCAAAGAAATTGTATCAATAATCGTTTGAAAATAATTTTTCAGGAAACTTTTGTTAAAAACCGATTGTTCACCCCTTCACGTTATCTGACACGTTTTACCGAATGTGTATAACAAAGCAGTTGAACGCAATACTGCAAAACTGCCCCCTGTAGCTACATAGGCATCCTTCGCTCTTAATCGATTCACGCAAATGGTGGTCGAGGGCGGTGGAGGATACCCTTGTGCCAGGGTTCGCTGCCTACGGCAGGTTCGTCGCTGCTGCACGCTCTAGTTTCTCTGCGTCCTCGTCGAAGCCCTCCGGAGCCTAGCGAGAGTTCGAGACACGCGAGAAGATTCTATCTTGGTTCGCGAAAGTGTTACAGAGGTCCGAACGGTTAGCTTATAATTTCGAGGGATTAATGTAGGGTTAGCGGAATGAGTTCTTAGCAAAACTCGTGGCTCGGTTGCTCGACTCTCGCGGTTGGCGATCTTTATTTTCTAAGATTAGACGAAGTTTTCTTTTTTTAAACTAGCCGGTATCGACTTTTGAAGGGTAGATCCGAGATAATCTACTCTGAATTTTAGGCGTGTGTATAGCACGAGAGAATTTAATAATAAATAAGAATTCATACATATTCATTCACGAAACGAACCTGAAAGCTTTTTATTTTATTGTTTTTTTTTATTTTTTTATACCTACCCCTCATTCATTTTACCTTAAAGCAAGAGAAAAAACAAGGTGAAAGTAAGCCGTTTCAAAGTGGTGGTGAAACCAGGAGGGGGTTTTATTCACTGTCGTAGACTGAGAGTACAATTAAGGAAAGGTTCAGGGGAAAAAAAAAAGGAAAGAAAAAATATTTTTATGCCCACTTGGGACTGGTCCCTCAAACAAAAGCAGTTAATTGAGCCAGTATACGAGTATTGTTCATCTCCTGAATCGTCTTTTATTCTCTCTCGCCCACTCCACATACTCATCTTCTTTCTATAGGCTAGCCAATTTAGGCGACGATATAATTATTCGCAAAGTTGCAGACAGAACTTTCAAGACGAAGTTTGACGGTTAGCATTTATTATTCATTAACCCAACTTATTCCAGAATAATATATTACATGGGTTTAAGATGGAGATATATATGTATATATATGTAATATGTATGTATAGACGAAGACGGGACATTGGGGAGGCGAAATTGCTCAAATCTAAGGATAGAAGCGTCCGACCTCAGTGTCGCAAGTTTTGGCCAGGTTCGCTCCGGAGTCGACGAAGTTAAACCTAAAATTCGACAGTTTCCCGAGATTCGCTAGCCCTCCTCACCGAGAAGCTTCCATCCAGCAGTTCTCGTCTACGAAACGAACAGTCGGCCAAGCACGTTCTCTGGGCCAATCCGCAGGCTGGTACTCGACCGGCATACAGAGAGAAATCGACAAAGAGAGACTAGGAAATAGAGAGGGAAATAGAAATAGAGAGAAAATCAGCCCAGCTGAAAATCGTCTCTGAAATAGTCAAACCATAGATATCGCGCGGGTGGATACGTGTAAAAGATAAAATTCAATCAAATTAAACAGCGAAAAACAATTCAGTTAATTTGCCTAGGAAAACGATTGATAAATTTCAATTCGTTCGTCTAATCGTTTGTCCATAGATAAATGTTATTCCTATTTTAATTTCGTACAGCATTTAGTATGTACATCGTAGTACTTCGAGAGAGAGTTGGTTTGGGTAGCTTTCGGCGTCCGCATATACCGCTTCTCGGGATGGACTTACGAAGAGAAATTACGACCTCGTCACTCGCGTGGAAATACGGTATTAGGGAAAATCTGAAGGGTGGTGGTCTGTAACACGTGGTAGGATTATATTGAGGAATTATTATTATTGAAATCTGGAGCGCAGAGTATTTAACAAGTTCTAAAATCCAATATCGTTCTTTTCGCGAGTCAAAAACGTTGCCTCGATTCTGAGCTACTTCTTCAAAGTTTTTTTTCCTTTTCAAGCGAAGACAGTTGCAATTATGCCCTGGAGCTTTTACCTCCTTGAAACTCTGACGGAAACCCGATTGAAGGTAAGTCGGTGTCAGTACAACTCCGAGCCGTAACCGATCAATGCGTCACAGTGTCCTTTGAAGATTCAAACACAAAGAGATCGACCGATGAAATTGCGTCGAGAATACATACGTTGCGCGTATGTATCAGTTTATAATGTACTCTCTTCGGCACAAAATTAATTAGTATATAATTATATTTTACAGCGTGTTATTGGCAGGAATGCTTTCGTCCGCAAAATATTTTCGCAAATATGAAACACATATGTAGTCCTTTAATATACATATATATATATATATATATATAATATGAATTCGTACGTAGGCGTGCTTGAGTTAACTTATGCACCTTGTATTCATATACAAGCAGACTCCATGCAGTGGAAGTCACATTGAGTCTTCAGTGGTCGGTCGATGACCGAACCGGACTTGCGGTTATTGATGATTCTCTCATGTGAGCAGACCGTACATGGTAATATCTGTGTTGGGTGAATGCGCCAGTGAATATCTAGAATACCCGTAATATCTGAATAACAAGATTATTACCCATACGTTCGTGTGATGCCTTCTGGTACGTGAATTTCTATAAATAATCAGTGTAAGTCACTGTGAATGACTGAAGCATTCTGCTGATTTATATCCGTAGGTAAATTTCACTGCAAAACGTCAAACACGACCGATGTCTACTTCCTAACACGAAATACTGAGTTTTTTCGACTGACACGCAATTTCTGAATCGCGATAAAACTTATTTCCGACATTTCGAAGGGTACTTTCGTAACGGCGTTGGCAAAATAAATAGCTGACTCGATTCTATCGTTATAAAAACATCAAAGTACAAGAATCTATTACTACAATTGAGACGGTCACATGCTGGGTAACAGAGTCTCCATGTGTCTAAGTGAATGACCAACTGTTGAACTTTTGGCAACTTAAAGAATGGACCATCTATTCGAAAGAGAAGAAACGGACATCAAATGAGATTCATGTGCTTCAATTATAGACCTTTATGAAACATTCATATTAATCTGCATGAGCATCGATTGAATTTTATTTCCGTGAAATATTGGAAGATTTTCATTCGACTAATGACGTTAATTTGATGTTAATTCAACTTCAAGATCTAAATGCGTTGGCCGTAATAGTTGGTTTTGAACATTTAGTGTGGAAATATTCAGGTGCCATGATCGCTTAATGATTAAGGTTTCCCGCGAGGATAATTTGCAGGTTGAACTGCTAACGCTCGCGAGGTTGCAGGATAATTCGACTAGATATTCTCTTGAAAGATAGGTGTCATTTCCGGTTCCACGATATTCGAATGGTGGTTTGAACATGGTATGTGTAGTGCCTTAAATTCGTTCGGCTTCTGTACAAGGTCTTTTCACAGAAAACAATGGCCTCCACGTAGAAATGATTACAAGCCCATCATCTCCACTGCAGACAATAGCTTATAATAGAAGATTTAACTATTCTCTGAAAGCAAAGTGGATAATAATCGGCCCACTTCATTATCTCCACTTCATTATCTCATCACGCGTATTCACTATAAATCCCTTACCTTGCAACCGCGTCATTGTCTCGGGTATAAATTTAACCTACATCAACGACGAGTGAATATCATGTGTGGAGAAGAGAATCTGCAGACGATCAATGCTCTCAACTTTGCTGACGATCATATCGCGTATATGCCAAAGTTATATATTACCCGTACCTAAATTTCACAATGAATGATATCCATATATTATAAGAAATGGTGTGAATGCTTGATTCCCCACCTCCCAATATCAAATAGCTTGACCTCGGATTGAACGATATATCTCGCTAAGGTGGAAAGTTACTAATCTTATTTCGAGAGTTGGGTTGATCCTTGGATTCCACGAGTATGACGAAAGTTCTCATAAAATTACATCCATCTTTTATGTGCGATAAGGTTCTGGATCCTGTAGTTATATCCCGTTTTATTATATTTCCTTTCCTAAGGCCACCAGGCCCCTTTGACCATTGCAACCTTTTGTCGAAATGAAACTTGCGCGAATGAGGATCAAGTTGTCGCATTTATTCTACAGAACGGGACATTTTACCCTATCATCTTTAATCGGGAGGACATTCTACTTTACTGATTAACCCGAAACCTTATCATCATCAGCCTACCTTCAGCTTTAAAGTAGATTGGCGGTTGGCCACTGGTTACTAGAAACTTGTGTTTTCGGAGCACGCCGCCCTTAATGTCGTTTGATTCTCTTCCTCGCTTTCCCTCCGCCTCTTGGATCGTTGGAATAAAGTTTCGTAAAGGAACATAATTATGCTTGACGATTTGTTCGCGTGCGAAAAGCAGCCGTAGCTGAAGTTGTTACGGTGTAATGCCGAGTTATAAAGGAATCCAGATTCGCGTCGAAATTTACGCTGTAGGAAATTAGTTCAGAAATAAAACCGAGTAAAATGAGAATAGGAAATATCGTTTTGGAATAACTGATCCGAATAATTAGTTAAGACAATAGGAACCCGTTGGCGTAGACAAATTATAATTATCGCTGAGGATATTCCAAGAAAATGTTCAGCCGAGATTGCAGGCCTGTTTCGAAGCGAAACTAAATAAAGTAGATGTATAATAAAAAATTAAAACAAAAAGAAGATTGTCGTCAACGTTCATCGCCGTGTCTGGGCATACATTACATTATGATAAACGAACAGGAACGGAACTACAGGCCGTGACTAATTCTAAACGAGCGTGGGGTGAGATGAGCCTTGAGCTCTGGATGAATTATTACCGATTCATCATGTTCTTGACTAGTTTTTTTTTCCTATTCCTTTTCGAGCTTAGAGCTCGTTTCACACCTTCGTATAAGATCACGTGAGGCTTCTAAAAAAACATTGCAGAAAACGTGAGGCTCGAGGATAGGCCAGTTCCAACCCTGAAGCTTTCGGGAAGAATCCGTATATACATGAGCCTGTATCGCCTAACCGCTTCGCGTTGAGCGTCAATTTTAGTTAATTAATTGCGAATCTGGTGGGTCAATTTACCCAATTCGGTCAATCACTTCGGTTTCCTGATACCCCAACGTGATTATCCGTCATTGTCTGAGTACCACAGAATCTTCAATGCTCTTCGAAGTTTCAGCTTCCAGTACAAGTTACCCATAAGCGTCTCATAATTTTCTTCCGAAACGAGGGATCTTCGTTTAATTTAACAGAGGGCGTCCGTTCGGTTTTGCAAACCGCGAATCTGGTATTCTTGTGGTTAACGAACGCGCGAACTATCGGATTTCGTGTCGAAACTCCACGCAGATATATGTATATGTATTTAGGTATTATACAATATTAGCGTTTATAGCCGATTTGAGAAGACCTCTAATACCAGCGATCTATTGAAAGGTATGATGTGCACAAAAGTGGGATCGCCTTTATTGGGATGAATGACGAGCTATAGAGATGATTAGAACACGATTTCTATTGCGGAAAAATTGAACTTTATGATTGGACAAATACGTTTCGTCCGACTAAAAGGTCTATAACGATATTGCGTTTTAAAGCGATCTAATTGTTAGGATAGCAGGATGCGATAGCCACTGCAGTTGCTTCTCAATCCCGAGATTCGATATCTTATAATTGGATCGATGGCATGACAATTGTCATATTGAATAAACCAGAATCTGATACATTTTACCTTGATGTTTTCTATGCTTTCTCGAGTCACAAAGCTCGAGTCTCACTCGAGAAAATTCCATTGTTATACCGACTAACATAAAAACGCTAGCTCGAGAGTCTATACGCTCGTTATATGGTTGTACTACCTAAATATATTATCAGTGAATAGGTACAGAACTATGGAGAAGCTTATCGATGAAATAATTATTTTTCATGGAGATAAACTTTGACCAAGGATAATTTATAATTTGTATTTTCTGGCTGTCATTTTCATATACTCGACCTTCGTTCGCGGTTTATTTTTTCATTACTTTAGCGCTACGTAAGCTGAAGGAAAGTTGACGAGTCGCTTACCGACTTAACCAACGACTTTATACCTATATACCAACTCGACAACGTGCGCGAGACCGGTGATAACGAAGGCTTTGTTCGGATCTATTATCTCAATTATGAGGGCGGCACGGCACGCGTTTCTAAACGTCCTCGTGATAACCAACGACGGCCCTCGATCCTTACGTTCTCTTCCTTTCCTTCCATCCTTCTCATCTCATCTCTTCTCTTCTCTTCTCTTTGCTCTACCGTCTGAATTGACGCTGAAACGAACGATAACAACTACGAAAACTCAATTATCGTAGGGATTTAATTAGGTTTCCTTATTAGAACTAGCAGATATCCTTGGCGAGGTAATTAAGTCTGCGCGATTGCAGTCACCGGTTCGTCTGCTCGGGTGACGACGGCAGGTCACGAAAGGCCAACGTTTCACCTTGCAAAGTCTATTTACGAGCTTCCGAATCGAACATTTCACGTCAAGAAAAATCAGGTCGACGACGACAACATCTGGCTTTATTCGACCAATTTATCCTGACATAGACAAAAGGTCTAAGGCTTAAACAATCATTGAGTTTCGATCTCTTCCGTCACACTGCGTTCTCCATTGAGTTCGCTACTGAATCGGACAGTTATCATATTACCTTGTGATAAGGGCTATCTGGAGTTTTGTCCGGAAGTTCTTCGACGAAACTACACAGAATTTACCCGTGATAAAGGTGACCAGTAATATTAATGAAAAATGCAATAGGTATACGCGAACAATTTGGTATTCGAATCTTTCCAAAGGTATGCTTCGGGCTAGGACTTTCAATTTCTCCTTTTTCTTCGAGGAAATCGATACAAATTGTAAACCTTTACATTCTGAGAAGCTGCTTCACTGTATGAATTACCAATTTGATGTTTGACTGAACACTGAACTACTGAGCAAGGTTTTGCCCTCATGAATTGCAGAGATCGAAAAATTGAGTCACCACTTTGGCTGCGATGCAGAATCAATGGATATATGTGTGCATCTTGTATGTGCCTGGAGATGAATATATCAAACCTTCTGATATTAAAAATTGTATGTCACCTCTATACGCTTGGGTAGGGAATTTATACGATTTGCGACAAAAATGAATTGTATTAGGGCGGGTGTGATACCAGAAAAGGCGAGATAAAACGAGCGAATAACTTCTTGAAATGAACATTTGGACATAATGCAAACGTCAAGATCCCTCACCCGGAAATCTTAAAGGTGGCAACTGACACAGCAGTGGCGTAAAATATATAGGCTTCACGTTTTTCAGTATATTTTATACGCCGATCTATTTTCCAAGGTACGTAATTCTACGTATTATACGGAGACACTGCAGTCATCCGTTACGTTGCAGACATATACGAGTATATAGATCCGTTTCGTTGTTCCTCGGGCAATTTTTCAAGCCGTATCTATTTCGTTTCTCGTTGCGGAGTATCCGGATAATAATTTTGAAAAACTTTGGTGCCACGTAAGGTCTTGGAAAATGACTCTGCAGTAACGTTCCGCTGATTTTTATGTATGTAGAAATTCCGATACCCACGGATATTCTCGACTATGTCTGGCAATGGCTGCTGAAACTCTCCTCGAAACAATGGTAGAGTTTTCTCAAGCGCAAAAAATAATTGTTCGTTATTCACGAAGCAAAAATAAAACATTGCAACACGGAAGCTGCGGGATTTCTCGACCCCGAAAGTGTTCGATTCGTGATTTTCTGCCTCTTTCGCTGTTTGTATTTCCCCGTAATTGCAACCCCTCACCTTCGGCGGTTACTATACGTACATTCTACCGACGACTGACTAACCTAGTTAACGCGCCGACACGTACCCGGGCGAAATTCCTCCTCTCACATTAGTATAGGTATGCAGTACCCAACATATTTACACATTTTTTAACTCTCCATAGTCTGCCCCCCATTCCCTACAAGGTTCCATCGAGAAAATACGTCAAATTCACCACTTGTTCAAACATGCAATTGCAAACATATCTCTCTGCAGCCAAACATGTCTTCTATTACACACATTGATCCACATTTCCGATAAATGGGTACGTTTCATCGTATTTATGATATTAATCGAAACAGCTGTGCCCTTGCAAAGAGCCAAAGTATTAAAGTTTCCGTGACCATAAATCGCTGCATGGATTATCAGAAACTTATGAATATATGTATGTATGTTTCCGTTCACTTGTATGTAACCATTTCATATGTTCTTCTACGGTACTATCCTGTCTACGGTATTCGCCTCTATAAATTTGCTTTGGGCACGTAAAAGGCGAATATGGTTTGCAAACGCATAAGAAGCCAATAGACGTGTTGAAGAAGTACCTGCTTTTGTTCTTCTCCATATCTGTACTACGTGCATTAATGTTATACCTATGCATATCGCGATACGAGTCGGCTTATTGTAGTGCTAGCTAATTCCAAGCACTACAAATAGGTACGTACATACATTTGACGTGCATAAAATTCAATACAGTTTCAAACTTTTGCAAAAGCGTGTTATTCAGTATGATTGATTCCAATTTTTTGTTCACAAGCTCTCCGATTCCAGTAGTTCGATATCCATGAATTAAACAAACAATTATTCGGTGAGTAACGAATCAACATTCGAAATCCTGGACTCGGCAAAGTAAATATGAGATTTGTTAATATATTTTTATCCTCAAAGTCCGCGTATAACATAGAATATGTATAAAAACTCACCATAAGTGCCCGTGTACATACCTACCTACGTAGATTCTCAATACTTGATCTACTTGCTTGAGTAGGCAGAGGATTTGGTAAATCTGGATCTAACATAATCTCTTTCACGCCAGCTAATACTCGTCGTGATGTCTTCCAACTTCTCGTTATTATTTACCGTATTGAGTGCAGCTGAGAAATAATTCTCCTCCATACGTCTATATTATTATACTGTTGCGTCGTGCATCTATTCCCGAATTCGTTTCTCACACTTTTTTGGCAAAGCACTTCAGGTCCAATGTTTAAAATTCAAGCAAAGGCCTTCAAATTATATTTTGCAGATCGAGGTCCAGGACATAGGAAAGTTTACGTTAAGCCTTAGCCTTTAGGCAATACTGCTGAGGTACTCTAGAGACATTTCACAGAGCAAATTTTAAGGGATCTTGTGAAAGTCCAAGATCACTGATTCTCATTTTAGCAAGAACACTACCACACCCGTCCGACACTTCTTCATACCAATTTCCATCCCCTAAGGAAGTCAGTTTAAACTCAACCACAGAACTAGTCCGTTCGAATCTCTGCCCTCTGGTCTAAAATCCACTAATCAAACACTCCGAATTATTTCAAAGCCAATTCGACAAATCCACAATTCATATCAGTACTTTTAAACATTTGTTTAATTATTAATTATTCAATCATCATATTCTTCGACTTCAATTTTTATAACCCTTCCTTGTAACCTCTTTTTATCTTTGTCAATTAAAAATACATTCAGTTCAGACATTGTCTATCATTCGTTCAATACCCCAACAAAAATCCCTACACTCCTTTAATTAGTTGGTGTAAACCATTCAGGTGGCAAAAATAAAATTCGAGACCAAAAGACCGCGTGAACATATATCATGCTTTTACGATCTAACAAATACCAAACAAACGTGTTCCTTCGAACAATCATAGTAGAATATGCGTATTTTTAATCGAAATTCTGAATAATCACGATCAGTGCTGTCACACGTCTTCCACATCCCCCGGAAGATTTAAGAAATGTTGTAGATACGTAATTCGAATTTGGCTCGTTTCAACGGTACATATATACATTCTTTGATTTCGATCAGGAGTTCGAAAATATCTGTTTCCAGCTTTTGGCTCACGTGCACGTTTCACTTTACAGCTTCTCTTTTAGTTTTCTGTTATTTCCTTCCTCTTGTCTACAAGGCTCGCGTGCCAGCTTCCTCACCCTCGCCCACGCCATCGCCATCTCTACCACAATTCGGGGCTCTACCTTGTTCCTCGGTAACACCTCGGCTCACAGCTGGGTTAAAAGCTACTTTGTATTGGCCACGATGCTTCTACCTTGAGAAAAAAGTGAGGAGAGAAAAGAAGTAGAAGAAAAAAACGAAAAGAAACGAAACGGAACGAAAATGGTATCGTTCTATAACCCATTCGTATACATCTTTTGAGTTACTGTAACATTTTCAGCCGGCGTCTGGCTCGGAACGGAATAACTACTTGCATTCATCTTAGTCGTACATATGATATGGAGGTGCATTTCTACATTAAGTAGGTGCAATGCAGGTCTTCGGTAATTTGAAAGCCAGCTAAGGGATATTTTATTATATTTATAACGAACTTGGATTCAACTTGAGTGATTTCTGCTGATCAATGTTATCGAATTAGAGGCCCTGCTCGACTTACTGGCCGAATTACTTTCAGGAATCAATGAAACGACCGAAGCACGATGGAGCTTGTGGTAAATGAAAATCGAGAAACGAAAGTGTAAAGGCATGAGACCCTGCTTCGCAATTCTGCTTGTCGCCTCGAAGCACCACTCAGAAAAAAGTCTGGTTGACACAACTAAATTTTTTTCTTTGCAACCAGAATCATTTTTTATTATACGCACGAAGAAATATTTTTTAGGGGTAGCCAAAAAATTTTGTTGCAATAATTCGTTTACAAGAACGAATAAGTTTCGTTGTGGAAAGTAGAATTATTCAACGAAAATTATTTTTCACTAGCAACAAAAGGAAAACAGCAGATCTGGTTCGGTTGACGAGATTTTTAGTCAATTCAACAAAAAATTTAGGAAATCGGGCTGACAAAATGATTTTGTTGCCTGAAACGAATTATTTTTCTTAGTGCAGCGACCCTTAACCGAAGCATGCTTTCGCGCGAACTGGAGTGATTTCTTTTACGTTGAATGGGGAAAAATAATGTTCAGGTAATTTGAGAGCGTCGTGGCTTCCGGACATACGCTAAGAGCTATTCTCATTCGTATCATAGCAAGAATGTACGCATGCAGCTCGGGTTATGCCAGCATTTCCGCTCGCATTTCGAAAACAAAAGAGCATAACAGAAAATAGAAAAGATGAACCGCGGAAACGGAGATGAACTAAGTCGGGTGGAAGAGACGAAAAACGGAACAAGACTACCGAAAACTAAGCCAGCCTCTATTCCGCCATCGTCTATCTCTCTTTTTCTCCCTCACGCGTTAGTTTTCTTGTTATACCTACCGCGTACACGAGTCTACTCTTTTTTCGTCTTCCTCTGTCTTACGATTTATTATAAGGTAGCCTTTAGTTGATACAAAGAGCCGCGTCGGTTCTATGCCTAAAAGGACACAGAATATTTCCTCTATGGTGGAACCAGCTCATCCGTAAGATCCCAAGAAAATGTCTACCCAAAATACATCTGGGTACCTAAAAGTTGAAATTTCCGAAAGACAGCGTGAAAATCTGCTAGGTATAACGAGAAAGATTGATATTCGCAGTCTGCAATACTTTGTGAGTTTATCGATTGCTTCATTTTTCTTCGTCTCGAATTGACAGTTATCGACGGAAAGATATATATTTTTACGTTATTTTGAAGATCGAATGAAATTCCGAACCATCCATATATCGCCGGTCTAACGAGCAATTACTTAAGATCACTCGACATCAGACCCACGTCGAGGGCGCCCACCTCGTACATCGACGAGGCCCATTAACGTCACTAAGTGCTCGATTTGGATACCCATCCGGCCTGTCGCATTGAATGGGATCGATTTCCCTGGAATTTCGTGCATTCTGATACATACCTACGTCGAACCACGACTCAGTAACGTCACGGAATCGCCCTGTGCCACCCGGCGAGTCGGCAGGGACTGTGAGGGGCCGGCTTACCGATCGATCGGTTAACTTTACCACCGCGAACCGGGCCAGGATAGGAGCTTTCTCTCTCTTTCTCTCTCTCTCTCTCTGTCTCTCTCCGTTGCTCTCTTTCTCTTCCTATTTCCTCTGATTTTCTTTCTCTCTTCCACCGGGCAGTACTCACTATACCTAATTAAAGGCGAATCACGTTTGTATATGTTCGCACGAAGGGTGTCTAGAGAATTTATTAAGAAAAGCTTTGCCCAGTTTGCTTTCGGCTTCTTCCTCCCAAGTATTCTTTTTGGTAATCGAGAACCAGGTGTGGTGCAGCCTGCAGGAACGTCACGATCTTACAAAGCTACTTTTTCTCTTTTTGATTTATACCCTCCAAAAGTGTATCCTTACCATTCTTTTTACACAAAGATGATTCTCGGGGAGGAAAAGAGCTGAAGTAAAGATAGAGAGAATGAGAATGCGAAAGATAGAGAGAGAGAGAGAGAGAGAGAGGGAAGAGGGAAGAGAAATGAAGCTTCCGAAATCACAACGCTGCTTGGAATTCAGATGATAACGATGCTAATTCGAATTTCGCCGAGAATTGCCCGCGGACCTATCTTAGCTCTCTCAGACAGAGTAGATATACCTAAGACTTGGGCGCAGGCTAAACTGTGCTCCTTCCCACATCCCTCGTAGGATCCTTCGGGTCGTCATTTTTTAGCCCTCTGCCAACCGTTGGATTTAAATAAGACAAAAAGGGCCGTAAACACACCGACTTCTTTCTAGGCTTACATCGGCAATTCATTCTCCTTTGAATAAACCAATGGTAGAATATATAAAAAAGAGTCTTAAAATATATCTTTATCAACTCAGCACACGAATTCTTTACCTTATCTTACCGGACGGTAGCGCTGGGTATAAGTATATCAAGAAACGTCAAGTAGGTTTCCGCGACAATGATACCGGTCAATTACTTAGGTATATATTACATAGAACACGAATATCTTTTTCGGAGTTTGCGGCTAATTTTGTAAAGGAGGGAAAAATGCTTTCTCAACCTTTTCATGACACGAATATTTCTAGTGGCCAGAGATACTCACGCGCGAACGGTAGGTACTCTGTGATAACAGTGTTTGCCAGAGATGGAAAGCTATTGACTTTTTCATTGTAAGCTCAATGGGAACGTAGACGACGATACTTTAACGGTGTTCGAATAAAACGGCATGAAATCTATTGACGGGAAGTTAGCTGCCCTATAGGATTGTTACTCCGACAGTAATTTAACAATTCGAGACACGCGGGGTACCTAGTTGATTACGCACGGAAAAACTTCTCGCGTGCCCAGCGCACTGATATCATCTAACACGAGATTGGAGCCGTTGTGTTTTGTCCTGGACACTTAAGTTCCAACTGTTTTCTTCCGGATATTTTCAACAATTAAATTTGACAGAGTGTCATTTCATTTATTCTTCAATCAGTGGAGATTACAGATTCTACGGAAATCCCCCGTGGCTATCCGAGATGAGATTTTCATCTCAGATCGGGAGGAATCTAGCTTAAAGAATTCTAAGAACTTATAGAGATTGGTTGTTCTATAAAAGTATACTCGAACGTTGTACGTTTTCGTTCTTAATGCGATTGGGAATTCAAAGCCTGGTGCATCACGTTATTGCGGTCCACGGTGATAGGAAATACCTTATTCTATTATTCCTCGATAACTATATAGAGAAAATCAGGTCAAATGGACTACAGAGAAACGTACAACGCTGAAATAAATCGTTTCTATTCGCTGGGAGTTTTACGGGTCGTCCGCCAGGAGGGCTCACGAAAAATGTACTGTCCACGTTTAGGGGCAAGTATGATATATATTTTCTATGAAATACCGTATTTTTTTATTCTGATTGAAAATACCCGAACTAGTACCGCCGACCCGTGATGATTTATATACCATACGCTGCGGACTATCATATACATTGTTTGATTCACTAGGTCCAACACTCCCGAGCATTTTTATCAATCCATCAGGATTTACCATGTAATCCGCGGATATGATTTCACGTTTTTCAGGCAGAATTATTAATAATTCTGGATACCCGTATTACGGAAAGTTTCATTTAGTTCCTATTATTTGTTCGTATTCAATGGGGGCATGCGTGTTTTCTATACGTGAAATATACGTTTTCTATACGTGGTTCGGTAGATTTTCTGCAATGATTTTTCTATTGAAAAAAATTGGAATTCTCGCTGAAACTAAACTCGGAAAAAGTGATGTAAATCGCTCGAACAACTTTTGTTACAAAACCCACCCAGTACGTGTCTGTATATTCCGTGCCTTTCAATGTAGGTACGTATACATATACATGCGAAGTCTAAAGCTAATCGGTGGAAGGGTTGCGGGTTAACCGAAACATTCTGCAAACAAAGAAAAACATGGTCGCAAGAATGCCGGAATTCCACTTAAAAGTAAAGTTCTTTTTTCCGGGCTGAAGGGTACGATGCTTCAACAAAAAGTCCAAGAATATCTTCAGAGATATTCATTCCCACTTTCACAGGCCTTGAATCTTAAGGCTGGTCAATGTCCTACGCGGGAACGGGAATACGCACGGTCTCAGACTTGCAAGGTCTTCGTCGTCCCTTGAAGAACTTATTATAAGGGTGGGAAACGCGGGAATCGCGGGAATCGCAATACTACGACGATTGTTCAAGAATCAAGAAAATGTAGGATAGAAGTGAAGGTGGACGTGGATGTGGATGTGGGTGCGAAGGACGGCAAAGGGAAATGAGAAATTACAGCACCAAGTCAGCTACTCAGTCGAGACGGCTTCCAGGTCCTGAAAAGTGTTGACTGGTGAACACAACTAGTTGAATTCTTAGCCTTACGCGATTCCTGGACAACGGAAACTAGACAAGATTTTTCCGTTAATACTCGCACACCTTCTTCGTGCCGGAGGCATTTCGTCAGCTGAGCCCACTTTGGACTCCGATTGTCTCAGTGTGACCGGGTTTCCGAACCTATCTATCTATACTGTTACTTTTGTCTCCGGTCCTGAATAAAGGAGAAGTGTCGTTGATTGCGAGCCAATACTAACCAAACCTAAACTAATCGAGCCCTACCTAACTTCGTTTCCCTTCGGCATCGCATAAACCTAGGTCTTTTATTTTTACGATTTTTTTTTTTTTATATATTCTTACCATAGGCAAAGATCAATATTTATTTTACAGACTGCGAAAATCCATAATTTATTAGGCCTTGTAAGAAATAGCTGAATATTGACTCACATAATATTTGTTCATTTAATTGAACGTGTTCTACCAGCCAGCTGTCGAGTTTTTATTTCGTGTATATTTGAACTTTGTCCGATATGCCTTTTGTTTGTTTTTACAGAACGTTTGATCCGTTCAAATAAACTTCGTATTAGCCATGGCAAACGAGCATTTTTTTCACCTAATCAATCATTACCCAACTCTAACAACAATTTGACAGTTGATAAAGTACATATTTGGGTAGTACGCGATTGAAGTGTTTTTATTATAAAATCTTTGTCAAATTGTATGAACATTTGATCAACTATCTAATTCACCACCCTACTGCCAACTCTCATAAAATACCTCTGCATTTCATTCCGACAAATAAATTCGGTGAAAAACCAGGCTGACCTAAAAAATTTTGCACCCATGTTCAGGAGACATAAAATATCTCGAATTCGATCCGGCAGTTTTGGCAGAGCGTGACCATTTACGTGTATAATAAAAAGTCGATTATCGGCTGCGGGGATTCGGGCAGGTTACACCAATCACCGATACGTGACAGGGTCTATTCTGCCTTGACCGATACCTCGGTAGATCCGACCTTTACTATTGAATTCGAAGCTTCGTTGGATCTGATTAGGCAATTAAGCGCTGGGTAAATTAAGTTTTGGTGGATCTAATGGAGTTGTTGTCGCCCCAGTCGTTCTTAACAGGCGAACCGCGTCTTCGAGCCTGTAACTTAATTTCTGGGCTTTGGATCAGCGACTTCTATTCCTACTGCGAATAAGTCTTTGGTTTCGTCCTCGGGTAGATATATGTGTTGTTCCCTAGCCCTAACAAGTTAGTAATGTCACGTCTAACTGATTTTTCTGCGTAACTGTAAGAGCACGACAAAAAATTGGCTCATGTGTATCGGTTAACAAATAAAAAACTTTTTGTTACTTTCTCACGTTTCGTCTCTAAATATCTTACGATAATATACTTTTGAGAAATTCTAATAATTCAATTCTTTAATCTCATCGCCGCACCTTAAAAGCTTGGATATACTTCTACCCACCGCAATAGAGATGAATTATATTGAATAATATAACAGGTATCAAATTTTCTTGTTTATACTCGGCGCTGTAATACTGTATAAAACGCGTTGTATAAGGGTAACGTATTTTTACTCGATACACACGATATGGAAAAATTCAAAGAGCAACGGCTTACTGTCTTACCTGTGTGTTTTTCAAACGATAAATTCATTGTGTTTGATCTCACCTTTCCTTTAATACAAACGGTTAGCTAATTGAAATTACAAATTATGTAGCTACCGAGCTTTACATAAAGATCATTTTCACTATGGGAAACAAAGTCTTCGGATACCCTTCTTTGATCGAACCTGTCATATCATAACCAAAGCTTCCAAGAACGCGTAAGTAATTTTCGTACACCGACTCGAAACGTGCAAATGAAATTCCAACAACTTAATTTAAACGCAGCGTATATAATAGAAATAAAAAAACAATTTCTCGCAAACGTGGGTATAACTACGACTGCCCTTAATTAGTGGGCGCAGCATATCATAGATGACACCCATCTCGTGTACCGTAGCAGTGGACTTTTATCTCGGACCCTCTGGGACAAAAGAATATTCTCTCTTAATTACTTTAAATTATAAAAACTATAGCAAGCACCAAACGTATGTCACTCGGTGTGAAAACTAAAAAGCCATTAGTACCCAAAAGCCGACGAACTTCGAAAAGCTAATTTGCATTCGTCAACGAATACCCGGTCATCTTCGATTCTAAGTTGAGTTTTAAAGTCCCTCAAATTGCGGTGTGGTTCTAAACAGTTCATTGGCGATTCGTAATCGCAGAGAACCTAATTTTTCGTAAAACCTTATCCGAATATGCAGTCCGTCTGGCATCGTGGAAATAAAATAAGGCTCTCGTACACACGTAAATACATACTTATATATACTGCTTCGAAAATGCTTGAGAACCTTTTTTTGGATGATAAAACATGTTTCGAAGTTTTTTTGTGAATTTTCTAACGATCTGACGTTTTCGCGATAGCAAATGTACGAGGGGCTCCTCCGTTCGCGAACGGTCGTTCTCCAATACTATAAATTTTATAGTATGTGTAAACCAGCGTTAATCTTTTACTGATATTTTCTCCGAAATGTACCCACGGGAGAAGAGGAGGACCAAGTTTTGTGATAATATCTTTATTAACACTGTTTAGCAAGGAGGGATTCACCTTGCATCAATCGTTGCATATATAGTACTAGATATCTCAACGGAGTCCTCAGATAAGTTTCATACATGAAAAGTTCTGCGACGCAGCTGTCGTGTTCTGTTTTGTTCTGACTTCGAGGTTCAAGTCGAGCCTAGGGGCACAATTTAATGGCCAATTTGCAAGTTAGGAACACGTGTACCACGAGTACCTAAACTTTTCGTAGTTCTCGGGGAAATTAGCTGCAGTAAATTATACGAATGCCAACTCGATCGAGCGGATGTATTCGCAGAACCCTTTAGTCAATTTTTTACAAACTCAACTTTTTCCGACAGCTACGGAATTAGATATGGGATTAGGTCATGTTTTACTGGTCCGCAAAATCTGGGGATCAAGCTCACGTGGTCAGGGTTTTCTTCAGCCCATTTTGTCGCCCTTTGCGTTATCATTTTCACTTAATCGTGGCTCAGAGCATTATCCCTTTTATCTCTTGTATTTCTGGTGAGCCATGTACTGTGTTTCTTCTATTTCTCCCGATTCATCGACTCGCTTCGCTATTGTCCATTTAATATTACATCGTCGAGGGGTGCCTTAAAAACGCTGACTCGATCTCGAAGCTAAGTCTATTTCAAATAACCGAAACGTTTCGGCGAGCCCGGAAAGAAAGATTACAATTGAATGCAGCTTCTTCCGCCGTTTCATCCGTTCGCCAAATCGGGTTCAAGCTAAATTACTTTCGAAATTCAAAAGATAAAAACCAACAAAGGATAGCCGAGGAAACTTGGAAAACACCACACGTCCTCCCTACATTATAAAGTTCAAAGACTGGCTCGTCGGACATGTTCTATTTCCGTTTGCCACAATTTCATTAATTGATCATCATCTGGATCGGAAGTAAACAGAAACGATGCAAATGTATTAGCACTCGGAACTTTGTGTATGAATAATTCAAGTGCTTCCAAAAGGCTGACTTGCTTTTAGCAACCACCGTGCGACAGGGAAGCACTGATCTTGGCGTTCTTAATTCACCCAGGATTTTGGTGAGAGGAAAGGCGAGTGTCTCTCACTCGCCGAGTCTTAACTCCAACCTCTGGTATGTCTGACTCGGGTCTGAATTTTCTCCTTGAATTTTCTCCTCTTTCCTGCCGAAATTTTCTACCCCGTCTCAGCGTGCCAACAATCGCGTCAACGATTCAACCGGATGTTCCACTAATTCGTTTCTTGCCATGGCGAGAACTTCCTCGGCAGAAATTGTCAAGAGATAACACGACAGAGGCAACGGGTTGTCAAATTATCTCGACATTTCTTTTTTTACTTCAATAAACGACACGACGGATACAGAATTATTAGATACAAGCCCACTCTACGTTCTTTAAAATGAGAATAAGAAAACCATTATCATTATATTCTAAAGACCGAATAAAAATTCCATCAAGAGAAGAATCCCAAATTCTCGGGGCCATTCTAAAGCAATAACCAGGTACTGTATTTTATAAAATCACTTTCGTCCTATCAAGGAATCCCATCGTCTCTTTTGATATAATTTTATTCCCTGAATAAAGAATCAACTCATAGATCAGATCATCATTATTTGATTATTTCATTTTTTCAATTGAGAACAGTGGCCTCGTCTTTGGTTACATCCCCATTTACAAAAATCTCCAACATACGCGAGAAAATTCAAGATAGTATAGGTAGAGATGAAATTGAGAAAACAGACATGTCGACTTGCGCCCCAGATGAAAATTCGAAGCACAGAAGAATTTTTATCGAATATAAAAAATGGTGTTCAGAGTTTTCTAAACAAATCCATTACTTCAATGGAATGATATTAGCTACAGTAATTTGAATACATTCGAAACGTGAAAATTTCCTGTTATAAGAAATGGTGGAAACGTCTTTTCTCGCTCTCACAATTAGATTCTTTCTCAACTAATTTTCTCCACCCTCTTTCTACCCCTATAAGCCGTCGCCGTCGAGGAGCGACGCGGAGGATTAGCACGAAAACAAAAGACATTTTGAGACGGATGCTTCTATCGATAGATGGTTCGGGTAAAATGGCTACTGAGAGGAAAAGGGGAAGAGCATGGAAGCCAGTAATAATCCGATGATAGGACAGTGCTCCAATTTCCGTGCTCGACTTTCCTAATGAAAAATCTATGACGACCAATAATAATTTAGACTTCTGTAAACTGCAGCGACCTATGAAACAATTTGCAGCAATCAAATGCCCTCCTTTTATCCAACGTAACGAGCCTGATTGCGAGAAAAATCGAATTGTTTTCATGAAATATGTTCTTTAAAAAAAAAAAAAAAAAAAAACTGCTGCTGCTCGGTGGTCTGTAAAAAATCGAACCTTGACGTCGAACTGTGAAGAGTTTACAACGAAGGATTTTTAACGAATGAACGGCTAAGCCGAGTTCGCGAAGGCAAGATGTTGGAACATACTTTTGGGAAAGATGGGAATTAATTTTCTTCTCTACACTCCGGAGGGTTTTCGCAGTTGTACGTATACTACGTGCCTACAAACTTTCGAAAGAATTCCCCAACTCCCCTCGTCACACTCGCAACTTGAGATTTTTGACGGTTGAATAAGTCTAAACAAAAGAAAATCCTCCGCTTTCCAAAACGACTCAAGAGGGGTGGAATAATAGGGGTTCCAATTTATAACACTGAATTTATATCATTTGGTAATAACACCTATTCGTGCCACATGACGCGAATGATGAATTTTATCTGATATACGAACAATTAAAAAGTAAAATTGAATTAACGATATTGGCTTCCGAAGTTTCAAAAATATCTCGGACTAAAGAATCGATTGTTTAAAATGAAACGAAGAACTCAACGCATGTAGAAACTGATTAAAAATAATTTGGAATCACTAGTTTTATAACAAGTTTAATTTTTTCCATACACGTTTCCAACGTATTATAAAATTGAAGAAACTCCGGCTTATCGCTAACTTATATTATTATCAGTCTATGTGATTTTTCATTAAATCGATACCGTCCTGTTTCAGTGTGAAGAAGATGAATTCAATGAATGCTGCGCGGACATTGGCAGTCCTCGGTGCGAATAATTATTGCGAGAAGATTCAAACCCTGGAGATAATGGACTACTGAATTAAAGAATAAGGTATTCCACCGACCACCTGTTAAGCAGTTTTGTTACTCTGTTTTCCTCCGTGCCTTATATTATATTTGTATATTTCCACAGTGGTAACCAAGATTAATATCATCGTTTAAAAATGGTACTCTTTAATAAAGAGTAAAACGGTCAACAGGTCTGGGCGTAGTGACTTTATTCCACCCCATTTAAAATTGGGCTTCAAATCTCCCTCTCTATGCGTGCCAAAGCTCAACCTAAAGTAAAAACTTATTTCTACAGCCGATCAATCGCGTCACCTAAACTGCGGGGAAACGGTTAGGCAGTAACTGACAAATAACATAAATTCATCAAGATATTCACCACTGCCGATTAAGGTTTGCTAACTTAATTTCAAATTTGTTGAGCAAGAGAAAATCCACTGAAAATATATTTTCCAAAGTGCCATGGCAAAAGTTGGAACGTGGAAGCCGGATTGCGTCCTTTATATCTACTACCTTGTATATACTAGTAGGGGCTGTGTTTATTCAACTGTAATTGAATTATGTCCCGGTACAATTTGACTTTAATGAAGACGTTTCACCGTGGGGTCTTCAAATCTCCTCACCGTTACTCCCACTTATAATTATTCTGCTATTTTTTTTTCTTCTTCTTTCTGTTAATTTTTTTTTTTTTTTTCTCTTCTCTTCCTTTATCTCAAGCTCTGACGGCTTGGTGATTATTTCTTGACAGTTTTAATTAAAAAGCTTGGTCAAATTTCCCTCGAAATTATTTCCTTCTGACGGTGGAAATGTAGCTGGGACATTATGGCCACGTTATACGTTACGATCGCGATATTCTGATCGGAGCACTGTTTAATTATAATCCCTCTTCCCAAGAGGCACAAGAGTCAATTTCGAACGCCAGTCTTACGTGAACTGCACATCCCTCTACTTAATCAATTGCGATTATAATTTAATCACGAATTTCTGGCAAGAGTCGCTTCTGAATCATTCGAAGAATTTCATTCGACAGATTACGTTATGGTATATTCACACGTGATAAATAAACTTGGAATAATTCAAGTGATCGATTGAAAATCGCTGACCTTTCTACCGCAATATATATTCACAATTTTCTTCCTTCTCTTCCGTGACTAAAAATTGTAATTGTCTTTCGACAAAGACAAGAGTGGTTAGCGGTAATAATCGTTACGTTTCATGTGAATGTAGCATATGTCGCATGCAAATAGTCTAAATAATGTATAAATTACATGAGACAGCTTAAACGGTTCGCACAGTCTGGTTATAGACGTGAAACATTAAAATTGCAAATACAACTACAACTTCCTAAAGTCAGACAACGAGCGGAGTTCATTTGTGCGATTTAGAATGCAGAAAGTTTTCAATCCACTCACCAGAAGTTAAGGCACAGGCTCGATCAAGGTTGGTTAAACATTTGAGATGATAAAAATCTTCTTGTAGGACTAGCATATTTCGTTACAAGTTAAAACGACGTTCTACCCAGTAGGTTTAATAGACGATACCGATACCCGTATGAGGTGTGGTGGTAGGTTCATCTATGATACTGTTTTATCATGAATTTGCTTATTCCTCAACCAGTTGCTGATAATGTTTCAATTTCCATTCAATTTTGATTGAAAGTTGGCCGTTATAAGTTCACGAGGAAATATTCTTTGTCATTATACAGCGTCAGGCGTCCAAGTGCTATTAGTCTAATTACATATTATACGGTTAACGGTATAGCCAAGCTTTGAAATTGTTATCCTTCTAACAATTAAACTTCGCGTTATCACCATCTGCTAATTATTACATATTATCATTTCCAACTTACCCGATGCTTGCCTCGTGATTATAGTTCCAGTCCATCGTTACGATCGGGACCATTGAAACACTTCCGCGACGATTACCTTCGAAGCAACGTTCCCAAGGGGTGAAATTAACGAAAGTGAATCAGGCTTGTCGTTGACTACGTGCGACCACCTTCCTCTACGATCTACGTTCCATTTTGATGTCTCTATTCAAGCCAGTTTCGTACCGAAACTATCGTCATTGGTTGCGTTATTCGAATCTTTGAGGATTGTTTATTTTAGTTTGAATTCACACGAATACGCACTCGATATAATATCAGAATTCGCTAGAGCTGTAAATGATTACGTGAGTTTATATTTCCGAATGAATCTGTTCCATAGCGGAGGTGTAACACAATAATAAAAAAATCATGATGTGAAGTCTAGAATCCCAGCGGTCAGGAAATATAAATAAATTTTTTCGTTACCAAAAAAAACTCATCAACACCCTCACACACTAACCTGGGGCTACCCGCGAAACGAATCAGAACAAAACGAAATGAAATCACAGAAAACAAAATAAACTCTGAAAACAAACCCCTCAGAGCTGTGGCTTTTTTGTAGCTTCATTAGAGAGTACATTTATGCTGGAAAAAACAGTGGGAAGAGCAAAGGTTTCTGGTTTCTACATTTTCGAGAAAGGAATACGCGCACAGACATATTTACGTGCGGTAGCTAGGCACATACATACGTGCGTACAGGTATATACGGCTGAGAGTTCGCTACTTTGCTTCGTGGATTCAAAACGTGTACAGAGCCCAGCCCAGTGTTATTTACCTCGGACGACCATACGCGTACGAAGCTGTTACTCAGTCGCCCAGTTACAGTTGGTTGGGCTTTGATCAGATTACGCATATACGTCGCTCTGCATTTTATCAAATGAAATGAGTTATTCAAAGAACGTGAGGCATGGCGAGAGTTGTTACATCATACCATCCAGTCATGAATTCATACGAGTTTCTTGATTTGAAAAATCGTCATTAAAAACGACACGTTTTTCGGCTCGGGAAAATCCTCTTCTTCCCCCCAGGCCCACGCATTCTTCAAGCAGGGCAGCATTAATGACCCGGGGGACCTATATGTGCCGTGGTATACGAGATTTAGAGACTTTGGACATGTTTGACAAACTGATAGCACCCTAGGCTATAATCCCGGAAGCTGCTACCCTTAGCCTCGTTAATGTGCCAGTGTTTCGGGTGTAATCGACGCTGTGTATGGTTCACGCTGGACCAAGACGTCGTAAAATTGATTATCATTTGATTTTGAGAAGATTGAACTGTTTCACTTCCAGACCTGCACACTTGGCAGGCAATGATGTCTTTCTGATTCAAATTTAAAGGGGAAGCTGACATTTAAGCTGTTTCTGATCGCGTCAGACGGGCGTTATGAATTCAAAATTCACTTAATACAGTTCAGTGATCTCACGAACGTCATTCAAGCAATGTTAGATTTCTCTGCCAAGTTTGTTAAGAATCAGATTCCGCGCGTACGACTTCTGGCAATACCAGGATGAAAAGCCAAAGGTGAAATTACAGCGAAAGCTACACCCACCTGATCGTGGGACTTCGTAGACGGAGAATAGATACTCTTCGTACACGCGATACAAATTCAGGATTTCCATGTCCGAGATTCTACCGGAGGAATGAATAATTCACATTTTCCCTCGTGACGCAGGGCTTCAAGCTTCTGCGATTCTACATATAGATTGAAAAAAAGAAATGCCTATATTTGGGCTCGCAGTCCGTTTGCGAAGTAGATTTTTGATTCTTGACTTTTCAAGAATATTTATAAGAAGTTGAAAAAATTCTATCTCACTTTGGCTCGGTCCCTGAATAGCCGCACAAAGAACTTCAACGAAGAGTACCTCTACCAGCCAGTAAAGTGGAGACGTGTGCCTTTTGTTCTAAAAACAATGACGTGGCGAACTTGGGCTCGGCCGGGGTACCTTGCTTCAATCATCAAAGAAATCGCATTTCTTTAAGAAAGATCCAATCGCCGCTGACTCTTAGCATCTTGCATTTACGTCAGATAGGTATATATATATACCTACATGCATGTACAATATTCATGAAACAAATATTATCGAATGAATGAATGCAGACTGGAAAATTTGATATCAGGAATAATTTGGCACTTGAAACTCTCAATCGTTCCCGAATAAGGTATTGGACTAGTTCAAAAATCATGGAATGTTCAAGCAGCTTCAGAGTTCGGAGATAGCTGAATGCATCCGCGATTCGTGGTGAAAAAATGTCGATGTCAATTTTTAGACATTTGTAAAAAAGTAAATTTGTAGAATATTCGTGGCAGGTGGCGAAAGTGCCACAACTAGTAAATCGCGCATCGAAATATATTGCAGACATAGCGTTACATATGAATGTAGCACGAATTGACCCTCCACTCGAAACTTGATGTCGTTGAATCCCGAATTTCTCTGAGAGTTCGTAGTTGGAGAAACACAGTTTCGCGCATAACCTGAACACCGAGATACTACTCTTTGTGTGCCGAACCGAGCACGGCAATACCCCGGTTAGGCCCGTTGGCGATGTCCCTGTTTCCCGGATCTACCTTTGCTCCGCGAAGGATGCAAGAGCCCGTGACAAATCCCACGAGAGCCCTGCGGCCGCTGGACACTGTTTTGAGCAATTCGCACTGGCCCTTTGATTAAACGCTCGTTCGTCAGCACCTGTTGACACTTGATACACTTTTCGCTCCAGGGTTCTGCCAGGATATCATCACGAGTTCTTCCGAAAAAGAGTCGAAAACTCTTTTCGCCTTAGGGGACTAACAGCATATGCAATTTTGAACGTCTATAACCTGTGCTACAATCATTTTGACATTTTGTCACGTAGGTATAAGCGACGGTCTTATACTTTTACTACCGTGGATTTAAAAACGGGTAAGCGAAGGTATATGAATGGACAGAGATTTGGTTCTCTTCAATTCTGTCATTGTGAATTGTCAGCGTATTTTTGTTCCTCTATTTTACACATTCTTTTTCATTCCCAAGTACCAACGGCATTCATGAAAGGATCGCGGTCTAGTGTTCTACGATCAAAATGACTCGTAGGTATTACTAAGCTGAGATGAAAAGGAATAAATGAATGAAGAGGTCGCGTATATGCGTCCCTTCAACATCGAGGTATAATTTTTTCTCTCGTGATCCTTTCACGTGTTTTGCAGCAAAGAGCTCTGTACGAGGCGACGCTTATTTTTGCATCCCTATATTATATCGCGCGGAACACTCCTGGAACGGGGTAACTATTGTCCCTGCGTCAGTTAGTCTAAATATACGTACATTCGTATGTACATACATCTATACCTACCTCGATGGATTAAACGACGGTACGCTCCCCTAACAGGACCAGAACACTCCACAGTACGTTACAATGATAATAACAACGAGGCCGATGCGAGCGTGCAAACCGCGAGCTATCACGATATGTAACAAAATTTCTGACCACTACCTCGATCGCTACAGATATATATGACGTACGTTTGATATGTGACCATGTACATTGGTCAATATACCTAAATTATACGTACACGTACATTTGTAGCGATCTGAACAACCCGCGACCGGCCAAATCTGGGTGATTCTGAACGGTACATGTATATTTAGATTATTCGTGTACACTCGGGTGTTTTGAACTGCATACATCGCCAAAGATAATCGAAAATTCACGAGGATTTGAGTTGTGACAAAAATCGTTCTTCGGCACGTTTATATATTCAGAGAATTTCGCACGTTTGAAAAATGTTTCTTACAAAATTGCGACGTTCGCTTCTATCAGAGATGAATTTCAACGTTGCTGAATTTTTTTTTTTTCTTTCGATTATCACTTTTTCTTTCTTTGCATATAAGTCCCGAATCTCTTCGAATGACGCTTGGACGTGCAATGTGTCTAGGGCTTGACATGTAGTTTGATACGTATCTCGCGAAAGGATTGCCACTCTCCGCGTTACACCACTCGCTCAATCTCCCTTCATCGCTATTTCTCCGTCTCTCTCTTTTAGAGATCGCAGTATCCGCGGTGGCGATAAGGGAAAAAACGCAGACGGTGGAGGAAAAGATGGATGTTTCAATTTTCAGTATTTCACGCGTACTGGAAGGGCAATATGGCGCCTCCCACAGCTCCTGGGAGAAGTTGCGTAGGGAGACGAAAAAATAACCGTTAATACATATATATACAATAAGTTAAGGCACGAGCTCTCGCTTCCAAAGGAGCTCGTATTATGAATGGCCACATATACTCATGTACCCGAAACATCTTCATTCGAAATAAATTCTTTGCCATGTAGTCAGGTCTGTGCGAGATGGTGAAAAATGACAGGCTTGTGCTTTTCGTTTCCATTATTAAGCACGGTCATATTAATGATAAATTATAGAAAAAATACTTCAACTCGTTACACCCCCGTTTTCCCTCTTTCAAGCTCTTAAACTGTTCAGTTCATTAAGAAACTTTGTATAATTGAAGCCACACAACTTTCTCACCCCTTCGAAGAATTGAAACGTTTTCTCGAAGGGTAAGGGCGTCGGTGATGGATGGTTTTCTCAGCGTAACTCTTAGTTACTAAAGGTCAGAGTTCACCATGTGGATCCGTAGGTTTCAGTCCTAATATAAAATTCATTCCAAGTATAATTCCGTCGGAATTATTCTAATTCGAATATATTTTTTAGAGCCTATAGTATTCCTCAAGATGTTACGCCGTGTTTTCTCGATTCACCGACCCTTCCTGCAGATATTAAAATCCATTAGCCGAGGCTGGTGGTCCATTAGTAGACGTCCCTTAAAGAGGTATGTAAAAAAGTAAACTAAAATGGGGGATAATAAATTCTGTTTAAAAATTAACTGCTACGTGGCTGCCTTCTCTGAGTTATAGCCACTACTAATTACTTTGACAGTTCCAATCAACGCTGATCAATGCTGTCCGATAGAATACAGCTGGTAGAATAACAAAATTCAACGTTTTTTCTCACTGGTATTAACCACGGTTGAGTTACGACTACTCGAATGGACTGACGTCGAGCCAGACCCAGATCGACTTTGGAACAAAAAAGCAAATAACACACATGTGTTTACCGAACGCGTGGGTGTTTCAAAAGCATGAAAAACATGATCGAAAATTCAGACGAGTAAATCTTAGACCGAAAATGGTGAATAATAATGATGCTTTTTCGACGTGGAGTAAGATGAACCACTTTTGGTCTAGTCCAGGAGGAGGCCACGATTCGCGAAGCAACAAATGGTTTAAACTAGGCTCAATTTCATAATCCTCGGCGTGATTTAATCCTGGATTACCCGATGCAAATCAAAGTTTCAGTTTACCCCTGAGGCACGGTGATCCCGAAGTAGCGCGAGTTGAAATACCAAGCAAGCATCTTTACTCGATGGTTAGAGATCGGTCGCTGTCACCCTATCGTGCAAACTCAAGGGTCTTCTCTTTGGTAACGCGATCGTAGAATTTCACTGTGAAACTGGACACACGGCTAACTAATAGAGCTCAACTACGTGCCATTCATGACACGAATGATTAAAGCTGAAGGTAGAAGTTGTTCAAACGTTAAACATACATACGAATCTATGGATCTTCGAAAGAATAAACTTTCGACATCTGACGTATAAGTTACATCGGTTCTCTGAATAAAGGTCAAACCTTTCCACGATTTGTCAATGCTATCAGCACGACAGGTGTAACGAACAAGTTCCATAAATATACTTATAAGTATAGAGATGAATGGCAATGATGTTTAATATTTTACCAAATGTGCTGTGACCAAAGTGACTTATACCTGTATCTGACCATTCTGACGGACACTCCATACACGCTATACAGACCCCGTACAGTTTAAATATTCCATAAACAGAGAGCGTGTCCCATGAATAATACAACGATCCAACTATACTAATTGCTTATTTCATATATCCAATGCCAGCTAGGTCATGTCGATTTCGTTCGCGTGTCTTTATGTGTAGAGCCTAACGTCCGCCGATATCCGCGATAGGAATTTATTCCCGAAACTTTTCCCGCTTGGCAGCTAACCTATTAGATTCCGAAATAGTGGATTTCGCCGCGTGTATAAGGGATGCATATCTTGTATAAGGCTCGCGAATTAGATCAGGATTCATTGATTTCGCGAAAACTAGTCCGACGTGTAGGTAGAAATATGAGGAAAGCTTTGAATCGACAACCTTTCAGTACACAATAAGATCTATTTTGAAAAATCATTTCCTTCGAGGTGGACCGATATCTTTCATGACGTAAAGTGCACCGTGAGTCACGAAGAGCTGTCGTGACAGATAACAGAAATATATCAAAATGAATGGGATAGGTATGGTTCGAAAATCTATCCTGCTATGGTTATATCATTGTGAAAAATGTAGAGCGAATCAATCTTTGCGTTGAATTAACATTTCTTAAATCTTTCGGTTGATTTATAGTCGACAGGAAAATTGAACCTGGGTCCTAGTTCTTTCGGAAATATTTATCCAACCTAAAGGTAGAGAGTCCTTCACCAATTAGAGTGAAAGGACAATCTGTTAACATTCCCAACTCTATCGGATTGGAATTAACGACAAGATTACTTCTGTTCTGAGTGATTTTAGTAGTGTGTAAACTGAAACGTGTGATTTACGATCCGAGCAAATGTTACTTGATTAATATCACGTGCAATGAGTAGTTGAGCTCCTAGTTGCCGCTGTACGCATAATATTTGAAATACAGCCGAAACGATGGACTACCTGATTTTTCGAAACTCCAGAATTTATTCGCTATTGAAATAACCAATCGTCTAGCTCACAATAATATGTAGATTCAAAACTACCATCGGCGTAGTGCCAAAAACCATTTTGATGATTTTTTTTCTACCGACTGCATGTTTCATTTGAAATTCTTGAAACATCTGGACGAACATTGATGGCATACGAAACTCAGGTTTATAAAATTCATTGATATTTGTACAAAACAAACGTCCCCAAAGTCCGAGCCCTGTAACACGACCATATTCGGTGGTCTTTCTGTATGTAAAATAAATAAATTAATAAATAAATAAATGAAACTTCCATTGTTAACATACGTAGATGTCGACTAATGTAGGTTCATTCTCCCGTATGATTGGGACCAGAGAGCAACCGCTGCTTGTGACACCCGTAAATTTTTAAAAATATTTTTGGAGTAAAAATACGATGAATTTTAGAGTGCGTTAGATAATGTTTAGGCCAGAGCTTAACGCGTCACCGTCTAGGATCCCAATTTTTCTGGCTTTATTCGCTCTAATGTATAGAAATAAGTAGCTCTGTGTAGAGTTCGTTAGGAATCAACGCGGTACATGAATACACGTTGTATTCTACGGCGAAAATACCAAAACACAGAAATATGTGACATAGATGTTGACTTTCAGTAAATGAATCTTTTCCATTCAAAAATATCTAAAATTATCAACAGCACGGGAAAATACTTGGGCTGTACTAAAATCGACACCGGAAAACACTAGATCAACTTTCGCGTACGAGCTACTCATCGAGTGCGAAATTCCCTCGAAGCAAGGGATGCTGGATGATCCCGTTCCGCGTCCGGGGAAGCCGTTAAATACACCAACGTACCATCGTTCTTGTCTGGTTGACGTAATTTTTGATAATAATTCAGGCGAGAGAATTTCTCCTCTCAAAGATAGCGGAAATGAGATAGCGAACGGTTGCAGGTTCCGAGGGAAGTAGGTGCTGCCATAAAGATGGATGGCCACGTGTGTGTCTGCGTATATGTGTTGCACAAGGGTCAGGCTATATGTGCTGCTACAGAATGTTGATTCAGAAAAACTGTCTCATTTTTTCTGAGCATTTTCATTATTTTTATTTTCATTCATTTACATTTTCTCGCTCCGTTCGCCCCGAAAATTGCCTTAAATATTATCGTTCTTTTTGGGCTTCGATAAAAGACAGCCCTGCGGTTTCTCGCTTTCAATTTATGCGTCAAAATATGTATACGGATTATAACACAGGTCAGTGGGTCTGAATCGTTGCATCGCTAAACATATTCATGTATAGTATATTGTTTGCGGATTACAAGACGTCCGCGGAATATTATATTTACTCGCGCTTTCGTTCAAATATTTCGTACAATTCAATGGCCGAGTAAATACGTTTGATTTTCATTCCATGAAAATATATAGATACGTTATTCCTGGCTATTTAATGAATTATTCAACGCAGGTATCGGAAAATGACGTTCTGCACCACGTGCACAAAATTCTCGTATATTACCTATAGATTGGTATATACGTCTGCCCCGACGCTGTTTATCAGTCAACGGCGTGGCGTGGGCGTTCATGTATCCACCAACGAGGATGAAAATGCAACGTCATCATTTTACCATTAGCTTATACAAGGTGTAATTGATTTCTAGCCACCCACTGGCCAACCATTACCCTTGAAACATCGTTTTTACAATCTATACATACCTGCATCGGCCACTGATGCAGCTGTACCTAAACGAAGCGGTAAAATTCGTTAAATCTGTATCAAACCGATGGAAAATTGATTCGTTCAAAATTCGACTAATTATCTTTTCCTCTGAAAATAAAAATTTCATTCTCTATAACGCAAACGACTACCATTCTAACTAACTAATAAATTATTTACTGTCCGTATAACGTGTGTATATATATGTATATCAAAACCTCATAAGCATAAGTTATACTATTCTGACTTACGACATTCGCGATAACGATAATGGACGTTGTATACATAGTACACAGGTGGGATGTCCAGTAGTAATTGGTGTCCGCAAATGTTCCGTATATTGTTTCTACATATATGTATACAGATCCATTACTCGTTTCTTTTTTTCTCTTCGTTTTTTTTTTTTTCATCTATCAGACAAAACGCGACTGTCAAAGTAGGCTAAAGACACTTGGGCACGTTTTGCGCTAATGCCGTGTGGCCAATGTCGGTACTGAAAGGAATAGCGTCGGTCACACGTGTGCGACGCCGGGGATTGAAGGTGGGGTATACCCATGATCGATGACGAGGGTGCATGTGACTAAAGTATTACAGCTCGCTCGTCCTTGTGACGGCACCACCTTCTCTGTACCTCTCTCTCCGGTGGCAGTGACAGGCGACAAGCGACAGGAGACGGGAAACGAAAGACAGTCAACACTCAAGCATAAGTACATAGTATACTATAATATATGTATACATATAGGTACCTGAAGTATATACCTACTTCCGAAAAAAAATATATATACATATACATGCATCTAGCGATAAATATACAACTTTGATACAAATTTAAACGTAAGTAGAACATATCGGTTCGACGAACTTCGAAATCGTGTTTGTCTCCGGTAACGATCTATCGAGACATGCTGTACTTACTCGGATCTTCACACCTGTACTTTTACCCCTCGGTTTATCACACGGCTGACAGGTTTTGGCTACGTAAAGTCGGGCACTCCCTTACGCGAGACGTACCCAGAAATTAGTCACCGTGTAACGCTTTACTAAGAACGATGGGTGTTCTCTGTTGTTGCACTTAAGCTTCTACTTGTACTAAATAGGGGCTGTTATTATACCTCGACAAACCTTACCGCTGCGGGATATAAAAGCTTCTGCAGTTCTGAACGAGTTCATTTCTTGTCCGTAAAAAGGTTACGAACCGGACTGGAGTAACTTGGTAAAACTGAGAAAGGGAAAACTGCTTTTAATCTGATCTGAGGTTAAGAATTCGGGTGGTAATTTCTCCGATTTTAGAATATAACAATAATCTATTCGAGTTATTGTTTCCGGTCATTTTCAACGCAAGCTCCAATACCGGGGATCTTAATTCCAGGATCGATGGATGGAACAAAGCCCGTTTTGTCAAGCGGGATAATTCAAGACGTTCCGTCAGAAAGATCGCGTAATTTATTATCGTCTAATTGTTCTCAATTGATTATAGAGATAACCTAATTTCATTGCACTCGAGGCCAATTACCGGATCGTTTGATTCAACGTGATAAAACCCCCCGAGGCATTGTTATTATTATCACTGTGGAAATTCTTTCACGCTTTCGAGATATCGCCTCTGGCTGACTAAAGCCAGTGTCCGTAATTCAAAATTAGAATTGTTAAAGGGGAGAAAAGCCATAACTATGCCTACTAGGTCGCGGATTTAAAAGGATTAGTCATTATTACCTAACATTCTAAATTTAGGGAGCTTAATCCTACGCACCGTGAGGATTTTCCCGAAAATTCAACACAAACCTACTAAATTTCTTCCCAATTGACATTTACTACTTCACTCAATTCCGACCACTTACACAATTGCCTATACCATATATAAGACGGTGAAATTCGGGCCATTGGATTGACGGAAAGAAAGCACAAGCTCACCACTGACATTCATACATCGTCAAAATGACACTGCACTCCGTATGTAAATCGTGGTGTTATACGTAGTTAAAAGTAAACTGTATTCGCGACTATATTTATTATGAAAAAACACTCAATGATTGCCAATTCGGACGAGCACGTGTTGATTGAAATGATTTGAACCGCATTCGGCAAACAATGTTTTCCGACAAATCAATGGCTGTTCTACTGCGGCAAGGCTCTACGTAGTACCTATACCTACGGTTTGCCTTGACAGCAAAGCCTGTGTAACAAATAATTACAAGCTAGGATATCTGAGGTAGAAATCTATCGGCAATCATTAATTGAACTTACCATGTTAAACACGTGTACATGATCGTATACGTGTAACATGCATGTACACGATGATTACCTCTAGAATTATAATACCTATGACAGTAAAGATGTCACAGACGAAGCTATTAATACGAGGAGTGCGCGTGTATAGCAAAACGCTTTTGGAACCTCAATGGAGCTAGTTAAAGGCAATTATACCAAATATGTCAGGCAAAGCACTCTGCGCGTCATTGTGTAGTCTGGTATTCTGGAGGAATCGATAGATGTGCATCTGCGATGCACAATCCGAGTCCCACGCAAACCCCGTGCGTCTCTACTGCAGTAATCTCGTAGTCTTCCTGCAGCAGTTCTCTATGTGAAGAGGGTCTTAAAATTTTCAGGGGAATCCATTCGCCGATGGCTTATGTATTGTCTCGTATATTTCACTCGAATATGTACAGGCAAGCTCGCGTACTCGATAATTTCCAGCCCACTTACCCTCTGATATCCTACGCAGTTTTATAAAATCGTAAAACGTCGAAACCCTTTGACGAAAAAAAAAGAAAAAAAAAAAAAAACTCCAGCGATCGAGTGTATATCGAATCGAATTGACTTCGGGCCAAGATTAAAAGCTCGGCAATACAAAGAGTCATGACGTACAGTTGTGCGCGGAATATCGAAGTGAGTTGAGGACATAGGAATAAATTGATGAGCAATCGTCGATCGGCTTGACTTGAACAAATTTCAGTGAACAAAATCGCTTTCGAATATTGTAAGGTCAATCAATCGAGCCATCCTGCACGGTTTGCCCAGGAAATGAAAATTCTGACGAGTTGTTCCATCGCGGTGTACCTACCATTGATTATACCTCATCGCGCGGTGATAGAAGAATGTCTCGATCGTTTAAAATGTCAACGTTTCTACTGTAGTCAAATTTGAAAAAAGAACGTTAGATAAGGACTATATCATTTGTTTATCCAAAAGGCTAGGGTGGTAAATGTTACCTATCGATCGGATACTGAAATACAAGTGTGACCAAAGGGTTTCAATTCCATGGATAAATATTGCTATTTCCGGAACTCCGACGATCAACTCAAACAGTTTTGTTCTATCGTATTCCGATATCTGTGGGGGTGAAAGCTGAAGACCCGCATTTATTTAAGGGGCAAATTTATGCGAATCTGTGATACAATACAATTGCGTTTTGAAGAAAACGCGCGATAACGTAACCGCAACGTTAATATTCAATAAGGACAAATGAAAAGGTCCAGACCCTATGAACTAATGATCTTTGTTCCTGAATCCAAATCCCTAGAAGCACGATTTCCCATACATAAATTATGAGAAAAGTCGACCACGGAAAATTCGAGCTTAGTAAGGTCAAACAAACAGACTTAAATCCGTAGAAAGACTTAGGTGGGACGTGGCATGAAATTGAATGGGATCTGTGAAGGGTCGACCTATACAATATCCCATTTAGTATAATATACTACCAATTGAATAAGAAGAGCGTATCTTCTCGTGTACCTTATCCACCGTTGTCACGCTCACAAATTGCGATTAGTTGCCGGATCATCGATTTTAATTTGCGGCATAAAATCGTCAGGAAATTCTGTAATCTATAGTTAAAATGGAAAGTTCGATTGATTCTTGAATTTTGTATAAAGAATAAATAATCCAATCTTTGTGCAATATATTACAGTTTTTAAGAGAATACTTAGTATCGTATCGTAGAAGCGCATGCGTCTCTTGGCGTCGCGGCGCCCGGATTTAGTGCGCTCGGCACCGCGACGCCGGGAGGACGCTTTTCGCGCTCTTCGAACAACTCTACCCGCCGACATACGAAAAAATAAGAACTTCAAATTACCACCAAAATCTGAATAAAAAATACGAAGACAAATAAATAAATTCTTTAAGTTATAAAATTGTCGCTGAAATCTATCGATTTTTTGAAAACTTGATATTTCCAATAGACCTACATAGTGAACGATATAACTACCCAAAAAAATAGTTCTCATTCGTTAACCTAAGTTCGCAAAATAAAATTATTCTTTCAACTTTCCTTCAAACGTAAAACTCATTCATCCGTTCGCTTAATCCTATCCGAATAAATAATGAGTAAAGTTTTTATTTTAATTTAAAAGTTTCTATGTAATTCTACATCTATCGCTGTTACTAATATAAAGTGTAGCTCCTTGCACCGATACGGAACAACGATGCAACTTCGACCAAAGGTTCCATCCTGCAATCGGCTAGTCGATTCTTTTCACAAAAATCTTGTGTCGTGTAAGTGCAATATCATTTTCAGGTCAATCTTTCAATCCGAATAGTAACAAAAAAATAACACCCCTACACTTACACGACACTCCGTACCCCTAAACAATAAACGTTGAAATTATAATCAACTATTTGTATCCCGCTTCCGTCTAATCTTGACGATTCGTAACGATTGTATATATTTCCATCGCCTGTCAGTAGAGTCAGTCAACGGTAAGCTCAGACGATTTCATTTGATTCCTCGTCAATCAATCGCCGGATCTGGTTGACTGTAACTCAACCAACGAATGGCGCGAGTGGATGAAGCGAGTTGGCTTGAGATCAGATTCGCCAAATGATTTGCGTGAATGAAACGAGGTCTAATGAATCAATTAAAACCTGTAAAAATCGTACTTGCACCCTTTGCAGACAGCATTCAATATTTCCTTTCACGTTTACATAAAGAACTGCGGCATGAGATACGCCGTGTTTCCAATATCTTGATCGATGCTGTTCGGTAAAAGTGCAATTCCTATAGCTATGATTGATGCAGAAATATAGGACGAGAATTGAGATTTGCCCGAAGCCATCGCTCATCAATCAATCCGATTGATTACAAATATTAATAGCAATTGACCCTGTTACGTCTACCTTTGATCTCAGTAAGGTCAGCGAAACCCAAAGTTTATTCTACAAGTTGAACTAAACTCGAGTATCGAAAGAAAATACACATATGCCGAAACTGAATCAGGCCGCAACCAGACCATTTCATTCGCGAGGTAGTCGGTACGCGATTTTACAAGATACAAGGCGACGTAGGTGTACGTACAGCATTGACATTGTCCTGGCTGCGGTACATACGTCATCGTACATAAAGTAAAAAGTTACACGGCCTTGCGCACATCGAGCGTAAAAAAAAACATCCTTTGCCAAAGTGACTTGCGGTGGATGTAGCCAGGATTTTGCTCAATCGGCCCAAGTGCTGACTTGATGTTTTATGTCGCAAGCCGTACTTTCGTTTGCAGGTTTAGATCGATATCGGTAAATAAACAATAAAGTCTCTTCTTAAGGGAGAAACACCGTCGTAAAAATTTCAATCTACAATAAAATGTTTCGTGCAAGATAAAGGGGGAACATAAATCAAAATCAAAATAAAAAACAATTTCATATCGTTATCGGTTGGTCTTATAAATTTATCGCCGTTATACCCTATAATACGAGACGACTAATCTAATAGTGGTTCTAATCAACAAATTGCTAGGAAAGATCCTCCACAAATTACAAGGAGGGCATCTGGTTACTTGTGATGTTATTCACTATGCGGGCTCCGTGTACATATAAACGAGACATTAACAGGCTAAGATGTATGAAAACACTTTCAAAGTACCCGGAATCGCTCACCTGGGAATGTCTTAAGTCACGGAACTCTTCCGCACCTAAATCTGGTTCTCGTTTAGCGCTGCTTTGTTTCCAACTAATTACTGTACGCCTACACTATTTCCACTACATTCGCCAATGATTTTACTTGATGAAAAACAATAAAGGATTAATTTATTATCGACGCGTGCTATATATTTTTGATGGAAATAAATGGCATTAGGTTTACGACGAACGGCTAAAGTGTATCACTTCTAAAGCGTGCCTGAAAAACATCAGATCCTGGAAAAGAAGATGTGCCGAAATTGATCGCAGGTTACGGTATAGTAATCTGCTTAAGGGTGCGCTGACAAATTGGCTTAACCCTCCAACTGTTTTAGAGGTAGGTATTCTTGCACGAAACCGTCTCGCACGTGCTATTTCGCTTTATAAATCAGTTCTGTAAACGATTATTATTATTATTATTATTATTACTCTTTTTTTCTTATTGTTAGCATAAGAAAGAGCGGAACTTCCTTAGGCGGGGTTTTATAGACTTTTATTAGCGTGCTAGTGGATATGAAAGGACATTTTATCGATAGAACGAAACGGTTAGATAATTTTAGATGGGTCTCATGCTACGATTAAAACTCGAACAGTTATAATAGAGGTAGAATATGATATAAGAGGGGTATACGTTCTTTTTATTTCCGTATTTCTTGCTGCTGCGATTTAATTTACGGAAAATAACCGGGGGCGAACTAATGGACGTCGGTAATTGTGGTCAAAGTATCAGCGGTCAATTTATCGGCCAGACCCCTTGACCACTCGCGACAAAGACACCCGCGATCCACGTTCCTGTATACTATAGAGGTTGGTTAGTCGAATAAAGGGAAGAATAAAACGGGAATTCGAATATGTGGCAATTTTTAATTGACATTGAGATATTATCGCTCGTTCACGGTTCTACCCTGTAAAGAAACAGTTTTCGGTTTAAAATAAGGGGACCTGATTTACGGACCAATGGAAAACTGTTGATTAAAGGCACGATCGAATCGCGACCGATCTAACTCTCACGTACGCTCGGCTTTGCCTACGGCTTATTTAATTTAAAATAGAACTTGGACTCTTAGAAAGGATAGAAACGAAGTCGTTTCACCCAGCCAGGGTAACAAAACAGACAAGTCAACTTCAAGCGAGGAACCGAATAAAATAGAATCGGCTAAGTCTTGTTCTCGTTGTTAGTACAATTCAGCGACAATCGTGAAAACCAATTATTCTATCAGTTATACAATTAACTTATAGAAAATTTGTACTTCTATATGTATACGTATTGCATCGTTGACAAGGATAGCTTTGACTTCAGTCCCTCAACTTCGCTGACAGACAGACAGACAGGCAAGGATTGGCGAGAAAAAGCGATTGTTCATAATCCCTCTTCCATCAATCCATTTATCTGTCCGTTGCCTGTCCGCCCGTCGCAGTGACCCTTGCGAATAAAGTGATCGTGTACCGGGAAAGGGTGGTTTTCTTTTAAACTACAGGGCAGAGTATGAGACAGTTGGTAAGGCACTAGTCGTTTAGCTTATATAAGAGTTTACCTGGTAGGTATATATATTTTTTCGGAGGTGGAGGCATGCCGGTGACACTTTCACGAACGAAGTATTGAAAACTGTTGAAAAAGTTTTGGTATAATAGAAAAAACAGAGAAAAAAAAATGAAAAGAAAAAACTAGGTTTCGAAAGTGAAACAAAGTTTTGTGCCCGTACTACTTCTTCTGCAGATATTCAGAAGCCAGTCGGTACCGTCGACCCGATTGAATTTTCTTTTGAATTTTACGAATATGAAGGAATATATATTAGGAACGGTGAAAGTTCAAAAGCGGGGTCAAAGGTCAGAAACGAAGCCCAAGATCTTCCGGGTCATTTCAATTCTTCCGTCTCTTGTATCATATGCAAATATATATGTATGTATTATATGTATATGTAAGATGTACATATGTGTAACCGAGAGATAACATCAGTTTTGCATTTGTGTCACGAAGACTGGAGCTAAGTTAGTGTTATTTGATTGGTTTCTGGTGCCCCAAAGCGAACAGTCCACTCACAGTTTATATCATTTAAGCCTGGTTACATAGCTCGCACTCAAAATTACGCCGAATTCAAATTTACTATGACCCAATATGGGAAACTCGGAATCGACACTGAGCCAAGATTTACCCAGGGCTTAGCTTTGAAGAGAAAGCCATGGTATTGAGCTTCTGCACACTGCTTTCAAATTCATGCTCGATTTTCACCCGGCTCATAGTTTAAGCAAGAGAGAAAACCGGTGCGGGAAGAAATCCCAGCGTTTTTCTTTTTACTCGGCTGCCTTGCCTATAGGGGTAAAACAATACCTATCTATGTATATACCTATATACGCGTGTATAAAAAGTAAGAGAAAAACGGGAAATAAAAAAAAGTAAGACAGTTCTCGCCCCAACGAAACGTAATGAAATCGAGGGTGGCTCCCTTCATCCGTATTTGGGATATTTTGAAATGCTAATATCTTGATGATGCCGTGTTCAGTTGATGATCCCAGTAATCAAGGGTGGGAAAATAAAACAATGACGAATACAACCGAAATTTGATTCGCACAAATTTCAAGCCAATTCTTCAATCGACTTGTGACATTTTATTTCGTCATTTTTTTAATATACCTGGTAAAGATGAAATGAAAAAAAAAGAAATTTCTTGACCGAAGTATAAGTGTAGAAAAATATTCGCAGCCCGTAGATTTGACTTCATTGAGAACTCACGTTATATCAACTTATACATATATATATATTCATTCATCCCCCAGAGGGCCTCAGGGGTTGCTTAACAAAACACCAAAGTTTTGAAAGATTACCATTTGTACGCGTACCCGGAAAGGTACTACCAAAAGTTAAATGAGTACCAATACCTAGTTTTACTTCATGTTACAAGGATTTTCATTTATATAGTCGTCCTGGGATTAGGTCGTATAAAAATTCCATAGAGTTTCGAGCTCTAGGCAATACCTATTTATAACTAGAGTAGACACATTATAAACGTGTATCTTTATACAAGAGTCTATGAAAAGAAGACGGTTGAATTTCTTCTGAAACTCTCATTTCAGCTATGTACATACCGTCGGTATACATACCTATCCCACACACACTGCCTATCGTGTGAATACCTATTCCCAGCGTACCGATGTGCACACATGTGGTACTCCGGCTGCAAGTGAAAATTGAAAAAACGAGCCAAGAATGGGGTGATCGAAAATTAGACAAAGTTGTATGCAAATGATTTATATTTCATCTGAGATATTCCTGTCAAGAGATACAACAAAAATGCATTAGAACGTGATTCATTTTTCATTTTAATACAGAAAAAATAAAAATTTCATGATATTACGGATGCGGAGGAGTGTTGGTGTGGACGTAAGCGGTACCGTGGGATTTGAAGGCGCGGCTGCAAAGTTGAGGGAATGAAAAACACTGGAACCTTCAAGGAGGAGTCAGTCAATTTCACCTTGCCGACTCTTCTGGCAAATAAAATTCGCGAATGCCAGAGCAATTTTCTTGAAAATACGCCAACAACAGCTTCATGATAATTATACTTCGGCTGTTCTTTTATTTTCATGATATCCTATACCACATCGTCTGGTCTATGCTTTGTCAGACGTTAATCGTACTGCTGGGTGTGGGTGGGTTTGCCTTTTGTATATAATATCTTCAGCTAGTAATTTACTCTTAATTAATTCACAATCAATTATAATTATCCCCGATGGACTAGACGGAGTGAAGCCAAGTTGCCAAATGGAAGAATTAAGGAGCACCGGTCTAGTTATCGAAGTTAACACACGCCATACACCAATTTATCACAGATTTAATCTCGATGTGTATAATTATGTTTTGCGATCGCACACATATATATTGGCCTGTTTATTACTACAACTCTTCGTCGGATCTAATAAACTGTATTTTATACGTTACATCACACGCATGGTGCGTTTCGATGATCTAGTTAACCGCAAAAAAGACGTTTATTGGTTTATGAGGATTCGTCTGGTCGTCAACAGTAAGAGAAGAAAATTGTTAGAAATAATTTCGTCCGATTTCTGGTAAAAGATATAAGACTCCAGCTATAAATGTCATCCGATAGTTTTAGGTTGTATTAAAGGTCGAAGCCAGTTGACGTCACGTTCTTCTTGAACGTTCTGCTGACTTGTAATTATTTATTACTTGTCAAATGTTTCCGAGCACAAAATTAGACCTGTAGAAATGAACAATCGCTGATTGGAGAAATTATAACGATTCGGACTTTGTACATGCTTCTTTGAGATGGACGAAATGGCATTTTTATTATAATGCTATATCCCGGTTTCTACCTCTCACCTTTATTTCATGAATAACCCTTTGAAAGTAAACCCTCGAGAATGCGTTACGTGGAGATAAACATATTTCAATCCTTTGTAGATTTGTTGAATTGTTATTAAACTATTTCTTACGGTTGAAATTTGCCTGCTCTTGTTTCAGAGAGAAATAATGAGGAAAGTACGGAGGAAGAAGTGATATCGGGCATGTAAATCGCGAAGATAAAAAATGAGGTTCGCAAACTTCGAAAGGATTTCCTAAAACAATAAATCTAATAAAAAAAAGATGAGACCCAAGCGAATTAAAAAAGAGTTATGCTTCAGACTGCTGAGATACAGACAATGTTTGAAATATCGAAAGATTATTTAGCTTAAAATATTTGGAACGAGAATATACGCCTGGAAAAGCTGAAGAGAAAAATCTTAAACTAAAAATAGAGAAAAGGAATACTTAATTACACATAGAAACTTATATATACTTCAAAGAAAATGGATCTCGTGAAAATGTGATCGCAATTTATAATTATTCGTTTCTTATTTTTCTGGCTGTGATTTTCAAACGTAGGTATGCGTGAAACACCGAGTGCAAGCCAACATTTAATCGTTTGATAAAATGATCTAATTAACTATATATGTAAAGACTGATTATAAAATATCTATGTCAATAAATTATCATGAATTCCATTCAAAGCTGCAGTATAATAAGTGTAAAATCATTGAACATATTGAATAATTACCGTAGCTAGTATGTCTATGACGTAATCAATAATTTGTATAAATAAGTACCCGCGAACGAGATATCCCGTACCTTAATTAACTGTTGCCATTAATAATTGTGTCATCGTTATAATATATATCATATTATCGTTGGTGTCCATAACCACAATGTCTAAAAATGAATATAATACAATAATAATTTAAGCGTAAACAACCAAAAATTGACCAAAGACCAGAGACAAGACAGGCCCGCTGATACAGTGTGCTGAATTAATTTATTTAGGGACTGGTGAAAATTATCGGGTAACTATTGGCGGACGTGAGTGAAAGAAAGAAGGAAAGGACCAAAAGTAAATTCACGAAGATGAAGATGAAACGAATGTAAATGGTAAAAATCCAGTGACGTCACAGTGTAGGACATAAAGAAAGTAAATGGAATCAAATCTCCGCTCTTCAACCTCATTAAATTTCGACAAAACCAGATATAATGGTGCTTCTCTACATACACGTATATATTTCTTTGGGCGAATCTAAACGGGAGTGAAGAAGAAATGGAGAACCGGAAGTGAGGCTAAGATGCGAGAGCTCAACGAGTCCGCCTGTGCAGCGCTATACGAGGGCGTCGAGTGGGCTGGGGCGGGTATCGTCGCGACGCTCGTCGTCCTCGCCGTCGTCAACGTAATGGTAGTCCTCGGCAACGTTTTGGTCATCCTGGCCGTTTACCACACATCCAAATTGAGAAACGTGACCAATATGTTCATCGTTAGTCTTGCGGTGGCAGATCTAATGGTTGGCGTCGCGGTGCTGCCATTCAGTGCTACTTGGGAAGTCTTCAAGGTAGGAATCTTCCTCTAACGATATACTCACCCTAATGAACACTATATCCACCTCGGCCTAGGCTCGACTATTTCTACCTATTATACCTAAACGACAGACTTTATCCGAAATTTAAATTATCACAGAGGGAACGGCGCTTGTATAGACGTAGATCTAATATGAAAGTGATTAGCGATGAAATTTTGCGCGATTATCAAATTTCAACGCCCTAGAAGAATTTCATTTCTTTGATAACGATAAACACGAAATTTGATAATTAATATGTTCAGGAATTTTCAAATTTTCAATTACCTACGTGCCGCTGAATTTCGGAAACATAGAGTGATTGATTAATTTCATCAAACTCTGGCTATTAATTAATCGCTAAATTTCGGCCGGAATGAAACCTCAAATACTTGTACTACATCGAATATCGACAACGGGTAGAAACTCACGCTTTGACATTTGGATAACGAGTCTGGGACCAGGGTGTAACTTTTACTTTCTGTCCCTTTCGTTTCCTTAAGGTTTGGATTTTTGGTGACATTTGGTGTTCCGTATGGCTAGCCGTGGACGTTTGGATGTGTACGGCCTCAATTCTGAACCTATGCGCCATCAGTTTGGACAGATACTTAGCTGTTACAAGGCCCGTGAGCTATCCACAGGTAATAAGAATAGATCGATCTTCAGCCCTTCGATTTAGCATTCGGATGAAAATAATCTTTCACAATATTCAAACTGCGCTATACTTAAATATCAGATTCTGGGCAACGAAGAGACGTAGTAGAAGCAACAACTAAATTAGGCCTTCAAAATTCCCAGCCAAATTGAAGGCGTCAAAGATATTGATAAATCCTCCATTAACGTAATCGATCACGACTCTAACGTCGAGGATGGTTCAAGTTACTCTGAATTTACTGCCTCGGGTTTGTCTCGAATTTTGCAAAAACCAATAAACTGGACAGAAGGTGTGCTTTTGTAAAGAAGATTGTCTCTCCTTTGCGTGAAACGTTTCAGAAATGAACTTTCAATTTATAGAATAATTAAAAATTAGTCGGGAAATCTTGATGGACCTACATAAATCATGAATCAGTAACTGAAACTACTGTCATTCGAATATCTAAAAAAAAGGATGCTGTATCGTGGCAAAATTTCAGTCAAGGATACGTTGACTTCAGGCTTGGGAATAATGTACGTGAGAATTGTCAAATGTTGGCATTTTATTTTTTATTTTTAACGACAGTTATTTTCGTTTTAACTTTTGTTTCTTCGACGTTTCTTCTTCGATGATCTGATAACGATTTGGTCCTTGGTTCCTTTGGATTACGAGATTCGATTCAAGTTGGTAACTTTCCGGGCTTCTTCATTAATTTTTTATTTCATCAGAAGAAAAAGATTGATCGGTGGGTGCTTTAAAATGCAGATCATGTCACCGAAGAGAGCTCGACTTCTTGTGGCAGCTGTCTGGGTCCTGAGCTTCGTGATATGTTTCCCCCCTCTCGTGGGCTGGAAAGATAAAGAGGTATAATTAATCTCTATTAATTAATCTCACTAAATTATCAAGCGGTTGATCAACGCGCAAAAAAAGGCGTTAAAAAAACAACAATTTAGGGTAGCTATTCCTGAACTTGAACATCGTCACACTTCTCGTTATAGTTTATGCAAAAATCACTTTACAGCAGTTAAAGTAAAATTTGCGAAATTCAATATCTTGTGACTCTCGTTATCAATGCGATTGTCAATTTCACGACAAATAATTGTAACTTTTATCATCAAGTTAAAAATTGTATTGAAGATAATTTCGCGATTGTTTTTCATCATTTTTATCATACCTTACTCATTTCTCAACGAAGGACCAACGGATTAGTGTCACTCGTGTCAAGACTACATGTTCCACATATGTTGATAAACGGATCCAAATTGTTACACGTCAATTTATCAGTGAATAAAATCCCTTTAAAATTCGTCGTTTCAATTACTTGGAATCCAATAAAAAAGAATTGGTGCGAACGTGTCTACGCTAGTGAGCAAACGCGATCATCGTAACGCAATAGCCCGCGTTACGGAAAAGAAACGCGTCAGACCATTTCACGCATTTCAATTATTCGATCATTTAACACAACTTGAAGGGGATATTGAGTATATTTTTCATCGTTTTTCTTTTCCTTTTTTTTTGTTTTCTTTTTTTGTTTGAAACAGGTATACGCGCTGCACAATACGACTTTATCACAAAGCGGACCCTTCAATACGACGACAATTTTTATTCCGGTTGCTCCGTGTCCTTGGATATGCGAACTCACAAATGATGCTGGATACGTCGTATACAGGTGAGTTACCCGCACTGTCATACATATACGTACAAATATAAGAAATGATTATTTTATATTCAAGTAAGTCGCGTGTTCGTGAAGATTTGGCAGCAAACTAATTCCAAACTTTTCAAAGTATGGTAATAAGGAATTATGAAGAAATTAAGCTTGTATTTTGCGCAGTCCTATTTTCGGCAGGCTTCACATGCAGGTATACCTATACCTATACACCTTTGAATAATGTATTCTAATACTGTACTCAATATCTTACGATAAAATACTCCGGAAATGACTGACCTGTCTTATACCTAAATACAATACTTTATGGATTCTACCTAGACGTTGTACACGCCTAGTTAACCGAATGAGGAAGTCGCTATATAATTTATACCACCAATGATGTGGTAAAAATAACTTTCTTCGTATATATATCTATAAGATTCGGTCATATTCGAATTTCAATGCTCCCACGGGCCAGAACGCCTCCAAATACATATAAAAAAAAATGTAGTAAGAACCCCACGTTCCTATCTCAATTCTAAATACTGCCCCAAAGTCTTCGAACTTTCCCATTTAAATAACACACGATCTTTAGTACTTCGGGGTTATTTTTTACTTCCCATTGCATTATTGCTTCGAATAATCTGAAACTCCTCACACTTTTTACCTACAGTAGTAGGTATACGTGAAAAATTTACAGGTTTTTAGCGACAAAATTTTATTTATCACGATTTGGAGATAACAATTTTTCTTTTAGTGCCCTGTAGCTTCGAAAATTATATCGTTGAAAATCTGTCGAATGTTCATGAGATACCTACTAATACAGGTAAGGAGTGTACCGAGTTTGAGATTTTTCATAGGTATACTGCAATAGAAAGAAAAAAATTAACCGTGAAATGTCACAAGTCGTGTTTTATTCAAATGGGAAAATTCTAAGGCTTTGGGGCGGTAGTTAGAATCGAGGTACGAACCCGGGGTTTTGGCTACAGTTTTTTGTATATTTGGAGACGTCCTGGCCCATGGGAGCATTGAAATTCGAAAATGATCGAATTAAGGACCACCCTAATATCTATATGTATAAAGTTATGGTGAGTTTCACGCGATGGTCAGGAAAATCATGTTGCATATATAGATATACGATTGGTGTGTGAAGTATGTCGACTGTTCTCAAACATTCAGGAAAGTCTGCACGAAACATATTCACCCTCGACTTTGCAGACCGAGTGAATGAGAGAAAAATAAAATAGCAAAACAGAACGAGATACAGAAGTTTCTCTTTAGGTGAAGACAGGTGGCTATTTTAAAATTACCATCAGCTTTAGTGTGGTGATCTTGTTTTGGAATCACTTAAACTTTTGGCAAATGCTCAAATGCCTTTGGTCCACAGTAAAGGTCTCCAGGATATCACAGATGGCTATACAGTTTTTACCTCTTTTATCAACTTTACTCCCCCCCCCCCCCCCCCCTACAACCGCCTGCCCCATTTTTTTTCTTTTTTTTTTCTTCTCTTCTCTTCTTTCTTTCTTTTTGTACCAGCTTGCGAACTTCTTCAGTCCGTAGTTCTTAATACTCTGCAGCTGGCTCGCTGTTGCTCGAGTCACAGTGGACCAATCGATAAACTCTCGGATTTACACCCACGTGGAACGAATACTTTTATCTTTAATGCAAATCGCTGAATCCCTCCCTATAATCGCTATGCCAATTACGCCGAATATTCAAAGGCGCGGACTTTTAGCTCGAAACATTATCTAACACGTGATATACGAACGAAAAATCACGAAATGTATCGCGTCTCGTTCTTAGATCAATCAATAAAACTTTAAGTACTAATTCAAATTTTACCAAGTTTTACTTCTTATTGTTATACAGCGCCCTCGGTTCCTTTTACATCCCAATGCTTGTGATGCTTTTCTTCTATTGGAGAATATACAACGCCGCTGTATCTACGACGAAGGCAATCAATCAAGGATTTCGGACAACAAAAGGGTCAAAAGTGCTCGGTTCACGGTAAGCATATATGTATATTGCATAGTTCCCGTTGTAACGAAACTGGTGTAAAATGTCTCGTGAAATAACTATATGCTGCGGTGGCGTACCTACCTACCAACTGGATTTTCGATGAATACCAATCAAACTCTGTGCCAATGAAGAAGACTTGTGGTATGCGTTTGATCATGGAGATTAAAAATTTGTCGTTCAATACCGAGGGCGACTTCCATCTCTTTGACACGTTTTAATTAGTCTGGTTGGCCCGCAATTCGGACGCGATACCGCGTCGCTGGTAAATTCCCGATCACCAGACTTCAATATCCCGAAATTCTCTCCGTTAAGGTTCGACGAGCAAAGGCTGACGTTGAGGATACACAGAGGACGTGGAAGCCTTCACAACGGTAGCAACAACGGTAGTCCCAGGAGCCCAGAGTCCGGGCGCAGCTCGGTCAGGAAAGAAAAGATAAAGATATCTGTCTCTTATCCGAGCACAGAGACGCTTAACACGAAATGCAATACTCTAGAACGAACGCCGTCGAGGTGCTCCCAAATGTCGGTTCACTATAGTAACGGACAGACGCAGACACAGCTATGTCCAAGTCCTAGAGCAGCGCATCTCAAGGTATATAAATCGTTCACCTCATTTCTATCCGATTGGATAATCCATCGATTACACGATGATATTATTTTTCCGTCTACTTTCTTTTCTCTCCTTGCATATCGACTCAGGTTGGGGGAATAAATAGGGTAGGAAGTACGAGGAGACCCAGCCGAAGAAGTAGCTGTGAAAGCCAGGTAACCGGCGACGATGCATCTCTTCGAGAACTTACTACCGGTGTCGACGATAAACCCTGCAGAGTACCGAAGATGGGAAAAAGGAACATAAAAGCGCAGGTAAGATCACGGTGATATATTTTACTCTCTCATCATTCATCGGGAAAAGATTTATCACGATACAACTTGCGTATATGTATGGATGCAGCAGATTTTTATTGGTGTGTGATGATGATGAAAGAAATGGACAAACATTTTTGAGACCGAGTTTATTTTGCTGATTGTGTCCCTCGATGGGTGAAAGGAAATCATTGTAAATTTAAGAGAGGAATATCTTCGTTATTTCACGTTCTGAGGCATAAATCGTGTTCCGGTGGTAGCATATATATACGTAAGCGTTGCATGTGACATACAGAGCGATTGAAAGCCTTTGTTTTTATATGAACACATTCAGTTCCTCGTTGTTTGTGTTACGTAGAAGTTGGCACAGCCTGTTTTATCTTGCAACCGAACCTCGTCTATTGTCCTCGCCCGTAATCAGCCAGCCGTAGAACCGTCAACAAAGTTCTCCCGTAGCTTTTAAAGCGATAATTAAATAATATGAATTAACAATTGGGTACCTGGATGCAACAACAACCTAAATAAACTTAGGTCATTTTTGCTCCCTCTATCGTTTTCGCGTTCTACAGCATCCCAACTATGTACCCTGTCAGTTTCAGGTTTGTAGGATGTCTCATTCTGGCGAAGAGTATTTTTTAAGTATACAGTGCGCACGAAACGCGCCGTGATTGTCAAACCGCGTCAACTCCACCACGTACCACCTATTCAAGACCAACGCGATGCTACTACTTAGGTTATTATTGCATAGAGAGCATAACTGCATTAAAGTATAACGCTGGCTTATCCGCCAGCCTGGTGAGATTATGAGAATAGCATAACTGGAACGCTCGTTTCTTGAATTAAATAACTTGACGAGGAACGAACGTGAAGTTACTTTCAAAGATGCGGCCAGCATCTTTGTCGACAACTTTGTCGTCAATGGATGCTATATTTCCTACGAAGTTTGAAAATAGTAAAAAAAAAAACGATGTAGTATCATTGCTCAAATTTTTTGAGCCAGAGATCACTGAATGGTTCAGAAATATACTCTCACGCTGTAACTGCAATGAGTCAGGCGACGGAAAAATCTCATCGGATGGAAACTGATCAGTAGAAATCCTTTTTATGTATATTTAGAGCTTATTAATCCCTTTCTTGAGATTTACCGGAATATATAGTGTGTAGTTTATTTAATAAAGTTCATAGAATAAGTCTATTGTTTGAAAAAAAGATATTATTTCAATTTTATGCCTTATTTATTATCCCACTAGTTGATCCGAATTTTTAAACACGGGGTGAAATATGTGTTTCGAGATGAAAAGTAAAAATATTCAAGTCGTAAATATCGAGACCGACTGAATATTCGCGAGAAATATCGTTTTTTAGCAAGAACGACCTGACCCAGCGCGCATACCTTATTTTTTACAAAGATTTCTGTTCATATAAGTGAAAAACAAAACGGGCTCCGTATTCCTAGAAAATCGTCGGTCAAAATCAGTAGTCTACAGAATCCATTGTGATTTTATTAGGGGAGTTAATCCAGTGTTTACACTTTAATCAACGGTTTCAGTGCTAATACCTGAGTCGACTTAGGTTGTTGTTGCACCCAGGTACTCAATTGTGAAAATATGACGTATCCATTCAGCGAGAGAAATGTATACCTATGTAACCTCTCAATTAAAAACTCATCAAGTATTTTATCATGTCGAGTAACATTTTCTCTGTATTTCTCATTTTATCGCTTCCATCGTTCAGGGAAAGCCATTTATTACTATCGATGATACTGTGACTGATATATGTCGCAGTAAAGCCAGAGGAAATATCAAATTCATTTTTTTTTTTTTTTTTCATTTTTGTCTCGTTTCAATTTATCTGGAATATAATTCTGATGACTACTCTCTCTCCTTCATTATCAGCATTCGTACAAAAGCAAATCACCGGTGGTCGAGGTTAATTGAGGTTACTCAGAATCAATAAGTCCCCCCGTATAACGACCCTGCTAAAAATTGAGTAAACTCTTTTATGCAGGAAGGGTTTCGCGATTTTTAAAGACCGTTACGGTCGCTTCGGTTATCCAACCAGGAATAATATTCATCTTATCATTCAAACAAGAAAACTTGGTGGCCAAGATCAAGTCATTATATTTGTTTAATTCTTCTTAAAGGTGAAGAGATTTCGAATGGAGACAAAGGCTGCCAAAACCCTGGGCATTATCGTCGGTGGATTCGTTCTTTGTTGGCTTCCATTTTTCACGATGTACCTAGTCCGAGCATTTTGCCCAAACTGCATCCATCCGACAGTATTTAGTGTCCTATTCTGGCTAGGCTATTGCAACTCTGCGATAAACCCTTGCATATACGCGCTATTCAGCAAGGACTTTCGATTCGCCTTCAAGAGAATAATCTGCAAGTGTTTCTGCAAACGAAGAGCTAACACACTCAGACGCGGAAGCGATGGCAGTCAACTAGCAACCCGGTAAGTCTTCGATTTATTCATGTTTCTAACAAGATTTTTCATTCTACGTCCGATAATATTCTAGAGAATTTCACCTCCCGAGATATAAAATGAACTGAGGTGAAAGTAAAGTGTGGTTAGATGACATATAACTGAATTCATTATTCATACGATGACTCGTGATTGGATAAAGTACCCAACATTTATCAAATCCACTATTCATTATACGAAATTGCTTGAGAGACAACTTGCACGTTAGTTTTCTATGAATAAATATAATCAAATCTTAATAAAATCACATCGCATTACGTGCCAAGACTCTATTCAATTTCTCTCTACTATAAAGTATACATATAATACAATCTACGGATGTCTCCTGTAGCTAACAATCAATATGTCGATATGTTCGTACGCGAAAACACCACCGTTCATGGTATAAATTTATAAAAAGCTCAGCTAGACATGTATTACTAGAAGGTATTTCTTTCCCAAATGAAAATTAAGCGGGAGAATCGCCGTATGGCGAATGCAATATACCGGAAAGTGAGCTATACGATAAAATACAAAAAATGTTCACCAGCATGGACACATAACAATCTTCTACCGTTCCTGATATTATTAGATCGTTGGAAAACAGCAATCTTAGCATTATCTGAAGAGTCATAGTACCATGGTATTGCACGTATACGATCATGTAGCTCGTATGTATGTACGGTCATAACCGTCTCGTATCCAGCTCTAGTCATGTCAGTGATGTACTTCCGCGTAGTTGCATAGTTTATTGTTATATTTTTATCTACCCTACACATCGTCTACCGAGACAATAATAGGAACGTGACAAGAAGCTATGGGAGTTTCTTGGTAGTAGTAAACCTCAGCGGCGTTGATATTAAAGAGGAGGATATATTCACCTGCAGCGTGCATTACTGAAATTACTCATTTCTCGAAGAAAATTTATGATGAGATATAACTGATGCGACATATGTCTATATCGAACTCGTACGAAAATATATTACGCTTCGTTGATTTCCCTTAAAGTAATATCTCCGAACTGTTTTTCATTTTTAATCAAGATTCTAACAGCGTAAAGAGATTTACGTTTTATTTTCAGATGCGATCAAAGTCCTAGCTATTCGGTGAGGACGCCTCATCACGGCGTCTCAATCGAGGATTCTGATCCTGATCCTAGTTCGGATCACAATGCGCATTCGCAAAGCGACTCCAGATGACTGTAGCAAGTCAGGGCTGGCGCGCAGCGGGTGGCTTTCAATCTAAGGACTTCCAGAGTAATTATTTCGTGAAACTACGGTAACCGGAGATCATAGGCAACTCTTTGCGGGGCTAGAGAGATGTCTTACGACTCGCGGTTTAACGGTAGCTAATCATTTTCTTTTTTTTTTTTTGTTTTTTATTACGTATCCTCTGAGAACTGAAGACGATTTTCGCGAACTGGTTCTAAGTGATTACGTCTTTTATGGATGCATATATTTTTTTTTATTCTGTCTCGTTTTCTCTCTTTTCAGCTAAGAGGATGTATTTTTATTTGCAGAGGCACCTGGTATCTCGGTTTTTCCAATACCATATGAGTACAGCTACTACTCTATCGAGTAGCGTTTTTATCTTTTGTAACTAGAGAAAAAAAAAAAATATTTCGTTCCAATTTGGAAAACGCAAGATTGTTAGCTCGACGACGAAAACGGAAATTCTCGTGAGTTATAGAGATACGGTTTCGTGACGTTAGCGCGCCAGAACACTGGCCTAAAAAATTACATAATGACACATATACATCATATGTGGAATAGAAATATTCCATTCTGGATTGACAAATAATTCTAGTCGATGTTATACACATCAGTATACGCGCTAAGAAACTCAAGCAAATCAAAAAATCCATATCGAGTATATAACATATAAATATACATATAGATAGATCGATCATCCTCATATAATCATTCGAGGAATTGTACATTTTCCGCGTTTATTTCATAATTTTGAATAATAATAGTAATAATAATGGTAATGATGATATACATAAATAATAATTATATATATATTGATTTATGTTCGTCAAATCGTAAGACAACATTTGCCGAATATCGTCAAGGGGCTTAGCGCTTAAATCAAATTGAGAGAAAGAAAAAAATAATTGTTGTTAATTAATAATGAATGTAAATATAAATTAAACGCTTCTTTACCTTTTAAATGTTGCGTCCACGAGACCAGGAAATCCTGATTGGTGCATCAAGTTAAGGAATAAATAAAATGTTCTTAAGTTATATCATATAAATATATAAATATAAGAAATGTGAAGCGGTCATACAGGCCGAACGAATAACTGAGCCATTCTTAACCTGCTGGTGTGACGGCAATATGTTAACAAAAAATAAAAATAAACGAGAGCATTATTGTGTATTATAAACGAATGAGAGCCAATGAGGTTTTGGATTTGCCGAAAAACTTGTTTTCAGTGAAATTCGCAATTTGAATGAAGTGATATTTTCATTTTTGAAACAAGTTATCGCGAATTTTTTTAACGTTTTCCACTGAAGGAATTAAGTTTTTTGGCTCGTTTAAAACTTCGAAGTGATCACCGAATTCTATCTGTTTATTGTACGATTGTTTCATGAATTATTCGAAGAAGAAAAAAACAGTACCTGCGTTAAGTTTATTTTGATGATTTTACTCACTCAAATGCATTTCAAGGAGCGAACATAACATATGCCTATAATATATGAGGTATAAATACAAAACACGAAACTCAAAGTATGGTAAGTGTAGATATTATGAATTTTTCAAATTATTTTAATTGTAAATACCCTATACATACAAAGGTTAATTAAGCTACACGCAATGTGTAAGGCACATCCATACGTATACATATATGCATACAAATATCAAAAATACCGAAATAATTCATTGCGATTCGGATTGGTAGCTTTTCAACCATGAAACCATCCAATTCCTGGTTTGTGCCTAATATTTCGTGTATTCTAAATAAACGAGCAATTCGTTACTACATATTGCTACCCCCTTCGCCTCGCTTATATAAAAGGTTATCCCCAATCAAAAAACAATTAGAGATTAGTTCGCGTATGATATTAAGCGATATTTTAATAAGTACGAAGTCAATTAAACTTTGAATCATACAGTACGAATATTTTTGTCAAAATAGCTGCAGGTGTATCATCTGTAACGAGAATCAAAAAGTAGCACAAGTTATCAATAAACCGAGAAGAAATCAGTCACTTAATCCGCCCTTGAAGCTCTCAACCATCACAAGTAAGTTGTAACTCCTGAAGGCACAAATCAGTACACTCCTGGTACACAGACACACACACATTCGCTCGCATAGCCAGGACTTCTGTGTAAGAACCTGCGGTTGGGTATTTGGGGGAGACGGTAAATGGTAAAAAGATCACTAATTGTGATTGATCACTCCTACTTCCGCCGCTTTACCCTTAAGTCGATGAAGCTTCATCTGAATGACTTCAGACGTTCTTCCCTTCGTCTCCGGTACCACAGCGAATACGAATATTGAACCCGTCGCACATACGACGGCGAAGACACCGAATGCCATTGGTGTACCGAGGACTTCTTTCATATTTGCGAAAATTTTCGTCACGGTAAATGCTAGCGTCCAGTTCAATGTGGCTGCTATGGATCCGATAGTACCCACGACGTTGGTGGTGGAAACTTCACCCACCATAAGCCACGGTATGGGACCAAATCCAATGGCGAACATACTCATGTAAACTGTCAGGGAAATCAGAGGTATCCAGGGAATCCCAGAACTTGTTGTTCCCTCCTGGTGAAAAGAAATCGTGAGAAAGAAAAGTGGTAAATATATTATCTCGTAATAGAACTATGCGTGTGTAAGTATGTTACGAAATACTATATGCTTTACGTTTCATAATAATCATTAAACGCCGTTAGAAGAGCCGACGACACGATAAGGCTGAGTTGTGTAATTACGCTATTCGTACTGATTATCTCGTTCGTATATTTCATTATCGTCACGAGTCAGGGCTTTCAACGATTGAAGGACATAATTGCTTGTAAACGTTGGCTATTGTCTACAAAACATCGCGCAAGTTCGACGAAATATAATGTTATTGACTTCTCATCGATTCGTTCATTTGTTAATGAAATTTGACAATGTGAAATTTGCTATGTGAAAATCTACTTACCGTGAAATGAAAATATAACGCCAGGACAAATAGACAGATCCCCATTACGGTCGAACTAATGAAGAGAAGAATTTTCCGCCCTGCTCTGTCGACCAAAAGCGTCGATCCGTAAGTCGATAAGAACTGAGCGATACCCAATATTACTGAGCAGACCGTTGGGCTCAAAGCTGAATCTTTCTCATTGAAAATCTCCCCCGCGTAAAAGACCACAGCGTTTATTCCAGACAGTTGCTGGAATACCATGAGTCCTGAAGAGAATTAAGAGAAACGTTAGAGTTCAATGGAGTTCAACGGCGTTGAGTAGCTACCTGGCCACACTTGACCAAAGCTTGATCTAAATTCAATCATTTATAATGAATTTCAAACTGTTTAAACGTTCCTGCAATGCTCAGATAAATCACCGAGGAGTTAGTTTTCAGCAATTGATGGTTCGAAAGTCAAAAGTACAATTTATCAAGATCTTATCTAATATATTCTCTCGACTTGCATAATTTACTTTATTTTAAAGTTGGAACAGAAAATTAATGTGCTTTAATGTTAACCCTCCGCGTTAAATTCAAATACTCTTCGTGATCGGAAGGTTGTGTGGCTAGGGTGGATCTATAAATAAAAATACTTCCATATTTCCGCGATGGGCTTACCTAGGGAGACTAATACAGCCTTTTTGTGATTTCTGAGTTCGGTGATTCCAGATTTTTCCTTCCCTTGAGATTTGTGGCTATTTTGAAGCTGGTCGAATTCCTGTTGAATCTGATAATCTCTACCTCTAAGACGCTGCATGGCTTTTTCAGCATCTACTAATCGACCCCGTGCTATTAGCCATGCCGGAGTCTCTGGCATGAACGGAAAAGTGAGCAGAAGAGTTGCAGGGATGATAGCGGCCGAGATAGCTATATACTTCAGGTCTCCGATCAATCCTTTCAAATAAAAAAGAGAAAGAGAAACGTTATCTCATTATTTTACCCTGTTGGTCACTTTCCGCTGTACAAAGTAACGTACTTTCGGTACGGTGGCTTCTAGAATAACTAAATAAAGCAGAAACTGTTCTAACAATGAAGTCGGTAATTTTCACTCATAGTCAGAAAGGGCTGTTGGAAATGTAGCGTTGAAGCCCCATTATTAGTACCCATTATTGTCATGCTGCACTGTGTGCAAGTTCCGTCTCGTGACAAATGCGTAAGAACGGTAACAACAGATCTACGAGCTGTTCTTTGGCTCTAAAAGGCTAATTATGGCTGATTGTGAGCAGGCTTGAAAACCCTTAGATGCATTAATTACCAGCGATACAGATTCGAGAATGGTTCTGGAATCTGAATGTTGTAATTTCGTAATTTCTTCATTTTCTCTATATTACCCAATCCTCTTGAATTTATTACCCACGATCCGTGCCATCGTATATTAAACGGTCTCTATACAGATTTCTTTTCATTCTATTTCGTATAAAAAATGTGTCGTGAGTTGTAAGTATGATTACAGATAAAGTTATCGGACACTTGACCCAAAGATTTCAGTAGTAAAAACTGTGTATGATAGTGCCGAATTTAGATATGATTCTGTGGCTTGATTCGACTCAATTTTTTAAGTGTTTATCATGAATTTAGAAACATGGTAATTGATTAAATCGAAAACATGGCAAATATTATGTACTGTGAAATGAGTGGGTCAAATGTTGTGTTATTAAACCCCTCATTAAACGAAAATTCAATTACTGATTACCTAATCTAAGATTTGTTGTATTCATTTCCAACAGGGCGTTTGATATTTCATAAACACATTTTACGAGTTTATCGTTGATTATCATGCGTGAAGACTATATTATAGCAATTAAGAATTACGTCAGGCATATTTATTTCTGATTATGATGAAAAACTTGACTTCTGAATCCGTAAAATTTACCGAGTGCAGCTTAGTCCGTAATTATATAAAGTGCGCTTAATTAACTCTCGAGAAACGCACTCGCAGACATTTACCGCAATTAGGCAGGGTTGACTGTGCGTAATTGTGATTTTACCTACCTTTAAAGATTTAATATTTGCAAAACTTCTGACCCGTATTTTTTCACGGATGGGTACCTAAATGAAATTAAAAATATGTGCCAGTCCCCTTCGTTTCTTTTTTTAATTTCCATCTACATAAATCACATTCTTTCGCTAACTCGAAAGGGGTTATATTATAAAATCCTGCCTGTTCATAAACCGTGTATCGTTCAAACCTCGATTTTTTTAAATAAACCCGGATTCAAATACCTAATATAGTATATGAATACTGTCATTGATCTTCTACTAAGTACTCAGCTGCCTGTCTATTCGTCGATTGGCTCGATATAATTTAGGAGTTGAAGGGGGTAACAAGAACCAAGATAACCCGAGTAGTTTAGTAGCTAGGTTTGCAAACTTTTCCAATTTAACTTCAGCCGATTTAAAGACTTCGCTATCGTATTTTGTGCATCCAAAAATACTTAGACCTATTGTCGGGCCTACGCGAGAAGTACCTAATCTCATCTTTTCGAGATTAAGAAGACACGTACATGGCTATGGAATAAAAATTGACCGATTTTATCCCGCCGCGTTGATAAATGAAATGCATCACTTCGTTGATTATTCGCAACGGAACTTGACACTCCTAGCCTTGTAGAGAAGCGCAAAAACATCGGTTGTGTCTACTGTGCGCAAACAAACAGATAGTAAATAACTTTTATTTCTCTATATTCGTTATTGCGTAGCTCCGAGTTGTCTGACGCGGATCAAATCACCCGAGGATGGTGATTTTTTACGTTTGGCCACCAGTTGCATCCCCCTGTCTGCTCAGCGGTAAAAAAAAATATTAAAATAAATGAAACGAGAGAAAAGAGGCCAGATCCCTTGGATGAAAATTTCATCCCTATTTCTACGCGATAATAGGTTGTAGGTAATTCGGTTGCTGTTCGAAGACAAATAAAACAGATCGCAATGAATTGTCGTATTTGAAATTCTGCAATAATGTAAGTGATACTATAATCGATAACATTTCTAACTCGTGAAGGATTCTAAATAATTACAATCGACTTTGACATAACATGATATAATAGAAATGGGCGTTTTTTCTACGCAATAAATGGCACATTTTGGATTCTACGGCACGCAGACAGTCCTCAGTAAAAATCTTTAGTCCGTGCTTACCTGTCAAATATCCCAGCAAAACTCCAAAAGTAATTTGAAGTTGAAAAAGGGAGCCAAGAGATCCTCGAATAGCTGGTTCCCCAATTTCGGACACGTACATCGGGACAGTCACGGATACAGCCCCTATAGCAGCTCCGGCGAGAAATCGGCCAAAGCACAACCTGTTTCATATAATAATTATCAATAATTGGGTGAAATAGAAGGTTTAATTTAACAGCCGAATTTTTCTCTCGAATTATCTTAGCTTGAAATATGAAGTTGCTGGCACGTATGCCATGGGTCGCACGTCGCAACATAGTGGTACCCTTGGCAGCAAAGGAGCTAATTAGTAACTTGATATTCACTCGCGGGAAAAGTGTAAAATCTTGAGGGGGAAAGAGAGAAAAAATAAGTGAAAAATAAAAAATAAAAAAACTCTGGGGGAACTTGTAATTAATTACCATAAAGCGCTCGGTGCGAATCCAAGGACGAACCAGCAAAGTAGAAGCGGTATGGTAACTATCAAGATTGCGATTTTTCGTCCTAATTTATCGGCTAGCCAACCTGCTGGAAGTGCACCCACGAGAGCACCCAGCGGGAGCAAAGATCCTACCCAGGATGCCTCATCCTCGGTTAACTTTGGTGCACCATCTTTTCCGTAAAGTGGTAAAGCCCCAGAAGTCCAGGAAAGATAGGTTCCCGCCGATACAGAGCAAAGGGTAGCTGAGATTAAGAGATTTGTTCTTTATTATTATTAATAATCGGACCAAGTTAGAACGTCGAAATACTTTTACGCACATATTCTTTTTCCAAACTCGAGGGCCTGTATTCACCTCTAATTTTTAGGTGAACATCACTTTTGAGATAGCTTGAAAAATTGTCTAAAAATTGTCTAATTGCCAGACGCATGAATACAGGACGAAATTACGTGTTTGCTTCAGATTCTATTTGTGTATTGTATTTTCGTTTTATATAGTTGGATTCAAAATTTCACAATAGATTTAAATGAATTACGTTCTCAAATAGCAATCGGAGTGCAGTAAATAGAGAATTGGCAAATGGTTTAGCCGCCTTATGTTTAAAAAAAAAAAAGAAACGTTTGATATTTATAACCATGTGTAATTCTTTTTATTCTTAACCAGAGTCAATCACCGGAACATAGACCTTGCTTTTAATAGCATAACGACTGTGACATAAAGCGTGACAATATTAGAATAGATTAAATAATTTGCTTCTTTTTAGGTGTAGACTGGGCTTGCTAATAATAACACGAAGGAAAAAAAAAATGTCGCGAAGAATCAGCAGGTGATTTAATTTCTATGTGTATTTGTCCCTCGTGGCCGTTCACGTGAATCCGTCAAGTCTTTATCCGCCCGTAAAAAAGCGATAAAAAAGTAATCCAGTGCTGAAGTAAAAGAAAAAGCTCTACGAGACTCGCAGAAAAAGATTCCTGTTTCCATGCCCTCCGAAAAACTTTGAAGTTTCAATAATTAAGGAGTCTGGAAGCTTTTCAAATGTCACTTCAAGGGACTTTGGGACCATATTTTTATAGTCATTTATAACTAGGACTCACCTAAGAGTGCTGCAAGGTACTGCGGAAATTTTTTACTTTTTTGCGAAGGTGTAGAATTATCCTCAGGGTCTGTTGCGGACATTTTTTACACAGAAGAGTGATGAACAAGGGTAATAAATCAACGATATAAACGGCTTCACTTAAGGGGATCAAAGATCGAACAACAGGAAAATCCAAGTAGGCCAATAGATTTCCTCGAATGAATTCGAATCTTTTCAAAATCTGACGAGATAAAGTTGACGAGGTGGCAATCTAACGCTCGCGAAGGGTTCACTCTGGCTAAGAGTCCGCCTCGGATTTGATACAGTCTTATATACAGGGTGACCCCTTATCAAGCCTTATCAATTTTGAGGTCACGGCCTTCTTTTTTCTTCTGCCTGATATGTAATTGTCGTAACACATGCATAAACCTATTACTAGAAGATCATCCAATTGCCCATATCAACTATTTCGTTGTCCCGAGATTCTGACATAATACATGCAATATTTTTCTGGTGAATTAGAATCAATTGGCACTATGCGTACAAACGTGCGTTGATTATATATATTGCATAAAGGAGGGCAACATACGTTCATTTAATTTTCAAACTCGACTTTGCATTTTCTATAACAATACTAAACGCACTCTAGATGCGTGGGCGAAATTGAGACAGGAAGTTACCTCTTATAGAATTAAACGCTGCTCAAATTGCTGTGTGTACCAAAATAAACATGCACTTATTGAATCGCGTACCGGAATCCTATCATTAAATCTCGTGATAACCATTTCAAATTGCATACAACACTATACACTCATTGTCAGAAATAATTAGTATTGAATGAACAAACATTCATGTCCATCAACCAAATTATTTTCCACATATATTTTCGTTGATTCAACCAACCTCTTTTTCACCTGATTCTAATTGAATTACCAAAACTATGTGGCCGATTCAACGGCACCGATTTCTCAAATCAACTGAACTACTGTGAGGACTCAACGAAGCTGCTTTGTTCAATCAACCAAACCACTTCATGGACTCGACTGCATTTTACTTTTACTAGATTGGTCAAAGAACTTGAATTATTCAATCAGGAATATTTTTCCATCACTTGGGACTCTCTTCGTGAAATTTTATTGGAACGGAAAGCAATCAATTAATGCTAATCAGATTGGTAGAAAGAAAAGATGTATTGGTAATATTATTAATTATATTATTCCGTGTACGTCCTATCATGAGCTCCGAATTATCAAGGGGTCGCTATTGCGAGTAAACTTAGCCTCTCGACGATACCAAACACCTCTTGAAATTCTCTCAAGATGATCACAACCGTTCTGCTGCTCGAGCAGAATCTCGTTATATCAAAGTCCCGATTTTTGACGAATTATTTTTGGTCGATGAGATCAAACTACTTTAGTGAAATAATTTCTTTGAATTGATAAGAGTTAGGTACAAGTTTATACCCGAAACTACGCCAACTTCGTCTCTTTTATATCAAATTTTTTCCTGCGGGTACACTCTCGTATGCGCGAACATAGTATTGCGGATGCTGCGATAGAACTGGAGCAATGATTTTATCCAATTGCTCGCGTCGACCTGCCAACTTCGCATTATCTCCAATGATTCTTGTTTCTAGTTGTAGAAGCTATGTTTCGATTTCAACCGAGTTAAACGTCGTACTATTTGAGTAGATGACATTTGACGTTACCCCAGTGCAAATCAGGGGTATCGAAGACAGAAACTTTCAATTTGCTTAATATCATTCTTACCATTTCTCAAGTGCAAATGAAATAGGGTGCAATGTGCAACTCTGATCATCGATTCAATGAATCGTAACAATACGTCAAGGTGATGTAACAATGTCAATGTTTATTCCTGTTACAAGAGTAAGCGAGTCAATCTGGGAATTGGAGTTCAATAATAAATAATAAACAATTATAAAAAGGCGAACAGTTCAAGGCATTCAGTTTGCGGAAAGGCCTGACACATCATTACTCCGACGATTCAAATTGCGCAGTCATTGATTAGCATACGTTGTGTATTATGTGTGTATTGTATAATACAGTAGGGAGTATACAGCAGCGAAGTGACATTTTGGATGTATAATTTTCCAGCAAAATTCAAACCTCGAAATCACTCGTCCAGATTGAAACGCAGTAAAGCATTTCATCAATTAAATGAGTGCGAGGGCAATCGTTCGAAACAGTGGACAACGGTTCCAATTAACACTCTAGTCTCTGAACATTGCTAAATTTTAACGATCGCATTATTCGTTACGATGATAATCTGCTAAAAAATTATCTATAAATCTGAATGAATTTTATAAGGAATGATTCGTCGAAACCCCAGCTAATTTTACATCTACGACGAATTTTCTATCAAATGAAAAATCTTTACTGTTAGAAGTAGACAATATCTAATACAGCATTCTAAATTTTGATGAACGGTAAGTTATAATCCAACTTCTGTCATAGCATGTAGTAATATATTCTTAAAGGGACATGATTTTTAATTTACGTATTAATTCCGTATGCCCCATAGGAAGGGCCAATTAATGCTGACCAGCTGATACTTCTGGATAATTTTCGGCAAATTATTGGAAATTAAAAAACATGGAAGATCGTACTTTTCAGAATACTGATCGCTTCCCTCGTTCCCTATATATTTATATGTATAACGTTTCACTTCTCCCTTCAGGAATATCTATACTGCGACCGCCTTTGCCAGACGTTCGAGAAGAAAGGGACGACACGATTTATCTCGGCACGTGGTTGGTTTTGGTTCGAAAAAACAACATTCATGTAAAAGAAAACTGGAAATAAACCGTTCCTCTCGCGAGCTTATCTAGCTCGTATACTTATTATTTATATACATCGAATGCAACTTCTAATCAGTAGTTGCATTGGGTGGGGTGGTAGAGATATTATTACATTGATAATGGCGATGATGATGGGAAAAATGATTTAGACACGACCAGGGTACAGCAAAGAATAATTTATTTTACATATTACATCTTTCGAAGAATCACTAGTCAAATACGTACCTTACAACCTTCGAAAGGTGGCACGTACTCAAAAAGCATTCAAAAATTCAAGTCCCACACCTTATTTCAAAAACTTGTGACAAGGTCGATCGAGCGAGTCACAAACTTTTGGTTTTACCGTATAACTATTATAGTATAAGACGTGTGAAAAAAAGAGATGAGCAACGAGCAGGAGAAAGGATCATTCGGGGTTAACAAGGGACTACTTTTTTCTAGACTAAAAACATGTAATAATTTAATTATTTTCTGTAGATATATAACGAGACCGCTTTACGATAAATCGCTTTAAGAACAACGTTCAATAATTCAAAGCCGTGTCCATACTCAATCGTTAATTGCCAGAAAGATCTCTTTAATGAGGAATCGTTAAAGTTTATATATTTTCGGCTTGAAATTATTACGATGTTTGGAGTTTACGTGAAAACTGGAAGTAATTGCGGTGTCATATATCTATAGAAACGTTGAGAATCATTTTCGACCCTAAATTTACGTTTGATCATTAAATAGGAAAAATTTAAGCGATAAATCCGAGCGTTTACTGATCGAGATATACGTGTATTCATATTCGCGATCATTTAGCTTCGGGTAAATTTGTGGCTGCTACTCTAAACCCGTTGTGATCTGCGATATAGTGAACTTGCTGTAGTAGACCATTTGCATCTATGTAGCTATACGCACCTCGGGTCGTACCGTCTAGAGACCTAGACTCCGTCTTCGCGCTGGTATCACCCGCATATGTGTAATCGTACTGGCCAAGAGAGTCCTGGGTGTGACGAAGCGAGCTGTGCATCATTCTATAAGGAACAACGGGATATACGTAGTGCGGAATGTTGGGTAACGGAGCAAATCCATGAATCCTTCCGTCCTTTTGAAAGCTATAATTCGGGGAAGGGACCGAAGGTGCTTCCAGATTCCCGCTAAGATTCGGCACATCTTTCGCGATCTTATCCGCTTCAATTTTTGACAATAAGAAAGGATGCTGGGAATTTTCCTGCCGTCTATCAGTGTCTAATTTGTTGTCTGTCTCGGCTGCGGCGGGAGTTGAATACTCCTGCAGGAATGCTTGAGGAATGGCCGGAGGATCTGAACCGACACGTTGTATCTCCCACGTCCCATCAGCTTGGCTTGCACTTAATTCCGCCTTTCTCAATTCTTCTAAGTGCAATTCCTTCGCGTTTGCAACCTCTGGCGTATCCTTGACTTGCCTCAGTTCATTTTTAGGCTGTTGAGGAAGGTTGCTCGCTTGCACCCGGAAACCATTCAGGGCATCGGCTGTGTAGGATACGGTTTGCAGGATGCCGTTGGCGTCTATGTACGAATAGCCTGAATCAAATGAACAGGATTTAATCAACTTCAAATAACTGTATTATGCCTAGAAACTACCGGGAAGTTCAAAGGTCAGGGTATAACGTGGGTGGCAGTTGATCCTGGACCTCAAAGATCCTTTAGCATCCTGGAAAATCACTATATGCCTACATGGTGTGAACCGTATGTTAATTTGGTTGAAATAATTCAACGTCTGTGTCAAGGAGAGAGTTCTCAAAGCTAAGTCGTATTCATTACCCACAAATATATATATACCCATGTTTTCCAAATGTCTATACAAGAGCATACACACATATATTGCGTAGAAGCGCACATTTCGCATGGAGTAGACCTCTCTTCAATTTATATGGATATGTGGTGAGGGGTATGCAAAGGATTTCCGCGTTGCATCTTGGATTAGATCTTACCTCCCTGAGTCATTCCGCCTAAACGAGTTTCTGCCTTGGAGTGATGAGGCCCCGTGTAAGCATAGTGATATCCACCCAAACCATCCTGACTTTGATATTGTCTTAAAGGTGCTACTGGAGCGATGGGACTTAGCCAAACTGCAGTGAGTGGAGTTCCAATGCAGCAGCCAATTAAGGCAAATAAAGTACACAGCTGGAATGGAAAATTATTAATTATCTTATAGTTATATCAGTTTTTCTTGGCAGTGATCTCAAAACGCACAAATACTGGTTAGCAACATCATATCTTTGCTAAAATAGTTAGAACAATAATTGTGACAGTCATCATGATCATATGGTTACTTCATCTAATTATAGGCTTGAAGATATTGTCAGGTCCTTTTTTAGAATGAATTGCTCAGGGGTTAACAAACTAACTGAATATATATCACATTTTTTGATTGACCATGGAGGCTAATATACTTGAATAATAAATGGATAATGGTTTAAATAATCTTCTATGTTTTCACAATCATATCGAACTGAGATTATATGCACGCGCTGCATTTGACCCAAACGGAAAGAGATTGTGTATTATTTATACAAACTGAAATTATCTGTACTGTAAGAAAACTTATATAATATTCTCGTGCTTCCTCATCTTCGTGTTATCTGTAAGTATAATATTGTATGTGTGTATAATTTATTCAAGCATTTATAACTCACTTGTGGCCAATTATTTCATCAACCCGGAACGTCAAATTACTAACATGAACCTCGAATGATATTATCTCTATGTTTTATCTATACGTTCAAAGTAATTAAATTCCACTTGGGAAAGATTATTCCTATATCCCCCGTAATAAAATTGCCGATATGTTATCTCGAATCTTCACTTATCGGTCAAATTTGTTTGTTAGAAGATTTTCGTCAGACAATTCGGTCGGATTTCCAAAACTACGCGGTTTATTTAACTGAACCAATTTCCCAAATCAACTAAAGCACTGGGGCGAACGTACGGCAGAACTTCGTTGAATCGATTCGACTTTGTCGAATCTATCAAATTTTCCTCTCTGAGTGCATCGGATTCAGGATATATATTCCCCGCAGGACTGATAGAAGTTAAATAATGTTTCGAAATATTGTGAAAATAAAAGGATAATTGATTCTCGACTCCCTACTCGTATACCATTCTGAGTATGGGTATACGTATACCCATGTATTCGTCGTTTTTTTTTTCTTTACTTACAGCAATCATAGCGCTGTCGAAGATCGTCACTCGTCAGGATTTCTGCACTCTTGCAAAATGAAAATCTGCACAGGCGTTCACTTCAACCAGAGGACCCAAGCAAACAAGATGTGTGTCTAGACGTAGGTGCATCTTCTTATATAGGATCCGCGGGTCCAGTGCACGTCTTCTCTTCTTCTCCCTCTCCTATACATCTCTTCGTACGGCCCTCCTTTACCTCCCACTTGTAGTACAAGGGGCCCTACGAGGCCCTCAGCCCCGGTCCCGTGACCACAAATCAACCTGAGATCGATTCCTCGCTCGATAAATCAATGTTTATTGGTCTCGGCGCGATTTTAATGCGGTTTCAACGCTCAACGAGAATTTTTTACATTTTCAAACATTTCTTACTCGTGTTTTGACCGCAAACGACATCGTTTGTTTCCCATGTCTTGTCTCACCGTACACGTATATGAGTACACGAGTAAAATTAGCACTTGTCTCATCTTTTTTTTTTGCAAATTTCTCTCATTTTCGCTCTCCTCAGAATCTTCCCTACTTCCATTAGCTCGGGTTTTTCTTTTCTCGGTTCTTCGCTCAGCGATATAGCAACGTCCGAACATTATAGAAGACAGTAGTGTGAAGAGATGAGCAAGAATAATAAACTGTAGGGAACGGGACCGCGCATACCGATGCAAATATTCTCTTAAGAAACATCCTACGAGATATTTAATACAAGGTGTTCACACCTACTGATCTATAGTCCGTACATACTAACAGCTAGGCTCAATATCAACCTAAAATTAGACACGCAAGTTTTTTCATGATAAATCTATCTCAATCGATAGATTTTTCGTTGTCTGCTCGTTTCGTTGTCTGCTCGTGAAAATTATCAATTGATTTTACTGAAAATATCTAAAGTTAGCTCAAGACACCGAAGCCAGTTCTAAAGCAATTATTCAAAGAATAGCAAATGACTAAGAAACGAACGTAGAGATGAACTGCAGTGGGTGCTTTGTGTTGGCTTCGGAATTTATCCGATTAGCTGTATCTTTCGCAGGATATGACGAAGGTGGAGGAAATGAAGGTTTCAATGAATTTAAACATATTAAGTACTTATACGAGAATGATCTTCGTAAAATCCGTTGCACAAGCACCGGTGCTGTATATGAATACGTGCTTTTGTTACGACACCGTTATAACTTCTCTCTATTTCACTTTCGGTTCTCTTGGTCTTTCATTTTTTTTTTTTTCTTTTTTTATTCAACGTTTTTATCTGCTTATTCTATTCGCTGTAGCGGTGTTCTCAGGTCTTCATCATCCGACAAGTGTCACGCTTTTGTGGTTTGGAATAATGAGAAAGAACGGAGGAGAGCCTGGAACCTAAGGCTCCAAAAAACTGCCGCCATATTTATTTCGTCTTATTTACGCGTACGATCTTTTGGCCTCGAGAAATAAGAATAAATATAACAAAAAAGCACAAAGAAAATGAGCAGGGCTCACCTGCAGGGTTGAGTAACGTCGATTGGATGCTGGCTCGTATATTCCTTCTTATTACCGTTTTTATCAAAGTTCCTGAGATTAAGGCGTACCTATAGACGCAGGATAAACTGCACGCATAATAGTAAGGCGTAACAAAGACTCAAAAAATCAACCAGAAATAAACATCCATCGGAACGAATCGTTGTTATAACAATTTACTGCTGTATACCTTCTGGCCTGGGCTTCGTCCTCGCCAATATACGTGGGTAGACGTTACCTGAAACGAACTTGAAAGATCCTTGCAACGTAACTTATCCGACAGTACGGTATGCGCTCGTAAATAACTCATTGGGCTTATACAACCACCGACAATATAGTTGCACTTCTTTTTTTCAACCGTAAAAATAACGAATAAAAAGTGCCAAAAATTCTATGCATTGCCTTGGAGAACATTTATGATGAATATGCAATCAAGTCGCGTTCGAGGCCTGAGCGGTTTATAAATGATCGTAAGAATCGCGTGGCTCTAGATTCTTCGGCGATTTGGGGAAGCTGGAACCTAAGAGAGATTCGGCTCTCTGGATCATGCTTATACGGAAAGCAGAAAAAATACCCGAATCTAAAAAGACCGTGCATCCCTGTTATCGTTATCCTCCGCAAACAATGGCTTTGCTTTCGTTGGCAAACCGATGACAAATTTATTCCAAACGATTCCTGAGACAACCGGCTAATTCAATCGCCCCCCAAAAGTCTCGAGAACTTTTTACCGAGGAAGGGAGTCCGTCCATTCGCCTCGTCGCTCGATACATTTGGATTCGATTTCGTGACTCCGCGATGTCTCCTTGTACGGAAACACATTTTTCTTACAGATCTACCGACGCACAAAGTCAGATGGGCGTGGAAAGAAGACGAAGAATGAAAAAACTTCGGTCCGCAAGGGTCCAGGCATCTAAGCTCTCGTACGTACGAGGTAGGTACCAAGGGCCATCACGGACTCTTCGGAGCATTTTGATCACCGCAAATTACCAATTCAAGGAGAGAACTGGAACCAGTAGAATTCTCGGTAGCCACATGCTGTCATTTTAGTTAACCGTAACCATATTACATTACATCGTGAGTATAACGTGCCATAGTTCCTATACCTGAAGAAATAATGAAGCTGATCGAAAGATTGATCGCATCTTACGATTAGTAGATCTGTATGGAAATATGTTCGATTCCCGAATCAAACTTGCGGAAGTAATGATCTTGGGTGAAAAGGATTTGAATATGTTTAAACCAGCGGCAACCCGCTATCCGAAAATCAAAAGCACGTCAAACACATGCTACCGCGGATTTCAGCACTCACATCGTGCATAATATGTGATACACGTATATAGGTATATGTATGCGGTATTGAATAATATGTAATATTTTGCTGTTCGGTTTGATTCCCGTATCTGGAACAGGCAAGCGAGAAACAGTCCAGTTCAAGGTTGATATAAAAATAATTAATAACGTATCTCGCAGTTAGCACAAGCTTTCTATCTCTTTCTATGAAACTGTTGAATAAAGGGAGATAAATAAGCGAAGCGAGTGATTTTTCATTTAATCATTTAATTATTGCTGAACGGGTTGGCAATTTGTTTCGCCGATTGTATAAAATGTTGATCAAAGATATGACCCGCCCCTAATCCCGAGTATGCCTCGTGTGTATTAAACAATCCGTAAGAAACCTATATACATATATATGCCTGTTGTATACAGTACATAGGCTAGTCTTCCTTTTCCAACCACCTACGCATTTATCCACAACGAGTTTCGCTGCTGGCAGCAATAACGGCGATCGGGATTTCGCGGGACTGGGAGAGAGAATTGCGGGGACTAACGGGGACTAACGAGGATCAAACAGGATTCCAAGTGTATAACAAGGTGGGTAGGAGAGAACTTATTAAAGGTAGTAGACTACAGAAAAACTCCCAACTTAAGATATTGTACTTCAAGCACGTTCGGGACAAGAAATTGGATACAGCAATATATTTTTTACCTAATCCGAAACTGAGATGTGATCTGTGTCTCGTGCTAAGTGCTCGCGTAATAAAGTAAGTGAACCTAAAGTATCAGGCTATTCAAACGTCATTTTGTTTTCAAACATTTTAGGCTCGTTTGATCAGCACGAGCCTCAATCAGCCTTCAGATTTCGAACTCCTACACGCGGAATTTACCAGTTCTATTTTTTTACATTTTACATACGGTAGCTGTATACTAATACTCGATAAGGGCAGCAAGGCGCCTAGCTAAACTTAGCCCGGGTTCATTGCCTCGGCTTGGATCTTGGTTCTAGGAGGTGGCTTAAGATTCGCTCGTTGCAGCGTGCGGTCTCCTTATTCCTAGATACCGGCTATTCCGCCGAAGAATTGTCGCACCTTGAGTTTGAATCTATAGATCAGGCTGAAATTTCAAGACGAAACAAGTCCAAGCTGCTATTTCGAAACATCCGGTGAGTTTGAATTAAAATTTTGGAAAACCTTAGCCAAGTAAAACTACGGAATATTGTTATCCAACATTCTTTCATGTGACCTTAAGCGACAGGGAGATATTTGCGACTCAATTTGCGGATGAAGACCCTGTGGAGATGCTAATTGCACTACCAGAATTCAAGAAAAGACTCAAGTGCTTGAATTGATGATTCATTCATTAGGTCTTGAATATTCAATCAATCATTTCGTTAATAGAAGGTGGTAAGAAGATTAATGACATAAGGTTATCAAGCTATACGACCGCAAAGGACCACGAGAGCTCGTCGAACAGAGTGTCATTAATAGCCATAATAATTACCCGTCAAAAGTGTCCGATCGAGCATATTGACTTTTTGTTACATAATAGCACAAAGGAAGGAACAAATGACAAGTAATTAATTAACCATGTTTCTTTGTTTTTATTATTCCATTTTTTTCATCGTAATTTACAAATAATTTAGTGATCTAGTGACTTGACGCCACAAGAGATGATGGTACAGATATACTCGAATGTAAAAAACAAATCGAATCGTCTTTGTCGATGTGAGCTACCACTGACCATCGACAAATTAAAAGTTTGGGTGTGAACTCATATTGTGAATGTGATCACAACCAAACCCTAACATCTACAGTCAATAATCGTGGAACTCTCACGATAGTAGGTATCTAAGAGCAGACTAGTTCTCATACGCATTGAAAATAATTGTATAATTATTTCCTTCCTCTACCCCATCCGAAAACTAATAGTAATAAGTTTTCCGCGTTCTGTTGCATCTGTCCAGGCCAGTCTCTTGAGAAATCTTTCGCGTTAATCAGTCGTTTACGTCGCAGAAGGAGATGAGAATTCTTGATAGCTAAGGCCACCTGGACATCTCTACCAGCCCTGGTGCTTAGCAAGTTCATCAGCGTATGCCTTGGCGTGTGCTTGTTTAGCGGCTGCGACCTCAGGAGTGTCCAGAGGGACCTGGGAAACAAGATGAGATGGTCCATAGACAGCGGCCTCTAGACTCTGACCAGAGTGGACCTGGGCACGAGACTGCGACGAAACAGCGACTGAAGCGGCCAGACTAGCATCGGAAAGTGCGACAGTCGGATGTCCGTAAGAGTCGACGACCTGAGCCGCGTATACGTGAGGAGTCTCGATCTCTAAGCGTTGTCCGTTGTGAATCTGGGTCTTGCTCTGGCTCGAAACGGCCGTAGGTACGGAGGATATTGCTGAAGCGACAGGGACGGCCGTCCTGACAGCTTCTACGATGACCGAATCACCCTGAGGAGCAGCTGGAGCGACGGGAGCAACGGGAACAGCGAGAGATTCGTAGACTGGACTGTGGACCTGAACTTTTTGGTCATTATGAACCTGGTAGCGACTTTGACTCGAGATTGCGGTCGGCACCGAAGACACAGCGACTGGGGAAACGTGTACAGCTTCCACAGGGGCGGCAGGAATCTCGATAGCCTCGTGATAACTAATTACCTGATCCGGAACAGCCCTAACGACCTCGTAACTGGGGGCCACACTCCCGATATGAGCATAACTGATGGGGGCCGAGACCTCGAGATGGGCATTGTCGTGGGTCTGGATACGACTTTGATGAGAAACGGCACTGGGTGCAGCGGCAACGGCTACAGGAACGTGTTGGTAGCTAGCGTATGCCAGTGGAGCGGCGGCGAGGTACTGTTGATAGATGGGAGCTTCGATTTTGACGGATTCATGTTTCTGGTTGTGGTATTGGCTGGAGACGGCAGTCGGAACAGAAACAGCAGCGTAGCCCAGACTGCGTTTTTTGCGACCCAGAGCAGCAATTGCTTTGGCATGTTCCGCAAAATGAGCAGCTTTGGCCGCCTGTACTTCCGGCGTCTCTAGAGGTACGTTTACTCCGATTTGAGCATCAGTTGGAACGTTTGTTGCTGCCACACGGAAGCCATGACCATCAGCGATGTACTGTGCTGACTGAACAATGCCGAAACCATCAACGTAGCTGTAAGCACCCCGCGTTACACCGTCTATGGTTTTTATCTCCTCCTTTGCTGAAGGACCTCCGGCGTAGTTGTACGCGTATTCACCCGTCCTGGTGTTCTGGACATGATTGTACGTTGGGAAGGGGCTTGTGATGTAGGATACGGGCACGACGGAGATTATGGTGCCCGAGGTTACGGCTAGAGCCGATGCTACGAGAATCTGTGAAGAAAAGAGGATAGTTTTAAAACCTGACGGGATATGAGATAGGTGGTTGGTTTTATTATAAATCGATTCGAGTAGGTAGATATCGTGAACTTCTTTATAACTGCCGTAGAATTCTATGGGTTGATTTTTTCAGATTCACTAATCCCCCTCTTTCTCTCGCGTTTCGCCTTAGCTTGAAGATATATATGGAAGTGTACGTGTAATATAGATGCGGTGCTTGCGACTTGGAGCCGTAAACAGATATTCAACGCCTAATAAAAATTCAATTCCTTTACTTCGAGAATCTCGAGTCTCGTCGCCTTTCACACAACCCAGCATATCGCGTGTAACTATATACATATACCAGTTTGTATACTTCGATACTGGCGAGGCTTACCCGGAGCAGATGTAGTACTCGTATTTTTATTATTCAATTACGCCGCGCTCGCCTGAACCACCGAGAAAATGGTATTGGCGTCAGAAAGAATTCGTACATAAAGTTTACGTATGATGTACTATATTACTTCCACCCCGATCCCGCGAGTCTCGAAACACGAATATATGTATACATTTACCCATAACTTATATCCAAATGTGTACAAATTCCTTGATGTATGTATGAATATAGAATCGGGAAAATTTTGGACTGTAGGTACGACACGATACCCGGACTTGGGATTACTTATTTCAATTCAAAGCTCGGTATACCTTATCCCACTATTTGTCAAATTATCACAAAGGCGGAGGTGGTTAAAGCCCGGGTACTTGGCTGGTAGGGAAGTAGTTGTTTCCCAAATGGTTTCCCACCCGCGTCGCAAAGCCTGCACGCTACCAGCTAGACCGACTCTCGAGACTTTAGATATGCATGAGATTCAGATCCCCGCGACTTTACGACTCAATATAAGATCCATGGTAGTAGTAACGGTCAAGACCTACCTTAGAGCATTACCTATGCCGCGCACTTCTCTATAAGCTCGAGTTTTACTTCCGTACCGTAAAGAAAATGAGACAAAAAAGATAAGAAAAAACGAACTAAGAATAACAATCATAAGGAACTAAACTTTATCCGAACTATATGAATATGTCTAAGGAATTTGATGAAAATTGTGTAAATTCATACCGAACATTTATCTTCTAGGTATGTTATGGGGAAAATTACTTACCAGTGCAGTCTGCATCTTGAGAATATACTATTTTGCCAACCTCCTTGTTGTCTAAGGACTGTTCAAGCAATACACTTTGCTTCTGATCTGGTTTTGACTTTTATAGTCCCACACACGTACCGGGACTATGGTACGTTGTGTTTGTGAAACGGGGCGAACCAGGAACCTCAAGACAAGCCGTCGAAGGTCGTGGCTGAGAATCCGCTCTCCGAAATCATTGTCGCAGGCGTGGTCGTACCAATTAAGAACGGACTCGATCTTTGTGGGTTGACAGACCGACATTTCTCAGTTTATTTGGGCTCCTGACGGCCTTGCTCTAGGCTAGCTAGTAGCATCTAAATCTCGATCTTGACGTAACAGGATATTACTTAGCGATTGGCAATGAATAGTGACGTAGAATACTCTTGCTCCGAGGTTCGAGGCAATTAATTATATTTATTTTAGAATGAAGTGCATTTGTTGTTTTCAGATGATTCAGTAAACATTCTAGCTTTCACTTTCACGTGTTATAAAGATGGCTTAACTCTATGTATGTACTACGTATACAAGCTGAGTATATTCAAGAATTCGATTACGTGGACGTGACGTGAGATTACGGTACCCAAGTTGGGGTTTTCGGCGACTTATTTCTTGAGAAGAGAGAGAATTTCGATAAATTCTGTCTCGATTTTATTTATCTCGTGACGCGAGGGATGAAAAAGAAAAAAACTTGATTCCAACGTAATTCGAATTTGCCAAACTTAGCTCTCGAGCCAGACCCTTGGGCTGATTGTTTGCCAAGCTTAAAGAGAAACGGTAGAGGCAACGCGCGGCTGCTGTGAGAAAAAAAGAATAAATATAAAAAATAAAGAAAAAAAATAGAAAATAAAACAAAAAAAGTATTCATCGATACCGCGTAATCGGTGAGATTGGACTTTTCGCACGACCGGAGACATATTTCGTCGGAACGCCTCCGCTCTAATAAATAAGATAGCTTTTCTCTCACCCTTACCCTCAACCCATGCTATAGGCCATAGCTTCGGATCATATTCTACAACGTATCTTGTTAATTTCATTCGCACCTATGTGTGTCTGATTTACATAGACCGTGTACAGATATTAGATGTACGTGTCGTAAAAAATATATCAAAATCAAATTACGAATCGGTGAGAATCTAGTAGATCCTAGAACTGGAGAAATGATTGGTCGTTTCAAGAATCTCTCATAAATCCAAAAACTCCCTTAGGAATATCCTTCCTTGACTGCTACAACTTCTGAGAACAGTGAAGGTAAAATAATAACCTACGTCTGGTATCTTTTCACGATCACCACAAGGCCGTTCAATGCTCCGCAACCAGGGAACGACTTTCCATGGTTCTTTAGCCCGCGAGAGATTTATTTAATACGTTCATTGTAATTTGTACAAGGCAGGTGTACACCATGTAAAAGTACCTACCCAACGTAAGATAATTCTGTATACTATTTTTTTTTAGAGAGAATGAACAAACCGTTTATTTCACTTTTATTTTCTTTCTTTAGTTTTACAAAAGTATACGAGTACGATATATGTGATGTAACGCACGAGATCCGAGAAAGAAGAAGTTCTAGACATGGAAAATCTTCTTGAATTGGAACAGTGAAAGATTCGAGCCAAGCTTGAACGGGGCTGGGTTTAAGTTCCGAATTTCCAAAGTCCCGAACGGTGAAAATTCTGAATTTGAATGTTACAGATCCACAGCTTTTATAAAGGGTATTTCCCCGAAAGTCTACATAGCCGATTTCAAAAATTTTGAAACGAAGGATACCGGAAGTTCTAAATTCTGGAAGCTTTAGATCCGACAGGCCAGGCCTCCGAAACTCGAAATTCACGCATGTATTCATTCAACGTTTCGATAACTCAGGCTGTATTGCTCATATCGAAACCAATCACTAGTCAAATTAATCGTCTTGGATGTACTTTTAGAAAAAAAAGTTAAAAATTTCTATCAATTATTCATGACACCGAAGTTATCGATTGAAATAGCTAAAATGGGTTTACGTAACGAGGGTCTCGATTAGAATGAACTACTTTTGGTCTCCACATCCTGAAAAATAGATCGAAATTTTCAGACTTTCGGGCTCTCAGGGGTCTGGACTTCCAGAGTTTTGAACTTTCTGCATTCCGACCTTCCGGAATTTCAATATTCTAAACTTCAACGTTTCTAAAAATTCGAAATTTCTACCGTTTGGCAGCGTTAAATTTCGGAACCTCAACCCGGCCTTGCTTAAAAGCTGGACAATTGTAACAAGTTCAAATCGTTATCTTTCAAAGCACTTATAAACTTCAAAAATGTGATTCCGAGATGAAGGGGCCTGATAATAATTACATGTACATTAAATCAGGTTTCGTGGAATCCTATGCGAATGAATTATGCGTTTAAAGGCATAGCAGATCGCTCCTCTCCATCGTGGGTACCTACTCCGTGCAGCAGAAATGTAAAATGAGAAATGAAGTTTGTTTTCCGCAATCAAGAGCAAAGTAAACTGCGCCACGTTCAATGAGTCGAACTAATTTCGTGCACGAGAATTACTTCTGTTGGTTTCAACATCGTACAGGTCGAGAATTCCATTCACGGAATTAACTATTGACTCACAACAACCCAGGTGAAATTCAGTTTTTCATTTTTACAGTCTATGCATTTAAACATTTTTAAATTATGTGAGTACATTTTTCATTTGTCAAACCACTCGGTTACCGTTGATTTTATTTTTCAACGGCTGATTCCAAATTCAGAAGAACCTCAGAGTTGCCCGATGAGGTTTTCGCATTATACTTTCGATTTCAGGAAAGAAGAAAGGCCTTCTTACGAGCGTGGATTTACATACACCCAAACGTACGCAACCGCTCACGGTAAACGGATTCCGAAAATTGTTTGCTTATTTTTGGATTTTTTTTTTTAACAAAGGAAATACATGTAATCGATTTTGCGTAACGTGTTAAACACATTATTCCTCCCCGAACGACAAAGGTGGTGTAGGTGTTAGGTGTGCTCTTTAGAAATGGGAAACCATTGTCAACATTATAATCCCACATTTCGTCAGACATTTATGGGGATAGTAGGTACAAAAATGTCCTCGTTGTATGGCACTGAACAGTGCCAAGGCTGAGAATGATGTAAAACTGAACTGAAACAAGCCAGAAGAGAAACACTATCCAACGCGGAAATATCTAGAGCAAAGTTACGATGCATAGGATCAGTTTCCAACGCATATAGGTACATATTATTCATTGGATTTCCATAATTTATTAGAAATGAGAGAGAGACAGAGAAAGAAAAAAACAGATTAGAGCGTGTGGATCCAAGGTCTGCAGTCAATTAATTCAATTAAAATAATCGGGCCAGTCCAGGTGAGAAGGAGCCGAAAATAACATGTTTTACGTGGCCTTTGATTAGGAAGAATTTTTCATGCTCTTAACTAGATATATGTATGCCATAAATTAAACATTTTTATTTATGTACCTATGATACTGAAATAACAACTTATCCAGTCATGATAAGTAATGAGATAAGTCATATACGGTTTGGTATAACGAACAAGTCTGCGATACGAAAAAACATAAATTAATTATCGTATTTTCAATTCGTTATACGACCGCCTAGCAATTTTAACCGACGAGATTCCGCTGTGAAACCACATAGTACTACGACGATCGTTGAGCTCGTGGACGTAGGTACTAAAATCACGACTGTTAGAGCGAAATTAGGTCTTCAAATTCTAAATATAGCCCAATATGAAAGCCCGGTCTTGCAACAGAGTCTGATATAGTAATATAATGCCCTAATGACAGTTAATGTCAGGATGATCGTGCAGTACCGGCCGTGAACGTAATCTACCCCCTGCTAATAGCAGGAGCGATCAAGATCAAAAGATCACAGAGCTACAGCGTCTCTCTCCCTCTCCTTCCTCTCTCCCTCTTTCTTTCTTTCTGAAACTCTTTCTTTGCCCCCTCCTGGAGAATCTAGCAGAATCCGGTCGTTAAAGCGTAGCGGAAATTTTAAGCCGAAGAAAAGAGTTGTAAAGCGAGTAAGAGGTGGGATATCGTATGAAATATTACTTCCGAACAATGCGCTAGGGTAAGGGTTAACTTAGCGCGGCTGTATATTTAATCCTTTGTTACTATCCCCGGGAGCGAGGTGAATATCATTTTCCATAGTGCACCGGAGAAGGAAGACCAAAATAATTGGCGGTTTCTCTCACACTTCAGAGTCTGATCGTTGATACAATGGGTCTAACGGCGCGGTTACAACGAGGAAAGTATACAGACGCGTATACTCAGAACTTTGTCACAACCGCAGTAGCTAAATGTTGTTGCAAGGTCTGCGAGAGCCGGTCGCGGATTGTTGCCTTGAATTTCAATTTTTATCATTTTTTTCATCATTTACAAGAGGCGGATTTTAACCGGCTCTGAATACCGGGTAGAATTTTTCTGCACGTGCTTCAACGCGCAAATAGAGTTTTCAGGGAAGGCCAGTATTCACGTTGCTGAAGAATCGCATTAAAAACACATCCCTTTTTCCGCAGATATGTACACGTTCATCCCACTCGAGTTACGTGCATATACGGACATACTATACCTATGTACCCGTATTATCAGTATCGTTCTAGCAAAGATATTTATTTCCTGTAGGTAGAAACACGAAGACCGCCCACGCGAAGCCTGCAAGTATCGTTTACCCGCAAAGCATCACTCGAAGCCCCAAGTCAGTATATATTTTGCTTGGTAATCATTTAAGGGTTTTTTTTTAGGCCAGCGTGCAGTAAACAGCTTTTCAAGTATCACGTCACCGGCTTAGCTTATAAATCGTTTTTTTCTCTGTAAAAAGTAACAGTGCACTTATAACGCTACGTGAGGTAAGCATCGGTGGAAACTCTTGCCTACTACTTCGTTTCTTGGTACACAGGAGATCCTTATACCTACACTTAGCACACCATCGCGAAGGCACGTAACGTAGGACCGTGTGGTAAAAAGAGCCCATGAAAAGCACCTCCGGTGCAAAAACCTTTCGCCAAGTACATTAATGCAATCATATGCAATATTAGTTAATGTAACAATTTCCCCCTCGTAAAAAAAAAGATCCGAAGTCAGATGCTACTGCCAAGTTCCTCCTACATCATATTTACCTTTTCTCAAATTGATAATCAGGCCTCCCATAACATAGTTTTGATAGCCTTCTTGTCTTGCTACGCAGAACAATCGATATAGCGATAGGCAATCGACGCTTCCATCAGTGTTAACAGAAAACATTGAGAATAAACAATTAAAAATTAAAAAATAAAGAATCAAATTTGGAGTACGTGGTACTTGGCGGGCCTTCTGTAGACAAGTATGAGGAAACAGCAACTGAACCATGTCAATAATCAGCTATTATCCTATAGTGATATGAGACATCGGCCCGCCAAGTACCACGACCTCGAAATTTGATTTTTCATTTTTTATCCCATGGAGATTTAGGTCTAAGCGACCTAACTGAAGAACAAGACGATGAAAAATCTTGGTGAAAACGGGTATTCTAAAACGTTGAATAATTATACCTCAGCTCTCCGCTCACTGATTTCATCGAAATAGGGCTTAAATGAAAGCTTTTCTTGGATAGACCCTTCGATAAATATTCCAATTTCGTGTATATAACGAGGCGGAAGAAATTGATGATCATAAATTACCGTAACGGGCGTTCAGTGTTTCTTCGGGTATATACATAGACTCGGTCGAGTCTCGCGCAATGCATAGCAAAAAAATAATTTTTTTTAATGTACTTGGCGCGAGACTCTACCGAGTCTTTTGATAAAAAATCTGTCTTTGCGTGAGTCTCGGGCGAACACTCGCGCCTACACGATTCGCACACACGGCCTTAGTTCCCCAAGACGAAAAGGAACTCGTGTAATCGGTTGAATAATCACGAAGCCACGAAGCACGAAGCCTACGCTACTTCGCCGACTGCCTTCTCGCCTTTTTGCTCATTCCGTTCCTCCGCCTTTGTGTGGGCAGACTTCGCCGGACCCTCAAGATCCGGACTATGGTAAGAGCAGGCTAATCGAGCCATAGAGTCACAGTCGATTTGAGTCTCTGGCTCTAATGCGGGTGACACGGTCATCTGCAATTGTCTCATTCGCTGATGAACACTTGCCACCTTACTTAGTTATATTTTGCAACGCAAACTTTTTCTCTCGCGATTATACCCACACCGATAAAGTATAGAGACTCTATTCCATCGCGTGAGTAGGTGTGTGCCGTAGAAATAGCAAACGATCGATCCGTTTTAATTTCGCAGAAATACATTGTCTGATTTCGTTCTTATAACGATTTTTGTCGCCCTATATCCGCAACCCTTCGAGAATAGAGATTTTTTCGACTATGTTTTTCTGCTCTGAATAATGTTCCATTCAATCAACCCCTTCGATAAACTCTCAGCGTGGCCAGTGGCTGACGATTTTAAAGTTCCCTAAAATTTCAGGATTCTAGACCATCCCTCTTTCCCAGAATAAAACAAATTCGAAAATTGAGCTACCTTTCACTTTTTGCTGACTGATTTTCCGGTTAGAAAAATTAGAGGAAACACCAAAGTCCGCGCAATTTGAATGGAAACACATTTTCAGTATTACCTGACGAGTCGATTCAAAATGCCTAGACACTTTTATGAAATTCTCTTAGATTTCTAGTTGCTCCAGATTCTTCCTGTCGCTCAATACCCTGGCTTTACACTTTGCACATATTACGTTGAGTGACGCGAAACTGCTGCAGAATAAAATGAGCCTTTGTGAGATGTGCAGAGGGTCATGAAAGAGGACGGCAAGACGTATTTATTCATACTATAAAGTTTAGCCCTGCTCCTGTGAAAGAAACCTGCCTTATTTTGATATGCTGCTTCCGTATTATGGCGCGTGAACAGCTGATTGAGGTTCGTTCTGACATTGGAAAATTAACTACCGAACCCTTCGCCTCCCATATCAGGAATTGTACGTATGACGGACTGCGGGTATCGTTGTTACACACATAGATATACCGTAGAATACGATTTTCATTTTTATCAAAAAAGAGTTTGATATATGCGGCATAACCAGGACGTTGAACACGACAACTACGATATTAACGGAGCCATATCGACGCGCGTATACCCTACGATCGCAATAAACCTTTGTAAAAATGACCGAGAACGACAAGGCCAACATCGGGCCAGGGTGAACTCTGGTCATCGGTTAGTACCACACCCAGACGCCCAGGAGATCCGGTACCATTGGCAAAGGACACTTGGCTCGTAAATATCCACAGCTTAATATAGTCTCCATAGGATAAGACCGGGGGCGAAAGAGGTCCTGGTTTTGCTGATATCATACCTCGAGTAAAACCAAACGGACATACATACATATACATTAACTTCGATAGTTTTTCAAGGAGGAGATATCGCGTGCAATGAAGGAGAAAATAATGAAGTCGAGATATCTAGTCTGTATATGCTGGCGATCCTCCGGGGATAGTGACGTTATAACGGATGAAGGTAGCACTCGAGCTCTGTCGGGTTATGAAACGATCCCTGGACACCTGGGCTGATCTAAATGAACCTTTATCACGTTAGATAAGAGTTTGAAGTGAGAATTAAAAATAGAATCGGGTATGTTAATGGTAATTTCGTAACACATTACTGTTCATTAAAATTCTGGTGTGTAATTATTTTAACAAGTCTCGTCGGTGTCTTTATGTAAGGTAATTTTCTAATTGACGCGACGCGCCGGATTTAAGACAATTGTCAAAAATTGCTTAAACTCAGATTAGGGTATAAATAATTGTTCAATTGATGTGAAAAATGATATGCCGCTGCAGGATTATATCCTTGGCAGCCGCTGTTGTCATGCAGGACTTTAACCCCAAGTCGTGTCGACCGTTCGCTGTTCCCGTCCGGGATTGCGTGTACTTTATAGTATAGTGGGTGGCAGTTACTGAGTACAATACAACTCTGCTGACAACAAATTAGCCATCAGATAAGCCCAGAAGCGCAATCCCAGCGCTGTGCACAAAAACAAGAGCAAGATGCTGTTCCACGCGAAGCTTAAGGAGGCGTCACACCGTGAACCTGAGTAAAGTTATGTAGATGGATGATGTGCGATTCCAGAAGACGATGACTCAGGACAGCAGAAACATTTAGCGAAGAATTGGTATAGTGAAAGAAACGAATTGGACACCTTAAAAAATTACGGATACTTAATAATTGTACTCCTGAATGTTATTAAGCAGATCATAAATCAGTAACACTGTGCAAAAAGTACCTGAAAAAATTGTGTGGTCGATAAATAAAACCCATGAGCCACAAGTAAAAATTTTATTAACAATACCCATCATATGTATGGTCACTGCAGCTGCTTTTTACTTTTTTTTAAATGGTTTCTACGTAACATGTGTATAATTTTAACAGTGATGTACTTCGGCTGCTTTACTTCTTTTGTGAGTGGTTTCAAAAATTCGAATCTTTGTTGTACAATTACAAAGGGTTTGAAATCACGCTGCTATTATGTTGAAGCGTAAATTTTTTTTTTTTTAAGTTTGCTAATGATTTATTTATTTTCAGGTATATTTATCAAGCTTCTTCTGGCTCTACAGTGACTTCGATCAGCGTCCCATTCCTGGCAACGGTCATCTTAACTGGTCCCGGTTCCTCCAAAACTTTGTAAATGTCAATTGCGGCTAGGACCTGCGCTCCGTTAACGTGCGTCACGATATCTCCGGGCTTTAATCCACCCCTGGTCAACATTACAAACTTTGGATAGTCAAAATCAAACGAAAGTTGTAAATCGCTGTTCAACCAAAGTTTTCCGTCCATTAAATTCGGCCAAAGTTAAACCAACCCTCGTTTAACGGAATACCACAGTTTCCCAAAGGTATATGACTGCTATTTCTCTTATAGATAACTAAATAGGTACTAAAACGTTTACAACCGAAACAGAATACTGCTACCAGTAGAAAGGTTCAAGTTTTTTGTAAAATAGGATTTAGTCTTCTCATTCATAATCTGAAAAATCTAAACTGATATCAAACATTTAACTTACACGTATGCAGGTGAACCAACGATTACTTTCCAAACTAGAACTCCGTGTGTTACATTCCAAGGTATATTTTCGTTGCGCTGATGCAATTCGGCCAAAATATCTGGCGTCAAAGTCAGCATCGTTATTCCCATATATCGCCTTCGAGTGGCTTCGACATTATCCTGCATACCTAAAGGTATAGATCCTAAAGCGAGGGTATAACACTAGATCACGAATTTCGATGCGCATAATATAAAGTTCGGGGAAAATGTACGGGGAAAGTTTCACGCCTGTATAAAGCCATTGATATTCCATATTTTTCGATGACATTTTCACATACCTTTAGATTTTTTACGTTGCTCCGTCATTTTCAGAAAATCCTTTACGTAATCGATTGGTATGGCAAACGATATACCAGCGGTTACTTTCATTGCGTTTATACCGATTGCCTCTCCGTTAAGATTGACCAGAGGACCACCAGAGTTGCCGAACTAATTTTATAGGTAATTATTTATAAACAGTTTGAGATAATGAACTTTATAGATATCTTTTATAATTTAAAGATATTCGAGTCTCACTGTAATTGCTGCATCAGTCTGAATGTAGCCCATATTAGTATTGTGTAATCCCAACTCCTCGCTTTGCCTGTTAACACTACTAACAATTCCACTTGTTATAGTATTACTAAGAGCCAACGGCGACCCAATGGCCACAACAAACTCTCCTGGTCTTAAATCCGAAGAACTTCCCAATTTCATGACTGGCAAATTAGTCTGAAACAATCAGAGATGCGCGAAGTCTACGATCTTGATCCAGAATAGAAACCCACAACAGGAGTTAATTTTTGAATAGATCTATCTCGATTCAAGGTTCGTATGAATTGAATGTTTATCATGAAATTGAATATTGTGGTACTTGTTATTCGTCCATACTTTTATTCCAATGTATCTCTTTTTATTTACAATCATCTTCCGATTTTTTATCAAATGTTGAGCAGAAATAACGCCCGTAAATAGGCAACTCACGACTCGCTGGGGCTTGATAACATAAGTATATCTATTCATGAGTTTTCAAAAAGTGACTTCATTCATCGTTAATTCATATTAAAAGATTGCTGCTTTTATTAATTATGATAACAGCAAGAAGAATAGATAGAGTTGTGTTGATTAAAACACGAATAAACCTAGATCCTCGAATATCGACATGTGCGTGTTGCCTGTCTACGAGCCGACAGGCGCTTATCTTAAAGACCTTTGAAAATTTCTAGAGAACATAGAGAACAATTTATCACGAAGAAATTAACATTTCCCGATGTAATACGTTGATTTGCAAATATTTCATTGCTTTGAATTTCGTATTCCATCCTTTTTCTAGCTGTGTTCTTTCCGCGTAATATTTATAAGTGACATATCAGTGGATAAAATCTCTGGTCTTCTTACCTTGTTTATACGGACCGTAGCCAAGTCGCTCTTCATGTCGATATCCTCGACAGTGCCGGTATAACTGGTACCATCTTGCAGTCGTACCTAGAACCAGAATTGTATTACAGATACTTTGATTCATCGAAGTTCGTCAAAACAATAATTCTAACATCAGCGTAGATTCAACTTACCATTACTTTGGTGGACGTGTTCGGCTTTTTTATCACCACATGCGCATTTGTCAGTATCAAACCATCTTCTTTGACAATAAAACCAGACCCGTTACTAGCAGTCAAAGGTTTCCCCGTGAAGAAATCTAGCCTGTTATTCGAAAATAAATCAAAGGGACGGTCTCTCTTTTAATAGCAATCGTTTAGCAATTCATAATCCGATTGAATTTTGAATACCGAAAACTGACCTTCTTTGATCTTTGATTTCAATGTAAACCACAGATGGTGCAGATACTTCCACGACGTCTGCTATGAAGTTATACTTATCGCGGTTGTGGTTAATATTTGTAGGAAAAATAATTGATGCTGCACTAACAGCGGGAAAGGGCGAAGGAAAGTTAAAATTTTCAAACTGATAACTAAATACATCTTCTTTCAGTTCCTTCCACTTGTACAAAAGATATCCCAAGGTTGATGCACATATGGCAGAAGAGGTTATGAAATGCTTTGAATTATTATTGGAGTAACCGTTTCTTTTGTGAGAAGAACCGGATGATTTACTTCGAAAATGACGTTCGGAATTCAAGATAATCAAACGTTGACACTGTGAAAACTGTCGTTTTCGCAATACTTCAAACCCCAGCCGGAGACAGGGCGCCGCCATGATTCACAGCACCATCTGTAGGTCGATGAGCCATACTCCATTCAAATTTGTAACTTTCGTCATCTACTTCGATATTTTAGAGGAATTTTATAGAATCGTATTCGGGAACAGGCGGGCTAGCGTATACAAATTTTATTACATTTGCAAATTGCGTAAACTTCGATTTATTCATAGTTAGTTGAATACATCCAATTATTTACTAATTGTATTCGTTATTTCTTTATTTCATGCTATGTATAGGGCTGGGCATTTTATGATCAAACAAACTCAATTTTCATGGATTAGTTATCAAACAACTTTTCAAACTCAATACGCCAGGCAAACCAAGTGAATATACGAGAATCACAACTGTGAGATAATTGTAATCGACGATTACTGATCAGTTGGAAGATTGTTTCCAGATAAAAGGGTGGTGAGATCAAAATCACTGCTTATTACGGAGTCATCTGTAATTTTACAATTTGGATCCACCTGGCAGGATTCTGAAATTAAAAAGAATCATATCACTTCCGAATTCGGATTTCAAGCAGTGTAGAGTTATGAAAGTTGTTACTTTTTATGTGACACTAAGTCTCTGAATCATCATTTTATTTGCTTCAGCAATATAGGCCATTATCTTACGACGTTTCTTATAATTTATTTTTCTTTTGGAGACTATATGATAGACGTATAATTTTTATACCTTGAGAACAACAAATACCATCAGCTGCACATCTGCCAGTGTTACCTCTGCACATTGCAAATCCAGCAGTGCATGGTCTAGAATAAAGGCTCTCCTTACGACATTTGTGCGTTTCCGCGGTATTAATGAAACACCCAATTGAAGGACCACAGCAGATCTTTGGCCCAAAGCATTGTCCTTGCCTATCAGGTCCGCAGGCCGGGCACTGTTTTAATCAATAATTATGAAACAATTACTTTAATATATATACGAAATCATTTTTCGGCATTCCAGAGCGAAAATATTATTGCAGACTATTGAAAACTGATAAAAATTTGATAATTTCTTGAATAGCATTATTAAAATAGTTTTATCGCGCTTTAATAGTTTCTTTCCATGAGATATATTAATTCACTTACTTCTCTGACCGGATTGTTTAATGGAATGAATCCGCCGTTTCTTTTTCCGCCGCGAGGACAGTTGATTATTAGACAGGCAAAAGCAGAGGAAACTAGAAGTAGGATAATAATTGTTTTTTGAAACATCGCGGTTTAAATTGAGTCAAGAACCCTGTAGAAATCTACTTCTTCTTAACTTGAGAATACTGTTACTACTCGGAGTGTCAGAAGGAACTGATATCTACGTTCGGAGATGTCGGTTGTATTTATATCAGGAAATCTGGAAAGTTGAAATTCTTCGCGTGCCGCGAAGGGAAGTGTATGTATTAACATGCATGTACCCAGCGGTAGCCACAATAGGACACTCTAAGAATTATGGTAATAAAAGCTGCTTATTTTTACGCAAGAACGAATAATAATTTCTTTTACTTCGTTCTTTGATATCAATATATTATAATATTATCTAATAATCGAATTTTCAAATTTATTTACGCGCAACATTTCGCCTAGTTTTATTCTCCCGGGTCCAAACTTGTTCAAATTGCGGTTCTCGCGTGAGTATGATCAAAAAAAAATTTCCAGATCCAAGATGCATATTTCTGATTTTACTTAAAACCTAACTGGCAAAATAAACCGGTTCGCATAAATATAGAATGAGGAAATATTCCAATCAATATCGGTATTTACCTAAGTGGGACCTTTGATAAATAAAAGTACACAATATCGGTCGTATTTATATTGGTACAAGAGTTTCTTTTATTCAACGATCAACAGAAATGCGAATTATCCTCTGGATATCAATATTTCGTTACACGTTAACATATCTCATATTTACATTTGCTTCAATAGCTTTTTTTTAGAAACTTTGCCGTCTGCAAATTTCACATTTTTCCTTACATTAATAGAAGATGACACTTTTTTCTGCTTCTTTGAGGGAACTGAACCAATATTTAGAGCCAGGGACTTCTTAGCCGTTATAACGCTGGTTTTAATTTCGTTACTGTTCTTAATCTTCGAAATAGATTTATTTTTTAATTCGGTAATATCATTCTGCTTCATTTCCGTACTACCATCAGCAGTTTCAATTGCTACTTTCTCCTTCTTTGATGATCCAATTGCACTTTTCGTTTTCAGCTTTTTGCTCTTCAACTTCAAAGTCGATTTCGTCGATTCATCAGATTTAATCTTTTTGGCTTTAACGACGCGCGGTTTCTTAGTTTGAATAGATACCAATTCTGCTTTCTTAATAGTTTTTTTCTTCGCTTTCTTGGGCATTTCAATCGTATTTATAATTCTACTTTTCTTCTTGCTAACAACATCATTCTTATCTTCATTTTCGCGCTTCTTTCCTCTAGATAATTTGCCATTGCCAATTGAATTTGGATTCGGAATATCCTCGGCACTCTTTGTGCAAGATTTTTCCACGTGACCTGAAAAAAATAATAATATAAGTCTGAAACGATACGTGGAAAGCCGTTTTTCAAGAAAGTAGACACGAAATTGACAAATTTCGCCTTCATACCAAATTCGTGACATTTGTAACATTGTCCAGTGATTTTAGGCGCCTCCCCGCATTTGTGAGCCTCTAAAGCACATCTATTGCACTTTTTACAGTGTTTCCACGTGGGTTTTACACAACGTGTGCAGACATTACAATGTCTGTATCTCCTGCCATCTTTCGATGTGCATTCTTTACATTTTTTACAATGTTTATTCTCCGCTGAGGTCCACTTCTTACATCTCTTGCAGTACTTATAACCCTCGGATTCCGGCAGTCTGAGTAAATTCAAATCAACATTTGTGAAGATGCGAACTTGAGAGCCGATTTTTCTATCCTGGGACTTTGCGAATAATGGATGATTGTCATAATCCACTTTGTAATCGGACATTCTTAGCTCTTTCAAACCACCTGGAACCCCAATTGGGTTTGCTTTTTCTCTCAATGCAGGTTCCATGTAGTATGGAAAGATAAACATTGTCTTAAGTCCATCACCCTCTGTTTCAATATCATTCCACTTCTTATGCAGATCAGATATTGTCTTCAATGTCTGGGACATTGGTTCGACACGTCCTCCAAAAGGAGGATCACAGATGACAAATGTATCTTTACCACCATTTTGAGTGAGAAAATCTTTGAAAACATTCTTTGATTCTTCATTGAAAAAATGATGATTGAAGAAGTTGTACCAACAGAAATTCAACGGGCCAAAGAAATTGTGCTGAAAAATTAATTAGACCGTCAGTACAAGTTATAACTTAAAGTTATATTGAAATAGCTCAATTCTGTTGGAATACAACTCACAAATCTACCATCAAAGTCTAACAGTAAGCTGGAAACTTTGTCTTCCAAATTATTTGTTATATATTCATGTATTCTGGGTGCTCCTATGCATAAGACATTCCGAGCGCCTAACATCAGCAGCATATTAACAATATTTTTTGTAGATTGTTCTGAGAACAGATACTGAGCCTCTTTTTTTGGATTATCTAAAGGCTTCAGGATTTCTGTAGGATGAGACATTTGGTGATCTGTAAGATTTTTGATGACTTCATGATCTCTGTGCTTGTGTATTTCAGAAATGAAAGACAAGCGTGCGCAGTTATGACAGTACATTCTTCTGCATGGATTTTCGGCTAGCATTTCATTGAATCTGATAAACATCTTTTGATGATCGTAATGAGGCAAAACCTTCTTCTTTTCAAGTTCCCAAGTCTGTTTTTGCTGCTTGGTCGGTTTTTCACCGTGATCCAAATAAAATGGACATAATTTTCTGTCTCTACAAGCCGAACAGGCATAAAACTTCTTATAATCGCCATCGATGTATCTACCAAACAACAATGTTGGTCCTGAAATAATAAATTAATGAAAAAAAAAATAAAACAACAAAATTTAGGCAATATCATCTCTCCTTTTACAATCTCGAGACATTTCGTTATCATAACATAACCTACCGTGTGGGCACTTAGGATGTTCGTTTAAATTACTCCAAATACATTGGTAGCCACCTGCGGGTTCAGGATTTGTGATTTTCATTTTGAAACGATCTGAGTACCGTCTAAAATGTTAAAATTTAAATGTGTAAAAAATATTGTAATGATATAACCTAACTCTTTGAAACACGTGCTCGACGTCACCCTCTAGCATGCACTCGGCGATCGTTGCCTGGCAACCTCCGAATTCATTTTATATTTGACCATAAATTCAGTGAAAATAGACAGAGTCTTCTTCATTTACCGGCCGAGTAAGCTGAAAAGAAATAAGAAAAAAGAAAAAAGATGTGTATCAGCGCTCGACGTGGTGGAAATAGAAACAATGACGTGCGAATCACAGGCATGCATACTAGAAGAACTCGGCCAATCGGCTTGCGCACACATATGATGCAGCGATTGTGTCACGTGACTGATTTCCATCACAAGCCGCAGTTCATGAAAATAAGAAATCTACATTTTGACTAATGTTTGTTTAGTTTCTTCTAAATATATCCTAAATAGAGCGTAAACCGACGGAAGATCACATAATCATTAGATAAATCGATCGAATGAAACCCGCGGGCTGTGAGTGCTCACTCGGTTTGACGCAAGTACGCAATACAACACCTTCGCAACTAAAGAAGCCGCGTCTTGTTGTTGCGTGTGTTCTCACTGTTTTAGCATCTGGTTTTCGGTGAAAAGTGTCTCAAGAGTAGCGGGAAACGAAATGTTCTTTGTACACTAGCACGTTGTATCCGTCTAGTGTTTATTTTGAATGAATAAGAGCACGCGTCGTTTAGTTTGGAAATAATAATCGCAACATGGTTAAGCTCCTAAAGAAATTTATCGCTGGCGACAAGGTGTTCGCAAAAGTTCGAGGTTACCCGCCATGGCCAGCCAAAGTGAGTTTGTTTTTAAATATTTATTATTACGTAATTGTTTCGTTAACATTATAAAATCCCCACCTTTTTATATTTCCATATCAACATTTCGAGATCCGGAATAATACCATAACCTCCTTATACGAAAAAACAAATACCTGATCCTAAGAGGTTAATATATCACATACACACATAATTATCACGCTTATCTACAATATCGATATTCTTTGTGCCCTAAATTACTCATTTTCTACATCTGAAGGCAAATTACTGCCTTACATGTTAAATCTGTACCAGAATGTGAAACTCGCTTTATTGCCACGGCAACGGGTTAACACATCCTAAATTCTTACCAAAGTGGAACGATCCAATAAGCCGCCATGTTTATAACGTTCCCAATAACTACAACGACATTTAGCTTATCCTACAGAATGTATTCCGTTATCCGAAAGTTTTATTTTCATTTATTTTTGTCGCACAATTATCGTACCTCAATTTTCTTACATTTGTAACTTGCCGTTTCCAGCATTCAACTTCTTTTATTACCGCTAGCCCGCTCTTATATGTCTTTTTCTTATATCAACATCTAATATATTTAGTATAAAGTATTTTACTCAACGCCGCTATTTGTATGGATGAATTATTCAACATTAAGCTTATGATTGTGGCCGTGTTTGGTTCCATTACAATATCACGCAATAGATTTAGTAATAGTAAGATAATTGGGACCCAACTAGCCGCAAACAAAAGCCTTGTTTTGAGTAGCGTTTGCCACGTTTGTAAAGTGGCAAAAGTTTTCACAAAGTTGTAAAATTTACGCGATTAAACTGCGCCATTTTAATCCATGGTCTGAACTAAACAGTTCTAAATATAGAAATTGTAACACTAGATCGGGGAAGAGACCATACAAGACGTTGGCTTTTACAAAGACAGTTAGTGAAATGAATGTAAATGTCCATATGTGTATGTGTATAGAACTCCTGATTAGTGAAGAGAAATTGAAACAGACTGGCTCTAAGCCAGACACTCCAACGCCTCACAATTTATAGTTTGTTGAAGTTTGCTTTTGCTCGTTACTGGCTTCTGAACATTTCATCTTTCAGTCTTATAGAATATAATAGCGCTAGGGAGTGGAAATGGGACCAACTTTTTTCATGTAATTTTGAATTCTTTTCTTTCTAATAATTCATACCTTTTATTCTTTAGATCGAAAGTGTTACAGACGCTAATACAAAGAATGCAAAATACAACGTCTACTTTTATGGAACAGGAGAAACGTGAGTGATGTGATATCATATTTTATACACATTGAAAGAGACAACTTGTTTCAATTCATTTATCATCTGGTTATATATTTACATAAGCATTTCTTTGAAGATTTGAGCAAATAGTAAAGAAATGTCGGATCAGTCAAGTTCTGATTTATATCTGGTGATATATAATGTAATGATCCGTGATCTTACCATTTGTTAGGGCTATTTGCAAAGTAGAAGAACTTTTTGCATACGCAGACAATAAGGCGAAATTTGGCAAGCCATTGAAACGGAAATTCTTTCACGAAGGATTGCAAGAACTGGAGAACGAGCTTGGAAATGAAGGAGGTTCTCCAATCGACAAAGTTTCCGAGCCCAAAGGTAGAATCCCCCTTCCCACAATTCTGAGAAATCTTTACATTCCTCATTATTTCACAATTATTTACCAATTACAAAGCTTAAAAGATAATGCCTCAGCAGACATATCACAATGAATTTCATTATCCACGCTTCAGCAAAATGATAAGAATGATAGGTAAACTGTGCCAACTTAGCGACTATCTGTTGACGGCAATAATCAAGCATTATGAAAAGATATAGAGCATATTCTTTCTGTTTAAGGTGATGAGGCCTCAGTCACAATGGATGACAGTAATCCTACAGAACAATTGTCAACCACAAATGCAGCTGACAGTGACGGAGAGGGTGGTCCATTAGTAATTGATGAAGGTGATAAGAAAAAAGCTGTTAAACGAAAAGCTCCGTCAACTCCAGCTGCAACTAACACAAATCCATCTACACCTTCTAGTAATCAGGTGAGACATATAGAAAGAACTTAAATATTGATCTCAAACGCTTTTCTATCAAATTTATACCATTGGCAAGGTGTAAACTTTTCTATGACTGCAAATTTTTGACCTCATTTATTTAACTTGCACTAATCTCTTGTTAGCGAGTAAGAATCTTTGCTAATGTACAGTTAAAGGGAATCCATATATTTCTGCAAAATTAGTGAAAAGTATAATGTTGCCTCATGGATCCCAATAGAAAAATAGGAAATGCCGATGTGTCTTTTTCAAGTGTGAAAGATGCATGCGATTATTCCTAACATTTATAGAATAGATAATTAAACTGGCTAACAATACAAAGCATAATGTAGTTCGCTTTAGTTCTATCAAGAGTAGATTTGTAGCAGAATTTGTATGACTAGGAAAGATTTTTGAGTGTTGATTTTTAAAAATTGATATGCATAACTATTTTATGTTAAATAGGATATAGCGGAAGTAAAAAAGAAACGTGGAGGTCGTGGTAAAGCAGCGCCTCTACTTGCTGGAGAAACACCTAAGCATGATAGCATGCTTGGTATTCAAGATGACGATACACCTGGAAAAGAGGTGGTCAGCCGTAGTGGTAGAAAAATCAAACCTAAACGTTTTGCCGATTTCTCTAGCTCAGATAGAGATACTGAAAAATATGGTAATTATTTTACACAAGTGCATTTACATCACTTTTTTGCTTCCAGAATTCTTATTCAAATTTATTTGTCACAAAGTATTTCACAATTTAATTATTGATCAATGAAATTATATCATCTATTGATAGAGCTTACGTATTATGAGTATGCAATTTTTTGTCACAGACAATTCTGTGAGTCCTAGAGTACTGAACAAGAGTAAAGCCGACGATACCAGTCCGAAAGAAATCTCTCCATCCAGGGATGCTAATAAAGTCAACAGAAACGTCCCTACAGAGAGTGAGTATTGTATATGAATATATTTTCGCTTTTATGTAAAAGCTTGAGCCCCACCTCATAAAAATTTGATCAAATTTGAAAAAACGGCCTTGATCTCACAATCGAATTAACACTGCCTCTGTTTTATTTTCGAAAATATTTCTGCTCATATTTCTGGGATACCTCTGAGAGATTCTCATCTTTGTCTGGAAAGCCTGGAATTTGCAACACTTCTGTTATTCAGATTTAACTAATCCCCTTGTTCCAGAAAAAATTGACGAGTCAAATGCGATGGAAACAGATGGTGAATCCTTCTCTCCTGCAAAGTCGGCAGATACCCCAGGTCGTCTTTTATTCGCGCGCACTTTTGCTGGTGAATATGTAGGCATTAAACTAGATGTGGACAGGCCCAAGTCCTTTGAGAATGATAATGCTCGAACGCAATGGGATTGGGCAACGGCTAGGAACGCTATGAAGCTAAAAGCGCAGCTAGAAAGTGGCTCTATTTTACCAGAGCAAGTAAAAGACTCGTTAGATTTTAACGTACATGCTCCTGGTGATGAGAAGAAAATTTCGTCCAAGGATGACGTCTTACATCACAAGAAGTATAAACTAAGGTAAAGACTTTGATAGATTGATGGACAAATGAATATATCTATATCACGTATCTTATAGAAATCAAAAATCTTGTTCAAGATAATAGAAAGGTCTTTGTCTTCACTTATATGAACTGATTTAATTGTAAGATACTGCTTGTCTTAGGTGGCTACGCATAGAATCCCAACTGTTGCAATTGGATGCCCAAATTAAGTCGAATCTTGGTCTAGATAGGGCAGATGCTGACAAATGCCTACATGCTATGGACGATATGCTTGCACTTCCAATTGATCCCCTCATGCTCAAGAAACACCCGCAAATTGTTGAGACTGTCAGAAGGGTAAGAATACTCACTATTGTAAAACTAGATTTCCGGTTGTAAGACGAAATACGCGTATTAATTCGGCATTTAGTGTTAGAATTAGTAATTAGTTCGAAGGTACTCACTTAATAAAATCTATGAATACACACAGCTGTGAAAATTGTCAATTTCTAGTAGAGTAGGTAGTGAAAATCTTCTGGAAGTTTGTGTTAATGGTATTATCTAATCTGAATCGTGTAAAGAATTATTTTTAATTGTTAGTTTCTACGTTTTTGTATTTAGTTGCGAAGGTACATTGGAAACCTAGCAGAATGGAAGCTCAATGAAGAAGAAGCGGTAAGCTGGTTTCGATCTTAATTATTTTTGTTTTAAAGATAAATCGAATTTTATCAACAAAAATTTCCGTTTACTTAATGAATCTTCTTATCCCTTTTCAGTCTATCTTCAAACAAAAAGCTGAACAGATTAAGCAAAAAGCCGAACACATATACAACAAATTCAAGGTATCGATATATTTCTCTTGCGTTAATCAAATTTCTATTGACATAAGTAATAGTCTTCCAAAAAGTTACTAAACATTGATTTTCAATAATTTTCCATTCGTATAGCATACATCTTCTTCTTCTTTATAGGCCATGTTTACCATATCAGGAGGACAGACCTTTTGGCAGTCATTTTCCGATCAGGTTGTTCATTTCAAAGAATTGACGAAAGATATGCCAGAGGAAAAAATGTTTTCCCTTATGGCAGATCCCTCTCGCCCTGGTGAGCTGCTGCAGTTTACTTATTTTTCTCATTGAAAAATCTTGAGAACGAGTGTTAATTCTTTCTCGATAAGATTCCACTCATTTCTCTACTAAACCTACTCTGTATTTATTCACTTATTCAATCTTACTGTTAATTTTCTAGTTGCAGACAGAGCTTTTCCCCTAGACCCATTACCGGATGATGTCGGTGATCAGACTGATGGCACACCCGAAACAGAACTAGCCGAAGAAGCAGATTCTGAGCCAGTGACTAGCCCCACTCCCATAGAATCTGAAACCAAGTAGCAACAGACGCGGTATGCATTTTCTAATCTTTTTTTCCAATGAAAATTGAGTGCGCTATTCGATTAGGCAAATTTCATTGAATGTCTATGCCTCATTCATAGGTCGATTCTTGCAAATCAATTAGAAAGATAATCATCGTCTTCTTGCTTCATGTTTTTCTATTAGAATTATGAGATACGATTTTATGCTGCTGATTTAATGGGGAAATTCACATACGTTGATGTTATAAATTTAATATTTATCTGCTTTGTGAGCAGGTTTACGACGAGCAACATGTGATTAAAGTAACGCCGACTGGTTGTGCTGCGCATTGATTACCAGGAGGAAGATGCCTTTCATTACTATATCATTGAATTACCTATTCCAATTTCCTTTTTCATCATATCAGAGATTTCAGACCCTTTGGAAGCTGCCAAAGAATATTATTTTCGTCTAACAGCATACATATATAAAACATAAAGCTGTTCCAGTGTTCAACAGTAATATCTATTGTTATATGTATATTTCAGTTTGTTTGGCTGCATAATTATCAAGGGTTTAAATAAACAAGGTTTATACTTTCAACTATCTAATTGTTAACATAAATAGGTAATTTAGTGTGCATCTAAAAGCAATTAAAATACGAAGTAAAACTTATCAAATATTTCAAGTTCGGTATTTTTATGAGATATGCAAGTCAGTTGATTGCACAGTTTCGTTACCATGTTCGGAAACTAAGACCTTCTTTATTTTCATCGCTTAACTTTAGTTACTCCACACTTTAAAGGTACTGTTAGTCTATACTTCATCATTTGCGAGAGAATATCATTGCTGAAATTCATATGAAACACAAATCCATAGCGATTAATGTGATCGAAAAATTAGTTTTTTATGATAAGGCTGTAAATTAACTGAAAATTATAGAATCTAAATAAACGTATCATATATTCCTGTGCTTTTAAAAATACTGTGAGCATCTTTATTCTTTTTTCTTTCATTTATCTGCACTTTTATAACGCGTCAATTCATATATTCATATAATGCCGTTTTAGAAGTAGAGATTCTGGATTTATCCTACTTGATAACTCACTTCCGATTATTCCATAGGTATATAGAGTTGGATCTTATCTTCAATTATACAAGGCAATTGAACGCGACTTGGCAATCTTGAAAATTTAAATTAATCTATAGTACAAGTTTCCAAGGATTTTTCAATTTTAACTACTTCTTATACGTTGTACTTTTACTCTGACTAATCATCTGCTCCGTAAATTTCGAGCGTTAATGAACTTAGAACCGTACTACCTATTTTAGATAGTATAAATAAAGTAGTTATACTAAATGTTATCGTTGTTCTAATAATTCTTGTTGAAATCGTTATGGAATTGTTCAGCTAATTGTAAATAATCAAAGCTGAGAACTGTGTATCGGAAAAATGACACGTATTGACTCATGGCGATGATTGAAAAATCATCCACAGACTGAGATATCGTTTGGTAAAAATTAATGAAATTCTGAATTGTGAAAGAATATTTCTAACATGCCTTTAAAGTAGATTGAGAATATAAATATATCTAATATCTCATTTTATTTAACCCTGTGAGAATGTTCTTCATTTGATTTAATACCGTTACAATTTAGTTTATTATACTTTCAGTATGGTAGATATAGTTTCACGTTTTCAGTGATGTAAGGAACGAAAACAAAAAAGAAATGAAAAAAAAAAGTTATAATTTTACAATGAACGTTGAGATAAGGTGATCGCATCCCAAGTGTCTCATTTGGAAATGCTTATTTCAATTGTAACGATATTTTGAATAAAAAATGTTAAAAATAATACTCTATCGACTTTCGAATATCAGCAACGATTTTAATACTTTAAGTTTATACCTATTTACGTTATAAAACTGTTCAACGAAGTAGGGATTATAATAATAAGACAAGTACCTAATACTACGATTGACTATTGAATTTTTATTAAATGAAAAGTTGCTACGATTACCGATATTCTAAGTTTCTAGTTGGATGAAGCATGCTGCAGGGGATTGACGGCACTGTGCGATGTTTTCACGATCTGAAACTGGAAGAGAATTGTTGAAACATTTCGTGGTGAAAGAAAAAAATAAAAATATAATTGCGAAGGCGCCGAATCGAAAGAATGCGGTTCTCTCAACTTCAAATCACCTTATTTCGCTAACACGACCGTTCTCATATTTTTTCAGCCTTGAGTGTGCAGGGATAAATTGGCGAAAAAATGATTTGTCAAATATGAAGCTAAGATACATGTAAAAAAAAACAAACAAGAAACGCACTTTTAATGGTACCCATTTTTTTATTAATACTGACTCGAATGTTTTTGAGTTACAAATATGTTAAAAAATTCAAATGTGGAAAAGTTGAGGAGTAAATGAATCACCGGAGGGTTCAAGTTCAGTGGGAATGCTTCATACATTCACACAACTGTATGTGAGTATCAACAAACCATCATAAATGTGTCGAGAGATAATGATAGCAGCCCAGACTTCATTTCCACAGGTTTTTGAGATCGAACCATAATCAGACGTACAGCCTCTTAATTTGGATTGGTAAGGTGACCAAATTATTATTGTCCATTAGTGCCCTTATTACGCTTTGACTCTGCAGAAATATTTGGTCAGAAAATTGGGAGAAAATCCGAAAAAAAAACCGAAATGCAAGTATCATTTTTATGAGTGTAGTATGTGTATACTGTTTATTATCTTACAAGCCTTTTTTCTGATAGAAATTCTCCGCTGAAGATATGCCGAAAAAATTCCAAGATTCAAATTCGGAGTACACATTTCAAATAAATATATGTGTGGCTCAATTTCTGCTGATTTGTACTTGGAAGTCTAAGTTCGCGGATACTTTGAAAGTTCCTCAACAAAATATTAATTTTCTCTTAAACGCTAAGATTTTCTCGGCGATATTATAGTTGAATAATGCTTCAGAACAGACGTTAATTAGTTCCTTAAAAAAAAAAAGCCTGTTCTCATTCCAACATTACAATAAAAGCTGGATCATCATGCAGACGAGGAAAAAAATCGATGCAATAGATCCAGCTATCGATTCTGACTGGAATATAAAATGTATAGTACAACCACTTTTAAACTTTAGATTTTTAGATACACAACATCACAGTGTTCAATACAAAGTTTCTGGTTATTCTTTCGATACTTTTTTGCATATAAAGATCGACGATTTCAGAGATGAAGAGTGTCGACAGAAGCAGAGATATCAACAGTCTCCAAAAATAATGAAGAACGCATGGAATTATCCTGTAAAAATTTGAGGTCCACGTAGGGGATATTTTGAATGTAAGAAAATGCGAACGAAGTTGTAATTGATCAGACATTTCATTAGTGTGATAATCAAAGGAGCCGCTATTATGTAGTGAAGCTTCAGTATTTTTCGAGCCATTTATATTATAGCAAAATACTGAGAAAAATTGATACGTGCCCTTTGCTCGTGGTTCAACATTGGGTCGAATTAATAAGTTCTGCTTATAGTACATTACATCACATTACATAACTAAAGAGTCCATGGCCTTTATTTATTTGTTATTCAGCACTTGGGCCTAACAGTGGTGGTGTAGCCTCTTTCGCTATACACCCACCTTTCCCATAAAAATTACTCTATCAACCCTTGCATATTCTACCATAAAAATTTGAAAACTCCCGTTTCAATTTCAATAATTAATAAATTTAGATAAAATTTGTCGTGAAATTATTCCTGTATTCGTTTCTGTGAACAGATATGTCTGAATTCAAATTATTCAGCGCAATTTGTGTACAAGTTACCAATATCTAATTCGCGCTATTCATTTAAAAGTAAAAATTATAATTAAAATATTTATACTAAATTGGAATGAAATTTCCCTTAGTTCCAGCTCCTCGCAATAGAGGCATTGTGTGGACGCGGTCTAGTGACGTCATCCGAGGCCAATAGCGTTTGAATCGGGTAAGAAAATATCCAATTTCTAATATTAAATCATGTTTATAATTATGCAAAATGTGAATCATTTTTTCGCGAAAGATTCTCTCGGCGCCAGAATTTCATTCCCCAACAAAATATTTCGTTTCCATTTGCGACACACAGATGGCATTGCTGCTATCGTCGCCATCAAGCTGAAACTCTGTACTGTGTATTTCGTTTCTGGTTCTGAGTAGCCCGGTTTAACAACTTCCCCGTAGTCCCCTCACTTGTGCTAGTTGTTGCTAGTTACGTTCTTTAAATTGTATATGACAATCGGTGTATAGGTTATAAATCTCTAACATCATCCGACGTTACCTTCCTCTTCGACTAAGAAACGCATAAATAGCGGTTCTATCCGTTCACAACATCCAGTGCATCGATTAAAGTTGCCCCAGTTCTGTGTTCAACTGTAAATATTTTTCGTTTACAATATACCTACATTGTATACCAAAAATCAAAGAACTATCTTTTTAAATAATTTATTGAAATGACGTAATTACCTCTATCATGGCGCGGCTGAAAATACCAAGTTCCCTGACGATCGTTTTAATGATCATTTTCACATTACTTGTGATCATTTATCACATACTAAGTAATGAAGTAGACGATATATCATCAGGAAAAGTTAACGTCAGACTCAAAGTCGAAGACGTATATCCTCTTAGTGATTTGACGGAAAGTCCCATGGATATTGCTCGGCGTCAAAAACTTGGGGCAGAAATATTGGGGAATGTTAAGAACAAATTGTCACCTGACTTTTTCAAGTATGACAGAAATTACAAGGACGATGTCCCTCTGTTTAAAGGACACAAAATTGTCCACTTGGACTTGAAAGGTGCTCCACCAACAGTCAAATACTACAAATACTTATTTCCATTGCTTAAAAAACTGGGAGCTACAGGTATTTTGATTGAATACGAAGATATGTTCCCTTTCCAGGGTGAAATAAAGAACATAACAGCGCTCAACTGTTACAGTCGACAAGAGATTGGAGAGATTCAAAGACTGGCGAAAGATAACGATCTTACAATCATACCGTTGATACAAACTTTTGGTCACTTTGAGTTTGTCCTTAAGTTAGAAAAGTACAAAGAGTTGAGAGAAGTTAGTCATTATCCTCAAGCACTTTGTCCATCCCATAACAAAACGTTGCCTCTACTATACGAAATGCTTCAACAAGTTATCGACGCACATCCGACAATCAAGTACTTCCATATCGGAGCCGACGAAGTTTATCAGCTAGGCGAATGCTCAAGATGCTTGGATGCAATGGCTAAAAATCAGTGGGAAAAAAAGCAACTGTTTCTTGCCCACGTCGCCAAGGTAGCTACCTATATCAAAAAGAAGTATCCTTCGCTGACGGTATTAATGTGGGATGATGAATTCAGGGAGATATCGCCACTAGAGATCATCGATAGTGGTTTGGAAAAGTTGGTGGAGCCAGTAGTTTGGAAATACACAACAGACCCGGAGTCAACTTTGACGGAACTTCTGTGGGAAAGTTATGCTAAAATTTGGCCAAATAGCGTCTGGATTGCTACTGCGTTTAAAGGTGCAACTGCCCCGGATCGTTATTACACAGACATTTCTTATCACCTCAAAAACCACGAAGGATGGCTAGAAATTATCAACAAAAACTCTCATAGGATAAAGTTTAAGGGTGCTATTTTAACCGGGTGGCAAAGATACGACCATTTCAGTGTCCTTTGTGAGCTACTGCCTTCCTCCATTCCATCTTTAGCTGTTAGCTTAGCGGTTCTTCAATCACCGGATGTGAATTTCTTCCCTACTTATGTACCGAGTCATATTATGGACATTCTCGATTGCGACAGTGTAGTACCTTTAACTGCACCTGAGCCTCAATTTGGATGGACAAAGTGCGGCTACCATGGCTCGATGATTTACGCAGCTACTTTGCGACTTTATACATTAAGCCAGGAGATAGTGAGAATGGAACAGGAGAATACGTTTAAGGGATGGCTGAAGGAGTATAACTTAAAATACTCATTTTCAAGTCCTAGCCACGTGGAACACGCTGTGGCTAGACTAGGCGAACATAAAATGGACATTTTGTACATTGAGAAGGACATGCGAACGGCAATGGAGGGAATATATGACGAATATACAATCGATGAATGGATAGAAACCTATATCGAACCATTAAACGAAAAAATAACTAAGCTTTGGGAAGCTAAGGACAGAATTTTGGAACGTGATACTTGGCCGAGAAGGCCGCTGACAAAGCACGAGCTCTAAGACTAATTTATTGATCGTATCAATTCGATTCCACTGTCGTTCGTTGTCGAATTGCGATTGTAATCCGCGTCAGTAAGGGCGATTGACTGTTTTGATGGTTGCATTAACATTACATAATATTACATAGAGTAAAACAGTCTCAGAGGTGTAGTAGACTTGTAGAAGCTCATTTGTTTTCGGCAAATCAGGGCACCTTGAATTGGCGCTAGTTTTCAAGATAAAGCGCCTAACTTTAGAGTACACAGTTTTTACTAATATAATATCGGGAAAAAAATGCGTGGGTTAAGTGTGTTATCAAATCTTTATAATTATCAAAATACCTGTAACAGCAGCATTTATAGGTTTGATTCAAAAGATTCACCATATTTTGGGAGAAGTTACAGAATGTAGTTTGTAGTTTCATTTACGATACGCAATATATAGGGGAGGAGTGGGCAGAACGGGGTACCCCACCGAGTTCACGAAAGTCCATTATTCCCTTAGCGTCCCCGCTTTGCCCGCTCCTCCCTATAGGTTAAAGAAACTCGCGTTATATCGTAGTGACAGTTTATGCACACGTATTGATTAGAATATAATATTGAAAATATAGTCCGGTAGGGTAAAAAAAAATGATCATTTATTACCGCACAATCGAAGAGGTATTATAATAGTATAATTTATAGAAGTTGTTTGTAGAGATTGTGCAATCAATCAATGTTACATTTATGCAGTATTTATATCAGTTTTAAATACATATTCTGGGTAATGAGAAAACACCTCAGAATTGTGGCGTGGATAAGAAAATTGGTCACAGTATGTACCCATGGCTGTCTCTCTTTTTTTTAACTAAAAACTTATGGATAAACTACGTAGCTGTATTTTTTCTTATGTCTATGTGGGTTAGTTGTACGCTACGTAAAAGTGATTTATATCATTAGCAACGATGACTTGTTGAGACTTAGAGATTCAAATTTAGCTTTGGAGCGTATAAATTTTGAATTCTAATGTATTATAATGTAAATATTGTAACTAATATGATATCCACAATAAATATCTTTTTAACTTATTTCATAAATAGTCGCGAATTGCTGGATTGGACCCTTCGGAGATTCTTATGATTGAAAATGTTCAAATCGTAGATTAAGTTAAGGCACAGGTTAACATTCGTTAAAATATTATAAATTATCATTGCGTTCACATTCCAATATCGTAACTTGTGATTTGCAAATCATAATACGTATTCAAATATAACTTTACTTTCCACTACTGCAGGGAACAAACACTCGATTTAGAAAGTGGAAGCACGGAGTTAGACTCAGTCTTGTTGAGCTTTTTTGCTTGTTTTTTCGTTACTTTTTGAATAATCGGTGGCGATGATTTCGTTGGCGCCAACTTATCATCGGCCGCATCTTGCACTATAGGCTTGTAAAATCCTCGATCAGTTTTTGTTATACTAACACCCAATATTTGCGCAAGTAATCCCGCGACACGGACTGCGATCTGAAAATGCAAAGAGAAAATTATTCTATTCGGAAATAATTGTTTGAAAAATCATGCGAATTTTTTTCCAATTAATTCTAGTTTGTTTATTCGGGTTACGCGACTAGTTACGCGGGTGGATCTGGTTAAAAATAATACATCCGGGAAGTCTTTATCGCTTCGTTGATACATGAATATGCTGTTTGTATTATTAGCCGGTCTCTTTGTGTACGATCTTGCTATGTGCACACAGTCTATGAGTTAATTATCATTTATCATTGCATAGAGGCATTATCATCTCGGAACGGGGTTACTGCATCCTTTACTCTTTGCCCGATATAGTGCAGAAATGGACTTCGACTTCGGTGAAATTGCTAAGTAGACTTTAGGATCCTATAGTTCATTAAATATTCCTAATTAATAATTATGGATTACCGATTCGCCGGTTCTAGCGGAAACGTCGTGACATGGTATTCCGTGTTCTGCGGCGAACTTGTGCGATTTATCTCTCTTTACGGTCCTTTGGTGTTCGATGTCACATTTGTTTCCTATAATTGCCATGGCCGGTTGTGCATCGAGCTCCTCATTCACTCGTTTTATGGTCTCTATCCATTCTCCGAGAATGTCGAAACTCGAGGCGTTAGTCACGTCGTATACGAACAGAATCACCTGTGAATTAAAGTGATAAGCTTTAGTCCTTGCTGAAAATTTCTTACACGAGTAAGAAAAAAAAAGGAAACGGAACCCTGAAGTTACGTGAGACGGGGATTCTTCTCTTTTAAATAATCGCAATCGGAGTAATTGTAATTCGCAGTTTCCTTGTGCGGATTATGTATTTATCATTCCCCCTGTAACTTCAGGAAATTCGTTTTTACCCCCTTGTGGTAAAATCTATATAGTCTAGTACGAATCGCTTCGAGTGTAAGTAGGTTTAATAGTATTTGACCTCAATCTGTGGTCTGAATCCTACGGTATTTTAAGTGCAGGTGTAGAATTTCAGCTGAGAACTTGTGCAGCATGCAATTTCGCAAGTAGGTCAAGTTCGTCGAACTCTAACTAAAACTGATTGTGAGACTAAAACAAGCGATTTGAAGTTCTTGTGCAGATAGTAGTTCCGACTCACTTGTGCCCCAAAAATGTACTTGTCCAGCATGTTTCCATGCAATGCTAAACCGCCAACATCCCAGATGTGAAGAGTGACATTTCTGTAGTCTCCTAAACTCATGTCTTTCAAAAAGAAATCGACACCAGCAGTTGGGGTGTAGTGCCTTGTGAATTCTCCATTGCAGTATCGCGTCGCTATGCTGGTCTGAAAAAATCTTTCGATTGTCAAGTGTTATGTTTCAATGAAAACCCAATATGTGCTTATTTCACTTATAAATTCCCATTTCAATTTGAACTAAATTCATTTCCGCTTAATTTCTTTCCTTATCAACATTCGCTGATGTAGTTAACGAATAACTTGCAACGCAACAGATGCTCTTCTCATACTGCCCTAATGGTGCTCAAGCAGCAATCGACTGCATGGAATAGAATAGGATCAACTCTGATTCTTACGTCTCTCGTTTGCAAAAAAAAAAAAAAACCACTCACTTTCCCGGCCCCAGAATCCCCTACGAGGACGAGTTTCAGTCGTTTCTCGACCAGTTCTCCCTCTGAGTCAGACATTTATGAAAATTGACACTTACAATAACGTCAGGGTGAAACTCGAGTCAGTCTTCAACTGACCACCAGACCACCAGCCGGCAGTAAGGCCTGCAGGGCACCAATCGACCGCGCGTCGCCTTGGCAAGGCTCAAATAAAAGCCCTGTCAGCCTACATGAATAAATTAAACAACAATCGATATTCGACCGTTATCTCTGTCGATCTGAGTCTAAAGCTCTATGTGTTAGAGCCATTATTGGTTCTGACGTGAAAGCCTTTTTGCGCAAGCGCTTCTGTAGACGCACCACCTTCGCGAAGCCGTACTTTCCATACCAACCCTTTACCCTGCGGTAGCTTAATTTGCAAATATCGTCTAACATGTAGTATAAGGCAAATGGCAAATAGTAAAACTAATCACGATATCATATTGCAATTCGTAGGGTGTACTTCTACCCTCAAAAATTGTAATCTGAAAAATTCTGCGGTGAATATCATGCACTGAGAAAAAAAAGTTTCATCACTATATGAAGCTGTGCAATCTTTTTTCGCTATATCAGAAATCAATTTTTAGGATTGGTAGTAATATTTTCGGATTCTTCCAAATTTTTCACCGTCAACTAATATGGGGTAAAGTGGGATAAGTATTATATTTTATAGCTCAAAACGATTTCAAATCCATTTGCGCAAGTGGCCTTATCAAACGTTTACGGAATCACTGAAGAGATAATATCTAGATATGATAGATTATCAAATATAGTTACGACTCAGATTATATATTACGCAATGGTCAACTACGAGGAGCAGGGTGTAGTGAAAGGAGAGCTTATAAAAAAGCAAGTGATGTTTGCAGAATGGCCAGATTTTTTTTTAATGAATAACCAAGTATGTATTCGAAGTTTGTCTAAAACCGAGAAGTTTCAGTTATCTGATTGGTTTTGCTTCGGCATTTCTTTATTTAAAAATAATATTCAGTATGTTAAACAACAATGTCTTGTAGTTACAATTTATTAGCGTATAATGTCGATTCAACGATTCGTTAGCACGAGAAATGTACGAATAAGTAACCGTCTTGGGTATATTATATAATAAATATATATTTATACATGTAAATTTATTTAAGTTGGCACTTGAGAGTGAAGATAAGGCACGTTGGTGTATATAAATTAATGAATAGCTATTCCTAATTAAATATTAAATCTTTATAGTTGTGCAATAAATAATAGTTCGTGACTCTGGAGCAGGTGGTAGTCCGAACCACCGTAGTTCTATCAGCACGCTCGAAGTTAGCTTTGACGATCTCGTAATACCTTCCATCACTGGAAAAAATTCATTCGATTTCAATATGGAGCCGATTTCGATTATTTTGAATGATACAAAAAGTATATAGGAACGTCGAGCCCCTGTATCTTCTGAAATAAAAACAGTCTTCGACTGATAACGAGAAGGTGTGCAGTAAATCTATCGATCTTTCTGATAACGGGAATTGGACATTAGACCTTTCAAGGTGTTGCACCGGATTGCAATGTAATCCTACCTCAAAACCAAACACCTAAGCTTGATGCATTTCACCCGCAAAATGTCGATAGCTTTTTGACTCTTGTCAGAGAAACGGAGATTCTCTGGGTCCCATCGCAATTCCAGACGTTCCAGGTTTGGACAGTTATTTGCAATGCCATCCATGAGCTGGTCCACGTGTATATTGACTCCAAGACGCTCTTGAGTGCCCATGACCACAATCCTGAAAGACGAGTGGTCATTATCATTTATCCTTAAAGATATACGATAGATGATCTATCAAGCTTAATGAGTCGTTGCAATCACGCAATCGAGTAGAGTTCAAACACCAGGATTTCATCTGATCGAACGACATTGTAACCGTCGTTAATCTTATCGGTCATCAGTAAATGGGTGGATCACTTGCGTCAAACGTCTAGATTTAATCTCTATATACGTGAACAATCATACTCGAAAGACGATGAACAGCAGGCTGAAGGAATTTGAACTGTACGTCGTAGCTATTGGTTCGTGAAATCGAAATAGATGCAAGGAATCATAATATCAAATGATGTGAATCGGTTTCCACTCACTTTGTATTAGTCAAAATTGGCAAAACACTTTGCCACAGCTGATCAGTGATATGGGGCATTCCCGAAAGGGCTACACCCCAAAGCTGGTGACCATGCCTTGATAGAAACTTGTGTAAACCATCATCGGTCAAGTTATCTGAACTGTCGAGGTTCAACGCGATCAAATTTCTCGGATTCCCTGCCTCGGCCCATGCCTTAAGTACACTGTCATTGAATCCGTTCAATTGTCCAGCACTAAGGAATCGTAGTCCAGGAATTCGGGTCAGCATGTCGATCAGGCATTCGGTCGTTAGATCTGTGGCTGTTACATCGAGCTCCTGAATGCTGGACTTTTCCCATTCCACCTGCATCACGTACTCACTGTGTAAGTCTGCAATGTATATTCGTTTCCAATTATCAATGAAAATTTGATAAATTTTCAATCGCATGCTGTTTTCTTTGGAATGTAATCAAGCTGAACACGTCATGAAAATTCGACGTTATAATTAACGAGAGGCCTTAATCGGTGGACACCTGTACGTGCTGCCAAATTATCAGCTTAATTAAAGCAGAAATAAATCTCAGTAGTATAGGTATATCGAAAGCGTAGTCTTACTAGTTCCTTGCATCAGAAGACAAGTCAACCTTCTACTCCTTTGGAAAAGCGTCTTCATGGTGGAACCGGTGACTTTGGAGCAAAAATTCACCGCCAGACACTCGAGTTGAATACAATTTGACGAAAAGGCATCTATGTGGGAATCGTCCACGAAATTAATTCCATATAAGTTTATCACTCTTAGATTAGGCGTTGCTGACTTTAGTTTGTGAACGTTGATAACTTCGTATATCTCTTCTTCCTCTTCCTCAACCTTTTCATAGGTGCCTGAAATCATATTTTATTAACAATATTATGGCCCATGAAAATTGATTCTTTTCTGAAATTTTACTTGTGATTAATGCCGCAGGGAGATAATCGAAGTCGAAGAGAGAACACTTAACTTTACCTATCAAATGTAGAATTTCTAATCCATTTATGAAGTTGTATATCTTTCGCATGAATCCCTCCATGAAGATGACTTCGGACAAACAAATGCACATGTATTTTAATTTCGTCGGGAAAGCCTGCATCTCGGAGAAGTCGTGCAGTTGCATCGCCGTTGAGAAATCGAGAAGCATATGCGTTAAATTGGGACATTTGTTAGCCAATTCGTGGAGTACGGTATGAGTAATCAACTCAATTGGAAGCTCAATGTATCTCAACGATGGTCCAAAACGTATACTGACAAAAAGAACAGACAATCAGACAAATTAATAGAGTTTTTTTTGCATTCATCGATAACTTTTCTGACGCAACTGAAATTAAATATGTCTCAAAGGAATATTTATTTACGGACTCGCGAGTTTTTCAATCATTCATTTCTAAAAATGTGAGAGTCTATTTCGAACACAATTAAATTGAGAGTCGCCCAAAGCGTCTGCGCGAGTTCTTATCTTTTTAACAGAATCTGGCTAGGATTTCGGTCTCGTAGAAAAATCATGGGAAAGAGTAATCGGTCTGATATGCATTATACACTCGGTTTTACTTGAGGAAAGGATCAACGGGTCTTGAAAGCCGAATAAACTGGAAATCATTCTTTCATGTACATCCGGCGATATTACATCTTGAAGATATAACGAACGCGGGTTTTACGTACCTAATCAAATGCAGAAGACTTTCGAGAGATCCAACGTGGAGTCCACTGACCTCTGGCCTGAGAGATACATGTTTCCAGAGACGCGTATCGTAAGCAATTTGACGCCATCTTTTACAGACTCTGGCTACCCTGCAGATCTCTCGATGAGACAAGTAGCTGAAGATGTTGAGGATCACCTTGTCCGGGAGTTTCTCGATCGTCTGAAGAATAACGATCATCAAATTACACGAAGACTCGTTTTACGTAGGTGAGTGATATTTTGGTGATATCTAGTACGCGATTAATACAATAAACTATCTTGTATCATTAGAGATTTGCTCAACTAATCGACGTATTTATTCGCGAAATTCAACAAATCGTGTTCTGAGAACATCAATTGTTACTCGTATCTCTATTTCTATGAACTACCATTTTGTTGAATCAGAATCCATTTCGCCATTTTTGATAATCGGATTCTGTACAGTGAAATAATTTCATTTGTTCCGATACATCTCATCTGATCCCTGTGACAGATGAATTAGGATAGACTATGTATGAAAAGTGTCGTAGTTTTGTAATTCGTAATACGAAAAGAAACTTAGCAGATATCTCGTCTGTGTCTTATGCATGAAATTGATCTTAGGTTCAATTAGATTTGTAAATTTCGTTAGGATATATCGTTAAAATAATTCGCGCACTTACGGTGCCGGCAAAACGACTTTTGATGACACCACCTTCGGAAACATACATCTGAGATGTTTCTAGGGCGATCTGACCCCATACATCAACACCACCGAGATCCATTTTATCTTATGGGTTTTAGTCGCCTTTTAGGATCAGATGACCCGATCAAAAAGTTACACCGAACTGCCTTCTCCCGAGATGTAATTACGTCGAGAAATCTATTTTGAAAGCCAACAGGTCTTTCGGTGCACAAATACCGCACATAACACAATGTATCAAGCCACGCGACCTCGCCTAAACTTCTACCCTCACTTATGCACCTTTACACGGGAGATAGTCGGTGCAGTATTTGCAGGAATCCAACAAGTTCAGTGGATAATAGGATTACGCGTGCGCGAGCGCGCCTAAATATACTCCGAGACTTGGAGAGTTGACTTAAAATTAAACTACCGAAGACCGGTAGAGACTGCTTACACGAGCGATGCTGCCTTAATTAATATCTCATGATCAATTTAGGGGCGACGTACTCTGAAACTACGTGTAGGTACACCGCGTCATGTAATTACAGGCATCCCTTAGGTCAAGCTTGTTTTAGTCATTTATCTGTCCTCTCTTTTTCCCTCTCTCATTCGCTCTTGTCGGAATATTTAGACGCTTCGCAGAAGCCAGACGAGTGCGAATAGTAATGCTGAGGGGGAATATGCGTGGTGACCGGAAATGTGAATAAACTGAAAGTACGTAATTGCTCTTCAGTTTCAATGGTTCATTTTTCACAAGTTTCAAGTACCCACGTTTTTTTAGACAAGGGAATCATCTACTAATTAATTCGCGGTACCTAATTCACGATTCCCAATGTCAGCTGCGAAATGGAACTTTAATGAAAAAACGTGTGCGTGAGGTGTCAGTAGCGATATTCATGCAGGACGATGGCACGAGAATTGGCTGATGTGTACGTAAGTTAATTGAATCGAAATTTCTATATTATTATAGCTAATCCCGCCGAAAAAATAAAAATTGTATGGGATGATCAACAATAATTAGATCTGTCACCATCGAGATACAGGGCTAGAAACGTTTCGCGATCGTCGTCATTAGCTTGGGGCCGTTAGAACTTTAGAGTTTCGGAAAATCATTTGAATTATTAATTATCCGTCCTATTATTAGATGAAGCCAAGTGAACCATTAATCATGGACACTCAAAACTGACGTTTAGTGTTCGTGGTAACAGCCGTAACCTTTTCTGGCACTGCATTTATATTCAAAGTCCTGCTAAGCAACGAGAATTAGGCCACTGCAATTGTGTGGTGAACGTCAATTTGTTATTCCTGAAATTTGCTAATTCTTTATCGTCGTAATTCGTGGCAGCCCGATAATCAAATATAAATTTTGCATTTCACATTTCAATAACCTATATTATCCTCATTCTTTTTTCATTCTACAATCTAAAATCTGATTATTATCTCGTTCCCCGCTCGTTATTATATGCCATAAAATTTCTCTGTCAGTTTCCGCGTCGTTGAGATTGAAGCAGTTGAGTGTCGTTTGCAGGATAATTTTCCGAAAAATTGTTGAACGTCACGAAAGTATGGTGCGAGTTAAAAGTGAAGAAAAATTGTGAAAAATTGTAAGAACAAAAAAACAAAAACAAAAAAAAACTTTACCGGTAAATTTCCCCTTCGGATACTGCTGTGCAAATCATCTCTGGAGATAGCGTTCGTCGCGCTTTCCACGTTCAACTGAGTCCAGGTAGTCATGGTGTCTTCGATCGGTTATCGATCGCCTCGATCATTCGCGAACGTTTAATAAATTTCTGTGTTAATTTTGTCCAAAAACACGATCAGATTTGAAGCGATGATCGAATGGGGGCGGTCCCGGCACCAGGGTACACGAAGAAATTAAAAATAGACGAATCCTCGCGCTTGATAATATCAGAAATCATGAGATTTAGACAATTTTTTTATAATCTATTAGATCCTCTGGAATTCCGGGACCCTTCGATTCCCTCCCTCGTTTAATTAATTGCTTGTAGGTATACGTCGAGCCGTTGGCCGGCTTCTTGCAGCAAGCACATTCGACTGGGTACTGCTTTAATTAGTTATAAATAAAGGTAGGCAGGGGGCCAGAATGGGCAGTGACTATCGACATGTCCCACTGCATCGGTACATATATTTGCCAGCGGAAAGATGACTAAGCGGAACAACAGTAATTGCGTCCGAGAATCGTGTCTAGATTGCCATTTTTCAAACATTTTTTTGGCTCAAGATTTACTCTTCGGCGGGGTACGTGTCTCATTAAAATTAATCCACTAATACACATCTAATAACTATGTAGTACATAGCCGCAACTTTTATCGTTTCCACGCCATATGCAATAGGATAGTCTCTGTATAAATAATCATCGACGTGTTAAAATCATTTTTTGAATCAAATTTATCAAACCAAGATATTTGGACGCAGACTAATTAGTGAAATCCTTTGTACAGTAAACTCGATATTTCGAAAGCTACAATAATTTTTATTATGCTGATGTTTGGTCAAGTGTCAAAAAATGTGACCGGGTGACAATATCATTGAAAATCGAAAGGTTTAATATATAATCCGAAATGAAAACTGAAAAATGTTTACTTGCTAACGGATCTCTGGTTCACGAAAAATAACTGACAGCCAGACGTCTGGTATACGAGTGTAGCACGTGCCAAACGAATAACGACGCACGCGAGTTTATTGGCTCGATACTTGATGATACATGTCGTGTTTCGATGTAGCAATTTACTAAATGCTCGAGGCTTTTGATCCAACGAATTCGGTGAAATGTTTAGTAATAGGAAAAGGGCCATCGCTGTAAATAAAATTCCATTCTCACCGTATTTGGGCGTCTGACCCGGCGCACCTCACCATCCTCATCGTGGCCAGTGTTCAATTGCTGTATAGCTGCCTCCACGCTCAGCGCATTCCAATTTGACATTCTTCGGAGATCCATTGCGGAAGGTTAACGAAGAATTTTATATGATAAGAATACCGGAAATGAGACGAAGTAATTATTATAATTAGTTAAAATGTGAAAATTTGGAAATGTTAATCGATGAGGTATTATTAGCCAGGGTAAAGGGAATATAAATAATACAGTAGAAAAATTGGGTAAATAATAATCGGATTAAACAATGGAGGATAAAAATTCCAACATCAGAGATTGATGAGTCAGTCGCTTGGGTCATTTGATGTTTCATTGGAATGAAGCTCGTGTAAGGTTCACTCATAAATTTGATAATACTAAGACACTGGAACACATAGGTTAAAATAAATCGTCTCAAAATATAATGTTCACAAAATTTATATTTTAAACTTCACTGATGACGCGTTCGGATCCGACATCTCGGCAATCATTTGCCGCCAGGATCTTCAAATGCTTGTATCGCGTTAGTTTTTTTTTTGTTTTCGATAGATTAGCGATAAGATTACGCAAATGGAATCTATAACTGGTATAAAAAGAATCGTTGAACTATAACAGATCGAAAAAACGCTTACTCTGTCATCATGATGCAAATGTGAAACGAGTCGTAACTGCTAGGTCCAGAGCAAAAAATTGAAACTAAAATAAGCTTAAGTTTCGGAGCATCTTAAAATAGAACCTCTTCAGAGCTGAAAGATGTAATATTCCACCTGCAGCCATGTTTTCGGCGCGGTTGTTCAAATTTGAAAAATTTTGACCATTTATTCATATATTGCCACCTAGTGCCGTGTGGCTGGGATAATATTCCGTATTTTAGATATTATTAATTTTTGGCCGCAGGCCAGCTACGTTAGTCATGGAATAATGTAAGTCTTTGGAAAACGAAACTAAGACATGGCAGATTGTAAATTATCATTTCGTTTTATTTCTTTTTTTTTTATTTCTTTTTCGAAACGTCCGTGAAATAATTTCACGCTGGCAAGAAACTGTATGTTTCTACCCTCGCATATCATCGTCTCTCAGCGGGGCCAAACATCTAATTGGCGTAGGTCCAGATGCAATTTTAATTAATTAAAAGGTGTCCAATGCAATGCTTCGTCGGTTATGCAGCTGGCTTCAAATTCTTTGAAGTAAACGGTTACCCAACAGATGGCAGTGAGGTGGTTCATGCCTTGCATGACCGTTAAAATTTAGGAAACTCCATCGAATAAACAAGAAGTTGTTTTTTTCAATAAATTTTACCGTGCCAGAATATTTATAATTTGGCAATTTAATAACAGTTCTTTCATTTCTACGGCTCAGAAAATATGGGATGAAGAAGACATCGTCTCACTGATATTATAAATCTAAAGCGCGAAGATAATAATCGAAGGATATTTCTTGATTGATTGATTTGAAGATATTTCAGAGAACGTAAAACGTGGACATAAATCAATTGATAGGAGTTTCTATTTGTCAAAATCCAAAAATGACATGGGCAAAACAAAAGGGATTGATAAGCATTCGTGAAACCCAACGCCATAAATTTCGCCTTAGATTTGTTTTATTCTTTTGAATATAAGCTGTATCTATAATATTAAGAATTGTGGAACATAAAAGTCGTTTCATATACTAAATGCCGCTGGATTTGTATGAACTGCAGGTCGTATTAAAAAAAAAAAAATGTATATCGATTGCAGTCCGCCATTTCTGCAGCCAGCCATTTATGTCGATGAATCTATTTGATCATATGGTTATTATACACAACGACGCTATTGATCGAACTCCAAAGGTATATAGGCAACGGTATTACTAACGGCGGCGTAATAATTCAAGAAACAAGTGACTATAGAGATTTGAACTGCACAGCATCAACGTACATAGTACAATTCCAAAGAAACGATGATAATTGTTTACTTGGCATCCGATAGGAAATTCCATTATCTTAGTATCGAGAATCTCCACAGTCGGATTATGAAACAGTTTATAGTATCTTTCAGCCTTTGTTCTATTTTAACTTTGTTTCACGTATATATAGGTTACTAGTCTAGCCGCTATACAGACAATTATTTACTACCATGAAATCTAATATAATTATAGTATTTGAAATCTAATATAATTTGTAAATTTTCTCTATCATATTAGATATTGCATGATTTAAACTGATTCAGACTCTAGCGCCACCATTGATTTGAACGGCAGTCTTGAGTCACAGTATTCTCCCCCACCATTTCCGACCTATAAAAGGGGAACGACGGCCATGATGGATATTATTCGTTGGTGTAAACGCATAGGCAGCGCAGCAACGTTACTTCAAATAAAACGCAATTACAAAACCTGACCGGCACGCGGTCACCGTTTGATAACAATCTCGCCTAAAGCGGGATGAACCAATAAAGATAATTCAATCTAAATCAGCAGCCTAACTTCAGCTGTCCGTACTCAGACCTCAGTGTAGGCTAGTCGGTCGCTGATAGTTATCAACGTGGTGGGATCTCTCCAGACTTATAGAAAACAATACAAAATAATTATCTAAAGAAGCATCGGGTGTCTGCGAGATTCAACTAAACTGTCTCGACATATATGATAAAAGAGGTGATAACATTCAAGAAGACTCGATAATATTTTTTATCGATAAAATCAGACAACAAAGAAGAAAAAGGGAGAAAAAAAACATAAGAAGAACAACCAGTGTGATAACAGTGAAGCAAATCATCAATGCATTCTTGTGCTATACATTCATACTTCGATTAATACTGATAATTTGATGAAGAATCATTGCTCGGTATCCATCTCCAAGAATAACAGTCGAAGAGATAACATCCTGACACGGAAGGTCGTGAGTTTTGGTTATATTTCGAGCGTAGATCAGCCGAAAATATAACTTGTGTACTGAGATATAGAGAGAGAGTATATGTTCGTAACGTGACCGTTTAATAGTTGCGGAATGTTATGATAAGAGAATTTTTCTTTCCAAAGTCAATCATTCCACTGTCCGGCTATACTAATACGCTAAGACATCCGACATCCTGTTAAACTACATTCAAAGCTAGTTAAGGCTATTGAAATAAATTAAGTCTATTAAACTATTAGATGATAAAATTATGGTAAGATATTCTTCGTAAAAAGGAAGTAGAAATAGAAACTTTCGAAGCTTTTGGACTTCAGCTGCAGTACAGAAATAAAGGAACGAAGAAAAAGACAAAGAGAAACGTCGATAACACCAACAATAATAAATCCAGTTGAGTGAAGAGACTCGAGCAACGAAAAAAAAAGCTATACCAACACACACGGCGTCGATAGCAACGTTGTCTGGAAACATGGCAACCATGTGCACCGAGAATTGTACGGATGGGGGGATTCTGTATGAGCTAGTGACCGAGGAAATCTGGGCACCATGGAACGCAGCCCTAAACTATTTCGAATACCAACCATGGTTATTCTCCCTTCTTGGAAGCCTCATGGTCGGACTTTCCGGTGTATTTCCACTGCTCATTATACCGATAGACCAAGGTGTCGATTTGAAACATGGAGGTGAGATTTACCTTTATGTTTTCATAAATTTCAATCTCCTCATCATACAACTAACAAAAACATCCAAGCAATGCACTGCATCTAACCAAGTGGTTCGGCTCTATCAGTTGCGTATCACTGTGCAGCCCATACAATCATCGATTGCTTATCTAAAGTCGGTGCACATACGATTGAATTAAGAAATTTACATTCCATCAACCGATTCGCTATTCAACATTGTCATCGTTTCTTATACTCTTTCAATTCCATACAGTCCTTGTAATTTTCCGTTGTGTCATGGATTGATCGTTCGAGCGGTCTATGACTAGGTAGAAATACGGGGCGGTATAGTTTAACGTCGACTTGTATTAAAAAAAAAAAAAAAAAATAGCGCAACGTGTGGCTCGTTTTTTCGTTCCACTTTTAGTAGAAATTGTTCTTTAGTCAAAATAATCTTGTCAGAATGCGTCCATCTTCTTGTTTTTTCGGTGCAAGCATCGTTGAACACGTGCAGCAGGGTTTAACAACCGTCACACAAACGCAACAAACGTAACATATACGCGTCTAATAAAAAATATGCGACTCATTGTTGTGCCTCGTGTTAGCACGTTGAATTAATATGCTGAATTTCAAATAGCGCTTGTCGTACTCGTTGGTCTTGTTCAGGAAGTATAATAGACACCACAGAAATAACAGAATGCCGATTCTACGACGATTATCGACCCGGGTTAGCCTTGAATATACACAAAAACTAAAGACCGGTTATGTAAGAATCCGGTTCACGAATCCCTCCCTCACTCCATCCTTATGGCATGACATTAAGAAATCGTTAGGACATACCGAGCGGACTTTGTGACACAATTATTTATACACGTGATCAATATTATTATATGAGCTATAAACTTGGAACATTTCTGATAGATGCATCAGACGTAGAAAACCGTTAAGAGACATTGAGGAATCGAATATCCAATTCTGAGAACAGTTTTACCGAGTGATCGTTAGGTATGTAACATTAAAGTCCAATATACCAGACACAGATTAACTGTCGCTCCAGTAACCGTTGAACTTATTTTTATTTAAAGCTTTGGTGAAGGAAATCTTCACAGGAACACAAAGCTCTCGGGCAGTAAATAATTCCGTTAACTTTGCGTATGTGTACTATCTGTTTGTGTTAGATTGTCGTTATTCGAATGGTCGACAGCATTGACTCTCTAATCAATTAAAACAAGTTAATTTCGAGATACCCGATGGTTAACAAACAGATCGATAACACGTCACTTGTTCTCTTAACATGTGATCGTCGTCCTAGGACTCATGCTACACTTCAGCGATACGAATGATCGTTTTTTTAAATTTTTTCCGTACACATTCTTGAACAAAGTATCAGTGGGAATGGAAAAATATAACTTTTGATCCTTTATCAATGTATGTATGTACAATTTATTCTTTTTCATTGACACGGTACTACAGATATACGTATTGCTACAACGTATTTCTTCACATATCAGCTGGCTTATATCACATAAAATGGAGAGCCACGACTTTCCACTCTATAATTGAAAGAATAAAATACGTAGAGGAGTTTGGCGCAGAAAGCAAAAACAAATGACGTTAGCCATACGATGGCTCTTCAGCAACGAACAATGACGTCATCGTCTCATCTGTAAAAGCGCTCCTTGTTGCTACCTCTGTATATAGAAATGCAGGAATATTTTTTGTATTAAACAAAGAGCATTCCTCCTCTCTCTTATCTTTCTTCCAAGGACTTATGTTGCTGGAAATACTTTTTATAAATTATTTCGATGTCATTCAAGTTTCGAAATAGGTTTTTTTTCTTCTCTTTCATCGATTTCTCAACTTCTTAAGACAAGGAACGCATAGGACTGTCGACGTCTCAAGTAGGCTTTACTTTCGCTTCAGATAACAATGAACAAATGGACATCAAGATTAGGCCGGCTTAACCGACAGTGCAGGCTGATTTGTGTGAATGAAAATATACTTGGCTAGGTATAGATATGGCCAATGCGGCCGTAGCAACAACAAATTTTCATCGTATAATACATTTCTTCGTCTTTCACCGTTGTAAACTCGTTTATATTACGTACTTTCATTCCATATAGATAGAGAGCTGTATACCGATCAACAACGTTCATATTTACGCAGCTGTAAAAAATTTTCAACGTTCTACAGCAAATGGTTGTTTGTGACAAAATGTTTAGTCTTATAAACTTAACAACTTAGCTGGTCAATATAACGAACTTGCATTTATATCTCTTCGATGTGCATGCCTAATATACATCGTGCCAAAAGATGTTATAAATTTAGAATCATCGAACGTATATTGAACCTTTAGATTAGAGGTCGAAGCGATTTTCTAGAGCACATTCATGAGTCATTATTCGCAACTTTAATTACTGTAAATATGTATAGATAACACGTATAATTATCGTAACATAGCTAGAACCGCTTGTCATTCGCTTTTGAACAGGCTAAAACGACGTATTTGTTTCCGTAGTGTTTCGATACAGCGATACCTTATCACGATGATTTTTATCTCTGTTAGTTGAGAGACGCGACTGAACCGAGCATGAAACAATAAATCGCGGTATACCTATGCAAACGAACTCAAATGATACCGTACACTTTTGTCTGCAAAGCACAAACCGTTTTCTTCTTTTACATTCTGTTACTAAAATTTCAACTAGAGTCTGAAACTTTCAAATTTTACAGTTTGCAGTTAGTCCCGATATAAAGTAAGGCACTCATAATCGGCCGGCCGATGTGATCCTTGACCGCAAATTATCGATTCTAGAATCTGGATCAGAATGTTAGCTAGAATAACGCTGCTATCGAACATGTTGATTATTTTAACTAATTATGTATTTCTGAAGAAAACTTCCGTTGATTATTAAAACCTTAAAGGGAGCGTTAATTAGCGACGAACTTCGCAAATCCTTTTCATTAGCGTTATGCGTTGTACTTGTACTTTTACTCTGCCTTAAAGCGAAGAACGCGTATCTTACAATTAACTTGTTGTGAAAGATTCATTAAATCGATGAGGATTCAAGGTCAGAGTTTAACTGTCACGAAAAGCATAGTACGAAGGCTGAATATCTTTATTCAAAAGTTAAAAGAGGTCGAGGTTAACTGTATTTGTAAAATATGCAGAATGTTTATACAAAGTAATGAGGAAATAAAACTTGCATGCTATTCTATATGTAAGCTGGACGTTTTCAATGGTCGCGCGATCACCCAGAACACGTTAGGAGTCAAGAAATAGAGTAGATCCGTACACAGTCTATAGTTTGAGACGGTAGATACTTAAAGTGGAATAAAAAATTAAACAAATGATCACTGTATTCAAGCATCATCCAAGTGATAAAAGAACTATCATGCGTAGAACAATAGAAAAGTCCGTAGAGCTGGAGTGTAATTAAAAAACAGACACGGCGTTGGTAGAGCCTAGAAGAACTAACGATAGGAATATCATCTATTCTCGATTTTAACATAAGCAGAGCTTTGTTTTTTGAAATATAAATATTTCTTTGCACGTGGATTTTATTCATAATCAATGCACATCATGGTTGAGCTTCTTCGTGAAGTTTGTATAATTTTCATACAGTAAAAGTTGACAAATAATTCTCTAAATCTTCAAAATTTTCTAAAACGAAGGGAATTTGGCTATTCATAAGAAAAAAAATCTTAACTAAACAAATACCTGCAATATTTGACCGTGATAATAGATATACATTCTCGTTATTGAGCCTCAAATAATGTCACGCAATCGAGTCCCCTCATGGACTTTTCGAAATGTGTTTATAGTACAAGACTGTTGCTACCGTGTGGCCTATTAATTATATCTGTTCTATGAACAAATAACATATACACACTAAACAGAACGAATATCGCAGACTATTTGTCACTTCCAACGACTCTGATTGGCGTTTTCATAATTAGCCTTTGGTCAATGACTATCGCGTGGTATCTGTCGATGAGAGGCTACAACAATTATTCCATGTGCTACAGGGACTTTACTGTTTCATAATGATTTTGTTGAGTACAGCATTTGTGATAAAGCCAACGGGGCGTATGAAATGTTTTCTGATAGTCGCGAAGAGAGGATCCATGCGATGTCATTTCACAACAACGTACTACTATTTTCTTTGCGATTATTGACCATTGTCTGTACATTGTTATTGATATAACACGTACTGCGTCGAGACTATCTCGTACCGGGAAAGAACAGTTTTAATCAGAATGCATGTGCTGCGATGATGTTCAGACGCTATAATTACTCATCGTCGTCGATTTGCTCCAGATCACGTGGCTACGGCTAGGGGACGCATCAGAAGACGAGAAGTGCAGAGTCTCACTCGTGTCATAACAAAATTAATTTTATATCTAGAAGCAGCACGATTCACTTTGTCTCGTTTAATGGGCAAAACAAGAAACTAAACGAAAGTGAAAGCCAATGAAAGCGAAAGGAAACCCATGGGCGCATCCTTTATACTTACGGTATTACTTCAAAAAGTTTTAGTCAATTTTAGATATCTTTGTGTGAAACACAAGATTTTGCTCCCGTTTTCGATGGTTTATACGAGATTGTATGCCTTGAGATAGTATCATGCAGTTAAATAAACGATCAAATTTACTTTTGGAAGATTAGTTACCGACAATTACAAGTTACCATATTGCATTATTATTTTTCATTCGACACGAAGTGATATTGATGTATCTGTATTTCTGTGGTGCATCCCAATAGGATGGCGGTATCTTGAACCGTATCTCGTCAGAACTGCGTATATTTTAGTAATAATAAAAACTGGTTAACTTCGCAGTCAAACTTGGCACACAAGGCAACAATTTATGACGCCAAACAGAAACTAAAAAATCACCTTTCTACAAATTTAAATAAATATCAGCTGATAGCTTTAACTAATTTTTTGCAATTCATCTCGACTGCTAGAATGAAAAACTGTATAAATTCTCCGTTTAGTATTCAATCGATAACCGGGAATCGCGGTGATATCGGTCGATCAGAAAAGGACTATGTCTCTATATCAAGTTAAATCTGCTGGTTATGCTAATGAGTTGTTAATGATGCAACGTTTAAACAACTTGCGTTCATAGACCGGTAGTTATATAAGTATACCAGTTATCTCAATGATTCTTATCTAAATAGCAATAAAAAAAAAATGTGCGAATCTCGAACAAATATTTTACTACTGGTCAATAAATATTTTATAGCGACAACTTGACCAATCGTTTTATTCAGGTATTTGGTTGATTATACTCTGCATTAATGTGATATTAATTCAATGAAAGATACGCGGATATGCTGTTTGACTGGCATATATTAAGTTGAAAACGAAATTCAATGGCTAATATATGCAAAACGCGTTAACTGCGTAGGTTTTGCGTGGTTCAAGTTTTTGCCAGATGTCTGCCCTGGTCATTATTTGGATTAGCTAGAAATTAAAAATACCCATTCCGTCAGAACGTTGATGGAATTTTTTGACGCAGTGCAGATTTTCATCTAGCGAGTTATATACATAGTGCTGTGAAATTCTCAGAAGATATTCACTTCACCTCGAGGTGGTCTAGGAAGAAAGGCGCATTTTCGTCTAAGAATAGTTTCCAAACTTAAAATTTATGGTCGACCGCCAAAAGAGAAACGCCTGCTTCATGCAACCATCCAAATAGATGTAAATTTCACGTCTATATATCGTGAGTTCGATAGTCAGTATAAAGGTCCAATTTTCGTCTGATAATTCTAGTAAAAAATTGCTTTCTACTCTGCACAGTCACCTCTGAACTTATCGCTCGCTTGCAGCATGCTCGCAGAAGCTCTTACATTAGACAGGGTTGACGATCATCGCAGGCAATGGATTGTACGTGAATTATATAGGCTACATATGTGCGCGCAGCCTTAGATCGAAAAGTGTGCAAGGAGCTGATAATTTGGAAAACTGTTCTCGTGGTTTTTTCCACTGGATTAATCTCGCGGTATGGTTCAGGAAAAATGTCGAATACTGCGGATACTCAAACGTGGCTGAGCATGCGAGTCAGCGTTAAAACAATATCATTTTGATAAAGTGACAGCTCCTTTGACTTTTCGGACTTTCTTATAATCTGCGGAATTAACAATAAAAATACAAGTCATGTGATTAATTTTTGATATATTATCCCAGACATTTATGTGATACTGTCCTTTCTGTGTTCAGATACGGATAAGCATGATATGCTTTCTTTTCTTTGATCCTAGCTGCATCTCTCTCGCTCGTACTAGGACAGACACTCGGAGTGTTCGTACATACAACGATTCCAAATAACACCTAACGTCCACCACCGGACACACCGCGTCTAGGGCACGTTTGGCATTAGCACGGGTCCTTATTATAGCCCTGAACTTTCTTGAGATCGATAGATTCGATCAACTGTCGGTATACGTGCTTCGTATTGTATTATTAATAAGTAGTTCATGATTCTACAGCGATTATAATCAGCCGTGATCTATATTCTCATTAGAACGGCAAGGCTAATAGACGGATTTTTTTTTTTAGTTATTTTTTTTCGCTATTATAGAAGTCGGGCCGTTACCCATTCCCCCCATCTCCGTCTCTTGCGTCATTGTTAGTCTCATAGAGAATGGTTCATCAAGATGTATGGTCCATCAAGATGTAATAGACATCGAATGAGGAATATTGACCGCACGTAATCGTGAATCTAAAATTAAATTTATAACGACGAATCAGTTCGATAGACCTTGGAACATGTCACGTTTTCATTTTATGAAACCTCAGCTTTTTTCAGAAGTTTAATAAACGTCGATGTGTAATTACGTCGATAGTAGACTCATTTCGACAGTGTAGTAGCGAGATACAATTTGACCCGATAATATCTACTCGGTGAAGCAATCGCGATAACTATATAACGCTACATGATTTTTTATCTCTAATTTCCTAGCGATCATTATCACCTGACATTTTCAAAGGTATATGAGTTTTCTGTATGTACACGATATTATGCATCCGTTTGCCGATATAAACATATGCGAACTAAATTACAAGATCTCACCTATTTTGATACAATAGACAGCGCCGGTCTTTGCGGTCTTACAACTTACCATCGAGATCCAGGAACTTACTTTCTCCTAATAAGTGAAATTCACATATTTCACATAAGATCTATATTTGGCCACAGCTATCACACTCCGGTACACGTTTTAATCGCGTCGAGGCCCTGTCCAGAAATATAGAAGTGTTATGATATGTTTAATTGCCTTCAATTGCACGCTATATTGTAATTTATAAACAGTACAGCCGTGACGATAAAAATAATCACCAAAGATCGTTTCACGTGCAGAAAAACTACGTGTTAACGAAAGTCCTTTTCTCGTTAAGTTCTATACGTACTGCATACCGATTAATTATTCGTTCTTTTTTTTCTCTTATTTTACAGAAAGCTCCGGCACACTCAACGTCCTACTAAGTTTCGCAGTCGGAGGGCTCCTGGGTGACGTATTTTTACATTTGTTACCAGAAGCATGGGCCAACAAAGCACTAAACCAAGGTATGTAGCTATTACAAATACAAATTACACCACGGAATTATATTTTGATGGCGGGTTTCGAAAACTGCTCTCGTCAATCGATTCGGCTTTGAAATCATGTGATGTAATAGTGAAATACACTCGCTTGTTGAGCAATGGATCGTTGCGGTCTGAGGATAATGGATATAACACTCGTTTACTCGGGCATTTGAGTTAATTATGAGCTAAATTCAATTTTCTTTTTTTTTTTGTTCTTTTTCTCTTTTACATAATATTTTCCGCCTCTATTACTCCCCGCGTGATCTTATCCCTGCACGTTGCGGTATATGCACGTGTATGCATGCATATGTTGGTTTCAGCACGTTATCCCTCATAGCGTCGCTTAACTACGTTAATATTCAATCGGCACGGTGGAATTGCCAATTTAAATACGCAAATGAAACACAATAGAGTTTAGAAGACATCATTAAGCCATTTCAATGATTCAGTCGGGAATCTCAAGCTGCTAAAAGCTCTCTTCTCCACCGCACGTATGCCTGATAGCTTGTTCTACATGCGTGGGGTGTTTATTTCATACTCCCACGTCTGTGGAGGCTTGTATATTGAATACGAATAGGTATACGTACGAGTCCTGATCGCCCACGTAGTAAAGACTTAGCCGTTGTGTACTTACAATTAGTCTGGATGTTACATCCAATCGATAAATGTATATGTCTTATCATTTCTCATCCAGAACCCTCGCAATTTGATACTCGAATTTTTTCGAAACTGTGAAACAATAGACCGAGCTTTTTTGAGCCAATTACGTCTTAGGTAACTCATTAGATATGCATACCGAATAGTGTAATCAATTACTTACTTAAGCTTGTATACAGTCATTAATATTTTTGCCATGTACTATATACTCGTAGAGAGACTGTATACAGAATGATCAAGCTCTGGATGGACCTTTGCTTCAAAGTCGAATAATTTATATTTATTTCAAGGGTCTGAGGGAGGTCATGCATCGATGGCATGTGGTCTCTGGGTTTTGGCAGGATTCCTTGTCTTCATCATCGCCGAGAAAACGTTTAGTGGACTGGTCCAAAACGAAGATGACGAAGATGATGAAGAAGATGAGGAGGAAGAAGAAAAAGAGGAAGAGAAAAAAGTTAATAATCAGGACGGACGATTGTTGCTGAATAACGCGCGCGAAGGAACAAAAGCAATGCCGAAAATGAACACGGCAGAATTACTCAACAACAACTTTCAGAAAGAATTAGAAAACAACAATTGTCTAATGCCTAATGGAAACGTGAAGAATGGCTGCGTGAGAAATGCTCATATAACAAACGGAATCCCGAAGGATATTTCCGAACTGAATGGTAGTTGTTGCGGAATGTCTAGCATATGTAGAAACGGGTTTATTTCGAATGAGTCAAACTACAGTAACTCTGTAAAACCATTGTTAAACGGCGGTGTGAAATTCACCAATGGTTACATTAGAAACGAGCCGATAAAACATACCAAAGAATCGACTCGCCAACTCGCAAAGAAGTTTGAAAAGAAAGAGAAAGCGAAACACATATCCGGCTATCTTAATCTCTTGGCTAATTCCATCGACAATTTTACACACGGCTTAGCCGTTGGTGGAGCATTTTTAGTTTCCTTCAGACTTGGGGCTTTGACAACTCTGGCTATCCTGGTACACGAAATACCACACGAAGTAGGCGATTTTGCTATTCTGTTGAAAAGCGGGTTCAATAGGTGGGACGCAGCTAAAGCGCAGCTGCTAACTGCCGGAGGGGGTATTTTCGGTGCTTTAGTTGCCGTATTATGCTCCGGAGGTGGTGTGGGTAAGTTTGAAATTTTTGAATCATCATAAAACTTGATATTTTTAAGTCCTTGAAATGATTGCCCGAAGTAAGGGATAATGAAAAAGATCTTTAATTTTTATCATCAAATTTTTTTTGCTTTAAAAGCATCACGATTTAGTTGTAAATGCACAAATTACGTCCAGGGATGTGACTGATGGATAAAATTTACCGTTTGTATTTAGAGGCCAGAACGAGTTGGATTTTACCGTTTACAGCGGGAGGTTTTCTTCATATCGGCCTGGTCACAGTCTTACCTGAACTTCTCCAAGAAACGAACCCTAAAGAATCTTTGAAACAACTGGGAGCCCTACTTCTCGGTATTTCGATGATGGCATTGATGACTGCGATATGCGATTAAATTTTCTACGAAGAAGAATAAGAAAAAGAGGAATTTTTCGAATTATGCAAAAGTAAAAGAATTACCATATGCCGTCGTACGGCGCTGTAAACATATATAAGTAATAGATTTATAAATATTGACTGAGCGAACTTAGATAGTTCGTCATAATTGGACTTAGAATGAACAGTTTGATTTTTCATTATTTCTTGAATGATATTTTTGACCAACTTGTTATCGAACTTGAATTCGGTAATGATTGATCGATGATAACAAAGTTGTACTATGAACGTGATAATTAATTGATATATTTTTGAAATCGCGTTTTGAGAATGTGTAAATTAGAGAAAGTGATTTAATTATATTTTTATCTTGTTGTTACTTCTCTTAGTATTATAATGAAAAAGAATAACTGTTGAGGAAAAAGGAAAAACAAAAAAAAAAGGAAAACTAACTGTTTATAGAATGTACATTTCTTTCTTCAAGACATATTTGTGCTCAATGAATCCCAGGCATAGGAAGTTTCTATTCTACTTACTAGTATCGCGAGTTCAAAATGTAAGCAGTATTTGCCATGTAATTATGCCTATATATGTTTAAGATCAATTGTATAGGTGAGATGATAGTGCGATTAAAAGTATCCTTGGAATTCGTAATAAGCCATAAGCGTTAGAAATATTATTCTATTGTATAATATATGAAATATAAATATTCTTAAGTTCCTAGAGTCGGTGTGAAAGAGGATTCGGCAACCTTTGGTCCTCAATGAAGTCATTTTTGATTAAATTTCACTGAGTTTCTTCTGAAGGAATTATTGTATGTGATATTAACTGAGTAATGGCTTGATATTTAGAAAATCCATAGTTAATCTACCATTCAAATATTTTCATGTTAATTCGCTATAATTGTTGTACTTAAAAGAGTAAAATTTAATGAAATTGGTAATTTTTCTATGTTAATTACGAGTGCCTTTCTCCCCAGTATGTGTAAATACAGTTCGATTTTCTAAGCACATTTTATAATGACTATATTATACCTATAATCAACCTGTTCGTATGTAATCATCAGGTTTTGTAAATAAACTATTATATCTCATCAGAAATAGTTTCATTTTCATCTCATCTCATAGAGAAATTGTTGCTAAATAATTGTGTACAGTCATGTATTAAATAAATATTGAATAGGTAATGCGTAAACATATTTTATTATTCAACAGGTGCGATTTTTTATTTACAATTCAATGGAATACATATCTCAATCATCTTGTAACATACGATCAAATATCAGATAGATCACACTATAGTAGTATAAATTACGTACTATATTGCTTATATCTGAAGTGAAACTCCAAACCCTCTTAATATTTCCAGAAAACAAGGAATAGGTTTTCAAATCTAAGCAAATATCAGTCTTATAAATCTCTATTTCTAAGTCTTAGCAAATAGAAAATAGACCTTAGAATTCATTACATAAATATTTATCTATTTTATAATTAAATATATATTGTCCTTAATATTATTAATTCGTGCCTTGAATTGACTGACTCTTCATAATCTTACAGTTCATCGTGTAACTTTTCAAATATTGTCTCTTGTATTTTTTTTGCAAGAGTTACCAGATGATGGAGGGGGTCGTTTTCATCGGAATGTAATCCCAGATCCAAACTGTTATAATATCTACGGATTTCAGTCAGAGCAGGTAAGATCTGATCCTTGCTCTGTAGAAACTCTGATTCACAAATCCCACCAGCGGTAAGAACGCATTCATAAATTGCTTCCAGTAGATCATGATCCGCCGCATTAAATTTAGTTTGAATCTCATTCTGTGTAGTCTTTACAAGTAATCTACCAAGTTGAGTGCAAAACTTGTGCTGTACTATTTTTTCCTCCAATTTCACATCGGCATACCCTTCCCTCTTCAACCTTCTGTTTTCTAAATCATCAATTTCATCCAATTCCTGCCTTTCGACAATCAAATCATTGATCAGATTGATAATACGTTTCTGTGTTGATACCGGATCATCAGCCAAGACTTGTGTAAATATTTCCAGCCCGCCATGACTGAGGAAAACTTTCTGCGCCGGTGGATAAAGGCGTACCAAAGAGCCCAGGGCATATATACACCTATCCATCAACTTTGGATTTTCGTATTTTATCAAGGTGCGTAAAATGCTCGGTACAAACTCCAACTCCAATGCTACCTCCTTCACCTTTGGATTAGACTGTACGGCTGCTCCTAACACGTGAAGTGCCTCGATCTTGATCTCTTCTATCGTACCGTTGAGGCATGGGTATATTACTTTTAATAGACTGTAAATAAGTAAGCAGAGTCATGATTAATAGTTTGATTTTAAACACTCATGGTTTAATGAAACTTTAGTATACAGGATTTTTGCTTCTATTCCAACAGTCTGAAACCAAATATGCACTTGTTTCTCTTATTAACGTTTCACTTACCCTCCAGATCTGGTGAATTCCAGCCCATTATCAATATCGTGAACCAAGTATTCCAGCTGACTCAATATATCCAGAATGACCTTCACCTCTTCGGTGCTTAGTGAACCAGAAGTAATTGCATTCTTATGCGTATTGAACTGCTCAATAAAAGCAGTTAATAAATCAATGTCAGGTGACTTTCCAAAACTCATATTTTCAAAATCTTTTTTCAGATCATTATAGCTTTGAAACCGTGTTTTCTGGTCGCGAACATCTGCATGCTAGAATGAATGTAAGTATTGAAGCTTACAAATATAGATGTGGTGATATATCCAATAAATAAATAATAATAAGTTACTTCTGCTTTAGAGGCGAAAGGCGCTTTACTAAGTTTAATTTCTTTTAATTTGGCTTTCAATTCCCCCGCGGTAATGTGTCCAGTTTTATCATCCTGTTGAAATTTTATTTCCTCATTATCTGAAAGTTTTTTCGTCGCGTCAGGGTGAAGTACTAAGGAATTAGGTGTCTCATCGTTCTTAGTATTTGTCCCTTCAGGGTCTGGGTCTAGTAGCTTAGCCTCGGTGATCCCGGTTTGAAAATTATGGCGGACGTGAAGACCCTTCGGGATTGGTGTCCCTGGGAAGTATATGTTTAGCTAATAACGAAGACGATTCGTCGAAGCATCGAGAAGCCTCAAACCCCGATAAAGTTTTCGAAATGAAAATTATAGACCGTGACGAACGATATTGTTGGATATAAACTAGTTAAAATTATAGCGCGAACTATACATCGCTCATATATTCATTGTAGGATGATAAAATGAGAGATTATTCTATCGTCATGTAGAACTTATGTATTTGACTGACGTTGTAAATACACGTCAAGTGTGAGAAAAGTAGTCCCATTTTTCTACGTACCCTTTTTCACGGTCTGCCACTCAGTGGTGGGTATAAATACGGTGTTATTTTCCGAGCCTTCATCCGAAGCGAATACATGATTGACCAAAGAGTATGAAGTTATTATAATAACGTATAAAAAGCAACGCATTTTAAGGCCAACGTGTCGAATAGCTAGGTGCTGGATAGCTGTGTCGGAACTTTTCTAGAATTAATTTTTCTTTATCACCGAATGCCAACAGGACAGTTTAAAGCGTCGAAACGAATCGTTAATAATATTTATATCACTTTTTATACCGTACGGATACGTGTCGCGTGTTTTATTGATACTTTTAACTATAATTGAGAAATTCTTCTTATTTATACAGTCGTTTTGCGAAGCGTAGTTCGTACTTCTCTCACCAGGTGTTATACCTCGCCCAATCGCAGAGTGTAATCTCAGCACAACGTCGGAGGCGGGAACCAATAGCTAAGCGGAACGTACTCTGGGCGCGCAAGCAAAGGGACGCGAAACTCATTCGCTACGAGATCGTTCAACACGTGCGACCATTCCGAGTCTCTGCCCGTTACGCGGCGTCTGTCGGCTCTTATCCGTAACTCTGACACTTATATCTGTGTATATCTAACCAATCGTCATGGCTGAAGAATATTTATACGGTAAATATTATCATCGAAGATTGAACGGATATATTAGTGAATTTATTTTAGATCGATGGTGAATACTTTCCGCTTATATTATTGCTACAACATTCGTACGTGTGGACGCCGGCAGAATTTCGGCCATTGTGGCGAGTCCATTGTCTTTATTGAAATGCGGTTCTTTGACGAGCTAATTTATATCATCATTGTCACTTGTGCCAAGGATCATTATTATACTTAATACTGCATTCGGTTTAACCCAATACTTCAAGTCTTCCATCAATCTGTACGCAGGAATCACTTTGGAAGGACCAAATGCCACTGAGGTCTGGGATCCCGAACATAAAAACGAGGACGCCGATGGTACTAATCAACACTTTGGAGCCGACCAAAAACTCATCATTAAAATGGTAAGTAGAAATTATCCCTCGATTAATTATCCGACACTTTCACTTGTTCCCCGTTAGAATTACTGCCTTAGCTCATCCCTTCTATCCATCTTTGGCGCCATTGTCGCGATGCTTGCGCCTTTTTGCCAATTCATATTCATATTACGTTCGATGAAAAAATATTTAAACTTGAAACATGACTAAGCAAATAATTAACAATTTCAACATATTCCGAAAAATTGTCAGTTCACTCGTTGCTTTTTCGCCCCGACTACTTTGTAATCACAAACTAGCTATTATATCGTTCGTAAACAACCTAGTATCTTTACTATGCCGGTATTTTACCCGCATTTCGGGAGTCAATTTTCTAGTTTTATACCTATATCTTAAGCCACTGGGAAATTTGATGATCTAATGTCAGATATTTAATTTCACGATTTGGTCAAGATAGCTTATTAATTTATTTATATATATATATATATATATATATATATATATTCTAACATATTTTTTCACAGGAATAAAAAAGAAAAAAAATACCTATGTAAAAATGTAGAAATTTATAAGTAAATTATAGGAAAAGACTGCGCCTGATATCCAATTAAAATTTTATTGTTTTTTTTTTACATTTTTAAGGCACTTTTGGGCCCGGAGGCTAAGGCCGGTGAGCTGAATGTACTACAGGTTGAAGCGATGGGACTTAAAGGTCCGATTAAAACCCCAATTGCCTTATTGGAACTGGGTAAAACGGCACAAATTATTCTTGACTTAAGTTTCCCCGATCCACCCGTCACATTCACCTTAATCAACGGCAGCGGTCCAGTCCACATAGTAGGACATAATCTCCTAGGTGAGTTTTAATTTAGTATCATTTTTACTTAACAAAGGCATCAAAAAACAGGAAAAAAAACTTCAGAGGATTCATCCTTTATTTTCATAATTTTTAACATTCCAGAGATTTGCGAGACAATAATTAGCCGCAATCTTATGCAGCGTATTTTAAAGTAGAGCGAAGAAGCTTTTGTTCGTGTTCCTTATTAACAGATTAGGAGATATAAATTCATATTCCTGTTAACAGAAGATTCTTTTTGGTTGATATGTTTTTTCAAAATTATAATAACTCATTTTCATTTTTGTTACCAACTTATAATTATTGAAGTATCAATCTTACTGATAAATGTTTTATATTTTGTTACAGGGACACATATGGATGAATTTGAAGATATGGAGGATGACATGGAGGAAGAAAATATTGATGAAGAAGATGATGAGAAGGTGAATATAAGTTTGTGATATCTTTTAGGTTTTAGCGAGGGATATTGTATGCAGAATGAATATAATTTGGAAAATGTTATTCGAAAAACTTCAGCCCACCCTTGGCTGTTGCATCCATGAATTGAATATTTGTTCAATAATTGAAGAAAAAAACCAAAAGAATAAAAAATATATATAAAAAGTATCAAAATTTCATTTTTGAGAGGAATATATTATCCAAACGATGGGATGAAAGCTGAAGGTGTATTGCTAGAAGTTAGGGGACCCGTCATCTTTTATTATGTGAATGGGAATTAATATTTCAGGCCTCGCATAAGAAAAGGAAACTTTCTGGCGAGGGTAAAAAAAATGGCACCAAACGCGCCAAGATGGATGAGGAGGTAGACAAGGAGAACTATCGAAAATAGCATGATTGGTCATAGAAATAAGTTTTACCTTACAATAAATAATTAAAGATTTAAAACTATTTTTATTCACAATCAGTTTCATTTTATTGATATTACGATTCTTGTTCGATCAGGTAGAGTATTGATTAAATAAAATCTTTGAGAAATACGGGAATGTACCTTTACTTACTTCTTTAATCAAAGAAATTTGTCAATTATACTTAATTTTTCGGTTTTTTTTTGTACAATAAATTAAATTTTTTCCAAAAAAAAACAAACAAAAAGAAGACTACAACACTGTTCAGCTTTTGCCTTTCATTTCATTTCACTACCTACCATCTTGGCAGTGTGCGAAAAATAGTTGGGCCTGACTTTTAATATTTTTCCATTTATCATCGGCTTCACAAAATAGTCCAAATTCCATTAATCATTATACAATAAACTCACTGATATAAGGTCTATGCAACAAATAATAATTTCATCATTATTTTATTACTTAGTTTAATTATTTAAAGGTAAAAAGATAACTAATTGTACCTCTATACCTACTCTATTAGTTTTAGTAATTTGATACTTAATTATTTTCGTAGTTCCTGGCTATATTAAGAGTTTAGTATACTAAGTCTAAATTGCCCCCTTGCACTAGTGTTAAATTAACTTACTAGATAAGTAAATTCGACTTTCTTTTATCAACTTTAAATCTATTTTTGATTCAGGATCCTGAGGATGAAGAGGACGAAGACGAGGAACCCAAAAAGAAGAATGCAAAATTAGCAGCACCAGCTAAAAACAAAAATCAAGCTAACAAGAATAAGAAAAAATAAACCTACGATCTTAAACAAGCAACAAACACAACCTAGGCTAGGCTCTCGAATGTAAGTCCATCATCATCCGCGCTTTGCGAACCAAGTATCGTTTCATCTGACAATCAAAAGGGAAAAATCATTCACAGGTTCTCAAATCTTGAAGCTAGTATGCCGTTATTATAAAATAGGCGAATTTATCCATATAGATCAGTTAAATTCGAACGTTTTCTAGTAATTAACAACAAAAATAAAAAGTAACACTGACGCATCACTATTTTGCCTGATGTTTCTTTCAGCAACTTCAGTTTTCAGCTAATAGACGATTGAGTATTTTTAATCTTTGACACGAGGTAAATTTCCGAGTAATAATTGTGGATAAACCTATTTGATTCTAGCGACTGTCAAAGGGTCCCGGGGCCAAGACAAGGTCAAAACTGAAATCTAACATTGGAGGATTGAGTATATACAGGAGATATACCGGCCAGTTTGACCCTTACGAATTTTAAGCCACCGCGACTCCGCGAACATCTAGATAGCTCGGATTTTAAAATTTGTGAAAACGACAGACTTACGAACATACGTACAGACGGACACGCATTGACTCATACTTTAATTTTCCTCTACTGAAAATTAGCTTCCATTCAAATAAAAGTAAAGAAAAGAAGAGCAGAAAACAACCCACAATATATTATTATAATAGTACATGATAATATTGTGAAACCCCTATGTGAAGATCATGAAGGGAAACTTTATTGTCCCAAATCCAATGTATTTATTTCGATATATTGAAACGAAGTCTTTTTATTGTATTATTATTAGAAGAAGCAAAAAAGAAAACATTGTCATCTCTCGATATTCATTCCATTTGAAGAAAAAGTAATAGTCGTCGTACAGACACTGAACACGGCACAATCGTTGTGAATTTGAACATGTGTTATACACAGAGTTTCTCTTCACTTTTTGCCGTACGGTCTGTATACTCTTTTGTACATATACGATACAATAAAAATTTCACTTAACTTTTAAATAATTTATTTTTATTTTAGTCAATTCTATGTATACACCCTTATGAACAGCACTGCGAGAAGAATAAGAATGACTGACAGAATACTGTTTTTGTTTTCTCGGACATCTCGATGTTCAATACTTGTAGCAGTATTCATAAGTTTGTATTTCTTTTACATCTAGTTATTTAATTACCTATTTTGTATTTTTCAAATATTTTAAACTGATGATTCTACGCATTCGGACATGAATTTAGTTCGTTTGGAATTTTATAGTTTTACGTCTTCAGGCCTACTATTTTACGAATACAATGAAGAAAACTTTATCAAATACGAAGATAATTTCCCGAAAATTTATCAGGTTAGTCAATTCATGATTGTCACATGTCTCTTGCATCGAGCTTGGCAGGTTGACAGATAAATGGCAGAAGTTTTATTTTTCTGTAGACTAGAGAAATACTGGATAATAATCGTTTTTTTTTCCCCCATTGTATCTCTTATCTTGCTGAACGCTATCACGTTTCTCTATTTTATAATCTATTTTGTCGACATTTTTAATTCATTCTTATCTACTCGGCTGGATGAGATCATTTTGGTTTAATAATTCTGGAATTTTGCTGTCCGCCCTAAGCTGCAAACATTTGGGAATCATTTATGTACTTGAATTTCGAATCGAAATCTGGGTACGTCAGAACCTACCAAACAAATAGAAACTAAGCTTAGTCTATCCTGGCCTTCAATCATTCCGCTATTTTTTGAAATAAAAATAAAAAGACAACTACTTGTCCAAACTTAGTAATTAGGTAGTATTTTAATATCAGAAATTAGTCGAGCTGATTATAGCTAAATTTTCTACGATCTTTTGGGGTGCGAGAAGTTTGGTGCTGTTCGAATAAATAAAGAGGTATAATTATAAAACAGGAGGTTTTCGAGAACGTCGCGGACCAGCATGTGCGCGTCCCGCGACACATTGGAAAATTCAGAGATGCAAAGTGTCGATTTGTCGAATCCGGATTTCGCAGAAAACTGCACTAACAGCAGTGGGGTAGATTGCAAGTGCAGCGGAATTCCGAACCAGGACTTTTCGTATGCAGCTAACCGGGAAGCACAACTATTCGACGAAGTTGTCGAGCTACATCAACAAGTTGTTAATTTTTCTGTCTTTCATAAAAATTAACAATACAAAATCGATCAAAATATGTTATGATAATTAATATCCCGTTCTGCTTCACAAAATAAAAATAGATCGCGCCAGTATGACGTCGATGCAACATTATTTTTACTCCTTTATGAAATTCTCTTTATTTAATTTGGTATTGGTTTTCTTAAAACTGAAGCATGTATTTATAAAGTTATACCTACAAGGTAGCAGAGCTGAACCGAACGATGGTACATATCGAGGCAGCTGTTCAATTGAAAGACACACAATTAGGAGGTTTGCATCGCGATAACGAGCGTCTGTCTTCGGAATTGAAAAAGCAACAAAGATGTAACAGAAATCTAAAACGTAGGTGAAAATTGATACAGAATATTGTGGTTTCTCGATTCAAAATGAAGAAAATTGTAGACTATTCAGTAGAAATAGTATGAGTCGAATTTCATTCCAGAACAGTTGGACGACGAAAGATTTTTTTATCAAAAAGAAAAAGAACATTTTTGCGAAGAGATGCAAAACCAGAAAATTTATAAACGAGTGTCCGATCCAAGCACCTCAAACTCTCTTCATCAACAGAAAAAAGAGTTTGAAAAGATCCAGGACGATCTTGAAGAGGAGAATGAAGAGTTGAGAAACCAGTTAATCGAGAAGAGCGAAACAACTTATAATCTTTGCATTAAATTTCTCCGAATGAAGCATGCCAAGGATACATTGAGGCAGAAACTAGACCAACTTTTGAGGGAGCATTTACAAGTGATGGCTGAAATGATGGAGAAACTTGACGAGGCTCGTGAGGAGCTGAACATTATTGTATCAGAAAAATTTCAGGAACCGGTGCATCTGAGCAAAGCCAAGTTCTTACAGGTTCATATAAAATAAGATATTTTTTTTCGCATCGCTCCTCAATGCGAATTTTGATTTGATTTTAATTACGAAATAGGTAGTTCAAAGAAACAGTCGATTAGTCCATGAAAACGCGGCGTTGAAGCTTCAGCTGCATCAGCTTACGCAAAATATCGAAAAGCTGAAGAGCGAGGCGCCAAAAACGCGAACTATAAATCTAGACGCGAGGACAATAGCAAAGTTGGCTTCGCAGGGAAGAAGGAAATGCAAAGAAGAGACTCCCAAGTCTTCGATATCAACGATGTAAGAATTCGTCATTTTCCTCTGTCTGCTTTCCCCCATTCTCATGACACAGTGAACATTAAAAATTCCTTGTTAGATCGTGTCTGAGAAAAACAGGAAAACCACCGATTTCTCGCTCCTCTTTGGGCTCAACCTGTGGTCTCTCAGTGGATAGTTCAGGGGATGCAAAGGCCCCGTTAAAGCTTCAGAAGAAGCACGCTACCTTTGATATTCCAGAGGTTGAGGAACCTCCGGAGAAACTCGTTGAGCTTCGCAATGAACGGACCCAGAGTGCACCGGAGATTGTCCAAACTACGATCTTCAGGCAAAATCTTGCCTCCGGAAACGGATCTGAGTATACAGACGTTACTGGGTGCAGTGTCGAGGTCAGGGACATGTGTACAAACACTTGACAAAATTGAATGACGATTATGTCTAGGGTAGGACCTAAAGAGAAGCGGTGATTAGATATAATTATGACTCTGGTAAGTAACTGTATGAGGTACTTTGTCCTTTTTGAATAGTAGTTTTAGTGTAACTGCATCCCTGTAACTTACATTGGTAAATGGTAAACTAATAATAAACGTATTGAGAATGTTCATCTTACATTGCTAATCGGAAGAATATTGAAAATAAAAAATCATAATTCGCTGCTGTTAATGTGAACTCAATCTGGGTTTAAATAATATATACTTTCCATAGAATAATAACGTCAGAAGTAAGGATATTTCTTCAATAAATTGAGCTAAAATGGGGAGAAAAATTTGGAATAACACTGTAAGACGCGTGCTTGGTCATCGTCGATGACTCAGCGTAAAGCATACTGATAGTTCATTTTTGTCAATAAATTCCAACAAAGGACAATTGAAAATCGAAATTTTTCCGTAACGGCATTACATTCATTTAGTATCTACATACTGAAATGACTATCCGTATTGTCACAACCTCTGCAATAACAGCTTATTTAAACAGGCGTGAAGTAAAACTTTATTTATTCGGTATCTCTCACATCGATAAGGGCTCGCGAAATTTGGTTTCTTTCTTTATCTTCTCGCCGATGACAGAAGCTAGACAGCTTGCAGCTAGAGGATGAGAATCAAAAAAGAATTGATTCGAAAATAGTCTTCAATTTTGTAAAGAATTTATGCATTAGGCCTGCCTACCTCAGGCAATCAACGAACTTAAGACTCATGGTCAAAGAAATTAACAACGTAATTAAACGTGTTTGTGTCATCTTGAAACATTGAGAATTCACCATAACGCTGACAATAAATGAAAATGATAATATGCCCTCTCATCGTGATCATCAAACTACATATCTCTACAACGTACGACAAATGCAATGCTTGCATTCCATACATGTGTCACACGAAACACGAAAATGATGCCTGAAGAAAAATTCGACACGGTTCGTGTAAGTGCAGTGAGTCACTCTAAATATTTTCTTGTTATCGCGCATCTGAACAGAGTTTAGGTATTACTAAGCCATAATGCAACCCCACTCTACGAGTATAAATATAGAGGGAGACATTATTTTAAAATCATGATCTGACACTTGTGTGTCGAGCGGATTACAGTGCCTCAACGTAAGCTGACAGATCTGGTCGATCCTTATGGTGTACCTACTTGAGAGTGGACAAATTCAAGCATCGTGAAATCGAGGATCAATTTCTTCAACCACCGTTTCGTTTATTGATTTCACCGAATTTGTGATCGCGACAAACATTTTATTTGATACTGGTTTTAATACGTACAGTTTTACTGATCACAAACGCATCGAGTGAGCTTCCGAAGTGGGCGCGATAATTGTAGTTTTTTTTAAGAAAAATATAAACGAAAGACATTAAGATGAGGCTGCTCAATCCTTCAATTTTATTTTTCGTTATTTCAATTGCATTGCCTAGTGAGGCTTATCGAATTTTAGGGGTATTTCCGTTGCACGCAAAGAGCCACTTTGTCATGTTCGAGCGGCTGATGAAAGGGCTTGCAGAACGTGGCCACCAAGTGGACGTTGTGAGCCATTTTCCACTTAAGAAACCTCTTGCTAATTATAACGACGTCGTCAACTTGGACGGGACCCGTCCCAACTTGGTAAATAACATGACAGTGGAAATGGTCGAAGGCTCTAAAAATAAAGATTCTCCGGCTGAACTTTTCGCAATCATGTTTGGCATCGAAGTATGTCATTTGTTGGATCATCCGCAGTTGAAAAATCTCATTAAAAATCCTCCGAAAAATCCTGCCTACGATCTGGTCATCACAGAGGTGAGTGAAATAGTGTGACTGTGTTTATGCTACTGTTTTATTGTTCAGTAACGGCAAACAAACAAAAAAAAAAACAGTGAATGTTTTATCGGTTTAAAAGAGTTCAGCTTATTTCTGTTTCATTATTTGAGTTTCGTTATTGGGTCTTATTCGAGATATTCGCCTGTGCCAATATCATTTTGTGTCTAAATGATAGTTTGTTCGCCTAGGCCCTAGAGCGAATTGAACCTTGCTAACTACAATCAGAATAAATTTACCGTGATTTCGAGAATGTTTTTCATTAGTATCAGATCAGCTCAATGTAATCTTCATTGCTGCTTGCTGAATTATGAATCAAATCGATTTGACAAACCCTTGTATTCTTCTTACTTTGATAACTTATTCTCTACATAAAAATTAAGAGTTTTATTCAAGCTGAATGAAATGAACATTTTTCTAGATATTTGGAGCTAATTGCTATTTAGCCTTGGGTCAACACTTCAAAGTCCCCGTGGTGGCTATGATTTCAAGTCAGATGTTTCCTTGGGTGAACGACTACGTTGCGAACCCAGACAATACAGCCTACATACACAACTCGTTCACAAATTTTATTGGGAAGATGAGCTTTTGGCAAAGAGTTCAGAATACCTTGACCAACTTCAAATTGAAATGGGAGTTTCATCGAGCCAGTGAAAAACAGACTGAATCGATAAAAAAGTACATCGGTCCTTACGCACCAAGCGTTAGAGAGGCCGAGAAAAACGTCTCCTTGATCCTGGTGAATTCGCATTACAGCTTGCACGGTGTCAGGCCGTTCACAGCGGCAGTCGTCGAAGTCGGAGGACTTCACATAGACGAAAGAGACGCAACGTTAACCAATGTACGTAATCATTGGGGTCTAGATTTGGTCAACTATTTAATTAACAGATTGTTCAAAATCATTTGATTATGAAGAAATTGATCTCTCGTGTCCATATCCGATACAGGATTTGCAGAAGTGGTTGGATGACAGTGCAGATGGCTTCATCTACATATCTTTTGGGTCCATGCTCAAAATAGAGTCTTTTCCGGAAGAAACCCTGGTCGCCATTTACACCTCATTGGCAAAGTTAGTGCCGGTTCGAGTTCTGATGAAGGTAGCAGAGCCCGAAGAATTGCCTTCTGGTCTACCAAGCAACGTTCTCACTTATCGATGGATTCCCCAAATCGCTGTACTTAGTAAGTGTTAAACACTGTGCCATAGAAGCCGTTTAACGTTGATCGCCCTACATCCTACCTGGTAAAGCTTTCTCTCGCGTTCGGGTGATTCTAAGAGCAGCGAAATTACGAGATTGCTTGCCAATGCATTTTCATCAGAGAATAGCACAACCCCGCGGTAAATCCTTCGAAATAAAAATCATAGAGGGTTTTGAGTCTGATCTTTTTCACTTATTTCCGGCGATGTTTTATTGGTAAAGCTGCGAGAAGATAGCCATTATAGCGCATGAAAAAAAATACAATAATGAAAAACAGTTCCAGTAATGAATAATCACGACTTGCAGCTATTTTCCTGAATTGCACTTCAATCGCGGAAACATTGGCTTTGAATTTCCATATCATTCAATAATGAATGACTAGTGTAATTTCTTGGTAAAAATGTTAGAATGAGAGTTATTGTTAGTGATCTTATTTGAAATATCAGAAGTAGTTACAGCAAAGCATCATCCTTTGAAAGCGCAAAAATTTTATCGGAAAACATACATTACATAATCGTGACATAAGCAGGAAGGCACGCATGATTATAGGTATATACGGAATAACGCCTGTTATAGCATAATTGTATAGTTCGAAGCACCCATATATTGAGAAACTCACAATGAAAATACAGTCATAGGTGGTAACCGCGAAATAGCTCTGTATTATTAATAATTAGACATGTTTTATCTGATGTTTTTTTTTCTTTTCCAGAGCACAAAAATATCCGAGCATTCATGACACACGGTGGTCTCATGGGAACTCAAGAGGCTATCTACTTCGGGGTACCCATGATCGGCGTTCCTGTTTTCGGGGACCAAGCTCAAAACATAAGAATTTACTCCCAGAAGAACTTGGCTGTAACTCTGGATCACAAAAACCTAACTGTGGAAAAATTGGATGCTGCTTTTCATGCGGTGCTACGTGATCCATCCTACATGTGCGTTACTCATAATTTATATTGGATTTATAGACTTTCATGGTCTAGTGGATAGGGTTTTATCTCAATATCGATGTTAAAGTTCATAGCGAATCATTGAACTAACGATCACCTGTGATAACGTTACAGGAAAGGGGCAAAGAGAATGTCAGCACTATTTCGAGATCGGCCTATGAGTGCCTTGGATACAGCAGTTTTCTGGATAGAGTACGTGATCAGACATGGTGGAACGAATCTCAGGTCGCCAGCTATGGAATTAGAGTGGTGGCAAATTGCACTTTTTGATGTTTATGGATTCTTGATAGTGTCTACCGTTCTCGCAGTGTACTTGTTAATGGTTATAGTTAAGAAATTGATAGGAGCGTTTCTTCTAAGCAGCGTAAAAAACTTGACAGAGTCTAAAAAAGTGAAATTACGATGAATGACTGTATGATGTAGACAAATCAAAGATTTATGTCCAAGACTCTAGTATGTGTTGTAAGAAAAATGTTAACTAATTTATCGAGCTCCGTACAGTTTAAGGCCCATGACACCAAATAACTTTCCTCGAATATTTTGCTTCAAGGTTTGTTCATATGCAGATCTTGCTTATATTATAATAACCGTATGCCAAAAAGCAAATAAAGGGGGACACACATTGATCTTTAATAAACTATCCGAAATTTTACATTACTTTGACAATGTATGCTAGCGCAATGAATTCTTAGACGTATCGATACTTTTTACACTATTTCGTCCCTGTGACTCTTCATTCTAGGTATCAAATAAGCGGAAAGTGGACCATCCGTTGGAAAATTCAGCACACCTCCACAGGTCAGCTGTTCTTCTGATACCAGGAAGATTTTTCGACGTAAAATTTATCTAACTCCGAATTATTTAAATTTCACGTTATATGCTACCTACAAAAGGAGGCTGGCATGCAGGTTGCATAGAATAGGCGTACCAATCCTCGCGGCTAATGTAGTTCGTCAATTCGACCGCGAGATGGCGATAGCATTTGTCGACCCGTTGCCGGACGAGCACTGGTCTAGGCTAGAGGCACCTGTCGTGGGGGTTCAGTCACCTTTGTGCTGTCAGAGAGATCGGATCGGCGTCGTGTTAACGAGAAACGACTGTGACAGGCGTTCAAATAGGAATATCTCGAGCGCAGAGAAGTTGTCGCAAAATAGACAATGTATGTATATCTTCTAGTCATTAGCTAAAAAAGATTCTTTCCGTATGGGGGATAGGTAATTATTGAATAATTGAATAATAAATGATATAACAGGCGTCTTTCTGCTATAGCCGAATAAACTTCCATCAGAGTCTAAACGTTTCCATCCACCAAGGGTTCCATCTATCAAGTATATTGTCGTGATACAAATGTGGTTTACGGAACAATTACAAAATTAACATAACTTTGCCTATAACAATATTGTATCGATGCTACAGCAATAAATGTGCAGATATACCAATATCCATTGCTTGGTTATTTTCCACTTTCCCCTCTCCGTGACACTTTATTTCAGAACTCAATAAACAAGATAAGAAATGGCATAAAAAAAACGAAAGTTATAAGTAAATTCTCGGCTACCAAGCTGATTTTTCAGGAACGCTAAATAACGTCGGCACATAGGTATAGCATGGTGCACGAAGACACATATACATATACCTTATTCGTATTTGCAAATGTATCAAAACAAATACGAAAAAGTGATCGATTATTTCAATGAACCGATTGGCGTAGTCGGTAGAACGTGCGACTAGAAATCCGAGTCGGCGTTAGGTGCCGGTTCGATCCCGGCCGGAATCATGAAAATTTTTCTAATATAAAATTTCCATTTTTTCGAAACTGACCATAGCTACAGACAACGTGGCGGCCTCTGTCATTCTGTGGCTGTCAAAACGTCTGTAGATATGTTCGTACGACAGCGTCGTCGGTAACCATATCTACAGACAACGTACCGGCAGCTACAATTCTGTGGCTGTCAAAATGTCTGTAGATATGTTCGTACGACAGCGTCGTCGGTTTCGGAAAAATTGAACCTAGGTATCTAGGGCTTGACTAGAAATAAAAGCAAGAGCAAGACGAAGAGGAGCTCCAGGTGGCCGGCCAAGCGGTTAGAAAGGGTAGGGCTTGCTAGAAATAAAAGCAAGAGCGAGAGGAAGGCTCTGGGTGGCCAAATGTTCAGAAAATCAAATTTTTGTCAAAAATAGGCTATTTTAACCGAAATAATACTTTGAATATATAACCCATTTTAATTTTCGCTCGAAATTCAAGCATTAAATGGCTCAGGGGCAAAAATTTAGCTTCGTACCCGGAAAACCTGGGTTCGAATCCCCGAGCCGGAATTTTATTTTATTTTATTTTTCCTTCTGCCCAAAATTTTATTAAATTTTATTTTTCGATTTTATTTAATTATCGAAAATTTATTTTATTTTTATTTTATTTAATTTTCGAACTCTGGAGTTCCCCCACCTTGCGCCGCTTTTATTTCTAGTCGAGTCCTACCTATGACGTCACCGGTGTGACGAGACCCCCTACCACCTCACCGCATACTCATGCTAAGTGGGGATTTTATTTTAGTCTGAAAATCTTTTTCGAGATTTCGGCCGGGATCGAACCCAAGTTCGCTCGCTCGCTCGCATTTCTAATCGCACGCTCTACCGACTACGCCAAACGCTTCGTTATATTAATATACCAATTTTTCCTATTTATCCTGAACTTGTCTGGCGGGACAAGGAATATGTGTATAGATATAGGCATCCATACGTGTCTTCATGCATGTCTCTATATGTATATTAATTTATTCTAGCGTTTTCGGACTTAGAAAAATTTGACGTCGAAAACTTTTGCTCCTGGTGTCAGGAGAGCATCTGACTGAATCTGAATCGGTTCATTGAATTAATAGATCACTTTTTCCTATTTATCCTGAACTTGTCTGGCGGGACAAGGAATATGTGTAGAGATATAGGCATCCATACGTGTCTTTATGCACGTCTCTACATGTGTATTAATTAATACTAGCGTTTTCGGACTTAGAAAAATTTGACGTGGAAAATTTTTGCTCCTGGTATCAGAAGAACATCTGACCCGAGCAGGTGTGCTGATATATAAAATATAGAGTTGCAGGGACGAGTGGAAAATAACCAGGCAATTAATTATTGACATATCTGGGAATTTATTGCTGCAATTTATACAAAATTACTTATAATCAAAGTTATGTATGATTTGTAACTATTTCTAAAAAATAAATATACACACATACATATTGCCATGCATCAAGTCTTATTTACTCCCTAGCATACAAGTCATCATAATATAAACTGCATTCGTCTTACAATGATATACCTATTACCTACAGTTTCAATATGCACTAGATCGTTGCAATTGTAGCAGAATTCTTGCTGGGCGGAGATTTACGGACTCTGGTGGAAGGTTGTTCGACTGTAACAGAAGGACGAGTGTTATAATATCATTCATTATTCAATCATTCAATAAATTACCCATCAACCAAACAAGAAGGAACTTTTTCGGTTATCGGTAGGAGGTATACATTAGGGTGGTCCTTAAAATGGTCATATTCGAATTTCTTTGCTCCCAGGAGCTGAAACAGATTCAAATGAATGAAAAATGGAGTAGGCAAAACCCCGGCCTCCTAAGTCCTTCTTAAATACCTCCTTAAAGCATCCCGAAAGCATCTTTAGCTCGTGGAAGCGAAGAAATTCGAACATGACCATTTTAAGGACCACCCTAGTATACATACATTGTCTATTGTGCGACAACTTCTTCACGCTCGAAATATTTCTATTTCAACGCCTATCACAGTCGTTTCTAGTTAACACGACGCCGATCCGATCTCTCTGGCAGCACAAAGGTGACTGAACCCCCACGACAGGTGCCTCTAGCCTAGCCCAGTGCTCGTCCGCCAACGAGTCGACAAATGGTATCGCTATCTCGCAGTCGAATTCACGAACTACATTAGCCGCGAGGATAGGTACGCTTTTTGTGTGCAACTGCATGACGGCCTCGTTTTGTAGGTTGCATACAACGAAGCGCACCTTCGTTCGCGGCACAAGTCGTTCGTTAAAGAGACTGGATCGGGTTCGTGTTCACGAGATATGACTGTGACCGACATCTGAATAAAAATATTTCGAATGCAGAGAAGATGTTGTGAAATAGACAATATATGTAAAGATTCTTTTTTTACAACTATTGCACTGTGAGAGAAATATTCAGCTACCTCAACCCAAATTGTCGGGTTAAATAAGGCACCAACGTCTTTCTTCATGTTAGTTAAACGTTGTTTATTGCATTGTTACGTGATGGCCTATTAAATACATCGTATATAATTTCTTTTCGCTTTCGCTTCATCTCAAAGCCCACTTATTTTTTTTATAAATACCTCAATCATTTTCATTCGGAATGCGACGAGAACTGCTAGATATGTTAATTGTTAGTCAAGTCTTGATTTGGTTAATAAAAATATTTTTTTTTCCCTATGCTCGTCATATGAGATATAGAAATTCAGTTAGAGCTGGTACTTCATTACATGAGAACATAACATTTGGAGTACCAGCACAGAAAAAATAGCAAACGTGTATATGTCTACACACTCTAGGGCATATATGTATAGCTTCAGTTTTGAAAAATGTATCTATTTCCGGTCATTCAACACCTTATTTTCCATATCAATTTATTGAGGTATGCGCTTCATTTTCGAATATGTAATAAAACTTAAACATCAAGTAAATCACTACACGACCTCGGGGCTGCCTCTGAGACCTCGCGTGTCTCGTGAAAAAAAAAGAAAAATACTTCAGGTTGTTAATTTCATTTATTACGATAAGTGACGATACCAACATCATAAATATTATGAAATGTATCATTATTTTAAGAGCATGACGAATGATGACTGTAGAGAGTTATTGTAACTTGTCCTCACTACGTGCCAATTTGATATTGCGCAGGTGGTTCAAAATTTTTTAAGGTATATGTTCTTCAAAAGAATGGTATTCAACATTGGGGGAACACGCATATTTGATGTATAAGAAGTAATTATGGAATACAAGTGTTATTACAGAAATAGAGTTGCTTGTAATTAAGTGATAGAATATCACTATTTGACTTGACCCCGACTGTGCAAGGGGTCACCCTCTTCTATCTTCACTACCTTATCTTCTTATTCTTCTTTCTTGACTAGTTATATCCGCTTAGTACCAATGGTACGAGGCAAGTACCCAAAAGGGAGTTACCTCTAGAACGATCATAATGTAACTGACTTATGTTAGCCTTACTTAAAATTAGCAGGCCGATTGTTAAAGGTAGAGGGGTAGTGGGCGTCACCCACTGATGACGATGTGCAAGCTCTGTCAAGTCCCTCTGTCAAGTTGCTAGTAGTCCCTTCGTAAAAGATTGAATAGTTTGGATCAGTATATGGTCCCTCGCTCTTTATTATACTTTAAGTGCTAAAAATGATAAGCTTTCTCTAGTTTGCCCATGTCTGGTGTGCACGTTTGGTGCCCATTTAAATTACTTAGATTTATAGTTTAGGGACTAGACACTGACGTAGTATTGAAGTCGAACTTACGTATAAGCTGAGTAAGCTCCCACCCTTCAGTGGAGCCTCGCGATACGAAGGACCACTGAAAATGCCCAACTTCTACAATTTGATAAATTTTGATCGATAAAGTATCAAATCATTCAGGAGAAAAATCGTTTTCCAGGAACAAGATAATACAAAACGCGAACAGAACGTCAGTAAATACTGCAGTAAAAATCATTCTCATTGAGCATTTTATACTTACATTAGTACTGCTACCGGGTACATCTTTTATATACTATAATAGTATTTGCAGGAAGCATATTTTACAGTCGTATTCCAAGGCTATTAGGTATTAAATTCAACAAGCTGTGTTTTGTAGTTGAAAAATATTATTCGATGTAAATTATGATTTGTTCGTGTATTTTTTGCGAATGAGAATTCGGAAGGCTTCGACCTCGATCCACATCAGGTTGAAATCTGGGATTGGTAAGTACGTAGACGTGGAATTGCAAAAGTGGAGGTAGGTTCGTTCCACGCTTAGATATAAGCTTCATTAAAAATACTCCCACCTCTTCCCTAGTCACGAATTCTGTTGGAGATAGATCATTATAGTTTCATCGTTCAAATAGAAATAAGTATTGTGAACGTCCCTTAGACATTTCTCATCACTTTTAATAATTTGTAACGATAGTAGTATACTAAGTAGTTTTTTCAGAGAATAAAGTTAATTTCGCTTCAGTGATTTTGACTTCTAATAAGCATTTTAGAAACGTTGTGATAATTACATTTGATATCCGCAAGGCATAATATACAAATTTGTGAGATGAAACTGCCTAGCTTCTGTGTATTGTCCATCATTTTTTCGATACCACCATTTCCCGGTGAAGCTTCCAGGATCTTAGGTGTATTTCCCTTCCATGGATCAAGTCATTTTGTGATGTTTGAACGACTTATGAAAGGACTGGCATCGCGTGGACATCAAGTAGACATTGTCAGTCATTATCCACTCAAGAAACCTTTTCCTAACTACAACGACGTCGTCGATTTGACCGGCACTGTCCCTGATCTGCGGAACAACATGACTTACGAATTCGCGACCCAACAACTGGCCAAGATGTCTTTAGTTGTTACCATCGCAACTCAGCTCGGTGGTGACTTGTGTGACTTAATGGATCTACCAAAATTCAGAGAGCTTATTAAAAATCCACCGAAAGATCCCCCCTACGATCTTCTTATAGTCGAGGTGAGTAATAGTGAAATCAAAGACATGCATGGGAAGTATTCAAGTATAACTTTGCAACTGCCCGCATGCTCACATGATTTCACGACTAACTTTGTGCAGATCTTCGGTTCTACCTGTTACTTAGCTCTCGGGCAACATCTAAAGGTACCTATGGTAACTGCCATCACATCCCCAGTGTGGCCATGGGCAAACGGCAAGGTTGCAAATCCAGATCATCCAGCCTACATACCCCATGTTTTATCAGGGCTTCACGGGCAAATGGGCTTTTGGCAAAGAATGCAAAATACCCTTACTCTGTGGGTAGCAAAGTGGCAGTTTAGCTATTACAGTGCATACCAGGACGAGAAGATAAAGAAATACATCGGCCCGCATGCACCGAGTCTGGAAGATGCTGGAAGGGATGTGTCATTGATCCTGGTGAATTCACATTACAGTTTGAACGGGGTGCGACCATTCACTACGGCTGTTATCGAAGTCGGAGGACTTCACATTAAAGAAAACGAGACTTCATTACCAAATGTTGGTTCTAATCAATTGCCATGATTTCAATTCCCGTGAACTGCACACTTTGATTGTCTCAGGATCATTCCCTAACTCTTCTAATTTTCTCTTTAGGATGTGCAGAAGTGGTTGGATGATAGTACAAGTGGCTTCATACTTATAACTTTCGGTTCTATGCTGCGAATAGAGACCTTTCCCGAGGAAACGTTAGCCGCAATGTACGTTTCCCTAGGAAAGTTGGCCCCGACTCGTGTCTTAATTAAGGTTGTAAACGAGAAAGAATTGCCACCTGGTCTACCGAGCAACATCTTGACTCTTCCGTGGATTCCCCAAAGTGCTGTCCTCCGTACGTAATTGAAACCACGATCACGTGCATGGCCTTCAACCCAAACAACACAGATTCTTAAATTTTTTCAGATAGCCACATTTCTGTAATTATGTATGATACCGAATCTTTTATTTAGAGCACAAAAATATCCGAGCATTCATGACACACGGTGGATTAATGGGAACTCAAGAGGCCGTTTATCACGGAGTCCCGATGATAGGTGTACCGGTTTTTGCGGACCAAGCTCAGAACATCGAACTTTACAAGCAGAAAAAGATCGCTGTACGTTTGAATTACGATCAGCTAACCGAGGAAAATTTAGACGCTGCTTTCAACACTATACTACATGATCCATCTTACATGTGAGTTATTTGTCGGCCAGTCGCTGGCGTCTATCATTAGTGTAATCTGATTCGGGTGATTGTAAACACGTAAACGTGATGATTTTTTTTTATAGGAAATCGGCGAAAAAACTAGCAACAGAATTTCGAGATCGACCAATGACTGCTCTGGATACAGCCGTCTTTTGGGTTCAATATGTCATCAGACATGGAGGTAAAAACGTCAGGTCACCTGCGTTGGACTTAACGTGGTGGCAAATTGCGTTGCTCGATGTTTATGGAGCAGTTTTAACTGCAGTCATTCTTGCCATGTACTTATTGAAAGTCGTAACATGTAAGATAAAAGATTCAGTATTAGTAAGTGACTTGAAAAAAACGTCAGGGTCTAAGAAGATTGAATAATGGATTACTAATTCCACCTATTTGATAGCGATCTGTAATGTCGGATGGTCATTTTAGAGGCATATTATTAGACGGGTTCCTTTTTATGCCTAAAAGGTTCCGGCTATTATGTAACTTGCTTACAGTTATACCATTCAACATGCGACACTCGCATGATTGCTGTTTAAAATCTTTCATCACGCGATTCTAGGCCAAGATAATATTCTTTATTCAAATCATTTGCACGATAATTTAGCGAATATGGAGTTGTTCGTATTGTGGTTGTTCCCATCGAGGGATGATCAAGTTTTTAGAACCCCATTACAACTGGTTTCCGGGAAAATCGGTTTATTTTTATGTATATGAATTATTTAGGCATAGTTGTAGGCAGTAGGAAAAATATTTGAAGAATAGATCTGATTGTGTACGAACATTAAACTTATTATAATTTCAATCACTCGCTGATGAGTCATTTTAATAAATAGACGCCAAGCAGGCTGCTTTTCGTGAAAAAAAAATTCCCCAAAGCGGCCGAATTGGAAATCGGAACTGTTGGGATTATCCAAAATACGTAAATTTATGGTAAAACGGATTTGCGCTGACATTATTCGATTTGAATTTAGTGAATAATCGGGGCTTCCGGACCCTTTATGTTACGATCATAAAGCCAGAAATACTGACCAGAATAGCGGATACATAGCGATTAAAAAGCGGGCAGAGGAAAGATAGGAAAGAAGAAGACGCGAGACCGGCATACTGATTTCGCATTTATTTCCAGAACCGAGATACTTTGATACAATAGAACTATTATTATCGGTAAATAAAACTACTGTCGCACCACTCTTGAGTTGTTTCTTATCAAACGCTCCAGAAATGAATAACCTTCTCGTAGGCTTAGCGAAAATGGAACAATTGTGGTGACTCTGTCAACAATCGAAAGAATAACAAGAAGATTAATTTTTGAATAATACCATATAAAAACAAATTGACACGGAACAAAGAGTCGGATTCGAAACTTCATCAAAATTATATTGAAATAATTTTAATTAGATTAAGAAGTGAATTTTCGTTGGCTTGCAATAACAAAAATTGATAAAAGTTAAAACTCCGTGCCGATAACGAAAATGTTATTCATTAATGTACGTTTATTTTCCCCAACATCTCACGTCGTCCTAATGGCATGTAATATATCTACGTATGTATAATAAATATTTGGTTGGTATTTTATGGTAATAATTCATTCAAGATATCACTATTTGTCTGGTTGTTTTTTTTTTTTTTTTTTTTTTATGAGTCGTATACAATCGTGGGGATAGAATGAACCGTAAGTACCTACTGAAAATATATTTCTAAAAAGATTAGATGCAGTCAGAGTGAATTTTTAACAAGGTGTGCGGTAACTAGGTATCATTCACGTAGGTACATAAGTCGATTTGATATGAACAAGATACTACGACAGCAGAAGAGAGTTTCCAATGCTCATCGATTGATAGGTATCTTGCAAAATCGTAGTTGTATCGAATTGCAATATTAAAAATCGGCATCAAGCACTTGCAGTTCGTCTACAGTCCCCACAGTGTAGAATAGACAATTTACGTTGCTTAGATTCAATAAGTTTCAATCTCAATCTACGCAAAGGTGTAGACGTACGGTTTTCTTCATCACGATAAAATAAATTCTAATTCTTTTAGTATATCGACTCATCGACAACAACTAACGTACATAGATCGTTTTATAATCTTCTCAAGTGTACGTGTTGTAAGTATATAATTATTATACAATTATTTCTGTTTATTTCGGTACTGCAATGTAGGTACGTTTCCTCGCTCTATGATCATGGTCTAAAAATTATAAATCTAATTATTGATTAGAGTTAAAATCTGATCACAGAACAGCTACGCTTTAAAACGTTAAAAATTACAAAATATATTGCCTAGAAAATTGGTAAACATACGCACAGTGCAGTACCGGTGACTACAGGTAACCACCTTCTTCAAATTCAAGACAAGGTATTTATAATTATTGAATTTTTGTCTTTATTTCAATTGTTAAACATCGAGATGCTCAGCGTATTCAGATATCCTAACAAAGTGCAGTATTCACAGCCCGTACTCACACTTAAATTTGAGGTATCGCTCAATTTACTATCAACGTTATTAATTAATGCTAGGCTAATGCATTTCGGGGAATTCCCTGCTACGGTGTATCGTACCTTATCTCGGCACTGCGGCACACTGATTTAAAATTTATTTCAAAATATCTATAGGACGTTCGATAATTCGTTGAGAATAATTTTCTATCCATACCACTAAACGAATGTTATATATCTTTGCGGCGAAAAAGCTTTAAGCCATTCAAAAATGTCTCGATTTGAAACGCCAGTATTGTTCGATTTTTATTCAAATTTTCGTCAAACCATCTTACGATATAGTATCTGGTATTGATATTAAATCATCGTGCACCGCGATGCAGTGCGTGTTCCACAGATTTTGTATCATCTTTTTCTATAGCCGCATGAAAAATAAACAAAAAAAAAAATAAAAAATAAACTGCGATAAAATTTATTAAAATTGTTAAAAATTCGAGTTACATTGAAATATACAATCGTTTCCACTATTAAAAAATAATTATTAATAAATAAGTATCATCTAAGAATTACAATATTTCACTGAATGTCTTCTCTTTTAAATATCTTAAATATGATATATTCATTACCTGGCTGCAATATATAATATGCAATATGCATGCAATCGCGGGTGTACTGTACAGGGTATATAGTATGTAGATATTATAGTATAACAGATCATCAAATTGGAAGTAGCGTGGTATGATTAAATGACATCACGTAGGTATGTAGTCGGATAAAAGAATAGAGAATTAACTAATGAAAAAAACCAAATTTAAACCTATTTAAGAAATATGTTTTCAAGTATATTTGGCACGTGTGTGTGTGTGTGTATCGTATATTAAATAATGACGAAATAAATTGATTGATTGATTAATTGCAATAAAATTCTTGGGTATAAGTTTGTCAATTATTATCATACTCCGACGTTTATGAATCTAATTTAATAATTATCAATGATTCTATCCAGATAAAGATCGCGGAATGATTTCAAGATTTTTACGTAAATATATTAAAATTATTAGTGCTAATCGATCGAAAGGGGAAAAACAAAATAAATAACGTATAGAAACCTATACACTGTACATTATCTGAATCGGCAAAATATACGGATAAACAGATATACAAACATATTAATAATTGTCTAGCTCATTGTCAGTAAGTAACGGTTTTTCAAAATCTATAAACAAATATAATGTTTCTAGAATAATAATTACAAAGGGACTCATAAATGAATAAAAATTTAAAGAATATATTCCAACCGCGAACTATTCACAAACTATATGTATATATTATATGGATTAGATATTATCGCATTTTAAAAGTCCGGCTTTAATTATATCTGAGAATAGTCACAGAGGACATCATTTAACTTTGACTAAAATATGAAATAAAAATAACTATAGTTGGCTTGACCCCCTCCAACTCTTTCCAGCAATGTACACGTTATTCATCCTGATAATATTTGAGAAACAAATACTATTCTCACTCAATAATTGGGGAACAGATTTATCTCTCGAATGTCAAAATTCAATGTAAATGCACTTCACTGTTCTCCTCGATTCCCCTGCGCACACACTGAACAATTAAAAAACTCTTTTCCGCGCGCTTAAATCAGCCAGGTCTTAGCCAATCCAAGGCAGCCATCAGCTGGGCTGAGGAGGAGTTAATTTCACCAAAAGCCATGTGTAAAGTGGTAACTTTTTCTTATCCACCAACTCGTACTGAAGATTAGTCAGTCCGTCAGTTGCAAATCTCTTTTTTCCACTCTTCAGGAACTCGTACCTAAAACATAAAGAAACAAACATCGACCGTCTAGTACCTAATCATGATGTGAAGTTCAACCGAAGTATTAATTTCTATCCAGCTTATAAATCTACTCACCTCTTTGGATTAGCTTTCTCCTTTTTGTGGCTGAGCATTTTATACCTGGCGATATTTGCCGGATAACGCGATATGTGGAGACCATGGGCCTTTATGCGGTTCGCCATGTCATCATCTTCGCCACCCCAGCCCCAAAAAACGTTGCTGAATCCGTTAACAAGTCGAAATTGTTCTCTGGACATGGCGGAGACACCACCAAAGATATCAGCGTATGGCAACCTTGAAAAGTATTCGATGTTAATCATTGTGAGAGAGATTGTTATCGCTTTATTGATAACATCGGCGCGTGCGATCAATCGGCGAAAGAGTACTCGATAACGGTGAAGCACCATATCCAAAATGATATTATCTGAAGTGTATTTTATCTCGGCCTCTCGAATCGGCTTATAAGTATAAAGCTCATGGGTTTTTAACGGAGGTACAGATTGTTTAGTTGTAGATCTTGTCATCCTTATCTTTTAATTTCAATCTGTACTGAAGAAGCGATAAATAGATTTACGACAAAGAGACATAAACTTCAAGACGGCATACTTGTATCTGAATTTGTCGATAGCGACTGACATGTGTCGTGGCTGCTCCGGACACGTGTAGAGATTCCGATCATCTTCGGGCAGTAGATCCACGTCGTGGAAGATAAAGCAATCGAAAGAGCGATCCTTCAGGGCTTCAACGTATCCAACATTCATCAACATCGCTCTATTGAACTGCACAGTACCTATATAAGAATAAATGTCATCGTTATAAAATTACAATTCAGACAACCATTGCAGTATGCACTGTATGCGCTATATGCATTATCACTCCAAAAGAAACCATCTTCGGTTACATCTTCAATCTGTGTTTAACATTTTCTAGAAAAGTATGAGACTGGTAATATGAGGCTTATTTCAATTAGAGTTGAATTTTTCAGGTGTTTCAAATCCGAGTGTCTGTCACTGGGTTAATAATTATTATAAAAACGTACGAATTTTATTCGCAGACCGTCAATCCTCCGAAAATATCTCAGTATGAATGAATTTATAATCTGTTGAACCACTGTGCTGTTATTTACAAAATATATGCGATATGATTCCTGGAAAATTATACATGTATGCGAATAAATAATCCAGATACCACATGCTTGAAAATGCGTGTATACGGAGTGAATTTACACAACCGACTCTCAGAACATTTGTGTGTATTCGCACGAGAATTGACGGTAGGGAATTGGAGTTTGGGATTACAGTCTCTGAGATAGGTGGTACAGTGATAACCCTGTATTTGCTGTGGAGCAATATCGGTCCCTCTTTATATAGCTCCATATCAGTGCAACTTCGATCTCATTCATTCCTAATATATTCCTTGTCGACCAGTCCCAAGTATCGCGTAATATTGGATTTTCAGAACCGTCTTTCATCCACTATCGGTATTTTTCCTTACCCTCTTTCTTTTTATATTCCATTTTATTGTCGACTGGAGTATAATCAAAGTCCATAAATTGTTTCACAATTTAGTGACGTATTTTATCAGAAATTCAGACTTTATCCGTTTCATTTATATATGAAATGAGAAGAGAATTGATCGGGCCATTCGATAAACGGCTGATTCTGTTACAGAGGCGCCGGAAGGTGGATTGATAGGTTGTGTATACAGGAAATGAGTAGATTGATTAGATGGTACGAGAGAGGACTGCATCAGAAAAATAAAGAAATGCATAATGGATGGGAAAGAGGAGATGAAGGAAGTCGGAGCAAGTCGAAGGCATGTTATTACACGTAATCCACTCGTCTAAGGTCCTCCTGGGAGCCGATGCTCGGGCTCCAGGGCTCGTTAATCATCTGGCGTTAGATAGCACCCCTGTGCCAGATACTCTACCCGCCATTACCGAAGCCTTTTCACCCCCTGCGAACTCGCCAACCCACTGGAGCCGTCAGCCACTCCTTCTCTACAATAACGATGATGCTTTTTGCGAAACATCTCTCCAAGGCCTCATGTACGCAAGAACTATGAAATTTGCACCTGACCAAGCAGCATCCGGATCTAACTAGCTGACCAAATAGATTTTGCATTTGCTTCGCTAATAACAGCTCCGAAGCACAAATATAGTGGATTTTAATTCAGCTGGGTATTTAATTATGCAGGATTATTGATACATGATGTATAGACAGAAATGCAGTACGCGTGTTGTGCGGCAAGGTCGTTTTGTCTGGAAATTTTTCAATGAAAAACACGTATCAGAAATGTCGCGCGGGTATATACATATAGGTATAGACAGATATATCGTAGATCGGACATGATCGTTGTTGAACTATGCGATGAACCGGTTCTCGGAGATATTTTATAGAATCAAGGTCTCACGGTGAAAGAGAAATCTGTTCAATCCAGCCGATAGTTATACGCTATAAAAATTTGTTTGATTTTCAAGATATTTTTGATTATTTCTAATTCTTTTTCGAATTCTTCTACGCCGAGAGATCGCGGGTTGAACAGAGTCAAATATACTATGACAGAGTAGGGCTTCTTTCTTTTGTTGCGTATCGCTGAAAGGCGGAAAATCTCCTGAAAAGTAGGAAGGAACCGTCTTCCTGGTAAAAAGAATCAATTACTGGGAAAGCGCCCGTCTCTCTTTTTCTCTCTTTCTCTCCCCCGGGGACCTTATTTCTACCTAGATATAGCCAGACTCTGCCATTCAACTACAACTACCTACTCGTTTGGGTAAACTAAAGTAGAAGAGCACACAGCGATTTTAAAGGATAAGCAGGGTGCAGTCCCAGCTTCCTACCTTTTCTGTGATAATAAAATATACAGATTTAGGGGTCAACGAGATGTCGAATTTCTCGGGGGAGCGACTGAGGGTGAATCTTGAAAATTGTAGGCGTTTGTTGTCGACACTATTCGGTTGCCAAAAAATTCTATAGAACAGAGACGGCGATTTTACATTTCGCAGGTCTCGAGCTTTCATCAAGATCAGGACGGTTTTTACTCTTCGTTGTTGATCCTAAAGCTTCCTTCAATATATGTTTTATTCAGTTTGCAAGTAAAACAATTTTGGAGTGTCATATTCCCCAAAGTTCCAAATTAGATATTCTTCTATTTTTTGTTTTTGTTTTTCAAATTCTGAAGGAACTCTCGAATCCCAGAATGTAGAGTTTCATGCTTTCACATTTGACTCGGCAAATTTTTGACTAAATTTTTATATTGAAATACCGTACTTAGTTATTTTCGAGGTATGATTTACCCACGATTCATTTTGCTGAGAAGCTTTTCCTTCCTTGGTATTGTGACTAAGGCTCTTTAAAAACTATTTTTAATAGTTGCTACCAGTACGCGGGGGTCAGTTTTTGAATCGATTGAATTCGAGGCACGGTTGAATTTCATCCACAAGGAATAAGGTTCCAGACCAAAAACCTCGGAGCTGGATTGCTAAGTTTCAACTTTTGCCAGACCCCTCGTATATAATTGAGTCTCCATAGTACCTACGTGAAGTGAATTAAGTTATACTGGGATAAGTTTCCTTTCCATAGCTATATATCTATCCGTTAGCATAAGTCATTTGTCACTACCGTTCAAGGTTGATAATAACAACGATTCCCTTTTCTCGATGAATAGCTACTAAATTTTCTTTCACACTTTGGATTCAATTAGATTCAATTACCGCAACTCCGTTAATGCAATAGTTTTAAACGTGCCCAAGGTTTTCATCACCGTTTACGTATATGTTTATATCCACATATAGGTATATATCCATCAGTCTTCGTTCCATTCGCTAATTGATATAGATTCTATTTGAACGTTTCATTTTATAAACTGAGTTCCTAACTTTGAAGGATTCTTGGGATTAATCGTCCCTGATAAGATTTCTCGAATAATAATCAGCGTTCTCAAATTAACAACATCTTCAGCCCGGAGCTGGAAAGCTTATAAAAATAGAAAAATAATAGTTTGACCGTGCGTATATATTCACCGACTCCAAATGTAGCATCGATAACATACGGCAAGGGAATTAATATCAATTGCAAATTGATCGGCGCGAGTCAGAATGTCCAGACACAAAAATCAGACGATTCATTGAATCTAAAATTGACGTCTATAAACGCACATCAATTATATGTTACAATTGCTAACGTGCAGATCTATTGTCGCATTTAACGAATCCCCGTTATTCCTTGGACCATAATAGAAAAGAAAAAGAAAACAAAGGCAACGGTCTTGCGACGAAGTGCAACGCTATTGAAGAAAAGGTCATTCTTCGAAACCGTAAGTTTATTGGAGCATATCCAATACGAAGTAGTGTCAAAAGCATTGGTAGCTTTGGAGCCGGTAGCAACCGGGAAGTCGAAGGCTTATGTAACGCGAATAAAGTTTAATTAAATCGGTAAATGGAGCTAAACAGAGGTGAACGGAGACTGTCCTTACGTGTACTGCAATGCGGCATCCGTTCATGCGTCAGTCTATTCTGAGAGTGTTACATAAAACAGTTACATATTCGTGTATAGCTGTATGGTTATACATTCGGTTAATGAAGTGATATTTATATGGAACTATATGTGTCCGTTATATTAAGATCCAGTACTGCAGGGAGCTTTTCTCACCTCACAGGGAAACCCGGAAGCTTACCTAATCGTAGATTAACTCAACTTTACCCAACCCGTTAAATTATAAATTGAGGTTGAATTAACTCAAATTGAGTCGAATGGGCCGAGGACTGATTTGATTCCAGTCCAAAGATCTTAGGCGAGTTACATTTTAAAAGACAAATACTAACATGAAAGAATCGCCTTCAGGATTCTTTGTTCGCACAATTTGTTCTAATATATATTTAGCGAAACCTCGGCAATTATCGAGCAGCATGGGATACAGGACTGTAAATCTGTACCATTTCTCTGAAAAGTTTTAATCCGGAATTCTCTTATATTTCTCCAATGCTTGCGGGGCTTAAATTTTAATTGCGACTCACCCTCTTGCTCCACAATAAAGATGGTGTAGTCGATTTGCTGACGAAGCAAAACCGGGTGGAGATTGTAGAGCAGAGTTAATAGGTGCTGAGTTCTGGCCCGGTAAGGCACGACGATTGCTACGCGATAGCGAGCTTCGCATTCTGTGGGAAATCCTCTACCACCCGGTTCGAGCTTCGGGGAGAACTTCTTCTCGAACTCTGCGATGGCTGGAACCTGTCTAGAAATCGCCACCGGTCCACCTAATGATCAAAAGACAAAATCTGTTCCAGAAAAAGTTATCGAATAACTTGAGACTCCGTTTATTGACCGTTCAAAAAGATAACGTAGAGATGTTTTTCCAAAAATCATATTTTCCAGATTTTTCAGACAATATGTTGACTTTTGATTACTAGTGTAATTTTGTCCTAAAGAAACACTTTTATTAGATCACGATTTTATATCGCACCGAAATCTTACATCTTATACTCGATCTTATGTGAATCATGACACGAATAAAGACGTAGAAATTGCGAAATATTTTTTCCTGCTACTTGATAGTTTCTAGAAGATCTAAATCTCAGGCTTCGGATCATATTTCGTTACTCTTCCCTGTATTCCCCAGTGACTAAGAAATTACCTAATACCTACTCCTCGGTTTTTCCGGTTTTTCAAGTTCGCAGCGGAATTTGCTTGCTTCGACTAAAGAATTCAATTTCTCTAATTCACTATAAGATTCTAATTTATTATAAGATATTGCGAAAGAAACGAATAAAACAGAACCTTTGGATCCTATGGTCAAAAAATATTCTCTCTACCAGAGTTTAAAATTTCGTCGATGCTGGATGATTCATAAATATTTGGGAATCGAACTGTGATTGGGGATTCAAAAATCCTCTCATCACTGTAGCCAAAAGTTTTAAAGTTTTTAAAAGGTTTTCGACTAATCGTGAGTCTCGTGAACAGAGAAACGTGATTTGTGATGAAACGGTCCTAAATCTACACAAGACGATCGGGTATTTCGACTTACTGAGGTTTGGAGGGATGAGCGGACAGCGGGGCACTGTGGCAGGGTCAGTAGCGTTGAGGATGGCGGGTGCCACCACCTCTGGAGGGCTTCCGTCCCCGCGGACAGTCGTCGTTTCACTTTTCTGCGGGTTATCGGCAGACCGTTGCACCAAAATGGCCGATGTAGGGGCTGTCGCTGAACTGGAGGCATTGACGACGCCGACGGAAAAGCTGGGGACGGTTACTGGACCGTATATAATTAATCCCCGGGGATGATTCCTGTACGTGTGTCCAGCGTACCTGAAACAATACGTTAGGTAAATAGAATTATCGAGAAACCTGGTAAATCTGCTTGAATAAAAAAAAAAAAAAAATCCGAAGGGTGAAATCATTCGAGCAAAAAGCACAGCTCAAGGTTGAATTTACATACAATTACCCCGGTAGCGGTATTTTGCAGTGACATTATACTATCGCGTAATATGATGTCCCGGAGGTTCATAGAGATTTACGTGGGGACGTCCATAACAGTTCGGGACTATAACATATATTACCAGATGAATGAAGAAGGGAGAATATTCGAGCAATTCCAATTATCTAGGTAATAAGGATAATGGATTATTCGGTTTTCTGGGCTGACGAGGTGATCAACGGAATTATAATGAGAGCTAGGAGTGCGATGTACCTGACGTTAATTTTTCCCCATCCGACTGAGTATCATGAAGTTTAATTTAAGATTATGAAGGCCCTTGAAGGGCTTATGTTAATTAAAATTATGTCAGGAAAGAGGGAAGCTATAAATCGTCGGAGAGCTGTCCAACCGTGTACAGGAAGATGGTGATGAACTTTTATGGAAGTTTTTAATACGTCTTGTACCGTACTTTTATCAGTATTCGAAAAACTTAGGAACTACGCGGATTTTCAAGGGCAGAATATAGTCGTACCGTTCCAAAACTAGACTGGGCACATGCGAATAAGTTGAAGGACATCAATGATGATATTATATTATTACTATATCCCTGTTTGTCATCTTTGGGTCGTTGATATTTCATATAGTCTGTTTGACTTCCGCGGCACGACAGGATAAAAATTTTCCCAATAATTGTAAATACCAAGTTACGTAAAGCGCTGTAAATCCCATAGCCTGGAGCTCCGGACAGTCGATATTTTTAAAGCGACATTGAAGTATCTAGATATGAATGAATTGGACCGTACCGAGTAATCCCAGGTGCGCTGTCTCCAAGGGGCTATTTTCTAGATTGTATCCAAGAAGCAAACACCGATTAGTGTCTCCTGGCTCAGAAATTTATCGAAGAAATTCCGCTCAAAATTGTTCGCCCGAAAACATCGCGTTGGCAGCCAGTATACGGCGAGGAAATTTTCTTCATTAAAGATCATTTCAGTACGAAGTGATGATGATTAGCGAAACAGCGGTTCAATACGTTCCCCTCGACTATTCCAGAAGGGTAGCTATCCGATGAATTCTCAATTCAAAAACTAATCATTACAAGTTATCGCTCGGTTGAAAACTCCAACGATACGAAGAAGCGATATAAATTAGTGGATTTATTGACCGATAAAAAAACTGCAGCTAATCTTACTTTACAAGTAAGTTAAGCCCGCTTGAACCCACGCAAGCGTCAAAAGGTGGAAATGATAACTGTATCGAACGACCGAGCAATATTCGCCCAATAACTTCTGCGAGGTGTATCTACCGATAGATATAGATTATTATATACCAACCGTCAAAAGTACGTTGAATATGGCTATAACGGGTGAAGAGACAACGTCAACAGAAACGATACCCTGAATTCCCATAGCGAAGGGTAGCTAGTCGCAGTAAATAGTTACTAACTTTCCGTGACAGCCATAACTTAGGGTTAGAGTGTGAAACAGGGTACGGTTTCAGCCCCTCGCGGTAGGCGTTCACCGCCAATAAAGACGTTTTATTGCTATTGTTATTACTATTCCGTATAGTTTCAACTCTCGATGTTTATGGAGTCGCAATGTCATCTGAAATTTCGATGAAATCTACAAACTGACATCGGATGACACGCAGTGCATCGATTTACCGTCCGTCAATATTAATTTCGCAAACCTTTTCCCAATTCAGAACACTGCTACAGTTATACTTCAGGATGATCGTCTATTTGTCAAACGACAAGTTTTCTTTAAAAAAAAGCTTTTACTATCGCTCCCCGACATGTTGATGTGGGTTGATATACATTTATGCATTAAACTCACGAACCAAAAGCGAATGCTTACTTCTCGAAGCTTTAGCTTTCAGGGCTTACTTATTCCATCCCTTTTTCTTTTCTGCAACGTTAGGCACTAGGACGACCAATCTTCCAGCAAAATATGTTCAAGTAGCGAATATGATATATAGAGGCTTCATGGCTTTTCAGTCCTCGTCAAATGGCAGCAAAACATTGTTGATTTACTCCACTCTGGTGCACAGATAACGGCAATTTTTAGATGAGTTAACGAGAGGGATACCTCCCGGTTGGCAGGGGAGATACTCGCGGATATCTCGCCGTTATTCAAAAACATCGAGGAGGAAGTAGGTATATAGTGATGTGGTTACCGGGGAAAAACGTAGAGCTCAAGTTTAAGGTTGAGCGTGCAATTATCGGCTGTTTGCACCACGCGTCAGGGGTTTCCTTTAGAAACTAACACCCTCAGAAGTGGGTAGATGTATAGTGTATATACCATGCCCATTCGTAAGGCTGCAGTCTCCCTGGCTTTCGTTGAATTGAAGAGGAATAGGTGGAAGAGAATCGAAGAAGTCTAACGGCTTGGTAGTAAGAGCTGGAGGTGGAAAATGGAAGTAGAGAAGCTGAATTGATCCCCGGGTAAAATCCTCGCCGAACGATCTGCAGTACACATACCTCTACCCACAGCTTAAAGTCGTTTTCAGTACGTAGTTGCGATTGAAAATGAAATATGAGTTTTTATTCATTCCAGCTTATACGAAACGGTTTTGAACACATTTTCCCCCCATTCACAACTCTTATAAGTTTTCCGGACTTTAAAAGATTAGGAAAACCTCGACACCTCCCGCCAGAATTTCGCCAAACTAAATAAGGACCTAAGGAAAATGGCAAATACCGTATCTGCGCGACCAGCTGGTATACCGAATCTAATTTTCGCGTTATTACACCAATTGTTAGAAATATATGGGTACGTGGGTATACATATAGGGATTCGAGAACACCGGCTGCTATAAAAAGGTAAAAGAGGACGTGTAAAGCAGAAAAAAAAATCCATTTTTTTCCCATCAACTAATATGATATCCTCGCCACGTTTGGTGGGCATAAATCTCCCGTTCCTAGTCGTTAATATGTTACGGCATGCGCTACTGGAAATTGTTTCCACGGCACGTTGTCGGTCTTTTTACCCGTAAACCATAAAATTTCTGTCACATATTACGTGAAACCTGTAATACGGAGGTGAATGCGGTGATTAATAATTTTTAGCTCCGCTCAACGTTAATGTTTTCTTTATTATCCTTATTAACGGATTTTCGCAAGGGTGTGAAATGGCGTTTCACGGTAAAAGGCCGTTTTGTATTTCAGGTTCAAGCTTAAAACGATCTTCGGATAAATTCGCCCCCTTTCGTGAGAACAAAGCATTTCATAATCAACTTTCAAACAATTCCCAATTTGCTTAATCCATCCCAGACACGACTCGTTAATAAAATTCAAGGCTTGTATCTTCAACCCTCCGTTTTGGAGAAGATATTCCTTCGCAAAATATTGAATAAACTGATGACGTTAAAATAATATCAAATTCTCTGGTTACCATTTTAATTTAACAATAAAATTCACCGAGATAAGAGAAAGAAAAAAAAGAAAAATCACGGAAGCACACAGCAATTTCTGAAACGAGAAGTTTCGAGCGGACGCGGACAAATTTTATTAAATCGCACTAAAACCGTGACGATCGTTCCGGGACGGAAATCTTCAAGCCGTTCTGAAGACCCAAAATCGCGGTCAGTAACATATTACATTTACAGCCAGGGGTTGTGGAGTGGCCATAAGTGCCATCGGGATAATCCCGGTAGGCCAACCCCTGGAGTGGGTCTATTGGTTAGCCGGAAATGTCGGATGTTGACTTGAATAGATAAAAACTACAGCCGATGGAAACAGCCAGGAAAAGGAGGTTCAATCATACTGTACGTCGGTATGGAGATGATGAAAAATAAATATTGTCTTGTAATGAATCAGATTTTGTTATTTCATTACGTTTTATGAAGCTAGGAAATTTCAGGTGCGGAAATTGGCGATCCAGAAGAGTTTTCGCACGTTTATTTTTATGGTTCCTCTTAAAATCTTCATTATTTAAACGATTACAGAAGTTTGTGCGTTAATTAATGCGACGACTAGATTGAGGTGTAGAATTTGAGACGGCCTTCTTCACGTTGGTTAGGAAGTTTGAGACAAGTGTGCATGACGCGAGGGAGTGGAAGTAAGAACCAAGAGCTAGGGGTATGGGGGTATGGAAGTTTGACACTTTCATCTCATCTCTAAGTTTATAAAACTTAAATCTCCCCGGGGTTCCTATTTCGAGCTACCGACTGGAACTCGGTATACATACCTACTCACCTCAGGCATATTTCGTTTAAGGGATGATTCGACGAATTCGAAAACGTATTTGATCGAGTTTTGTAGATAACTTTAGTATTGCTACATTCTAGACTGCGATAGAAGTGCTACCCCTCAAATGAGACAACCGGATTATCATCAAAGCATGAATTTTCTTTAATTTTATAGGTACGCAAACTTTGAGGATGAGTAGGTATACGTGTACGTGATGAGACTACGACTAACTGAAGCTGAAATTAATTTCGTCTGTCAAATTTTATATCATATTCCGAAAAGTCAAGGGATTCGTTCAAGTTTTTTGGTTGAGCTGATATCGGGTATAGGAGAAAAATTGAATAGCACCGATTTCTGAATACCATTTTTCACTCCAGGCATGAATGAGTCCTACACTCGTAGATTTATTAGTTTCGATCTGTTCGATACAAAACAAGTTTAATTTTATCCAAATTTCTTCAAACAATCGGAAAGTACTTCAAGACCACGAAGAGGCTTGAGCAGATTCATCTCATCTTCAAGTTTGTAAAACTGAAGATCCCCCAGCGTGCTTATACTGCAAACTATCGCATCCGACTCGAGCTCGGTTCACTTCCTACATTCTACGGTCTAAAATTTACGTAGGGAAACTTTTTCGAAACGTTCGCTTTGTTTCTAAAACGTATCTACAACTTTTATCGTGCTGGTATTAAACCTTAGGATCTACGAGACCGTTGGCATAGCGTGTCTGCGGTTGCACGATAGGAAACTGGCTTAAGGTGAACTTACGAACGGTATAATGGCGCTCGAAAGGGCGAGGCGGAAGAGATTCAGAAGATATATTTCAACTGAATACCGTGAAAGGTAGAAAATGAGTAGCCGTTTTCTCGACTGTGAAATAAGACATGAAACGCCATTGTCGGAGGTTTTAAGCAATTTCCCACTGTACCAAATGCCGGCCCATAACAGGCTCATATTTTCGACCCAAAAATTTCTCAATTTTATATTATTGGCTCGACGATCTCATGACGAACAAAATTCCATCGCTATACGTATCTGAGATTGAATAATTCCTCAACAACTCTCCGCGCATGGTATATTTTATCGCATATCGAATGAGAACGCTCAGAAATATACCATTCCCGATTCTTCTAGTAATTTAAAAAGAACAACGCAAATTAGGGTAAAAATCGCGACTTAGCGAATTACGAAAATCAGTGATGGTTCAATAATTCAGGCCCATCGGGAATTCGGAAGCAATAACTTGTACCCATAGGCAAAACGCCCCTCCACCGTTTGTACACGAGTGCAGATAATGTTAGGCAAGCTAGTACAAGCTGCTCGTAAACAACGACAGCATTGTGTATGTACAGCTGTCTATACTGGCGCGAAACTACACAAGGTTGACAAGGGGTTGGCGAAGAACATATGCCTGATAGCTAGACAGACTATGAGGCACCAACCAACCGACCCTGCGGCATTCATGCGGGTCGTTTCGACGCAACCAACTTTGAAGCTGCGGTGTCGTGGTCGAGTGCGACACGTCGATATATTACAGAAGCACGTACTCGTCTACCTCGGGAAAGATATACAACAGAGAACATTGAATGGACTCGTGACTTAATTAAGGCTGTCTCACCAGCTATCCGAGGTTTTGCGTTTTAGAAGTAAAATTACTTTACCTTTAGTTTTTCCACCGAACCAGAAAAAATGCAAAGTGTTATCAGCGCGCAGATGAACATGCCGAAGCGTAATTTCGCGATAGATAAATCATTGTTACGATACAACGTATATGAATATTAATTGGCGTTCATGAACGCCACCGTTACATAAATGATATGCCATTTCCTTCATCGTAGGCGAAGAAGCTAAGCTGGCGGAGGATTTTCCATTTTTTTCCATTTTTTCTTTACCGAAAACCGATTGCATTTCATTTCCTAACGAAACTGTCAGTCTGCGATAAAATTCTAAGCGTCATTTGGTAATTGTAGAAAGTTATGTTCAAGGCTTATCCTTCACACGGTATAATAGCGCTAATCAAAATTCAAGACGTACTTCTGGTGAGGCCAGATGCCAATTTATTTTTTGGGTCAGTGGTTTTGGTTTTTTCTTGTCAATAATTTGTGCATCCAACAAATTTTCGTCCCAATGATGAAAAGCCGTATCCGGAAATCTGTGAGAAAAACTTCATGGTTCTGGTCACAATCCGATCGAAAGCGAGTTGACAAATAATTGTCCTCAATTACTTGAACCCACAAATGTTGAATGATCGTTTGTTCATTGGTACTAATGGGAAAGTTAAACGGTCGGAACGTCAGCGTGAAACGATTAGCAGGTAAACTCGTCATTAGTCAGCCTTGGATGAACATTAGCGCCAAAAGATTATCGTTTTGCTCTCAATGAAATATTATATTAGCCTTGAAATGCAGCAAATATGTGTGTGCATGTAAATAAGGATTTCCCGTTGGATGTCTCAGCTGATGGAAAAACGTCCACGTTGGCAGAAAACAGGAAGAGAAAAAAAAGAAAGACATCGCTGATAACACACGGTCGTATAGAATTTATGTCTTCCTGTCGTTTGAAAACTATCAATCTGTAATTACATCGCGATAGCGTCACTAAATGCAACGGAGTTATTGAAAAATGAGACAGGGGTAACAAGTTACAAACGATTAGGGAAAACGCGATAGTGTCTTATCAGCAACGAACAAATGTACGAATGTGACAAATGCCATTACGGTAGCAATTTACTGCTGTAATCAACGCAGTTGTCGGCGTAGTGTAGTAGTCGTAGTCACTTCACGTGTAAATATTTGTAGCTATGACTGATAGTTCGTATCTTTAGGAATGACAGATTCGATAAAGATTACGCTTTCGTCATGATTTTGTAATCTTATGCTGCAAGTATCCGATTTCACAGAATCGAGTTGTTAAAAGTAACGAGAAAAAAAATCCTAAATGAGCAATAAATGAGCTGAAACTCAACAGTCAATAATCGATCAACCCGGCTATTAAATGTCAACGAAATTAACATTCCGTCACGAGTTTTATTTAGCTGCAAACACAAGATGTCATCATATAATACGATGAGTAATAACACTCATTATGATTGATGATGGATATCGTTTTACTAATCCACCACTCTGGATAAGATCGAATCATACATCGACCCTGAACACTGCATGTAATATTGTAATTAGGATTCCCCTGAAGCTGTTTATCATCTTCTATACTATAATTTTGTGGCAGCCAAATATTTGAGTGTCTAGAAGGAGTTGACGATGAGCAATGATGCTGTTAATTTACTGATCGTGAGATCATTTGGATATGCAGTCGTAAGTCTCATCTCGTGGATCAGGGATTGAATTCAATTAGCATGTTCATGAAAAGTATGAAAAATGGTTGCATCATTCGCATTTAAGTAAGAAAAGATGATAAGCTAGCTCTCGACTTCGTCTGTCCCCATAAAGACATACCTAGAGCTTTTACGATTTTATTTGCGGATTCTAGCTGCAAGGTGTGCAGTCGGTACTTATGACCTACACCAAAAGTGCAATTACGAAGAAACTTGTTCGCCACAGCTTTCCTGGTTTCTCTCAATTAGTTTTTATACGACGCAGTTTTATGATTGTGAAAGCTTTTCCGGGGGTTGGTCTCTTCAGTCTTTTTTGAAGACGCTGTTTGTACGCTCGAGTGAATTTAAAATGTTATCAAAACACATAACGTTTTTTTTTTTCGTTTAAATTAATAGGGTAATTTATTCAGTTCATTGGCAGTCCCTCGGAAAATGGTATAAGAGGGTTTTAACTAGTGCTTATGAAAGGTTGCGGAAAAGAGCTTCTTCTCGTTTATCTTGTCTAATTGATACACGGAAATTAAACCGAATTGGTCAGTCTCTCTGTGAGAAATGCGGCTGGCAATGAGTACGAAGCAATATTAATTTGCGAAAAGTTTTACCAATAAATGGCACGGCGTTGCATTGCGCTGCATTCTACAGACGTAATATCTACACGCTCCAACAACTGGTAAACTATTTCGTATATATGTTGGTTTAGTGCGGCGTTCCTGGCAATTTACCATATCCGACAAATTGTGAGAAAGTGATTTCTGATCGGAGTGTATAAACTAGTTCAGATTCTCAATTACCGATTGTAAGAAAATAGTTTGAAATTCAGTCAATTTTACCTCGTTATTCGTTGATTTAATAATCCCACACCAATTACATCCTCGATCCAATTCTGTTTAGTTTAATTCCACATTAAGTTGTAATTAATTTAACTGTTCTTGCAGGTTATTCAAGTACCGCACTTTGAATGGTTAAACATGTACTGTGTAAGTACTGAACTAAGAATACGATAAATATAAATCAATCAAGCTAATGAGGAGAGATATAAATGAAAATTGTTCAATTAAAACCATGACTAATAACATTCGCGTGTTAATTACCGAGAGAAACTGAATAGAATTTAAATCCGCTGAATTTTTTTCAGGGCTACATAGCTACCGGTGTAAAAGTATATCAATTGTTAGATAATTTCTGCGGAAATGGTAAAATGGCGCTCGCAATACGTCAGTTAATGAATAGCCGCACTTAGTGTGCCGTTGGTTACATGTCTTTATTTCTATGGACTCAGTTCCACAGAGCTTTCAGTTATCTACCAAGAGCCGGCTTGTCTACTTTTCAATCACTTCTATGCGTCGACTATAGGATGATGATTGTAGAATATTATCATACATATTAATCAAAGGATCGTATGAGACTGATTGCAACTAAGAACTGGAATTACTAATGTATACATAATAATTAGCTACACTGATTATCTAATAGGAAAAATGACAAAATGCAGCTCTACCACGTCAGGTATAACGTCGGCTCGCCAATCATCGATTAAAATTATGGATTGAAATTATAAAAAATTTTCGAATCGGTTGAGTTCACGGTCATCAACGGTTATATAGATTTTGCCAGTTTATGAATATTAGATGGCACTCAATGCCTAAGTTCGAGTCGTTAGCTCTTTAGGATCGCCGTGTAACCGACCTTCAAAGACAGGTATACGAAAATCGGGCAGCATAAATCTTTAACGAATGAAATTAGCTCGTAAACAAGCAATTTGACTCAATGTCAGTGTGCCATTTTATTTCTTGGATTTCTGTTAGCACGCAGACTGAATAATTTCTTATTTTATGCCTGGTTTTCCTGTTCTATACAATTTCATGTACGTACATACATACTTCTAGGAAATTTCTTACGCAATCAACGAACGACCGTGTCGAACTACGCGATGCGATCGCGGTCGCGTCTACGTTATCTCAATTTTAAATGAACCTCAACGACTGAACGAAGACTGAAATCGAATGTGTGACTCAAGTGTGAACGACACTTATTTCGATCTTTTTTTCAGCCTCGTATTGTATCTAAATATTTAATAAACTACAAGGTTATCGCTGGACGGAGTCATGCGGCGAGATGATGAAAAGTCATCCACTAAAAAACTCGCAGTCAACTATCAGGCCATATTTAACGATTCCAACGGTCACAGCAACTAATCGTTACCAGCTCTCCATGTCGCAGCTGTTTCTATCGAATCAAACTCGAGTTTTTATTACTCCTCGTATAGCTATACAGACTCCCGAAGAATCGCCTCGCCGGAAGAGCCGATCTCGGTATTGAGCGGTTTTATTGCCTTACTATTTCACACAATTTCCGCAAAAAACATATTTCCAAACTATCTGACAGTCTGACCCATATTTTGTGTATTAAGATAATCACGGATCTCTATTAATAGCAGATCAGGAAAAAACAAAATAATCTATAAGTGTTTAATCGTGTTTTATCCGCACAACGAGATTGTGAAACAGTAGCAAAGGTTGAGTTTAGCGGGATTCGTGGGAGTGTAATTTTCGCGAAATATAGAAACAAAGCGGGAACTGATGACGACCCTGCAGAGCCCAGAGTCGAGGCCGTTAGTACGTAGTCACGTAACAGTAACGAGGCTCTCAAAGTTTCGCTATTATTGTTCACCGAGCTTTCGGGATTGAATTTTTGCTTTAATGGAGTTAATTGTGAGACCCTGGGGCTGGTGACTCACCTAGTGCCGTTGATCGTGAAGATGGTCTCGATGGAACGTCGGTCTAGAACTCCGCTGAGAAGATACTGCAGAGCTATAAGAGCCAAGACGATACAGGCAAGAGCTTTGTAGAGGTGGGCTCGGTGCCACAGTCCCACGGCTGAGGCCACAGTCATTGCATACGGGCGACAACATACCTTCTTCCAGTTGTCGCGGGGTTGGCCGTCCCTTCGGTCAGCTTTATTAACGTAGGCTAAACCAAGGGTTGGAAAACCCGGTCGAAATCCTTTCTCGCATTCGTTAACTTCCTCCTGGTAATTTTCCCAATTTACACCGAACAGTTTAGCGGTGTTCCTAAAACAGCCAATAAGGTCGAAAACAAGCGTATATATAGAAATGCCATTCGTTATACTCGTTTCAGAATAATATTCATGAAAAATATCGTTTCACACCGCGTAATTACAGGAAAAAACGTCTCAACACAATTATTAAGTCAACTGACATCAAAGACCAAGGATAATATGACTCCCAAGACGTATAATTATCTTCTACGTATCGGTAGTAGATTTGTTACCTTATTTTTCAAACAGAGAAAGAACGAGAAATAGGCGATAGAATAGAATGAAGTGGACTTAGGTTAATCTGGAACACTGTCTGATCAGAGTACAAATAAAATGATAATCGGTACGTGTCGATATAAATTTCTTAGCGAAAAATCTATATAATTAATTGCCCGTTTGTTCATGCAAAACACAACTGTGTTCTTCTCTCGAATCTTATCGACTCTGATTATTCCACTTGACACTTTTCACTTTTATAAAAGGCCATCAGTCAACATTATATAGAACGTCTTACAATGGTGCTAATGATTTATGTAAATCTCAACGCTGCGGATCGGAATCCCACGAAAGTGAAACTCTCCGTCTGTTTGTTCAACTGTGAAGTCACTTGTTGTATGTATGTATACTCGGCGTGTTTAATCATGACCGGTATAAAGTTGCACCAGATTTATATATCTTCGTTTTTCCTTCGTAGAATTATATAAAGAATAAAAAGGACAGAAGACAGTGGGGCCAATTTCATGATTAAACACATCTGTTGTACAAATTTACCGTACATATAGATTCATTCATCAACATAATCTCTTGATAGTTATATTAATGAAGCTTGCTGAATGACTACGTGTATCCACTCGGGCAGAAAAGGTGTTATTCTTTGTCAACCACCTGTTTTTTTTTTTTGAAAACCAAGCTGAGTGTTATTCTCTCTGCGAACAAACACAAACTGCATACATCAAACGATGTTGGATTTAGCAGCGTTAGTTTAACACAGCAGCAAGGTTCTTTATATTTGTTTCCTCTTTTTATTTTCTATCAGTGATGTAGATACACGCGTACGCGAGCATGCCTAGGCCTAGTTTATTGAGCTAATAGTTTCAACTCGAAGTCGTTTTGTGTCCCAATTGACGAATTTCATCGAGTAAAACTAGCCTAATGAATAAAAGGCACGAAATAACGTGTCTCTAATGGCTCGCTGAAATGGGATCGAATCGAATAATTTTTTGTGAATGTTTTATCAATCCATGAATCAAAAAATAAGTTCTACCATTCCGCTTGACAAAGGTGAAAGCTCTATTTATACCCAAGCTCTTAGCTGACGTGAAAATAGGTTCCTAATAGCTTCACGTAGCATGTAGCTACTCATCCATAAATAGCTGGCGGAAAATAGCCTAGTAGTATAAGTAATTTTCAAATGTCAACGAAAAAGTTTAAAAAAACAACCGATACTCACGGAATTAGGAAATTTCTACGATCACTGTATCAATTAAAGCTCAATATTTGCGGCCTATAAAAAAAGGGAGAAGCTTACGCGGATTCTTTTGTGTTTTTGGACAATTGAAAATGAGTGAATAGCGCAACGCGATGTTTCACGGTCAGACAGAGCTTAATATTACCGGACTTGAGTAGTTACGTAGGTATAAGCTACCGCCCACTTAGGTGTCATTAGCCGTCATTTGCGCCTGTATTATTCGGCGTGACACTATAGACGAAGTTATTATAACGTTTGCATTCGTATTGTCAATCCGAAAACTTGAAAGAGAATATATGGAATCAACTAGACCGTGTAAATACGGACGAATTTTAGGGGGATTCAGCCACCCGCAAAAAACCTAGAGAGGATAATTTCAGAGTCAATTTGAAAATGTTTGATCGGCAATTTCGTTTATGTAATTATATTGCGTCCCCTCGTTTTTGACCTATCGCAAAAATTTCTTACACAGACCTCGTTCGTCATCGTCAATTAGGTGTGTCCTCGTTACTCCTAGTCCGACAGCAAGAAAAAGAAAAAAGGAACAAAATTTTTATCGACGTTAACAATTTATCATAGTTAGGCTGATGGGAGTTGTTCCAAATATGGTTTTAATGGAGGTAGACGTATCGCAATACGAAAGTCATTATTGATTCGCGAATATATTTTGTGTAAGTGACCGTGGCTATAAGTCACCTAGTTCCATATTAAATGTATTTGGACGTAAGGTATGTTTCGCAGAAAATTTATTTGACCAGTGCGATCGATTACGGCAAATATACCGGTTGCAATAACCTGGATTGCTTCTCGTTGAAACTTTAAAGCCAATAACGTATCTTTTTGTCCGTTTCTCCGGTCGGTGTATATCTATATTTTTATTTGGACCACGTGAGTGCGCTTATACAAGTTCTATTGACAAATAAAGCTCTCTTTAGCTCGACGACGAGAGGTGGAATAAGAGGAGGAAGCCGAGAGAAACAAAAGACAACCGCACGGTGGCGGCCATAATCGCTATGCTACTGGATTCGGATATACTTATACATAGGTATATGTTATACGAGGCATTTCGTTACCTAGAATTTCGTGGTCGATGGCCCACCGCTTACTATATCGACGCAGGCGCGGATTATGAGCTTTTCAAATGGACTGTAGCTCTCAAACATCGTTTTTTTTTTTTTTTTTTTTTTTCTCTTGCAACATCAGTCTGCAATTCATTTCTTCAGCCACTATGAATCGCGAATTTGAACCATCATCTCGCCACTATATTTCCCGCATCAATGCTACAGCAGTCGCACGAGCAGCAGGCAATAACCCGACTTCAAATACGACTATCGAAACCACCCCCAATGAGACATATCACTTTCGATGTCTAGGGTATTGAATGCCGAGATTCGAGAAGCTAAATCTTAAACCTCTGTATCTAGGCAGGTACGTGGAAGGAAAGAGAATCTTTGAGTCGAGGTCGAGCCCGACTGTGGAAAGGAAGAAGAAAAAAAAAAGAAAAGAAATTAGAACTGACATTGAGAAACGTTTTCGGATACGTGACACCAAGTCGTGGCTAAGATTCTGCCAGAGTTCTCGATTCTAAGCCAAGGCAATCGCGGTTTGTACAGTAAATGGAAGAAATTTAGACCACGGTTCTTTGGACCCCTTTTTTTTACTATCCTCAACCTTTTTGGGTTTCCTACGTATATAGACAGTGTTTCTCTCTCAAGGTGAAGGGTAAATTTCAAAGGTCAACGGTGGGCGTTAGGTTGTGGTCGATGACGTAAGGACGCAAGGCGCAAGGCCTCCGCGTTGCCAACGAGGTATCGGATGCCTAGGCGTATTATTTCTTCCCTTATAACAAACTGGTAACAATTCCTCTCACATGTATGTACCAGATAATAGGTACTCGCAGTCGAGACACTTTTACTTCCACAATATCAACGGCGACGTTTATAACAGAAAGAATCTTTCTCATCGTACATGTATACGTATAGAACTGTGTCTAGACCATTGCAAGGAACGCGACCAGAATTTATAACTACACTTACATCATGTACATACACATAGGTATACCTACATACGACCGACTCCTACAAGAGATTATCGAACGGCGAAACAAAGGGAGCAGCTTTATGATACCGAAGATAAAAAAGAGGCGAGAAATTCTGCGTGGTTTTATCAAGCGAGGAAAGCAGGGGAATGTTTACGAAGCAGTGATTCTGAAACGCGAGAATCTCGTCGCAAAAGTTAGACGGCGGTAGTATATGTATATAGGTTTGAACAAATTGAATTTGTCGACGATGTTATGTAAAGCAGGCCGGAATGATTTCATTAACGATAATCGAGGAAATCAATGGCAGATAATATAAGAAGCCTATTTTTACCTTAAAAGAAATCGAATTATACTTCGCAGTCTGGTATTTTTCACAATCATTTTCACCGTCGTCTCCTATAAACGCAATTTCAATGTTTTTCATAATTAACTGAACCCAACGAAAGAGGTATAATGGTTTTGAAGTATCTGATCTGTACCATGCTTTTCCACGAACCATTGTTTATTATAATCTATATTTCTCAGTTAATTACGAAACAGTTTTAAAGCGACGAGTTCTACTTCTTCATTGACCTCAATCACCATCGATTGTTCGAACTTTATCGATTGACTGAAATAGGTTAATTAAAACGCTACCACTGAACGTAAAGGCATAGAAAATATGAGGAAGGAACGCGATGAGACGAATTCAATCAACCAGCGATATGAAGTCAACCAAAGCACATTAACGAGCTAACGTCATAGAAACTTCGTGAAATTAAAAAACATGCGCAATTCTGCAAATCTTCATTCAGCCATATACATATTTCGAACTTTTTATCTCATCTCTGGTCGCGGAGGCATCAGCGGATTCTGCAGATTATAAACTCGATAGAAACCTGACCAAGTCTATCCCCGCGAAAGCATTGGATGAACGAACCCCTGGACATCAGGATAGTGTCCTCAATTCCTGATCCTCGGGGATGCTGGTTCCGCACAGCTTGCCTCTACTTGTTATTCCTCCCTCACGACAACGTCGACCACTACTACCATCAATGCCAATCTCATGCCAGGAAGCTAGATAGCTGAAAATCACGAGTGTAAATGTACTAAAGCTGGAAGTGGCGAAGGGTGGCGTCGCGTCGCATTGCAGCAAATATAGCGGTGTATGGATAGACGCTCCAATTGCAAAGTTACCTCAGAATATGGCCAACGTAGAGCATATCCTAATTATCTCTTGGGAGTTGGCTGTATTCGTCAGCTCATAAAGCACTGCGTCACAGCTTTTGTGGTGCATTCCGAATTGCTCGTATAACTTCACAGACGAAAAGTTTCCTCGTGGCCTTCGCTTTGAGAGAATTTCAAAGCTCTAGGACTGAGCTCAATACTTGAGAAGGTACTTCTCTATAATGACTGAGCAGTCGTTATCAAAGAATGATGTATAGCCTTCTTTGTCATATATTTCGAATGATTACATTAAACCGATACTACACAGAGGGTAACGTGTCGAAGAATCAAGATGCCCGTATGGATACGTGTAGAAAATGATTTCCAGTTATAATTCGCCTTTAACTATTTCCACAACGTGTGAAGAGTCTCGTTTTTGAGGTAGCTAATTTGGTCGCTGTTGTGTGGATTGTGTGGCATACAATGAAGCTAGTTAGTGTATGGTTAAGGTTGGGCAAAAATAGGTATATGAAGGCAGCAGAATATATGTCACCATGATCAATAACGAGATGGCCTTCCATCAAAAAGATTAAAATGATGTGCCGTAGTGTAGTATTCCGTGGCGTTACGTGACGTTAGAAGATTCGGGCGTGGAGAATGAAGAAAAATTAGACCATTATAACGTACGAGTTATGAGGACGATAATAAACTGAATTGTAAGAATAAGGTGGTAGGTAGGTAGGTATCGTCGTTCCGCGGGAGGTTGAAATGGCCAACAAGAAAATCACCGGTACTCTAAGAGCCATTCATCTCGCGTTTAAGTAATTAAGAAATCTTAATTAAATCGTGGTAGGGAAAAATTGTGCTGTAACTTTACCATCAGTTCGCAATTAGGTACACTGATTGCGAGTCGTATACCATCTCGAGTGGCAATTTTTTTAGCAAGCATTTAGTCGGTCTTTCGCATGAAGGTATCAAAAAATCTTCACCGATTAAAACTTTGGCTAAAATTTAACAATTTCCAACATTATTTTGTCCAAATCAATCGACAAACTTAAACTAACGAGAGATGAAGAATTTTGAATCAGCCGAATCGAGATGTTCCAAAGATTAAATGTAGGCGAAAAATTGACAAAATATGAAAATACATGAGATTTTCCATAGACGAACACGAATATCAGTTTCTTTTCAAATACGAAATGTCAATGTCTTCAGCTGCAGTATCAAGTTGATCTGAAATTGCCTACTATAAGATCGATAAATGCTGACAATGAGCCAATAAATCACCTACCTCCAGTCGTTTGGCGATGTAATATACGTTGATGAATCGATATGTATTAATTGTTAGAGGGTTCTGAGTGTTTCAGATCTCGCACACAATTGGTGATAGAAAAAAAAAAAAAAAAATACGAAAAAGACTTAATTTCGCTGATCATAGTATAGGTGAACGATAATTCTGTTCTCCCTATATGGCCAGATATTGCATACATAAATAAAGCACAATACTGCCAAACACATGTTACCCTGTTCTCTTTGAAATCTGCTCTGGATTTTAATTTCACCAAATTGGAATATCGAAAACGGGTTGATATTAGTAATAAGGAGAAATTTTACCCTCTCGATTGGACGGAGCTAAATCCCACCTGCGAATCTGTGCATGTGGACGAATCTGGACTAGTGCAACTTGCAATTGGGTCTAAAAATACACGTATAGTTGACTACAACCGTTGCACTTGAAGCTGCACACGCGTCCGCTTCGATACTCACGGTGCAAACATGTCCGTTGCGAATTATTTAACGACTTACGTAAAAATACCTATAAAAACACGTAGTGCGCGGACGTAGCGGATTTCCGAGATGAAATTTATTTCATAGTTTCACGCTCTCGCAGTTATTTCGATGCAATTATTATCCGGATACGAATAAACACCGGTAATTCTCTAGCGTATTGTTCATCTTTATGAACCATGATTAAACGAGAACGGGTGAGTAATAAATCTATGCCTGTTATCATCGCAAACTGGAAGGGGTCAATTTTAAATGTAAGATTATAATCGCGCTCAACGAATCCACGGGTTAATTATTAACATCGTCAAAGAGCCTTGGTCGAGCCTGTAATCGAATACGTAATTATTATAATTTCGGATATAAGTGATACTCGGAAATCTGTAAATCCAGTATATCTAAAAGGAAAGGCAGAAACGAGAAGGATAAATTGTAAAAGCGCGAGGAAAAGGAAGACAGAAATCAATGGCTACCCATCGTCATGGAGACCATTCACGAGCCGCCCCTTATTTTTATACAATTCTTTCCCCGGCTAGATCCAAGATCTTAGATCACATCTGTCGACGTATATCCGAAAAGAAATTGTAAGTTGGTGGATACCGATGGAAACATGCTATGAAGTAAAGTCAAGACTCAGATGTAAAGGAGAAGCGGACGTGGCCACTTTCCTTTGCAATATCTCGCGCTGCTAGTGATGAAATATTGAAGGGTAGAAGCAGAAGAAAATATAAAATATTTCCGGGGGTATGACTGAGGCTTTCGATCAATCCTCGGGACAATATTGATCAGAGACTTTCTGCGGAGGGTAGAAAGAGGAAAAAAAATTGGAAAACGCGAATGGTCAACGGAATATATCAAAGTCGAAAAACCTCGAGCAAACTTTGATTAGATCTGACCTGGGACTTGCGGTCTGAGATCTTCGGAGACAGTGGAAACTCTATCCCATTTCAAAGTCACGGACACTCGCCCATTTCATCATTTGGCGAACGATTCAAAGTTTAAAAGCTGAAAGCAGTAAAAGGCGGCTTAATTAACGAAATTTAATTCCTTGACACCGACCGACAGGGCTTGGAAGGATAAGATTAACGGTGTTCTAGGTATAAACTCGCATCTTTTCGCAGTTCGGAATCAATTGTATAAACGCAATATGCCGACACCGGATCAGGAAGTCGGTACGATGATTCGGAGAGACGTAATTATAAACGTAATGTGTTTTGATAGCCGATTATCGCTGGTCATAAAACGCTAGATAATGGGATACGTGCGCATTGCTGTAAAGGAGTGATCCGTTCAGCTATAAGAGAACGGTGTGAGTGGGTATTCACATCGATTGGTGAAAGAGCACGTCGAGACTGAATGAGATAACTTGGGTGTCCGGTTCGTGCAGGTTGGAGAATCTTCGTGTTACGTTGAACAATGGGCCACGAGTCTCGATCCTCGCTATCTGATTTCCTGTCATTCCGTTATCTCCTTCTCGTTGAAATACCGTCGTTTTCTGTTCTCCTTTCCTCTTTTCCTCCTTTTTTTTTTTTGATTTTTTTTTATACACAAAAAAATTTAGCGCGAAAGCCCGAATCGATTTTCTGTCACAACGAACGGAACTGGTGATCTTTCGTTTGAATTTTCAAGCTCTGAACCGAGTCTGGTCCGCAAGTCGGCAGACGTGCTTCGATGATTGAGAATGGCTCAATTTTTGAAGATTAAACGATGACATAAGTTGTCTCCTTTTTTTTTTTTAATTCTTTTATCTTTCGGATTAATTATTATAGGTACATAGCTACAGTGATACATATGTGTAGGCTTTGAGTAGATATAGGTAGGTATATTACGAGTCTCATGCAAGCTTGTGGAATCGACCAGTTCTTACGTGATTCTATTTTTGAAACATATATTTTCCGATTATAAAATTAATCGTAGATGAGCTTCGAGTTGTCCCTGGTGACTGTACAGGGAAATTTGATTTCGATATAATCAAGCAACGGATAGGTCGATGGTAATCCACAATTTGATTGATAATGCCCTCTTTTTTCCTCCTCGCATTTCAACACCGTCGATGTTGCCTCAGATCCATAGCAACATATTCGCAGTAATAGAAAAACATCAGATGCAGTGACTGACAAAAGAGCGAGATGTTGAAAAGCTCCAAAAAGTTTAGCACAAATTTAAACCCAAGCCTGTGTGTGACAGATGAGATAAGCGACGTTCAAATTCACCCTTTCCAAGGGGTAAGGGTTTTCTGCACGGTCGCACATGTCCGGAAGAAAAAGGACCACGTCTATGCAAAAGTCAATTCGGTTATGGCAAAGGGTACCCGCTGTTACGATCTTAGTATACAATCAATACCGGACTCTTGCACAAGTCCTGGTTAAGAAATCATAAGCTTATTCTTATGACACTGTTATCTGCCGAGCAAAGAAACTTTCGATTAACCCTAACCGAACCTAGCTTGACTTGAACAAACCATCCATGAAAATCAATTTGCGATAAATCTTCGAATTGAGTTACGATAGGCATGGCTCCCGATTATTCCCTTATTTTTAGTAAGATTGAAAGTGGAAAAAGACGTATTAAACATCATACAAAGCCGCATTGATTTTTACGGACGTTATAATTTATGTTTTCGATTTTCCTAGAGCATCTTGATATTTATGTGATGCATTTTAACGTCTTCATCGTAAATTCTTTGGACGCGATATTGGAGAAGCGGTATCATGGATTAGTTCGCGAAGGTACGCGCGCGGAGTAAAAGGCGCAGGAAACGATAGCAGATTCAAGACATAAATTTCGAGTCGATTTATCAGCCCTCCCATCCGTTAACAGGGTTGCGATATCATCCCTTAATGAAATAATCTATACCATAATAAAAAAAACTGCTCACGTAATGAAATTGTTTTGTGGAAGGTTAGTCCGCGAGCTGATGAGCAAATAAATAGCCTTTTATGGAATCAAACGGAATGAATTTAAGAAAAAAAAAAGGGCTGCTCGTTATACCGAAATATTTTTAATCGCATGACCATCCTTTTGAAATTTATAACATAATACAGCTGGTATACAAGCAGCTATTTATTAATATTACCGATAGTTACATATACAGTTTTCTCTGCGTCGTAAAACGAAAGGCCAAAATTTATGGGGAAAACCTCAATACGCGTAACGGGAAATGTAATTAATTTCTATTGTGGTATTCATGCCGTTTTAGGATTGTTCATATCCACCGGAGTGCGCCAATCAGGTATTTGCAGCTTTTATCGCAATTACGGGTTGTTATAAATGATGAATAATGCACGAAAACAATATTGGTCGAAATGTGTAACAGATGAACGTGTTTTTTCTTGTTTTTGCCAATTTTTTTGTTATTTCGACCACCTACTTTGTCAAACGGTACGAAAGTGAACGCCTCTCAGGGCTTGTGATTGCCAGACAAGCTCTGCCCGAGTTATGAAACGCGGGGATGACGGATGGTCCAGAAAACAGAATTCGGATCCAGCAGATCCCTCGCACACCACGCGCCCTTGCTACAGAAAGTATTCATTATTTCTCAAATGTTTACCGAGTACACCTGACCTTTTCCACGGAAAATAAAATCCTCCCATGAGCCTCGTAACCACGTTGTACCTTTCCTGAAAATTTAATCAACCCAGCTAACGTGGTACATACCGAAACACGATCCCAATATCAGATATAGCGCAGGTTTTTACTTTGAATAATTTCAAAATAATGATAATTATTATACCTGGCGATGACATCAATTACGATATACAATTACAAACGGTCCTTGAGCAAAATTGACTCACCAGACCCCCGCTGGTGATTCATAATCTCTGCCTACCGCGGTTTTATCAACTTTACTAAGTAGATCAAAATATAAAGGATTGTGCTGAGCTTGGGTGAAATATTTCGCGATGGAAAATGTACCTTCTAGGAATAGCTTTATACATGAAATATTTTACACAAGGTAATTTGACTCAATGACTCAAAGCTTTGTGAAGGGACCATATCCTCAGGATCATCTTCACCATCAATTGAAGAGGTTCTTAGAGGAGAAGTGGCCCTAAAACTGAGTACCTGTAAAAGAGGCGTGTTGACCTTCGGGGGTGAAGTTGATATGATATCATTCATCGAGGCGAGGCACGGCAGTGATAAATGTAATTAGAAAAAGAAAAATTTAGCCTAGTTAAAAACCATTCGCAGCTACACCGCGTGACTTATTCTATGCCAAGAAATAGTAGAAGAAAAAATCGTCGAATACCTAATGGGGCGTGAAATTTCGAAGATTGAGGGATTCTCTTGAATAAGTAAAAGTTTTGGCAGTTCAATCTGTACCTTTATCTCAAAGACGACCTTCTCTCCGCTTTTATGCGCACCGTCGTCCCATTTCGAGGGTATTAACGGGTCTTAATGGCACCTTCAGAACGCTCTGAGACATTCATCCGCAGGCTCACCGGATAATTACTCTTGTCAAAAAGACGCGAGTAAAATACCAGAATCTAAATTATAGCTTGAGACAAGTTTCTTAGTTGCTTTGAATCCCGAGTAGAATGGAGTCTAATTCAGTAAAATGCAGAAGGAAACTTGAGACAGGATTCTGACAAATACATCTGCATTAACAAACTTTACAGACTAATTAACTCGCTGCTTCTGGTAAACAGGTCAGCTGTTGAAAATCTTAGTATAAATTATTGCGCGACGTAGGTGATCACTGTTCATCGTATTTACCTCCCATCTCGAATCTCTTCGTTTCAACTACTTTGCCTTTTTATTTAGACGTCGTTCAATGAGTTTGATCAAAAATTTATATATTTTATCATTTTCACGTCGCCTAGTGATTGTAGAAAGAATTTTTGACGAGTCAATTTATTAACACCGACTCGCTACTCCGCGCGTTTATAGATTAGATACTGCAATTAAATTACTGTTAATTGATGTTGCGTCTGCTCGACGTTGGGGCCCCTGGAGGGTTACGCCTCTCAGTAATCGAGAGGGAAAGTCCAGGTTATACGTTTCTGTCTAAACTTCTGTAGTATGGGAGCTGAAAGTAATAATGAAAACAAAAACGAATAGGTATGTATGTAACATTTACCCAGGGGAATGCGAAAGAGATTTGGTGGCTTAGAGGGTATATCTGTCTTCGAATCGACAACCGCATCTTTTTTTCGTACTATGTCTGAGAAAAACTTTACGAATTCAATTGAATCGAGGATATTTATCGCTAGGTAAAAGATTCAGAAGTCTGAATGTACTGTTCGAAATACTGAGCAAATATTTCTAAGGTGAAAAATCCGCAAATATTCGATTTTTCGTAAATCCAAGTTCCAGGACTGTTTTCGAAGGCTCTTGACCCGTAGAATACGAAACCAAACGACAAAACTCGCGAAAATAATCTGCGCAACCGGGAGACACTATACAAGTCCCGAAAATTCGCGAAAAATTCGCTACTCTGACACCTGACACTGTATGAGACTAATTTTCGGATTGTTCCATCAAATAGAGCGAATTCAACCCGAATGTCGTCCCGATTATCAGTCAGGGTACCAAGTAGGTTACGTTCCGCATAAATCCGAGGCTAATTTGCGAAATTCAATTTTTTGCTGTTTAAATACTTTCAAGCAAAGTTTAATCACTAAACTGTTGCCTCTGCTGTGTTGCGGGCACGTAAGAGACTTTCGTTTAAGTGCGAAGAACGCTATGAAGGTCTACACCAGCCACGATGGTCAGTTTGAAAAGCAGGCCGGGATGACCTCACTCTACGATTTAATAATAGACACTCTGCGCCAAACCCGATTTCTCTACAGTCTAGCTAATATCACAGCTCTAAGTTTTTATTACGCAATCGATCTGAGAAAGTGGTTGAAAATCTCAAATAATTCGACATTCGTAGACTAATTATTGAACTATCAATTATTACGTGAAAAAAACTGAATACCTGCATTTAGATAAATACTCAGAGTCTCTTATTGGAGTCGCAATGTCCCTCAGATGACGTTCTAATTGAATGATAATAAATTTGAGATAGCTTCATCACGTCATTTCAGTCTTTATGTAGGTTCAAGTCTCATTCTCAGATACTAGAATTTCGTATCACGCACAAGTAACGGTTAATGATATTTCTATCCATAATTATTTGGCTAAAGTCATCGTCCTGCAAATTCCAAAGAAAGCGAATAGAATACGAGTCTAAAACGCTTTGATTTTCGGCCTCTTTTGACAGACATCGATTCGAATCGCGTTAGCGAGAAATCGTAGGAAAATTCATGTCGCTTCTAACGATTTTACGACACGAATAGAACATATAGGATATTAATCATGCTAGTTAATAGAATCCGGCTGTGTTGAAAGCTCTGCACGATTGTTCAAATTACCTGGAATTTGAAAACGCGCCTATTATTCTCATTCCTCATTAGAATTCAGAGCTGTAACAAGTCTCAAATGTTTTCTCGATCGATCGTAGACTCCACTTTCGTTGATAAATAGTTATCTGACAATGAGTTATGAATCCGTAAAACCCCCACAATCGTACATCATGTAATATGCATTCATGCAGAATGGCTACAGCAATATAGGTGGGTATACCGCATAATTCATACTCAATTATACATTATTCTGATATCTGGTATAGATTGTCTGACTGTGGTGAGGAGGGTCCAGGCCTCTAACTCTCTAACAAAATTATATGCCACCCCGATATATTCGACAATATTCCGGCATTAAAATCACGACCTGTCATACGAGACCATACGAATCGCCACATATTTGTATTCAAATTATTTCTGGCAGGAATATCTGAAAATTTGCAAAAATCTGAGGCGATTTATATTGACCGATGCAGATATCATCGCGGAGAGTGTATATCAATATAGAAGCTAAAGCTTCGTGTGTAAAAATTCGTCGTATATGGAGATACGAACCAAATTAGGTATGACTAATTTAGTCGAAAAAAGAATCAAAAGAAAATGACTAGATTGGTCGGAAAAAATTGAATTTCCCAAACGAGCCTCGGATTTATGCGGAATGTTACCTACTCGGTACCCTGACTGATAATCGAAACGACATTCGGGTGGATTTGTCTCTATTCGATGAAAAAATCCAAAAATTCGTCTCATAGAGTCACAGGTGTCAGGGTATCGAATTTTTCGCAAATTTCTGGGACTTGTATCGCGTCTCCCGGTCGCCCAGATTATTTCCGCGAGTTTTGTGGTCCCGTTTCGGATTCTACGGGTCAAGAGCTTTCGAAAACAGTCCTAGGAATTGAATTTCCAAAATATCGAATATTTTTGGATTTTTCTCCGAAAGGGCATAGCCGAATAAGCGGGTAATAGATGAAATATACGTTTCGAGTTACACGTCGATCGATCACTGATAAATCGTATTTGATTGAACGGCTGCAAAATCACGACGATATTTTAGCTCCTAAGATACGATTCAGGTTTTTTATATATCTCGAGAAGGAAGAAAGTCACTCAAGGAAAATACAGGTCACGGTTAGAATTTCACGAGCGAGAAATAAACCTGGATTTATATTTCAACTCTCGGAAAATTGGTAATTTAAAGGAAACTGTACGAATAGCACTTTTTCATCCAAATCTATCTCGAATTGGTTTCAATTAATCCGCACCTGACGTGGCTTTACACGTTGCTGGCTTTGCTGAAACGAATTTCAGCAAATCCTCACTCAGCTATTTTATATTTTTAAATTATCATTTTGTCCAACGTAAATTCCGAGCTAAAGATAAGTGAGGGAAAAAGATACTGAAAATATTTATTATACAGGCATCTTTTTTTTTTATTGTCTCTCACTTTACCGAACATTTCCACAAATAAATTTCGACGAGTTGTAGCTTCGATCTTTGATTGAAAAATCTCGAAATTTGCGTAACACTAGCCGATCGAATCACTACTCATTCTTTCTTTGTTCTTTCTCCTTTTTTACACCACCTTGACCAAGTGTCAACCTTGAATCGAATACTAGTTCACCCACTGGCGCAATCTACAGCCGAAAAATTGATTTTATTTTATTGATCACCACCGCCCACGTATGTATTTCCAATACCTTAATTCTAACAAGGATAGATTACGTCCCAAGATTTTATCGAGTGTATCTGATCAGCGAAGCTGATCTCCTACTACTTCATTTATACAGAATTTAAATTGCAATCAGTAGGTAGATTCGCCCATGACTTATATATCAATTTACGACTTACTGCCTGAATGCTCGCGAGTTCCCGTATCTCAAAATTCGATTATCCTTATGGATACTGTGAACCCCGAGTTGAATCTGTGTTTTCTCCTTATCGAGATACAACCTCGCCGCCTTAAAGCAGCACAAAGTAATCAGATACCACTTTTTCATCTATTTCGGCGTAATCCTTCTTCTTTCATTACTTCGGTGTAATCACTTAGGCGACTTGAGGTCAGGCTATAGCCGACAAACCAGCGCGCCTGAGATGGGCAATTTCATGGCTCGTTTGTCGCTTTTGTGGTCCATTCGACGACTAGCAGACTCACTTGGTCGCCTGGATGCTGTGGCGATCCAATCTGCTGTTACGTGTACAGGGATACAGAGGTAGGGCATTTTTATTTAAAACAGATCCTTGTACTCAGATTCGTGTTACCAGCTCAAACTCCGACGATTATTTCCTCTTAATTCCACCAAATCGCATATATGGAACCGAAATGATCAAGCAGAATTTCCAACAGGGTAAAATTGTACGACTAAAGACGACGAGCTGATTTCATCACGCGGTGAACCTATACCTTGATTTCCCATCTTTTCAATACCCACAGAAACTGGAATTGATCGGTGAACTTGAATCAGGTAAAAAAATAAGGCAACCATTGGTTAGGTCACGGAGGGTTGTTGGTTGGTACCTTTGTGTCATTACCGGGTATTCTCCAGAGTGTAAGAAAGCGAGGTCGTAGGCACGGTTGGGATGTTTTCGGTTCCAATTTCTCTCCAGACAACCACTCGGAAAGTTTGGCCTTTTTCCAAAGATAAATGATCCCATTCTGGGTTCGATTCTGGCTTCGATTGCATGTTTTTTATTATTATTCTGCTTGGCTTAGAGCTGACTATGAAACGAGGATTTGAACAAATTTAAGCAAATAACCAACGTCGAGTATTACACCCAAGACCACTTTCTGCCCACGGGTTTGCTACTGGGTGCCAAAATTCTCATTAGCAAACAATAGGGCCGTGCCAGTAATTAATCGTTGATCACACCGCAGCGGCAAGAAAGCTAGCCGGATAAAGGGAATCACTCATTAAAGTGCACTCAGTTCAAAGAATCGTATCTTACTTCTAATCCGAAGAAAAATTATTGAAATTTTATGATGTTTCATGATTTGCACTTCGAGATATATATACTTAAGTATGGATTACGCAATGAACGTGATGTCTTAGATGATCATTTCACTTTCAATGTTGCACACGCGTGAAAACTGAGATGTGAGATTCCGTGAACTTAGCAGATTTTTCAAAACGATAATTCATCCTCCGTCCTGACGATTTTATAACAAGGATTTTGTATCTGAATCAAGAAATGTGATGTCGAACATATTTTACGTGGAAAAAAAATGAGTACAGTTTGTCTGGAGTTTCCGGTATGTAGCTATGTAGGAATTCCCGAGTCCAGGAGTCTGGAAGACAAAGTACGAGGGTCTGAGATGAGTCGCTAGAAGCGGTGGAGAAAGGAAAGACCCTGACCCAAGAACACAACTTTTTGTAACTAGTAACGAAGCTGAGCTAACCAAAGGAGTCAGTATTAAGTGACCAAAAAATAGCTAACCAGACACTCATGAGAACCGTGAATAGTAGCTGTTGGCTCAAATAGGACATATATAAATCTGCATAACCTGTTTTTCGGTTGTATAATTCGATTTAAATAGCACATGCGGAGCTGTGCTACGGATACGACGACATGATCGACTACCGTATATTTTAGACGATAAGAAAAAGGTAATCATCTCTGCGGTATTTGTGTAGATAATTATTTCCTTACGTGGAAGCGTTTAAAAAGTGGTCAAGTATATTCAAGTATTTTCATAACACATGTTATTGGTCTTCCTAATATTTCTTATAACATCCCATTCGCATTACGCCAGTATTTGCTCGAATGGTCGGTTCCAGTATGTAAATGAATTAATAAATTGTTAGGAATCTAAAATGATCGTCTTGAAAAAGTGCTCGTTATGAATACACTAAGAATAAAAATCAATTAATAATATATCGCCGTTATCTCTCGTGTCCAGATCTTTCTGACCTCTTTGAAATTCTGATTCCGTACTTCAATCGAGCAAATTATCAAGTGCGTGAAAGCTGTTCGTCTACTGAAGAGACCAGAAAGTTTTATCCTAATTATTTCACGGCAAAAAATTTTCCTGCGATATTCACGAATCTGAAATTAATTGGATATTGCTTTAAACTATCAAATTTGAATCTCAAAATCGTTCGTTAATTTCCAACAGATACATAGTGTATGTAAATGTGTCAGTAAAGGACTTCTTCGAGAAATCTTATCGCAAATTTTTCATTTCCCGATTAAGTATTTCCTGAGAGAATAAAACACAAAGGAAGAACTAAGTCCTTGTCTGTCTTATCGGATGACAGCCTAAAATACCTCGAGAAATTCGGGATGGTATCTTTTGCACTCTCGGAGATAGTATGACAGTGACAGACTCAGGGTGATCCTCTTGAATCATAATCGCGATTTAGACGAAGGAAGTTCTTACTCTCAAACGTATTATCATGCCTATGAAAATATTCCAAGTAGTTAGTCCAACAGTGGATAAGTTACTTGACTGGTCTGATAAGGGCAGATTGGAGGTGTGTAAATGAAAATAATGATGTGTAGACAGATGTACAAATACACGTAAAACATGTATCTGTAGCAATTTATCTCTCCCTGTACAAAAGGGGCACTTCATATAAACGCGAATGTGTACATAATGATTTGCCGGGTCGGTTGATGATATAATTCCTCTCTTTGTCAGCTTGATATGAATTTTCAATTACTAGCGAATAAGGGTATGTATACGTAGCTAATTTAAATTGTCAAACGGCTATTTCGTTGAGTCTATCGTTTGCGAGATATCCTTAAAATTATTGCATTCTACGATCCACCTATACATTTATCGATATAAAACTCGCGATATGGACTATAGCAACGGTAACGGTTATGAGCGGAACGAATCTGGAGATGGAGATTCTTGTACCTACGCCATTCAATTATAGTAAAAAACGTTAGACTTTGGCAAAAATCGATCAGCCAATTTTATCTCTATCATTTTCATGCCGAGTTATTCGAATACAAAGATACCGAAGTTCAATTAGAATCCTTAGTTGAATATCGAGATTAAAGATTTTTTATTTTTGCTTAGCCACCCACTGAAATTCAAAATGAAATTTTACGTAGTATATTAATCATTAATAGAGCATTTTGTGGCCAGTCATATTTTATCCATTCACGAGTTCGCTCGTTGCTTTGTAATACTCTTTCATTCAGCAACTAAGCAAACCTGTTCATGTTGTCAATCAAAATTCCAAGTTCAATGTGCAAGGTTTAACAACGTTTAAAGAATAACCATAAATGAACGCAAAATCGATCCGTAAGGTTTCAGAAACACTTATCTACAAGTCGAACAATTCAGGTTATACCTTCGCCAAGGCTATACTATTTTATTATCCCGTATTTTTTGCCTGTATAATAAATTATGACGACAGTTAACGTTGAAACAGTCGCGAAAATAATGCAATTTTACCGATTAGTTGAATCGTAGAAATTTATTAGACATCGATCATTTCAAATCGTTTGAAACACCCGAAAGGACTTCTACAGCATAGTATTTTGTTGAAGTACTTTCAACGTTTGTAGTTCTCTTATCCATACATACAGATCGCCTAATGTTCGGTTGTAGGTCAGATAGTTAAATTTTAACTAACTCCTCAAAGGCAAGAACGTCGACAGACCTAATTGATCGAACGATGAGTTTATTCTTGGAAGTTACGATCGTTAATCTTTGACTCTTTATTTTCTCTATTCGAGAATAGGTACGCGAGCTAGGAAAAAATATAAGCGTTATTTCCCAACTCGATGGGTATTTTTTTACCGCTGCGTACTTGAAGCGTCAAAATTTGCCAATCGCGTTGAAAATAATGGAAATGAACGATACTCGGCGCGGTGGATACAACAAAATAATATATGACAACGCTTACGATGAATCAATCGATATAATATGGGTATACGTCGTGGCTCTCACTCACACCAAAGTGGCCACGGTGTTAAACTCCTCGTACGTACGTATCTCGTAACAGGTATTCAAGTAGATGTATATGATTAATACGACTTGGTTCATACTAGTCCCTTACACAAGCTTGAAACAGCCTTGAGGATCAACATTCGCGGTCGGAGATTAAAAATATCCCATTTTACAGAAGACTGACAAGACAGATGGTATTTGCGAAGTATAAACGTGAATTTTACCTCTCGCGTTTGATGAATGATTAATCAAGTTGATTTTTTTTTTTTTTACGATACTAATAATGATTGGAGTAGCAGCTAAATAAATTGCAAATCATGATGATAAGATGATAAGATCGGTTTTAATCAAAATTTAATATGACTGCAGAAGAGTATAATCGCAAGACATTAGCGGCTATATATAATCAAGATGTTTGATTCAATATTTTATGAGGTCTATCAGTCGGGAAATATCAGCTGGCTCATCGACTTGAAATTATCGTTGAAAAATATTATTCCCACAATTCTTGGCTTAATCTATTGTTATTTTATTTCCTTTTTGGTATAGCGGGTTTTTTCCAATAATACTGACGATCGATATATCCCACCAAGTTAAAAGCAAAGTATGTGAAACACAACCATCGGTATCGTAAGTGAGAAGGTGGCTTACCTCAATGAAAAGAAGGCGATGATTTTGGATAACTGCGCAGATGCATACCTGGAAAATGACAATAAATTTCTATCAGTTATCTCTGGGGTGGGAAAATTCAATTTTCTCATTTAAAACGTTAGAAGTCAAGTATTCTATCCAAAAACTATTCAGCATGAACATATATGTATAGTTTTTTATCCCGTTGGTTTTATTTCGGAGAAGGAAGCGTAGATGCGTTTCTTCCACCGAAGATAAAACGAGTATAGATTTCGCGGAAGCGTTAGAATTCTTAGATTTCAGATTTCCAGACAGCGAAGAGCTCGAGACGAAAAGTTGAATAAATCCCTGATACTATCGTCGAAGAATCGAATAATATCACGCGGATGTTACACGAATATCCAGATACGAGATTGTGAATAACTCAGACGATCCTAACCGAGATTTCCCAGTTTTACCGCATTTCATATATCCATCCAAACTATTTCACACTTTGAATATCTTCAGACGTAGCGTATGCGTACAACAAGAACTGAGTTATCGTGGTCAAGAACTTCACCACTTAATTGTTAAGCTCAATAGACAATGATCTGTCGATTATTTGTTCTTGTCAAACACTTCAATAATCTGCCATGATTATTTCCATTGTAAAAAAATATACCCGGTGATGAACTCTTCAAATTTATTGGAGATCAGAATCGCGCCGCTCTGAATTTCACTCGAAAGAAGAATGAGATATCACTCTCGTGAAGAGTTGCGCAATTTTCACTCCGCAAAATTCAGAGAGAATCGATATAGATTATAGATAGGTGCTCACATAGTACATACAATCATAAAATCTTGAGCCATTTTTATTACTATATCTGCTATATCATCAGTCTGACTTCCATTCGAAACAGCAAATATAGACTGGAAATATTCATTTTCTGAGATCGATATCAATCGATAATTGTTTGTGCACCTGATGCGACTCAATCTACTACAAACTGATCGCGATGTATGACAGATTACATGCGCGTAGACTTGTGTTATACATGTATACCTATATGACTCATATGAGCTGTCCACAAGCTGTTTAATAAACAGTTTTAATCGGGCTAAATTAAACCGAGGAAATTAATGGATTAATTAGTACTAATTCGCGCATTGATTGTACGTCTGATTATTGAATATTGGGTGCGGTTATAGGAGTGTCAATTCGCCATGGGGATTCTTTGAAAACGAAGATTAGCAGCAGGAGAATTAGTGATATGATCGAGCTCCGATCTTTCCTAAATTTAATTAGCGAATTTTTCGTGCTACAACTCAATAGGTAATTGAAAATTCTCGAACGTTAATGATCTCAGTTAAATTTAGTGACACCAGTTTCAAGAAATGTATTGACTGTTTTTTTTTAGTTAATTACGCGATTAGCTAATTTCGTCAATAAATTCTGGTCTTCGAACATTTGTGATAAATATTCTGACGTCAACTACCGAAATAGCTTTTCGTGTGGCGATCAATTCTTAATTCAAGGTTCTGATAGCTTTGTCAAAGTATTCGAAATGCGGGCCACATCCCATCACGTATTGCTATCAGTCCCACCTATCTCTGCCATATAAATCGAAACGAATGTCAAGTTCTGAATCGATTTAAATTCGGAAGTAGGCAGACACATCCGAAGAAGAAAGTTATTCTAGCTTATTATTCTCCCACATGTCATTTTTCAATTAGGTATATTTTATTTTATTGTAAAACGTTATGCTAGATTCACCTTTTGGGTTGATAAAATTACTATTGATAGATAAATGAATGCGTGAATGAATCAGATTTTTATTTTTTCCACGGTCGTGTAAAGGTCTGCTGTTTTTCAAATATGACCATAGTTATATCCGCGTACATCGACCTATATTATTCAATACCCATATATTCATACACTTGAGAGTCGTCTCAAAACCATGAGTAACCAGCCGAATAAATTATTTGCGAGACAATACCAAAAAATACGATACATTAGCTTGACAATATCGAACTGTGTGATGTACCAGCTATACGTATTCCTGTTCTTATCTCAGTTTTAAAGACAGTGAAAAAACACCGCATATGATTATACCATGAGTAGTCAAGTTCACAGCATATCTTATTTTTTATACCTCACTTCCCCACGTTTAATCTTTGTCTGACAAGACCAATTGTGCGATAAATTCTGCGAGTGTATGGAAATTACGCAAATTAGTGTATAGAATTTCTTGGTAAGTATGCAGTACGTACCGAGGCTTTGTTCTCTCACAATTATTCTTGATGGGAATATTTGTTAGTATTTTCTCCATTTCGTATCGGTATACGTATGTTTCGTTGAAATAAATTCTAAAAATTCTGGCCAATATACGAGGTATTTAATCGCCAAATTGATCTTCGTCATTCTTATTAATTTTACTTAATTCTGCAAGTTTTTTAGTTACTAATTTGATTAACTTCTTGATCCCTGGGCATGTTTTTACTAACATAAAGGGCGAGGTAGTTCGTTAGTTCTATCAATCGTTAGCTACTAAAGAATCAAGTGCTGCAATTCAAGCTTAGCGCGTTTTAATTATGACGTATTAACCTCGTGAGTTTTCTTTTCTAAGAAAAATACGTTCGTGTCTATACATCTCCATACTACTGATATATCTACATAGGTATATATACGACCATGTAACAGGGGTGTATAGAATTTTGTACTCCAGAAACTCACTAAAGGGTGAAAAGAACTTTGTAGGTACGATGGCGGCCATATTGGCTTTAGTCGTTTCTTTCGAAAGGAAACTTTTAACTGCAGCATGGCCGCGTGAAGTATAAAGCCTTCTGTTACTTCTTCTTATAAAACAGAAAGAAAAGAGAAGAAAAAAAAAATCCGAGAAGAAATATGAATACCGTTTTCCATTGCCGACAAAGTCAAGTTTACAACCGATTTGCCAAGACATACGTGTCTATTTTTATCATACGGCTTTCTCAGTGGTCAAGCTTTGACCACTCGAAGAAAACGGACACGGTTTATGTGATAACTCACAAGATCCTGTGATTTCATCAAGTCGATTCGCAGTCAATTTTCATCAATATCTTAAGAGCTTTTTTCCTCTCTAAATTCGCAGTCTTTGTCACCGCGAGCCACTTTGTAATAAGCAATTATTAACCCTTTCTTAATAGACCCGTGTCACGATATTAATTCGAAAGCATTGTCACCGCTCTTCGCAATCCCTGTTGGCCCCCGGTCTGACAAGTCGACGGTCGTTCGATTAAAGGTTTGTTTCAGATTGATGATAATTTGGAAATTATGTATTGAACGTTAAAAGATATAACGTACAATTTAAAACCATTTGGTGGAAGAATGGTTAACTTAGTTGGGGATTTCCGACAGCTTCTCCCAATCAAAGAAGTTGGAGTTAAACGAAATGAAAGAATTGCTCTACCGATAAAATATAGCACCGTATGAGAGAACTTCAAACAAAATTCAACTAAATAAAAATAGTATAACGGTATTACCGGAAGAAGTAGAGTTCAATGAATTTTTATTAAAAGTTGGTAATGGAATAAAAAGTGATTGCTATAATAATCTAGAATGAGTGAACATCGATAAAAAGACACTGCAAAGCATGCTATATTCTCTGCGAGAAACGGAGACATAGAAGAAATTAATAAAAAGGTAATGAACTAATCAGATGGGAAAAGTGAACGAGTTTACGCAAGTATATCGATAATGTAAAAAATTTATAAAATGCAAAAGAAATTAACCCGAGTATTTGAATACGTTAGGACCATTCGGTTTGCCACCACATCGACTATATCTGTGCAACTATTGTATCTTTATGCTCATGAGAAAGTATTAATGAAGGATTATCTAATGGTACAATAATGATAGTATTAGAACTTAGCAGCAAGGTACTCCGATGCGAAATTTTAACCGAAGACAAAACAGGTACTGTAATTTTCGTAAATCGTATTACTATCTGCCGTGAGAACGTACCCCATTCACATTCAAAAAGCGACAGTTTCCGATAAGAATAGCTTACGCCATGACTATAAACAAGGCAGAAGATTGGATTTATCTAAAATTTGTCTAGAAATTCAGCATAAAAATAACGATGTTGAAAATTATGTTTATAAGGAACTATATTTATAACGAAAAAAACAAAATGATAAAATAAAATTGATTGCTGCCACATCAATGGGTTCGAAGACCATGTATATTGTATGTACGTTGTACAATTTCTTTGTACACCGATTGTATAAATTTGTCATCAGAGAAGCGAAATAAATTACGATTGAAAAATATCTCGTTTATAAAAGAAAATTATTGAAATAAGAAAATTAATTTATGGAATTCGAAAAAAAAAAATCATTGTCACCGTCGTAATTCGGAGTATTTCACTCGCTAAGGATATGGTTTTGGCCCGAAAAATCAACTGGTGATTCCCGATTACAATAAATTAGCGAAGTAGGTAGTAAGCTGGTTGGAATATCTCGCGTTGCCACAAGTTGAATTTAGAGACTGCTAATTTTCAAGAAGCTGCCAACTGCGCTGATGACTTTGCTCACGACCTAGTACACGTGTGTATATATATATATGCTTCCTGCAGGAAATGGCCAAGTTAGTTATGTGTAGACATATTCTATGCCCGCGTGTGTAATCTCTTCTACTGACTGGGGGTATATTTAGACCCATGTTTATACACGTAGCGATGACTAAAGTGAGAATACATATCTGTACTGATAAGTATATACACACGAAACGACTGACACGAGTAAAAGTATTTGGCAGAATCGAGGATTTTCAGGCGTTGAGCCACGATGAGTTGTGCACGAAATGCAATGATATAAGGATAAGTGTATAATGAGCGTTGATGAGATAATACGGATTATATGAATCGGGAAGGGTGTTTAGTCCAGAAACTTTGAACGTGGTTCAATACCTCAATCTGTACTGCATTCTTGGAAGAAAGTGTCGATGCGATCAGGTCGAGGAAAAAAAAGGTAGCGTGTGTCGCCTCTGCAGGTTTTATGGATTGATGAAAATTTCTGGACAAGTTTTTCGTTCAGAAGCGTATAGAGCAGAAATAAATAATAAGAAAAGAAAAGAAAAAAAAAAAAAATCCCAAAGAACGATAGAGATTAAAAGTTTTACGACAAAACCTGCACCAGTTTCGTCGGGAAGTAAAGCTCTCGCGATCTCGATAAGTTCTATCCTTGAAAAAGTTATTCAATAAATTTTAATTAAACCCCTCGCCCACGAGACACTCTTCTTACATGTATTATGTAATTATGTAGTCTCTCTTCCTCTCTCTTTCTCTCTACTTAAGCATTTGCAATTGTAATTTGTGTTTTGTGCCGATAGTTAACCGTGGCTTTTGAAATTGAAATAAAGTCATCTCTTTTTTCCCCGTTAATTTTCTTACTTTTTATTACCTTGAAATTTTGGCGATGGTACTTTACGTTCGTGGTAGAGAATTGTTGTTTCCAGTATCAATAAAGTAAGGAAAATAAATGAAGAAAAAATGAAAGAGATGCTTCTTTGTGAATTAATCGAACTAACTCCGAGCTGGGTGTATTAAATTTACAATAATTTCAGCAAGCTCGTGAAATATAAACACGTTGTGTAACTGGCGCTCAGCGATACCTACCCTCAATTCAGTTTGATGGAATAAAGACGAATTACGAAAGTTTCGAAACCGTAACTTCTAGATTCTTCTTATAATTACGTTAACAAAAGTTAGCTGATCCAAATTTCATTCCAAAGAAATCTGAGATTCCTGCTTTTTCCGACTATCAGACTATACAGGCACAGAAAATCGAAGTGACTGAATAAAATGACGGACTAAATCAGAAGACTTTGAAGACGAGAGTTACTTTTTCTTTCTATAGTGTTCCCTATATGTTCGAGGGTTGATGAGAATATTTCCATGCCTCGGAGGAAAAATAACAAAAAGAAGTAAAGAGGAAACAATGGAAATAATAAAAAAAAAAAAAGGGAAAGTTTTTCGGGGGGAACCTCTCACGAAAATCCTTAAAAGCTACGTATAAAACCCAGCAGTCGATTTTAGGGACGAAAGCAACGGTGCAAAACAACGCTGATCCATCGTGGAAAAAAACCGTAATTTACGTTCAACGGAGTTTCAACAGATGACGTGGGATGTTTATACGAAAAAGGCGAAGAGAGACTTCGGAGAGAATGGAAAATGAAGAAATAAATATAGGTATAAAACCAAGTGAAGGTGGAAAATATCAATCATAATGGATCAATAAACGCTCGGCAAAATCCGCTACCGAAAGGCCAGGCGTGATTCATTATCGGGCTGAGATTAAAACCGGTAAATTATTATTCGGACAACTAACTGCGCTGAAGGTTACGACGGATTTACGTATCTTCGATCAAGTGCAGAGCCGAAATTCTTTAAATAAATTATCCAACCCTGAACATCTTTATCTTTAATGAAAACTTTCCATTCAACGGTTTAGAGTACGAATAATGAACGATCAAACAAGGGATCGTCTCATTCAATTATCAAACTTTAAAACGATCCATAGATCAGCGCTTTGCGGATTGAATACCTCATAATTAGCTAATGGCTGTAGGCTCGTATGCAGATTTCGGAAATTAATCGGATTTCTGTAATTCAAATGATTACACATACCTACTATACGTGCGTAAAATCAACGATAAACTGCAAAAATGTTCGTCGATGGCAGAGATTACTCGCGATATCGAGACAGATATACAAATATGTTATAAAATGAGATCGCAAGAATGTTTAGTTCGTCGGATTCGTTATCTTTCGAAGCGATCCGCAGAAAATCGAGGCCTTCGGCAAAGCTATTCCGTTATAAAATGCACGAAGTAAAAATAACGATTTTTCTCTATAAAAGCGGAAATTATTCGAAAGAACTCGTATGGTATATTCGTACGAGGGAAAGAGATTTTTATGAAACGATTCTAACTCCTAAAAAGAAAACACGAGGGGATATTTTAAGGTTAAAAAGGTATTCCCCTGGGGAGATTAAAACCAGACACTCTGTACATATAGGTATAATATACACGTACCTATACACTGAACGAAATACGGTAAAACGGAATGAAAGGATATAACCAGCGTGCTACCTATAGTCGCTAGGCTTTGCGTAGGGGATGGATTGCCACTCGAAAAGGGAGGACTAATCCTGGACCTGGACTCGTTGCACAACGCTCTTGAAACGGCGAGCTGTTCGGCGGGACCTGGACAAATCAATACTAGATAATATACCGTGCAGACTAAGAGTGGATGATAAATATTTATTCCATGAAAGGCACAAGACTCCTCCATGTCCTGCGCACGTAATAGATATAGACACAGACGAAGATACGAAGACGGAAGTTCGGGGGGAAGACTCAGTTCCTCGTTAGGTCAAGTGCAAATTTCACTGGATTCTTCCTTATAACGTGGGAGGAGTTCGTTTTTCAGTAAATTCGAGGCAATATCTTCCTAACGATGTCGCGAGTGTTGTATGCTTCTGCGAATTGGCAGAATCAAAGAAAAAAGAAAAAAAAATCATAAAAATGAACCGTCTATAGAAATATAGTTGAGAGGATGAATTTTATCGGATTACGTGCAGCCCTCTAGCCTCTTACACGACATTTCTTGACGTACATACTACGTGCGCTCGTAATGGGACTCGACACTTTTAGATATCGTTTTTTTTTTGTCAATAACGCACGAATTCACCTGTACAGGTATAAATAATCGACCTTACGACTGAGAGGGAATATTGAGCTACCTCGAAATAGAAAACTGAAGATTTTTCGTTCAGATAATCGCGCTACAATTCCAAACGATATTTATTGAAGACTGTGAAGATTCTTTGGGGGGAAGAAGAACCTCGATTATCTTTAAAAGCTAGTTGAATGAATGAGGAAAAAGTGATTTGAATTATAAACAATATCTGGGAAGATAAGCTATATATGAAAAAAAAATGCGAGCTTGAACTACACCGAGTATTTCCACAGTCTGCAATTAATTTGACGAAGGGTTTTCAATCGGTTTCTGAATTTATCTGAATATAGATTCTCTTAATACCGCGAAGCATGAAGCAGGTAATATTCATCGGACTTGTTGTTAAAATCGCGAAATTATTTCTGCGATTTATGACGCTGTGTAATCGATCGGGTCTGTGTGGCCAGCTAACCAGCGAACACTGCAGGAAATGTGGAGTATTGATAAGACGAAAACAAATTAAATTCGAAGGCTCAGATAATTCGAATTATTGAGCTTTGATTCTACCCGGTGTAACTAATGGCGATGTGAGCACCAGACGCGATGCTAATTACGAGATAAGATAAGATAGGAAGAGAGTTATTTCTTGATGATCTGCAGATTTCTTGCGGGACACACAGTCGTGAGATATTATCTCGTAGATATATTAATAAATATATATATTATTTTTAAGTAAGCGGATCTTCACTTATATTAAACCGTTAGATAATTGTATGAGAGGGGGATTTTTGGAGCCTCAAATAACAGACGTATGACAGCATCTCGTTCCTATCTTATTTGAGATAAGTTATACCGCGGTTCTTTTTCTCCGGACGTGCGCCATTCTACATGTGATAAAAGATTGATAGAGTATGAGTTTCGACGTTTAATAAACTCGCTCTCTATTTTATAACGAATCGAATAATTAAAAACAGGGGTTCGCTACTCCGAACGATGCAAATAGCTCTGTGTTCACATTACGTTGAAATATGAATTTATAAATACAGATGCAAAAGAATGCCCAACGCTCAAGGTATACCGTTAGAAATAACGAAAGAATTTCGAGTGTAAGCTTATTCTCGTTTTTAATAGCACATATATATCTGAAGGGCGAACTTTGATAAAAAAATATTCAAAAACCGTGGGAAATATTGTCGTTTAAATTGAAGTTGGTATGAAAAACGTAACTGCCCTTTATATGGATAACGAAAAATACTGTTCCACCCTCGCGGGGTTTCGGTCTTTCACGATAAGCTTATTTTTTGTTGTTTTTATTCCAATTTTACAAACAGTCGTGTGGCAATCAATTTTTAACTCAACATTTCAATAGCTTTTTCAATTATTTTTTACTGTACTAAAGAAAACACATGGTGGGTTTGCCCGCCGGCTTATACAATAAATAAATAAATCAATAAATGAATGAATAAATGAATGAGATTTCAATTTTTTTTTTCGCGACTATTTGACCAATGCTGTTTTTTAAAAATATGATTAGGTATTCTATCCATTACCCATGCATTGACACACTTGAGAGTCGTCTGAAAACACGAATAGCCAGCCGAATAAATAATTTGTATTTGACAATATGGAACTGTGCGATGTACCAGCTACACGCATTCCTGTTCTCCTCTCATTTAAAGAAACGGTAGTAAAACACCGCACGTAGACATGTACGATGGGTAATCAAGTTCGTGGCATAATTATTTTACATGCTTTACTTCCGCGTGTTTAATCTCTTTCTGGCAAGGTCAATTGTGTGAGAAATTCTTTGAGTATACAAAATTACGCAAATTAGTGTATAAAATTTCTGAGTAAGTACGTATACGTGTATGTACTAAGACATTGTTCGTTTATTCTTCGTGGGAATATTCGTCAGTATTCTCTTCATTCCGCAGTAGTATGTATGTACGTATATGTCTCGTTAAAATCAATTTACTGTCGAATATATGAGCTCATAGATACATAATCGATACCTCTTGCTCTAGAAGAAGTGGATCTCTACTCAGATTCAATCGATATACAACTATATCAGATTGGGATATTTAGAGCCTTAAATTACAGAAGCACGAGTAAATTCCTTTCCTAGATCATTCATAATAAAAACTTACGGAAATTTCATTCTTATCTTATTAAAGCTGAGTTATATACCACGATACTTCATTATCGGACGTGCGCCATTTCTCATGTGATAAAAGATTGACAGAGTATAAGTTTCGAGGTTTGATGAACTTCTATGCTACAACGATTCGAGTAGTTTTAATACAGGGTTTTACTACTCCGAAACGATGAAAACAGTTCAATGTGCACAGTATGTCGAAATATGAATTTATAAATATGAATGCGACAGAATTCCGAGTCCTCAATATTATATATATTGTTAAAATAAAAATGGTATATTCCAGTCTAAACTATTCCTTGTTTTCAATAATTTTATAAAAATCACGTATATTTCAAGCGCGAACTTTGGTAGGAAATATTCAAAACCCGTGGAAAATATTAACCCTTTGAATAATAGTTGGTATAAAAAATCAGACTGACCTTTATAGCTTGATAAAAAATACAGTTCCACCTTTGTGAGGGATTCGGTTTTTTACACTTAGTTATTATTATTTTTTTTTCAGTTTTTTCTTTCTTATTCTAATTTGACTTTTAATCAGCTGTCAAACATTGCAAGATCACAATTTGCTGAACATATCGCATACGGGCAGTCAACGGCAAGACACGCAAAGTTAACGATTGAAACTGACCGAGAGAAAATTGACCGAAACGTGCCACAGAGAGTCGTGCGACATACTGCCGACTGGTGTCATTCTAGTACAGCGACAGCTCAGCAGCTCCTTCCCCACTATCGTCGGTTCTTATTGGCTGATTTTTTCCGATCGTATACTTCGATTGGCGACAGATTTTAAGTTGTCTAAAGATTTTCAATTAATTAGTTAGAAAGTTGAGCCACGTTTATTTTTTTTTCGTAATTTTTTTTATTTCTTTTCTTCTTCGCAATAAGGTAAAGTGTGCTGAGATGTACTACTGAGATTCGGAAATTCATTTCTAGTTCCTTCGAGCTTGCAAATAAATTTTTTATCGTGTACAATTAAGGAATTTCTCGTCAGCTGATGGATAGTTCAAGCCGATATGAAATTGCATGTAGAATATTGATTGTGTGGAAATAAATATTCTGCCGACATATTACGGAATTAATAGCTGTAAATCAGCTGTTTGATATCTAGGAAGAAAATTTTTCCACGGATATTGCCACAGATAATATCATTCGAGCGAATATATTGACTTGTATAAAGACTAGAGTACAGATATGGTATGAGGATAGTTTCGAATTGAAGTCGAAATCTTGATTTAGGTATATATTTCATATTTCCCAGTCTTTTGTGTCCGGGAATTTGTGAATTCAGGTAATCTGGGAAAACCAGTTCTGCGTAGAACTACTAGATGTTCATTGCGTATTAGTTGGCGAAATGCAAAAGGTACGTCATTTCACGTGCAAACATTCGTAGAATACCGAATGGGGTTAGTGCTACATAGAATTCTCTTTTGTTGCGAATGACGGGTCGACCTGAATGCGAATGTGAATGCGAAATGAGCCCTCGGCCAAGGATGAGCATGGACACCCCGCATCACCGGAGACCCAAATCCCCTTTTTCACCCCCTCGAAGAGATGGGGACAAATGAAACTGCGAGAGCACCACTGGATAAAACCTCGAACCCCACTTGCCGAGCTACTGTGACGATCACAAACACGGATGGGTATACCATGCCGTCAGGTCCAGACTGTGAAGCTGACGCCCGCGCCGTAGCAAAGCGGAGCAATGTGGTCCAAATTTATGACTGGGTTTATACGAACGACGAGTGATGGTTTTTTTTTTTTTTCATTTTTACGTTTTCGAAAGAGATCGAAAAATGATATTTTCCATATGTCACGGATAGCATTTGCAAATATTTGCTGGACTGAAATCGAACGATTACTATGAGCAAACATACACGACTCACGACGCGATGTATTGTGATGAATTGGCACCACACGCTGTAAAATATGATTTCGCAAAATCCAGTTATCAGACAATAAAATTTATCGGATAAAAATTCAATCGCGGGATTTGAAATCGCTTTCGGCCATTGCTTGTCATTGAATGTCTATATGTACCCGAATGAACGTTTACCTTCTGCATCTGTACGCATCACGATATGTATTCGTCGTATATATCATACGCATATACGTAGACTACATTATGTAAAGTTAACGGAACGGACACCTTCCTGACTGGAAAACGCGTTACAGTATATATACAGCGAATTTCTCAATCATAAGAAATCAGGATACCGTGAATTTCCAACCGAGCTAACATTCCCGGGAAACTTCGAGACCCCTTTGCAGTAGACATCAAATGCAGAACGAAGAAATCTGATGCTACCTAAGGGTCAGGGGATATCATAGTCTGCAGCTGTCCTTCCCTTTTTTTTCTACCTCAACCAGTCACACGGAAATAAATAATTTTCTGGAATGACGAATAAATTTCACAATTTTCACGTTCGTTCACGAAATTTTCCTATCTTCCCAGGAAATAAAAAGTGATGAAAAAGTATTCGTTATATCAGCTCAGCTCGCGCAGCTGTGTGTGATACTTTTTCTAAAAAAGCTCCAAGTTTGGCGTATCAACAGAACTGAAACATGCATCACCAACAAAATGTATTATTTTTCGGTGGGGTGGAAACTGGAAAGTTATGTCACTCACAATGAGTACAAATGAAAAAAATCAATGATTAAATGATGTTCGACGTTCCCGGTGTATTAAAAAACCCACCCTCAACCCGATTCCTAATTATGTAGCCATCAAGGGTGATGGAAATTTAATTTTAATGGAAAAACTAGATCCGTCCATCGTTTTTCTATATTGATTTATGAATTCCGAGTTAAACAATAGCATCGTTATCCATTGCCATGACGTTATAGTCATATTGTATGATGGACTATTGTTTCGTACCGATTCATCAGCCGTTGTTCGGTCGGATTTATATGAGAGCAATGGGTAAAATCGGTTGTTAATAACGTCGATCATGCAGCTGAAGGATGGATCAATGATGGTAGCGAAGTGATACTGAGGTGACCCGATTCTGGATAACAATTGTTATCTGACTGGCGTAAGACCGATTAGTTTTAAAAGCTGTTTGACGCGATATGAAGCTGTGACATTTTTCGTCACACATCTTTTTCGAGTTCGTTTCAAAGGTGTAAAACGTTGTATTGACGTAAAGTCCACCTATCACATGTATAGACAGCTGGACGTCTTACTCTTCGTTTAATAGATAATAGTGAAACCTCTCGTTGCGAAGAAGGCCAAAGGGGGTTACACTTTGGATAATGCATGAGGTTGGTGTTAGGTTTTAAAGAGATGCCGATGCCAGAGGCAAGAGGCAAGACACAAAATGGGATTGAGTAAAGTGCTAGACTAGCCTGTTGTTTTTGCTCTCACAAGAGAACCCGGCTATACAACAGAGCTGAGACTTGGTACTTTGCATTTATTTGGCAAGGTGCTTTCAGTTAACCCTGAGCCTGAGAGGCCTACTAGACCCGAAAGGCGTGCGAACAAGGCGTTTCAACTAACGCCTAAACGCAGTATACCTATCAAGATTAATTTTCACTATACAATGGGAAATGGAAATACGTTTAGAAACGTTGTGTATCAATTTTGAATAAGAGTAGAAGAATAGCACGATCTAAAACGTGAACTTGTGTCCCTTGCTGCACGTTTTTAGGTATACTTTATTTCTTTTCTTTTTTCATAAAAAAGAGAATTGCAGAATTTTATCAGCGTCGTAAGAATAAAAGGTAAGACCGTCGTCCGCGCGATAACACGTCAGAAAAGTAACAGCTGCAGCCATGATGGATGCTGAAAACCATTGTAAAGAGCCGTGGTAACGTTTCTCGTAAGAACCGCGTTTAACGATCGAAGTTTGTAGATCGTAAATTTTCCCAGGAACCATGGTGACTGAAATCACTTGAACTGTATAGCATAAAACACTAATTAGCTAACTAGACTCAGAATCTAGGTGAACGGACGCCGATAGTACTTGAAGCAGTGTTCAACTTTATTATAAAAAAATACACCGTGATCGCGAACGAACGGGTTGTAGTTATAAAACGTCGAGTTGTTTCGCGAGCGAACTATAAAGATAGTAAATTTTTATACTCTTTATCTAATACCATGCCATGGCATCCTGTGCCGAATCGACTCCGCAGAAAAAATAATTCGGGCGATACGGGCTTTAAAAACGGACGTCGACCTCCCCCAGTGAAATAAAACGTTAAGGACGGGATTGGCCGAGGGGTAGCTACCCTCGTTGAAAAAAATAAACTGATAAGGAGAATATATTCCGCCTAATTGCCATGGCTGCCATTTATGCTGGGCAGTGCCTGACGAGTTCAAAGAAATTTGCTAATTATACGCTTTTCACGTATTTAAAGAGAATAAGAAACAAGGGAGCATAATTGATTCAAGCGATTCTGAGATATGATAAGTCAATTACTGCCGACACTTCCGAGTATACGCTTATTGCTGTCTAACTGCAGCAGGCGTCGTGTAAAACTTTTTTCAAATTGATGAATTGAACGTTGCAATTCATAATTTATACTTTGCTGAATTTAATTATGATTTTCCGGTTAACGTGATAGTTATTATCCATGAAGCTTATCACGCTCTTTCTATAACGAACTTTTGGTCGCGATACCACGTTCCGGGTAATTCGCATTTGAACGTAACCTTGGCTCGTTAATAAATATAAATCATGACTCAAAGCATCTACGTGGCGGTTGTAAATTCGAAATGCGAGATTACAGAAGCTGCTTACTCAAAAAGTCCAAGTAATTATTCTCTTCTTAAATATTTTATTCTTCGTTATTTTTCGTTGCTTTATTAATAATTCCCGGAGACATTCGTGCATTTAAATGATCTACTTGTGTAATCTACACAAAAAGCTTGGACTGAAGTAATTAATTCACTGGATAAGAAAATTTTCATACCCTCTTGTTAAAGCGAATGAAATGTAAAATGCTAGCTACCATTTTGACTTTTCGTGCTTTTTTTATTACCTAACGCTTATGGAAAAGGTATTTCGGAAATCCACCCATATTCTGAATTCCACGGGACAAAATATTCGACTTCCAAAATCGCGTAAACAATTTCAATCGTCGATCATCGTCAGAAAATCTTTTGATAAATACCTATCCCCACATGCCTAGACCCCGTGCAATATTTCGAATAAAATTCTGCGAATTCTTACACTTCGCTTATCGAATATGAACGACATTTTAAGCCTTAGATACCCACGAAGATATGTCCAATCTATACGCAAATCGTTTCGAAACGCGAAACGGCGACTAAGGCCGGTAATTACCAGGAGGAATTATAGAACGGCGATAAGCGGATGCGTTGTCACGTCGTTTGTTCTCGATGGTAATTTAGACACGGTTATAGCAAATCGATTTTTGAACTCAGTTAATTGAGATAAGGTCGGCCAGGGATCGATTTTCTCTCATGCATCTTCGGCGAAGAATAAGGATATGCTTGGTACGTAAGCTACTACATTCCTTCCTCGAACCCAGATGCCCGGAAAGCAGGAAAGCGAGTTAGACTTGAGAATAGCGTTGAAAAATTTATGCTACTTTAGTTAGTAGTCACATAATCTTCTAGTACCAGTACTCGACGTTATATCCAGCACCTCATCTCGCATTTTGATCTCTTTGAATTTTTATTCAGTACTACTCCATTCGTCTTTCCTCCTTTCTGGCTTTTTGAGCCCATTAACACCCTTGAAAAGAAAAGTCTGCATCGTGATATACGGGAGATGAAACTCGACGGAAAATAGGCACCTGTATACGTTTCCTGCGAGAATATCTCTAGAAAACTCAATTCGCAGCCGTTGTAAATGATAAATGAAAGCAAATTTTTCACGGAGGGACAATTTCTACGGTGGGTAGGTGTATACAGACGTCAATCGTCGGAGGTAAAGGATCAGTTCAGGCTTCGACGTAACAGTCAAATATAAATTATGTATACCCTGGATTTAAGGGTCGGGCGTATATATCGCCGATGGCAGACCAGGAAACTCCCAAGGGTCAAACGTGGAGGAAATGATATTTTTTTTTTCAAAACGTTGCCCACGATTAGATCTGGGATTGTAACAGGCATCGAGCTATGGGATAGCCGGCTTTCGAAGGCTGGATTTTTTACGAGGTATTCAAGATCACCTGATTCCATCCGTCGAATGGCAAAATCGATGGAAAGTTTATTCAAGAGTTTTTTTTTTCTCACAAAATCTCGGGATTTCCTGAACAGCTTCGATCCAGCGTAGCGAACGGAGCCGAACGATTCAAACTTACTTTTCGTCCACAGGCTTTTGCCTTTCTTTGGTAAAACTCGATGGTGTAGATACTTAAACTTTCTAACGGCAAGAGCTCTATACCATAAACCCTGCGGATCACAGGTGCGAACTTTTATCGTTCCCCGCAGCTCGACAGCTTTCTTATTTCAATTTTCAACCCAACATTCGCGTGACGTCGGCATCGATTAAACGCTTGAAAATAAACTCACCTCACTCCCGAAGGAAACTCATATTTCAATGTCTAATGAGAACTAGCTGCAGTCATGAAACCCTTGATGGCAAATGAAGACCTCAATTCTAATTACATTTCAAATTTGCGAATCAATCTCACAGATACACAGTACAGTTCTTCATTTCTCGACCCAACTTTGAGGCGGGGAAATCAATCAACGGATAGCAACACGTGAGAAAGCCACGAATATTGTCTGATCCTTGGTTCGATTCGTACACGCATCACAGGTTACCCTTAAACTCCTCTTCGTAGCAGCTCATACGATCAAGCTCTGGGGAACCCTCGAAATTACGTAAATACAAACGGCCGTCTTCCACCTCGCTTGTTTCCCTTCAATTCCACCAGTATCCCCGCAGTAACAACCTCCTGACCTCCACTCCCATGGGCAACGTTACCAGTCACCGTAGCCTAGGGTCTTTCAAATATCTTGAGTGACCACCGAGAGGATGACAAACCCAGATAGAATGGAAACGTGCGTCTGAGGTAATTCCCTCCAGATCTTATTCGGTGGTGAAATTTCTCGGCGTTTAAATTTTCATGCGAATTACGCGATTCTAATGGAAGAAATTCGCTCGGATTTCGATCAAGGTCGAGAGAACGGAAGAGATAACGTCGATATTTATAAACCCGATGAGACATCCGTTTGACTAATTTTCGGTCAAAGTTAGATGAGCAGGAAGAAGCGGCCTCCTTTTTTTTCGTTTTTTTTTTTTTATCTCAAGCGCTATTTCAGGCTGATAGCCATTTCCTGGACCCATTTGCATGGGTTCTGATCTTCATCGTGGTGTCGCGGATGCGTAACCACGTAATAGCAGTTAAGCCAGTCGGTTGAACAAATTTACACGGAGTTTTAACGCTAGTCCCAATGACTGTAGGTATAGAGGTAAAGGCAATTTCACAGAATTGATTAACCCAACGAGAAATATCACATTCATAGAACGGCAATTAAGCCTTCGGGCAGGTAATGGGGATCTAGTTATTTCCGTATCCGGTGGGTATCTACCTATATGAAAACTAATAACTAACTTGAAATTTGCTCGGCGTAAACAATGAGGGCGTTTCGCTATTACACATATACATATAGGCGATTACACGCTACATACACATACGTATACGTATACCTTCCTCGCTCTGAAACCGGACGTTCCAGAGTTCCGCAAATTCCTTACATACGGTAATAGCGAATAGACCATTGGCGCGAAACCGGGTATATTACGTAGGTATAAATAGGGTGAATATAGATATAGATGTGGGTATAGTTGTATATCGAAGTGAGGTAGCTGCCGCTTAATTGAAATTCGAGGCAACGGTCTTAGGACAAAGTTTCAAACTGGGATGGTTATAAAGGACCAGAGTCTCAAGATGTCCTCAGGGACCCTCCGATGCACGTTCGAGGTGGCAATTACTAACTCCACAAGGACGTAATCGCATAACCTTGGAGTTGACAACGAGCTATACATGCGAGTACATTCATATTGCAAAGAGAAATTCTCTATCTCAACTATAACGGAGATGGTTATGGAAAAAACAGAACCGAAGGGAAAGGGAGTTGACTAACATAAGTTAAGGGCTTCTACATCAACGCTATCCTAATTGCAAATTAAAAGAAAAAAAATTCAATCATCTCGCGTTATCGCCTCGCCCCCGTCGAAATACATGTTTCATAAGAATTGTTTGAATTTCTTGGAAGCACCGTATCAGACAATAGGTCATCAACGCCCACCGGATAAATGCTGATGTATGTACGTTATTGCACTCTTATTCCTTCATTCCACATTCATAAGTTTGAAATGTGCAGAAAAAAGGTTGCGATTATTAAATCAATTGCAATAGAGTGGGTACGATTTCTACACCTTGAGCGTTATCTACGGCATACTTACTTCTTCGTTCTGTTTTAATGAAAAACTGTTCCCGCCTGCGAGCAATATGAAATAAAAATTCAAAATATCGAATAATTGAATTGAAGTGGTAAAAGAGTCCGACTCCGTTGATCAAATTTTGATAAAATCTTGATGGTTTTTTCAGTCGTGACTTAACATTCGGGTGAAATTGAAAATCGCGAGACCGAAAACGCGCAGCTCTCGCATGGGGTCGGGCCTGCAATAAGAGAATGTTGTCATCGCGTGCGATTGTCGATCAAATGACACCCCGTTAAATTCAATTAACTGGGTGCCGTGCGGAGACAATGATCCTTGTACATATAACGTTGGTATACCTCCCTGTATACCAACGAATGGTCTAACGGATCAAATTCTATTAGTTCTTCACGGGCGTTAGAGGTGGCCAATTTCTCAACAGCCGTCTGGTGCGATAAGCTTGATATCAAAATCGCGTTAACTGTAAATTCGTAATTTGAAATATCCATCAACCGCGAGGCGACTATATTCAATCATTTTCTCCTCCATCTGCAGTCTGTTCGTATGAATATGTCCGAGCTAAATCCGCGAACAAGTCGTTTCAGGGCATCGTTGACCACACACATGTTAGCTATCAAGTTTTAACGGCGAATGCAATTAGGAGCCACATGTTATTTCGATCCGACGACTCGCCTATCAATGAAAACGTTGTTGAAACCGTTGTTATATTTACATCTATCGACTCATCTATCAACTGTCGAGGCAGGTGTATACGCCTATTACAACTGTGCAAAATTACGTGCTACTATTGTGTCGCTGTATCTACGAAACACAGAACACGTAAATACGTGCATATATATGTGTAGTGTGTACATATATGGATTTTGTTTAGTAATTAACTAGAGTGGTCTGAACCGAATTAACTCTTTTTTATTCCGACTTCGAACCGCGGGGTTGGATTTTAATTCACTTAGGTGATTCAAACGCGTTTTGTAATACTTGAAATTCGGTCTTTTGTTCTAGAATATTCATTGGTAAAAATCTGTATGAAATAAATATACGCGATTATTCAATCATTTGAATCGAATATCAAATTCTTTGAAAATTCTTTGAAAATTCTTCCGTAATTCGATGATAAGCTGCAATGATTAAAATAGCTTGGTACTGTTTTGGAAGCTATTATTTATTTAGAAAACCAATTCTCCTGATATAATCGCGAGATATTCGAGAAAACTCGTAGTCAGGTGTATAAGGTAAAATGCGGGGGTTGGTTATGGGACGAGGTCATAGGTCTGGAGAGTGCTGAGCTCAGGGGAACGAGGAAGAGGGCTTCCCTGATAACTACTGCTACCACAAGTCACGTGCGGTTTTAATCCCAGGAATAGGTGTCGAATGGAAACTTGGCCATACATATATACTATACATATATATATATATATATATATATATATATATATATATTTATATCTGTATATATATATATACATATAATAAAAATTCTCTGAATGGAAATACCATGGAAAATGTTCATTTATACAAACATACAGTTTTTGACCATAAAAACGAGATCTGCTAACGTGGTTTATGCTCTATCTAGACGCAGCACTTCATTCTACTATATATATATGTATGTATATATATAATGTATAAAAGTATGTATATAAAACGCGGTATATCACCATGCTGCAAAGCCGCGGTGTTCTGGACCGTGAAAAGAGACGATATACCTAGTGGCGGTGTTAGGGCAAGAGGGAAAGAGGTTAGAGATCCCAGTTTCCCGAAGGCGAGGGAGAAGAGTATCTCGTGGTCGCAGGCCTCCCTTCCCTGCATACCCGTGCCATAAACTTATAATTGCGTTCATACCGAAAGCTGGTTCTGCGCGAGTCTCGCAAAAGCTCGAGGCATCCATGAGGGGCGATATAAAATCCGATAAGATCACTTTTTACTGAGAATAAACATGAATTTTACCTAATCGTTTCATACTATAAAAAATAATAACAGCTTATTAATATTTTCATTCAGAAATATAACTAAGTGAGTGAAAGATTTTTCTTATTTTATTAGAACTATTTCTTCCCTTATTCGAAACATCTGCAGTTGTTCTTTAATTTGGTTAAGTAACTCCTCAATTTTCGCAATGAGCTGTTCGTTTAATTCTGATCTAAAATGTTTGGTCTGTTTGAATCGATATTCCTGAGTGGAATATGAGAATTCACAATTATATTATTCAGAGGAAAGAAGAAAAAGAAAAAAACGGATGTCACGGTACTGAAAAATAAGTAATAATAATTGTGAATAACGCTGAAATAATATTTCCGTACGTTTGTACAAGTTTCGAAGTTATTTTGCAAGGAGAATGAAGATTCTGTTATTGTGAAATATGGTTTTCCCTCAGAAATATATATCTTGCGGGGGGTGGCAGATTCAGGCGCCAGACACTTCCCTTCGGGCAAACATTACGTATTCATGGTAGAATTATACCACCGGAGAATGTCAAACAGAGGATGTGCTAAATCAAGTTAGTGATTCGATTGAAGCCCTGCAGATACAAAGGCTAATTTGTGATCGGCGGTATTGCGGGTATATTATCAGAGAAACACGAAATCGAAAGGAACTCAAATATCTAAGAATCAAAGAGAAGAAAGAAACTGCGTAGATACGCGAATCCTCATTTCTTTTTTTTTTTTACTTTCTTCTTTTCTGTTTCAGCTGTACAAAAACTGACAATGTGGGGAATGGAAGACAGGCCGTTAAGGAAACACGTCTACTTCTGACATCGAATTGATGTGAAAGAAAAATTTCGATCTAAATATAACATCAGAAGATTTTTTAGCCGAGCAAAATCAATTATTTTCATTTTTCTAATATAATCGTAAACTAGTTACAATAAGAGGCAAAACCATGGGTTTAAGTATTGTTTTTTCTGCATTCTATAATACGGTGTTGTAAGGTGGGTCTAAAATTTTTTTTCCAAAGTTCAGGAAGCTCGTTTAGAAGTTGTAAAAAGAAGCTCGAAGAAAAAAAAAAAAAACAGCATGTACCTATTCTTCTTCGACAGTGTCGTTAGCCGAGTTATACCAACGCTATTCGCGCGTTTCTCTTTGGGAAAACTTTTACCTAAACCATCCTACATCGTTCGATCATTAGAGTTTTTCGACTAGTAGAGGTATATAGCTATATAGCAACCCATAACGATTTGTGAAAGGTGCTTCCCGCTGGGAAAGGTGGTATATGTAATAACATGGTTGGCATGAGACAAAATGCTGCGTAGGTACTATTTGAACTAACAACTTTCGCTTAATGAAACACATTTCACAACGACAACAAATTCGATTCATAAATAATTTCATAAATATTTATATTCTACGTATACATCGCTGCGGTGCACGTATATCTAAGTACCTGCGAAAAATTCTAGTCTATAGTCTGCTGTAGTTGAATAATTTTTAAAGAATGAATGAAAATCTGATTTTCATGTAAGGAACAAATCCCTCGAAATTATAGTTTCGTTTTGATGAAATTTTTCATGAATGAATATCATGAAAAGATATCGAAAGAGAATAAGACGTGACGGAGGTGGGTATAACGTAGATACCTATACCGCGACCGATGCGATATATTCCCATAAACGAAAAGGCGTTTATATAGACGGTATTCCCACGAGGGTAAGTAAAATGGAAAGTTTCACCTAGAGAGCAATGATTAGTGACGCAAAAGGTAAACGTTAAACGACTTACGCGAGACTACGCTATGCGTTTTATCGTCTTGAACAGCTATATAGGTTCTATATGCTCGAGGGCTGAGGAGAATATCACGTTTTGAATTTTGGTCTGATACGTGAGTATGGTTACGTTTTATAGGACACTTGTCCACGTTGGTACATTACATTAACATTTCTATTTATTATGTCGAGCAGTGAGGTTAGAATAAAATAAAATAAAATACCCTATGTATATATATTTATGCCACTTCTATATCCATACATATGTACATGAATAATGAATTACTTTATCTGCTGTGAAACTTTTTATCATAATATCCTTGAATTGTAAATATTCCGGTATGATATTATTACGCAACAAATAATTATCATTATTATTATTATAACTTCTGCTGATTTTCTACCTCGTATACCTACTCTACGACTCTGGGTATATACCTAGATTGAAGGAAACTTGAAGAGAAGATGTTTTTCAAACGATCGATCGGATCAGAATAAACAATGAAAATTGTATTAAAGAGAGAAATATATTAAAAGCTGTTGAAGAACTAGGCTTGTTATAATTTAATAACGTATCGTTAATAGATTGATATCATTTTTTGAACAAAGAACTTTACGATGATACGGTTTTGAAAGTGGAATTAACGCGTTTATCATTCGATGTACAGAATTTCTATGAAAAGATGAAGAAAGCGAAATGTTGTTTGTATATTGTTATTCACATCGACTTAGATATCATATCATATCGTGCGGTTTTCATTGGATAAACATAAACGTTACTCATTTAGGTGAGTTTCGTGTTTCAGAGCATTATATTTGAAATTATATAATTTTCACAATTTTTAGGATTCCGTAAATTCCAAAGCTGTAATTTACGGTGAAATTCGCGTTACATTATACGAATTAAAAATAGCGTAGTAATAATGATGATAATTACTAAAAACACGCAACAGTAACGGACGGTCTTTTTAACAGCGCAGAGTATGATACAGGTAATCTGAGTGCAGCGCTGCAGTAAGTACTTGTAATTGAGTTAATGAAACTAAAACTACTCTGCGTTTCGTTATAAACATCGACATTGCGGTAAACCGCAAGCATGTTTAAACAAATAACAAAATTCATGTCAAAGTTGTATGTAACCAACCGACAGCCGTTATAACGCAAAGCACATCCGAGTAGTGCGAGATTATTTCGATGTAGGATCACAAAATTTATGTTTCACGCTATCAGACGGTCGTATAAATCGTGCTACATTGAAGCTACAGGAATCGCGGATGCATTCGTTTGCGAGAACGTAACAGCGGCGTAAAAGTGCAGAGAAAAAAAACGTAAAAAAATAATACGTAACATCAAGTTAACAAATAATTAATTAAATAATTACTTGGTCACAGAAATTTATATTTAGCGATATTTTTGTAGATACTATAGAATCACACGCGCAATGAAGCTGATATCGAGTGTAGGTTAATTTTTAATTTTTATATGTTTTATTTTGTATACAAGCTGTGATGCACGGGGTAGTTTTTATCATTTTTAACATCGCGATTTTTAGATAAGGGGGTAAACATTTACACATGAACCGAATGACAGATAATTTATTTTTTATTATGGATAAGTACGATGATAGAATTTTTCGATTTGACAATCAGACATTTTCCGAAGGTTTCAGCGATTGATTTATACCTGCAATGATTAACCGAGAAGAAAATTAGCGAATTTATAATAAAATTTTAGAGATTGTTCTCGAGATTTTTGAGAAGGTTCTTAAAGGTAATTTAACTTTTGATAGGGACGCTATGGGGGTCCAATTAAGGAGTATAACACCAGGTATAATATACTGCTAATGAGTTGTAAATTAGGTTATACCAAGATTAAAATCACAGACTGAATTTGCGGCTTGTTAATTGTAACGTCTCCTCGACCTTGCTAATTATGAAATATTATATTTCTAAGGTATACTCCAAATTGCAGTGTTCTGAAGAAAAATGCATCGAAGAAAAAGTGATCGCTAACTATAAACTGCTTTCTACGATTCCCACGAAATTCTTTGTACCTACTTCATTTACAAATAATTGTATAAGATCTTTTCCCGAGTCGCAATATTGATCGCACCTGCACTAACGAAGGACAACAGTTTCCGTAATAATTTGAAATGCGTTTCTACAATTCGAATATATATTTCAACAGCACCTTTAATTTCTGCAATCTTTGACTGCCGTTGTAGCTATAAGGAATCAATTATTTATCTCTCATCGGTTTATCCCCAGGCAATAAAAATCGCGACGTACTTATACCCAATTAAACAAAGGAAAAAAAAATCAGGAAAAACAACAACAGGCCTAGAGGTACGGGTACACGTCTATTTAACAGCAATTAAATCGGGTCGTACTAACACGAGTTTTATTTATTTTTTTGCAGGTATAAAGGTGCCTAAGATAATCCGCTTTAACTCCGCGAGTAATTATTATTAACCATTCCGAGATTATTAAGAGACGGGTATAAGACAGGTATTATAATCTGGTAAAGTATGAAAGTCACGACTGTGCCCTAAGGGTAAACGTGACGTGCCTAACCGTGATAAGCATAGGCGTATATAAAATCTATATATGTACACAATGCTTATATCTACACACGAATAAATATATGTATTTATTTCATTTTGAAGTATGATTACGAAATTCAAACAAAAACGCATTTTTTGATCTGGATATAGACTGAACAAAAAAATATATACTCGTAGATATTGTGTGTTTGATAAGATTTATCATATGTGTAAACAAGTAATTAATGTAATTATGATAAATGATTCATTAAACATGTAGTACGTATATATAGAATTCGGCGCGTAATCTACCTAGTTTTCATTCCCCGAACCTACGCGTATAATCAGCGATCAGATAATTAATGCTCCATTTTCCGCTACTAATGTCAGAGTAGAAGTAGGTATACATATAAGTATATATGCTGTTCTACGTCAGTTTAGATAGCGTCGAAATTTTGCCACTACCTAGATGGCAAATTGTTAAAACACTTTACAAACAGCAGCAATAAGTGTCTACCTTTGTACAGTGTGACTCATATATCATTGAATGCCACCTCCACTGTACACCGGGTTGAGAAAGTAACGTGGAGTACATACCTACATGCTTATACCCAACCGGAAGTTATGACCGCGAGAATTCCCACTAAGTCAAGGGAATTCGAATCAATTTTAATACTCAGTCCACGTATTATGATATTTTATCCAAAATGAAAAACGATTTCTCATATCGCAATTTTTCTACCCTCGCTTTAATTTATGCTCTATGACTGCTATACGTGCGAATATTCGATCATTTTGGGATCGGATAAATTCCTGGCTTTTTATATCGTCGACTCCTGTTTCTCGATTTCGTAGGTGTTCTTCGTTTTGTTTCTGTTTTGCGAAATTCCACGAATTCGTCTCGCCACACCGTTTAGCTCTATACTCCATCGCGGAAAAACCCACCATCGCAATTCTACCCGAGAGTACGTGCAGCGGTACAACGGCCAGAGGTTCGCGTTTAGCGAACAACTAGCATACCGAGCTATATGTACACTTATAATACTAATATCTATTTATCTACCTACTGACAGATACTTCGTATATAATAAATCTGTCGCAGTAATACGACAGTGAAGCAGATTATCCCGAGGCTGAATCGAGCCTGTTATATATCTCGAAGAAACTAGACGCGGTTTTTAGAATACACGTACTTTGAGAATATATTTAATCCGAACTTTACGCCATTTGAATATCGAAAGAGAAGTAAAGGATAGAAGAGAGTGTGAGGAGGTTTTTAAAAGTTATATAAAATCGTGGGGAAAATATTTTTTCGCGAGTTTCAGTACGGCAGCGATACGCGAATGCGAGACTAACGTGAATTGAAAGTAATTGAAATATCTTGTTGGACTTAACGGGGTTGATAGTCGTGAATTCCTTGACACTAAGATAAAATCTAAAAAGGTTAAACCCAATTACTGCGATTGTTGGTAAATGCTGGTGAAAATATTACCGAGTGTGAGTATGCACACGCTATTTATGGTACTTAAATTCCTCGAGGAGTCTAGTCGAGACGAGCCACGCGATTTAACTTAAAAACAATCAAAATTCAAGGAGAGTCGCTAAGCGAACGTGACTCTTTAGCGGTACACTTGGATAATGGGAATCAATCAAAGCTATTCCTGAAAATAAAGAAGCCTTTTTTTTCCAAAAAGTTTAAATGTTTTTCCGCACATGTATATGCATAAACAATTATTAAAATTGAATGACCATGCGAGTACGAAAATGTTCAGTACGCGAACGTTGAAACTCGTCACTAAATGCACGGAGGTATTGCAGGGTTTTCGTGCATGAGAGAATAATAGAACTAATTAGAACCCATTGTCAATCAACGTTTAACTAGATTCCACATATATATATATGTACGTTTCGCTTACATTGACGTGCACGACCATTGCTAATTAGAAATCTGTGCAATTGTCCCGGATAATTAAAAATAAAACACTAAAAGACTCATCTTACAATCGAATAATAAACGGAGACCCGTAGAGCTAATTACGTAATTATATATCTTACTTCATGAAGTTTGAAACGATTCCGTTTCTACCTCACGTTCAGAGTTCATCTTTTTATTATACCGTCTCATCAGTCCAGCAAAGAAGAAGTTCTGTTATTACACGTTGTTATTATTACGATAAGACTTTCTTTCGCATTCTTCAGATTCTCAATGAATATTTAAATAATTTTATCACTCTCTTTGAAGATAATATACCTTCATAGAATTATGTTTCTTTTCCTCGATTATTTCTGTCTCGTAAATCTCGCGGATTTGAATGAAAAAAGATTCCCAGGAGATGCCTCTTTCATAAAGGTTGACCCACATAATACCCGTAATATCACCTTTTCTAATTTAAATAACAACACGTGTCATTTAAATTTGTAATTTCTTTCCTATACCAAACATTTGAACAAGCACAAATCTCGAGATGGGATTTCCTCTTTTCGAATAACCGCGAAGGAACCTTTAAAGTACGGTTTTCTCCGCTATTTTCATCCAAAATATTCAAATTTCAATTTCGGGACTAAAAACATCACATCTAAGGTCGAATAGACCAACAGCATAAATCCTCGCTCCGAAATATCGGAGTAAAAAGGAGCTTCGATACACATAATAATACAAGATAATAAAGACAATATTTAACTTATAAATATCCTTACTTGGATCTCAGATCTCGATGCAGGATTCGATCCGCATTTTAGTACGTGAGCCGAGGCCAGCTGACCACAAATCGGCACCTCGTGGGGTCGAACCCTTGAAATAGCAGTAATATCTCCTTTTACTTCTTCTCCTTCGCTTGTTCTTCTGTTATACACACCACTCAGGTATAATATTCACGTTAGTAAGTCCGCCTCGATATTGTTACGAGTTAAGTCATGCATAGTTGAAGGATTCGAGATATAACCACTTTACTTGTCGCGGCCACGTGACAGTTGACACACGAATTGAGCCGCACGTAAATTAAGACAAACGATCGGACTCGACGGAGATCCTCGTACTCATTGTCAGCATCATTTCGTTCGAGACCATACTACTGTCAACAGACAGTATGCGATACTAGGGCGCCTCGTACGGCCAATTTTATAAATTCTTCACCTTACCACAAGCAGCGCGCGTCGCTCAAGTTGCGCCGAGCAGCCGCTCAATGAACGAACAACAACGCCATCTAGGAGAGCAACGCTAACTATTCCCTGCGACGGATATTACCTTGTTACGTACAGAATTATCCTTATGGAATTCTATAGTTGAACAGTCAAGGCGCGGTACTATTCTTCTACATTCAAATACTCGGATTATAGGGTTTTACTGCAGTTGCAAACGAAATCGCACTCTAATCTCCGAAAACAAAACCAAAAGCAATTGCCAGCGCAAAAATACTATTATATCGAAAAATTTCGAAATCTATCTGAATTTCAATACATGTTCTCAATACTTTTTCATAGTATTTTTACAATGCAATCGGTTTTAATGATAAAAATTGGATATTGGCTAATGGTTACTTTATCTATTCAATTAACACGATGTAATTTTCTGTTAATAAATCGTTTATTATTTAAACTATTTTCGAACTGACGTTATGTTCATCAGGATAAGAAAGGTGAATAAACGTGAGAAATATATTTCGCCAGTTTCGCTGCTGGTATATATTATAGTATAATGCAATGTGTTAGTTAGGATCGGACTGCAGAGCGTGGATCGTGTATGCAGAAACGTTTCTGAATCTAGTTTAGTTGTACGCCGGATGCGCCCTTGCATATGGTGCTGTTATTACAGTAATTTGTACGATAAATTGCTGCAAAATTCTACGGCAAGAATCTTCATTCGTTCAGTTATCGTCCTGCATTCGTAATTCTGACATTCCAAATATTGTTTCGATCATTTTGTAACTATAATTTATTCGAGGGAAAGAAGTAAAAGAAATACACGCATGGATCTTAAGGCAATTTATGTACGTCTTTTGGTTACCTAGTTACCTACTATTTTTACCTCGAGGAATAACCGAACAGTTTCGAATTCATCGCCAAAACGGGGAAATGAATAAAACAATACTGCTCAATTTATAAATATCTCTTCATACAATTGGAGTTAAACGACAGTCAGACGTGGCGGCGTTCTTCGAGAGTTATTTCAGCTGATTACAATTGATGTATAGTTATAGTGTACGGTCAAATAAATTGAATATCGAGAACTTCCCTCTCCCGGATATTTGATATTTTTTTAATATGAATTACTGAAAAATATTCAGTTTTGAATTTCGAACTCATTTTCTATGCCATGGGTGTAACATGTGTCGTAAAGCTACTTTATATAATTACGTGCTTTGAGATTGCAAGGAGGGAGTTGTTATTTTCGCCCAAAGGGTTTCCGGAATTTCGAGTGCATAAGGTACGGATGTCCATTAGTAAAATGACTCGAACTAAGCTCAGGACTAGGCTAGGTCGAACAAAGTTTGAATTCCACTTGAGCTAGTAGGTTGATGGAGAGATGCCAGGGAAGCGAACTCCCCCGTCACCCTTGTAGAAGCTCTTCTCTCCTTCCTACGCCGGAAGACGAAATAAAATGAAAGGAGACTATAGGGAAGACGAAAGAAAAAAAACCCTCAGAAATCCCATCGCTTCTGTCATTGCTGACAGTCGAAGGTCTCAAAACTGAGTCGTTGAAAAAACTCGCTATCTGAATTCATCAACTTTCATATTTAAGATGGAATTGGATTTTCTTCAATCAATATAGATTGACGGATCGATGTGAACCATAATTTATTTCGTCTTCGTGACGTCGCACGATGAACTAGAACTTTATCTAACTGCGTGGGAAAGTGATTGATAATTTTCATCTCCTTGTCGGAAATTCTCTTAGTAAATTTCAGACAACGAGATTGACGGCAATTTTCACTCATCCAACCTCTGTCATGCTGATGAAACTTTCACGATAAATCAAGCGCATGTGCATATGTACTTTTTTTATCCCAATTTAAGTCATTTCTATCTAACACAAAAGAAGAATGACATATATTCCGGAAGTATTCTATAGAAAAACTCTCAATCCACTTTACAATAGCCCCTATTTCTTCCCCGAGGTGAAAACCGCTCGATAGGAGTAACAGATTGATGTTCCACAACGGTTTTCTCGTTCCCTGAAAAAGTCAAAGACACTTCGTATTAAAAATTGAGGAAAATTATCCATCAAATTTTTCCAAGGATTGACAATTGCAGATCCAGAAAAATGACGCTTCTAATATTTCAATTTCTCTGAAAAATATCAAACGCTAAATGTCTTATAGAGATCACCTACTGCCGATGACTGACTGACATTAATCTTCCTCTCCCTGAACTCAGACTCCTGCTAATTCCATCTCCTCGTGGCGATGATGGGGAAAGCCCGTTGAGACCAAGTCGGGGCCAAATGTGTTATTCACAGGTTGGGTACCGCGGATCATCAGCCTGGGTCATACTCAGGCGAATCTCTCAGGGGATGGCGATTTATCTGAAATGTAGGTCGTGTAAGAGATTAACTGCAGATGCTCCGAGTTTAATGTTATCTGACGAGTTCTTGAAGCTGTGCAGATAACCACGTCAGAGCTATATCTCAACAAAGTCTGAAATATTTGAAAAGAAAAAAGAAGAAAACGGTTCATAAAACTCAAGCAATTGCCTCGAAATATTTATTATATTCTTATTCAAATTGGAATTTAGAAAAGTACGTCAAGTACTTTCCTGGGTTACGGAGAACTCTTTCAGCCGTATATTACCTACGCTGGCACTCGGACGGTGCTGAATGAAAAGAATAGCCTTTTACAAATTCTTGTTAGACCGAAAGACTTGACATTGAAAAGTTGTGTACATGTCGGTATATGTACTGTATACTAGAGCTAGAATTGTAGGTAGATAGGTAGAGCAATTGTCCTGGAGTTGACGTGCCTCGATGGGATTAACGAACGATACGACAGGGAGCGTGTCGACAGCAAACTCTTTGACTTGTAAATCTGAAATGGAGGCTTTCAGTCTCAGGGGATAAAGGAAGTGTGCAATTTGCATGAAACGGAAGGAAGAAAGTGAGAGCAATTAAAATGTTGGGGCGTCGTTAATCTGGCAGTTATATCGAGGGAACACCTGAGGCAAGGAGAATTTTCACGATGACGAAGAGTGAGGGAAATAAAGGATTGTAGAAGTTAGAAATTGTAGGTCTAGAATTCAACGAAAGAGAGAACAAAGTTGAGAAATAAATAAATAACTCGGGGAGATATCGCGTGTCAATCCGTCAATAAATCATCACGGTGTTTTTCCTTGGTCGAAAAGTACTTTATCGGTGGGAATAAAATCTTTTATGCATGAAAGCTACCTTATTCGCTAACGCGGTTCGGTGAGAATTTTAAAATAAGAAAGAAGAAAACCGGCGAAGACTTACCAGAATTTTCAAGGGTCTTTTTCAACCTTGCAAAACCTTAGAGCGAGGAAGATAACTGAAAACTAAAGATATATAGGTATATTTAAATTGACTTTCGAGGCCCCGTCTTGCGTGACCTGAATATTACTATGAGATAAAAAATTCTGAACGGCTGTGCATTGCATTGATCGTTACAGCCTACCACGTTAACGACTTCCACTCTCAATACGTTCCAATTTAAACAACGTTCGAGACTCCGAAGCGGTAACTTCGCCGGAAATTCTCACCCTGCTGAAATGCAAAACAGCCCTTTTTTAAAATACTTTTATCCTGACGAGTGGCCGGGCAAAAATCTCTCCGAGTAGTAATCGCACAGTATGGTCGGGCGTGGTAGATCTGCCCTCAAGCCCGCGTTCTAACATCTCTCCTCAGTCGGGGTTGATACTTTTAGCAATATTGATCCCATATTTTCAAATGATTCAAGTTAATCTTCATAATTTTTTGGAAATGATCTCTTCTATTCTGAATTGTAACGGAATCATGGCGGATGCTCATTTGCAGATGTTTTATAGCCAGTTTCACTACGCGCATATTTTTGCCCCATTTATTTGTCTCGGATTATTCCCAGGATTAGAATAGAGTGGAAAAGGTGAAGACAGAACGTCGCCATAAAGAACTCTGATGTGTTACTTTCCTCGAATTTTTCTCAGTTAGGTTTTGCGGCTGCCACCCTGCGCTGCATTTGTTGTAATTCGTAAAAAGGAAACGCTCCGTGTCACCCCATATTACTTCTGTTGCCTTGAATCCTCCTTTAGTTCCTGGCTGGTTTATGACAACCGACGACCAAAAGAATGGCACAAAATCCCTGCGATTTTTTCGCGCACAAATAATTTGTATAAAAATCTACCATATTACGTATAAATCTGTAATTTAGTGATAATTTAATTTAATACCCCCACATCTGGAGGTTCAGGGTTTGAACTGTTCGATTCTGAAATGGGAATATTTTCAATGCTTGAAAATTGGAGGTAAAATATTTACGCAGTGGGTAGCTGTCAAGACTTTTCAATTGCAGCTCTCAATTCAACCGAAGGAAAAAACAGTTTGAGGAAAATATTTAATATTTCACGCTCTCTCGGCTCCCCAATTTTACCGGCGAACGGTCTAGGGAGGCAAATATAATATGAATGACAGAAGAAATTGGCTATCAGAACCGACGATAAATCTGACTAGCAATTCCGGTTCATTTCCAGAGAAACGGGAATCTCTGCCTTGCAATATCCAGTATCCAGATCTACATAGACCAAAGATCAGAATATATTTCATTCCATTCCAAACTACAGACTTAGGTATAGAAATACAAAACCCGATTTCGGCGATTACATTACGATATGCCTAAAACCCACTTCTGGCTCTTTTTTTCGGAGTAATTCCAGAGCAGTTCGAGTATCGTGCGTTTGGAATATTAAAAGGTGTCTCTGAGGGAATTCAGTGGCTTTTTCGTCTCCGTAACATCTCCCTTAAGAGTTTGACACAAATGAAAGTGGCGAACGAAATACTCCCGTGATACTCCATCCGCAGTTCACTTCCATCAGTAACGGCAACCACACTCTAGTATGTAATTCATTTGCCCACCTGTTACCTGTGAAGGAAAGGATCAGGTCCCACCTGTACCAATTAATTAGAGCTTCCTCGAACTGTTGCGGTGTCCCTCACGAAATTCTTGGCTATTGCGTGCTGGAATGAAATCACCGCCAGGTTTGGACTAGGGGCAATCGCGGGAAGGATTTCCAGTGAAAAATGAGGGTTGATTTCAAAACGTGAAATTCTTTGATTACGATTCTTGGAAATTCTACAATCTTGACGTCCTGCGATGCTTGGAGCAAAGCTTCAAATTAAAAAGATGTAATAATGTGGCTTTATAGAGGAATATTGGATTCTTGAGTCCTCGGTCTTAAGTCTCTGACAGAATTCATAAGTACATTCTTATCACAATGTAAGAAATTTCCATGAAAATTGAGCAAAGGCAGCGGCAGAAGCGAGATAAAAATGAATAGAACGTAGACTCATTTTTTCCTTCTCATAGTAATATGGAATTGTGTATTTGAAAGAAAGCTAGTTAAGCATGACGAAGGAACGGTGATTTTACCGTGATATCATTTTCGCGATGAATATCTTTCGATTCGGGAGTGGAATTTGACTCATTGAAAATAAACCCTTCTTGCTGAATCAACAGTTAATTAAATTTTAATTAAATTATTGGTTACTCGCGGTTTAAATTGAGACCGAAACTCGATGGGAGATTGAAATCTAATTGAAATTTCTCTCTCACATCAGTGAAATCGCTCTTTATGCCGCGGGTATCCTGAAATAAAATTCTTGGAGGATCTTGGATAAAAAATGCTGCAGTATCGGGTCGGCATTCACCTGAATTTGAATATTGCGAAAGAAAGGTAAATTGGCGTAACAAACGAGCGGGTTTTTGCCTTCGCAATATCGATAAAGTGAGAATAAAAATCGTATTTGCATCTGTATCCTGGGGCTGAGATCGCCAGCGTAATAACAACCGACTGAGACCTATAAAACCATCAAGAAACAGCAGAGATGAAGGTCCTGATTTTCGGGGTAAAAGGATCGAAGACAATTTCGTCTCGGTGGTTTTGGGTTCCGACGATTATGCGACTCAGGTTTTCGCTGCGGCTTTGGAAAATAGGCTATGGTATACGACCCTTGCCTAATCCGGGTGGTGACCATCCCTCTAACGAGGGTTGACGAAGGTTCTACTGAAACACTTTAGGTGGCGAGTTCTACGACGCGTACGTTCTGCTTACGTCACTTTCTTTCACCCCCACTACGACCTTGCCTATTTTTTATGCACAAATATACGATTTATACATACAGACGTAAAAATTCTTCTATTAAATTGGCTGCAAAGAGTTTCACCATTTTCATTTGCAGCTCAAGATCTCCTGAATTATATTCCAGAGCAAATTACGACTGTATATATTCATTGATTTCACTATCGAGTCTTCGAGGTCAATTTAATTGTTCAAGGGGTACCCTGTACCCTGCGAAGACCATTTTTTCTTCGGTGCAATCAATATAAGACGATCTATATAAGACGAAGTCCATAGAATCTCAAATAATTTTGACTCGCGTGTTAAAACAGGAGTAATGAGCTGTGAAAAAATTGAGCTAAAAGAATATTTCTTCACGCAGTACCAGTGATTTGACAAGAATTATTCCCGGGGTGTATATACCCCCTTAAATTATTTTCCTGCATCGGATATCCGCAGCAAATTATCTAGAATTGCAGCGAAAAATTTGTCGTCATCCACAAATTAGTTCTAAACGATCATTTGCCAACGGCTTCGTAATGAATTCGCCAATGAATTTGACATTACAATTGATTCCATGTATCATTCATACGGAAGCTATTCACTTTTATTTGCATCCAGCAGCGTTGAATGGTTGCAATTACGACAGGCGACTTGCTATACCTTAAGTTTCTATAAGCCTTTCTAGTATTCATTGTACTAGCGACTCGAAATACCAAGCCAAGTGCTTTGGGGGGGCAACATCCCTTTTCATTTCTCAACACTGTATAGTTATACATCAGTTTCAGCATTTTCATAGTAAGCTATGAAAAGAACCAGTCTCTTTGAATCAGCTCTCATTCTTTTGAAGTTACCTCCACTATCCTCTCATAATCCTGGATTAAATTTTTATGTTTTACTCTCCTTCCCATCTAACTGTACGTCTTTTTCCCCAGTTCGACCAAACTCGATCCTATTCGCGATGAATATGGTCGACATTCGTTGCACCATAAAATCATGATCAATAATGATCGCCAATATTCATTTCATATCAGAGGAGAATATCGATTTCAACAGAAGTAACACAATGTGAACATTAATTTCGTTCAATTTTAGTCTGAATTGACCAGCCGTGAGAAAAGTGCAGGACTCCGCGTTATCCCTCCATCAATAACGGGTCAGTGCTTCGTCGATTCAATAAGGGTTGTAAAATTGGTTCGATGTAAAAGGATTTGAACAACTTCCGTACGACTTTATTCTTCAACAAAGGATCTCTGCTCTGGTTGAAGAGCCTCGGGCACTTCGTATGTAGGGCGAAAGAAGTGAGTGCAAGAGGCACAAGGCACCTAGTTACACTGAGGACTGAGCTAAACCCACGTATTACAGTTCTTCGTATCAGCTGACGCGGCACATCCCCCTTGCCTATTAGTTTTCGAACGGCATTGTGGCTGACGAATTGAACCAACGGAAATCCCAACCCCTGCAGAAGCTAGTTCTGAATAGTTATTGAACCGCCAACCCTGCGCTGATGTCTCCTAGCCTCTTAGCATACACTGGATATCAACGACAAACAAGCCAATTGTTCAAGATCCTGCAGTCAAGAACCGAGACGCGAAATTGCATAAAGGCAACTCGATTATTGGCTCACCGTGCTGTCGAGAATCTTCTGGTACGAAGCACAGCATTGAATAGTCCCAGGGTATAGGAGAAACTAATTATACTTGTCATTATAACTGATTAATAGTCGAGCAACGGTTATACTACGAATGTATATGGGGTATTCTCCAAAGTCTTCAACTTTAGGCGTATCGATATTTGATTATTCGCATTAGCTTTGATTTCACAGAAAAATCGGTAAGACGAAGAAAAATTTCATTGGGAGAAAAGAGAAAAATGTTTTCTAAATTACAAATGAATGTTCAATTTTTATCAACAAAAATTATTCCCTTTGGTTGCAGGCCTGAAAACAATAATGCCTCGTAAAAATTATGAGCGAAAACATTTTCCCATAATGGATTTTATCGATAGTGAATTTATTTAATGGATAGTTTTGTCTATCGAACAAATTATGAATGTAAGTCGTCTGCGTTTCAATCATCAATTGATTGATATAATCTACCTTATCGATAGCTCGCAAGCTCGAATTCTTCCCAAGCGTCTGCAGGTCGGTATTCTGGATACTCGAATATAGGAAACTGGCTTGTGCTTTATCACATTGCGAAAATCCGACTGAGAACTGATCTGTTGACGAAGTATAAGCAGATTTCGCCCTATCTATACGAAAACATACTGAAATTAGAAATCAATAATTCGAATATTGAATATTGAATATGTTGAACTGTATGACATCGATCTGTAGTCTATTTGCACTTACAATCGTCGATCGTAAACATATAGTTGCTTCGTTTGATGAATTGCATGAATTGCATTCGATCAGGAGAAGAATTCCTAAACGCAGTTAAAGTGCAGCGTACATGATTTGTTCAACAAACAATACGATAATAGAGTTCTCAGTTTATCTAAGACAAAAGAAATAAGTATTCAATCATCTGCAGATATGTATTTACGTGTATTTTATACCCCATTTATAGATAGTTTATAGTAAAGTTACATCGCTTATCGTTACTTAAAAATAACCGTGATAATTTTTTTTATTGAATCAATTCACGACCGTGTATCAGCTATAAAACATATATTATTAAAACTTATTTAATTAACAGATTATAATATAAAACTACTATCGACTACGAATTACGATTGATTTATAAGGTCATAATCCTAGCTGCAATAGTGAGTAAGTATTTTTGGCATTCATTCTTAACGAGAATCGTTTCATCGCTTCGTCTATATCTTATAACTGTTACACAGTTCCGAAAACTGGATTAATTTCACCACAATTTGCATATAGCAGAAAAGTCTAATAAAAGTTTCGTGTTATTTTAATGAAATAATGAAGTCTGTTTAGCAAATCGCCATATGTATATCGTGTTTGTAATTCAACGTGAAGGTATGATATATTCTGAGAGGAATGAGACATAATGGAACCGTTGTTTATTCTACAAACAAACTTTGTTCATTTAGATGAATCAATATTCACCGTTCATATACTCTATCGAATTAAATTTGACTTTTATTCGTTTATTTAGGACTAAATACGTCCCAACAACTTTTTCTCGAACTGTGTTTCACAGTAACTAATTCTGATTGAAAATACAATCATGCAATTATTCATTCGTTCCCTAACAAATATATAAAACATCACATAAAGGTTTATAACATCAAAAGATATATACTTGTAACAATATTTCTCCTTTAGATTTAGTTTAGACTAAAATTTCTCGTTGGGATACAACAGTACAATATCAGGGAATAATATTAGATACTCAGGCTGTTCGATAAAACTAAGAAATATGGCCGCTAGAAGTAAAATGACACCTTTATACATAATATACCTAATTACTCTCGTTAGGTTTATCTCTTAGACACTAATATCCACCGTTAATATCATATTTATACAAATTTAACACCATTAACTAAAGTATGATGAAACTTTTCACTCGAGTCTTAGATTAAACAGCCACGACATGTTCTCTCCCTTTGGTATATATATGTAAAACCAAATTAAACAACATCAATCATCGTTGATTTACGAGGCACCAGGCACTCGTCATCAAATTCGCTACCAGTTGCAGTAAATTGTTGTTACTATTATATATGGATGTAGGTTACACATATACACGGTATTTATGTGTCTAGATTATATGCTATAGTACGTATGATGTAATAAAATTTATTCATGATCCTTATACTATTCTACGGTTCATACTTATCAGTTGATCCGCTGCTCTGTTAAATCTATCGTATATTATATATGTTTTGAGTTTTCATTTGATTATATTATTGTTAACGATGAAAAGTATACAAAGTTTCGACGAGGGTTTGGACTTGAAATGAAATAAACAAAACCTATTTTGCTATCGCACAATTATCTCATCGCAATTCAATTTACAATATGAACGAAAAGACTTCGATTTACCGAAATCAACGTTCCTTAAATTGACCCGACACACCTGTCAAAGAAATTTCATAAATAATTATACCGGAGTTCTTTTTTGAATGAAAATGAAAAAATTTCTTATATTTAAATCACTGCTGATCAGAGTTCATCGATCGAAACTATATCTGTGAATGAGAAATTCACTTGCAGCGTATAAACGCTGGACCTTGTATTTCTCTCGGATCATCAATCACATTCTTGAGACTACGATTCCGGACTCATTAAATTTTCATCATCCCTTGAATGATTCAAGACGAGAATTTCCTGGGAATACCGCTGGCCGAGAGGTGCTTCCAAAGTCCAGTGATGAGGGGCACATCGCGGAAGTTATCGGCCGGGGGCTATGCGGGCTACGAGCACATCAAGTCAACCGACCTGGACTCGCCCCAAGCGTTTTGGGCAGTTAAGGGCGAAGGGGAAGGTCGTGGGGTTACATATCGCGTAGGGGTTGATGTGCTAGTCGTAGTAGATGCCCTGAGGGTAGACATAGGAATATTAGTGGTCGAGTTGTTATTCCTGGTATTTTTGTTGTCGATTCCAACGTCGTCCTCGAAACAAACCTGCAGGAATATCGCCACTTGATTAATATGAAATTAATCTAAATATAAGAATTACAAAGGATTTCTCGACGAAGTTAGAATAGTTCAGTGAAAGATGAAAGGGAGAAATTTCAAGCTCAAAAGACTCCTACCCATGAATTCTCTTTCGGTTTGGAGTCGGAGGATAAGTCGATGAGTAGATTTTTCTGAGTTTCATTGATGTTGTTGCGTTGTGCATTTTGGTTATTCTGCCGATTGTGTTTCTCGTTGTTCTTCATCTCGTTGATAATTTTGTCGTGATATTCTGTAAGAAATTTCAGATCTGTTTACCCTAAGTTAGACTACTTTTCGGGGAAATGGCTTGAGCCAGCAGGTATCGATCAAGAGTTAGGCCAGAATACTTCGTGATTGACACACTGTATTAACATCATAATGTTAGCGAAGATATTGATAGCGGGCGAGAGGGGTCCATTGTGAATGTAATTTTCTCATATACATCTATAATTAAGTGGTGAAAAAAAACTACGGGGGTAAGACGAAAACCAGAGTTTCAAGTTAATTGATGGAAGCGTAGAAAAGTATTTAAATAGTTTTCAAATATCCTGAAATATGTTGTGAGCTAGCCACACCAATACGTCGAGATTTCTTAATTAAATTTCGTGATTGTACGAATATTTGCGAAATTGATATCTTCAACATTCGTTGATGTTCTCCATATTCATTTCAACGTATTGCATAAACAAAAAACGTATCTGAAGTATACAGGGCAATTCAAAATAACCGCACCACAGGGCATTGGTGCACTCCCTATGGAAATCTAAGGCTAAATTCTACCTCACCATAAATTCGAGGGACCGATAATTTCCGAGTTACGGAGGGTCTTAGTTGACTAATTTACAGAGCTTACACGTCCTCATGATAGGGCCGGTTCAAGAGTGTAAATTGATCAGTCGCCGTAACAAATCCAATGTTTGGCTTCTAATTGTATTCCTAACTAAGTACCTCTGACCCGAATCTAGTTTCCATAGTCATCCACAATATCCAGGTCTTTCGCTCATGATGCCTGATCCTGGACTGATTTTTCTCAAGCATCGAGCATCGTGCCTGGAATCAGGCATCGATACAATTTAACGCCCGACACTCGACTTGCCACGGACACTGGTCAATGGGGTTGGTCAACTTACGACGTTCCATAACTCGGAAAATATCGGTAAATCGAATTTTCGGTAGACCTGTGGTGCGGTGATTCTGAATCACTCTGCAGGTATATCATTTCATATCGAACCTCGTTTCCATAAATCCGCACATGACATTCGGAACAATTGAATAGAAATCAACTCGACGTTAGGAAATTTATCCATTTGTTCAACCGTTTAAAATACTTTTCGGGATCTTCCAGTTCTCTCGAACCTTGATTTTTGAATAAAACTGGAGAATGGTTAACGATATTTAACTTACCAATGCAGTTGTCGTCGGTCATTGGAGGGCTCTTGTCCCTCGTGTGATGAATACGAGGGTCGACTTGGGTAAGCTGCCATGCTTGATAGGCTGTGTTAAAGGCCTGAGCCACGGTCAGTGTAACAGTCTGAGCCATTTTCCTCTTTGGACAGAGAAAAGCGTGACATTCCATTGTCTCGTTAAGGTTGGTGGCAATGAAGGCAAAAACATGGTCGTGGGTGGCGTCAGCCGAGCAGTAGGAGATCCTATTAAATACAAGAACCATCCATTAATACCCGAGATTCGAGATTATAACAGAGAAATATTATACATTTTAGGAATTAGGTAGACCGTCACCTCCGTTCCCGCTGAATATTTCCCGCGGAAAATACCCAGGCCACAAAAGTAATCCTCTTTCTGGTAATTATGATAATCTGATTATACCCAGAAATTATTATTTCGCCTTATATTTTCCTACCCTATAATAAATATACGTGACTCTACACGCCGGAAATTTAATGATAATAATTTCTGGTAGTAAAAAATCCATAAACTGATCATATATACACAAACTTACGCGGGATATCAATAGATCCGTGAAATATAACACATAATATCCGATTAAAAGAGGTTCTTCGAGTACGGTTACCATGGAAATGGAAGAAGGCGCTTTTGTGCACGTAAATATACTCAGGAAATTCAAGATACCGTCGAAAGATTTATGGGAAAGAATAATACAGTGTAGGCTTTCGTCTATCTATCTAAAATGAAGATCACCTCGTCTTATAATTTCTCATCGGGTCAAATTTTACTTCAATATACCAGAAGAAACGAATGAAGATAGTTACTTGTTCGATTGAAACGTAAAAAATGAAGTAGATTTTAAATTTGCCTCATTATTTTAGACAACTGAAGTCTGAATGTAGCAACTCGTATTATGCAAGCTATTCCCGTATTCCGAACAATTAGTAACCCACTCCGTCTATCGGTTAAGATGGGTATTCTCCACGCGATCCCGAAACTAATTGTAAGTGACTTTGCACGTGTTTGTAGTAGCGAACGATATACCTAAGTAATGTGGAGCTACCGCTGCCTCGAACGTTATCAAGCACTACGAGGGTAGACCTTGAAAATAAGTATTCAAAGGGGTAGCTGACGTCGTTAGACGGGTAATTAATTACAATTTAGATATTTAAATAGAAACGCTGACGGGGAAGAAGACCCAGGGTTTCAGGTGAGCGGTTGTTATTTGCTTTGGGGCGTTTCGAGATTTATTAAGTAATTAAAGAGACTTCACGAATAAACACTGCCTAACCCTACAGCTGAAAGCTTTGGTGAAATTCTTCGCTAAACTTTAGGGATTAATTCCGATTTGGAATGAATTCTTTTTTTAAAACCTCACTTTGATCCGTTTGTCTCGACATCATCTTTTCATCTCAAATTCTATAACCCGACCGACTTTGAGGGAGATTGAAAGCAGCCGATTAAAGGCAATGAATAATCACTGAATTCTATGGAATCTGAGGTACAACGAAGCACTTAATGTGGAAATATGAAAGAGCAGCGAATAGAGTTAGCCTTTAGTTAGTGCACCACATAAGGGTAAAGTGGGTGCTTGTACCCGCCCGCCTTCGATTCGAGCCAAGCTTTATCCGATAAAACTCACCTGTAAATCGAGACTTGAAGTTGATCCTCTTCGGTAGCTATATCGGTCATTCGAATACCTCGGAGGCTAACCGCGAGGGATACCCTTTGCAGTTTTTTCCCGCTTGCTTTTGCCTGGAACAAAAGATCGCGAGGGTTGTTGAAAAACTGAAAGAAAAAATGCTGCGGTTTTTTTCCAACTCTGCCATGCCGCGGCAAGGGAAAATGGAACTTTTGTTATACGGCGGGTTAAGCCATATTTAATCGCATGCATGCTGATATGTCTAGATATATACCTAGTATGTATTCGTTTTAAACATTATTCAAAGGCATGATTTAGGGATTGTGGAAACAAGCTGCTGCCGCTGCAGCACAGCGCAGTCCCAACTTTCCCAGTTGGGATGAATCTGCTTTGCGGTTGCCCGGCGAGGTGCCCGTTACTCAGTGGTCCACCGGACACCAAACCCAGGATCAAAACCACTTCCGAGGACTTCTAACGCGATATACATATATGTTGAATTTTGATTTATTACAATGGGGAAAACGGTCTGGTTTAATATTAGACTAGTAGACGATTTAGTTGCGAATATTTCGCGACATTCTATATTTCTTCTTTAACACCTTGATACCGTAGTATACACCGCTAAAGGATTTCGGAAAAAATGTCAATCTATCCAATAAATTAAATCAGATGAGAAATTCCAGTTGCTATAAATCTAAAAAGGTATTCCAAGTGGGAGTGAAATAGAATTTATTATCTGACAGAGATACTTGCCGTAATTGATTTACAAAATTTCCTAATACGCCTACTCCTATTTTATCCAAATAATTATTTGTTCAAGTTACGGCATCGACCAGGTTCAACAAATTTGATTCATAATCAGTTCCGACCTAATATTCAAAGTACACCTTCCAAAATTACTTATACGTAGAAGAATATTTTCTGAAAGCTACTAAATATGATCGATAGTTTAAAAAAAAAAATGACAAAAATTGCGAAACCTTTATCGAAATTTTGATTTTGTTTGATCCGTTGCCGTTATGAAATCGTTATATAATTTCGGTTGAAGTTTCCTTGATATGTATCAAATACATAAATATGTAGCTTATAGCGAGGGAGGCGAGGGTTGAGGAATTATTTGATTTTGGAAAATGATCCCTTCTCCGCTTCTAAGTCCTGCAGACTCACGAGGACCCCCGAATATGTAGTAGGACAGCATCTCCCTTTTCATTGTTTACTTTGAAGGTTCGCAGCTCGTTCGTGGCACGAAGGAAGTTTTGAGTAAACAAAGGTTTTCGCAGTATACGAAGGGTTACACGTGGGGCGTATACGGGATGAGGAGAGACTGGAACTTCATTACACAGCTACAAGAGACTCAGTCGGTGGACACTAGACGATCCTCCATCGCCTCGGAACGCCCCGGCTCTCACCTGAAGAGACCTAGACTACGGTGTATGTTGTATGTACAGCTCTATAGTTCCGCCAACTGTGGTGGAAGTAATATAACCCACTTGGAGCGAGAGTTCGTCCTTAGTTTTTCACCGGGAGAAAAAACATTCTTTTTAACAACGCGTAAGTTCCACGGCTTAGAAAAGCTCTCTACGTTAAAGTTCTACCGTAAGATATTATAAGCACATGCATGATGAGTCGACCAACTTTAAGTCTTCTCTCGTCACACTGCTGTATATCAGTCAGGAGATCTGTTTGTACCATGAATAATTATAGTAGGGTATATAATAGCGTGTTCAAATTGTGATAATTATTAGTATAGGTATGATCAAAGAGGCAAGTGACGTTGAAAATTGAAATCTGATTCTCAAGAACTCTATCGATTGAGTAATGAATTGTTTCCAATTATTTTGAGCCGAGAAGGTTACTGGAATCGAGAAATTAAACAGAAATTGGGTATTTTAATTAAGCTGTATCACGGTCCCTCATGTCGGGGGTTGGCTGAGAATGACATCGTCGTCTGGACAAAAGATGCGCCGTTCCTCCGGGTTAATGAGACCGTAATTCCGCACCTCTATTTCTTGTCGCTTCGCATTCTCTGTCATTAATGTTATAGAGCCAGAGCTGACTGGTGTCCCTGATACAAGCTTGATGATATACTCCTACATTCGGGGTAATTCCACGTCGCGTTGTCAGCCAACATCAACGCTGAATCTAGCCCTAATACGTAATGTATTGTGTGGTAATTCGGGATCCTAGTTTCGTGTGACTTGGCTCGTATCACAGTGGAATTAACTGCCTCTCAAATCTCTGGCTCTTTGTTTGATGTCTTGATTATTTGGTAGAAAGTATATCATACCTATAACGTTATACGCTGAATGCGAAGAACTGCAGGAGACGAAGAAACAAATTGACAAACAGAAAATCTCCATATTTTTTATATCGCAAGCTTTTTCGCGAGAGTTTATATAATTTATGGATCAGGACTACCCCTAAATTTGCATCTCATGATCCGTGGATCACGGCGCGTCCTTTAATTGTAATCAAATTTAATTCACGAGGGTCTGTATTGTGTCGACTCGATTATCTGTTCTTCGGACGCAACGACGTTCCATCGTGATGCTAACTGCTATTGTAAAGAAAATCTTCCAGGGGTTGGTGTGTATATATATATATTCATGAATTCGTAAGGCTTTATTTTCACGCCTGGTAATTCAAGACTTGGACGGGATTAATTTAATAAAAATTTATAAATGGCATTTCCAACACGGAAGTTCCCATACAATATCCCGATACGTTTTATAATTGTATAATTCTATTCGAGTCATAATTTGAGAATATAATATTGATACCTGCCTCAGACCAGCAATAAATGAATACGCAGAATAATTGAGTAATCGAAATATAAACCGAAGAAACAAAGTGGCGTTAGAAATGTTGGCTAAGGGACCAGTTTCTCTTGGTAAATCGGAACTAAGACTTTCGAATCGAACCAAATGAGGATGCGACTATACATTCTGGATTTCGAATAAAAACTGGTCCAGGGCACAGGAGTCGAAGCAATGAAAATATCGTTTGCGCGTAGTCTGTGCAGATTTCCAGAAGTAAAGGGAAGGCCTTTGGGCATCTGGCAACCCATTTGGAACGGGGCGAGTTGAGGCAAGGAAATGTGAGACGGAGCGAGACTCCCGAAATTCTCTCGCATCCTCGTACATCGCAAAGAATTTCGGATATTGCGTCATTCAGGAAACAGTTTTTAGTAGCGCGAATAAAAGTCACGTTTATTTCCTTCTCCCATTCTTTATTTCACGTCTATTCGCTTCCAGCGTCCTATCTATAAGACGGTCGTGAAATATTCATCGCTTTCCCTCGCACGAGAAGCCTACCCTTTTTGAATAAAATTTGAATTCCCCAAAGTATCCTAATCACTTGGAATCAGCGAGAAACAACTTTCGACAAACGGGTGCCAAGCCGAGGTGTGGTATCACTTCCCTTTGCTCAATACACTTTGACCTCTCCGATAAAATGATTCAATATTTGTCCGGATATGGAAGGTATCCTCAAGGAATATCCATAGATATCCTCATTCCAGAAATTGTAGAAACTAACCCCGGTTCAAATGCCTAACCTATATCCAAATTTCTTCACTCTAATCTACATGAACCCAAGAGCACAGGCGCAGACCGAACAAAGGCAAAAGAGGGCGTTTACACCCTTGGAATTCGGCACAAAAATGAATAATATAGATATATGCATGAGAAGCAAGCTCGTAAGGCTCTTCAATCGGCATAAAAATTACAAATCAGATATTCTCCATACAGTGATGCAGATACTCTGTACTTTGTACCTAGAATCGAATTTCCACTTAATCAATTATAATGAAAACTGTTCGTATGGTGCTGTTTCCGGAAAACCTGTAAACCTACCGAATCAAATGATCCAGTAAATCATCGAATATGTGTCACAAATTATTTTTATCCTAATTTTGGTCAGGAAATGTGAAATTTTCTTTATTCCGGCCATTTAGTCATTTGAAACTCCCAGTGCGAAATCTCTCTACATACATTACTTCCCTATTTCCGTGGGAATCCTGCCGCCTGTTCAAGACTCTTCTAGTCCCCGCGTGTATGCGAGGATCTAACTTTATGTACATAGGTACGACATACCCGCAAATATATGTATGTATAGTCGGTTATATGGGTATATACGTATAGCTTTACGCATACAGGGTATGACGGTGAGAGAGTATAAGGGATATTGAGTATGTACCATGGTGATGATGGTTTTGATGGCCTCAGCCGTGGCCTCTTCGCTTGAGGGCGTCTCGACGAGGGTGCTCCCCAGGTATTTCAGCGTGAACGTGGCCTCCGCTGGATCCTCAGCATCTTCCTGTCCTCCGACTCCTCCGCCACCACCCTCGACACATTCTCGACTGCTAGCGAGAGCCCATTCCTCGCACAATTCTAAAAAGGAAAAGCAAAGACGTTGATATATGTGCGTTAATAATAATATTGGTGTACGAATATCGTCCTGCCCGGATAATAAAGATCTCTCATTTCGCACGGGAGTATAGTAGCAAACTAGAAGAGGAAATCTTCGCGAAGAGATTTATAACTCATTAATAGTTAGACCCTGAGCAACTGCGATAACGCTCTGATACGAAGCGTCTTTGGTTTCAACACAGTTTGTTGCTCAAGTCCTGGTTCCTGGGCGAAGCATATAATACCCAACTCAGTAGAGAAGCTAAATTTAATATCAGATTAAACGGAGGTATGCCAGGAACTACGCTTCTATTATCAAGGGGTAGAGTCGCACAGTATTCGTATATTTCTGTGGGCTTTTTTTCTCTGTTTTATTCGCTGAAAGTTAGACTCTTCAATAACGCCACGAACTTTCGGAAACCCTCGTTATGTTAACTGGAACCTTAATCGTTCGAGGAAATTGCGATTTGCCGAATTTACTGTAGGAAATTCAGCCACTTATACGCCCCAATTTAAGGTCGTGATTCATGTATTTTCCCGTTATTCTATCGCGTCAAGTTCTCGACTCGTATTCGAACGCCCCTCGCGGTATCCGCAGATTGATCTTCTTCTTCAGAAAAAAATTCACAATACTCCTCAAGGACGTAAATTGTATGGAGCGTAGGTGTCTTGTGTCACGCTTTCCTCGTTGAAATATTAAAATACTCGTTAGCTGTGGCGCAAACAGCCAGGCTTCGTTCTACCCCATTTATCTTCGTTTATTTCTTTTTTTCTTTTTTTTTCATTTTTTTTTTATAGAGCCACCATGCCGTAACGCGCCTCTGCGCCCTCAATCTCCTACCCCTTCGCGGTAGCCCGAATTTATATCTCACAAAAAATAAAATAAAGATAATAAAATTCTAATGGAAGAGTTCATGTTAGGGCATTGGAGGTTTCTCGAAATAACAGAATTCTAAAGAATACGAATTTCAATCGATTATTAATTCCATTGGTTATTTTTAAAAAATCAAAACTATCAGAGCAGCTAATTGTAAGAGTCCTTCTCTTTGCTGCTGAAGCGTAACGTCGTGCCATAGTCGATTAATTTTATAATTCAGGCTAGAAATAAATTTATCAACGGAAAGTCGCACCGAAAGTCGCAGGTAATTGCAAGGCGCGACATAAACTTGTAGTTGCTTTCTATAGTCTATATGTATGCCGCGGAATAAACCTGATTAACAGGATACAGTCACGTTTACAGTAGATATAACTACAGAAAACTGTTGGTGCACTAGCTCGTTTTGCATATAAAAATATATGGGGCGTTGCAGTTACTTTCATTTCATTTGTAATTACACGCCAGTGTAATGGGATAATTAGCCACCGTTAGAAATTACAGGCGTCACAAGCCAGGAGACCGAGGTTTCCGACCAATTTTACAAGCGCTAAATTTCAAAGCTCCAGGTTGTTCTACCACTGCAGAAAATTAGTGCACGCTAATTGGAAAAAAAGTACCAGCCAATGAGTGGGTGGGAAAATTCAACCGGATGATTGTTAGCGACTAAAAGCGACGCTTGAGGGCTAAAAACCCAACGTGGGATGCTCGTTCAAAAATAATCTACCTATCTAGCAAGGACAAATTAAATTTTAAAAGTGGTTAACACTAGAAGCATGCTCTATTATACCAGCGTGTTTCACGCCAATCCTCTGAGCGTTTTATTATACAGTGATAGAATAAAATAAAAAGTAGGTACAATACCCATGTATAGTGTAATTAAAACGCTGGAGTCATACATTTACATAAATATACGGATGGAAGGATTTTCGCCCGTGAAATTACTCATTAACTCGTTCTACGGTCTCCACGTGAAAAGTTTATCAATGAAGAATGGTAACCAGCTAATGTTAGCTCGCGTGAAAGCCCTATTACTCACAGCCGTTAATTGGAGTACTCTTCTTACAAAGTAATTGAACAATTTAACTGAAACGTACGGGCAATCTATTATCGATCAAGCCTTCATAAAACCGATATTCAATCATCAACCCCTGTTCTACCTTCGATTTAAACACCCACAAAAGAGTACTGTACTTCAATCGACCAGACACACGGCACAGGTTTACCCGCGAACAATTTGCGGAAATGCACTTTTCCATAGTCTAACTAATGTAATTTCCCTCACCGCCCAGGCGGAAGCTGACTGCCACGATCAAAGTGGTTGTAATTTTGTTCAGCGAAGTAGATACAGGGATGATATAGCTCAGTTTTTAAACTCTCAGCTGCAGTTGAGCAGTCCACTCCGTTACTGTAAGTTTTTCGCGAGTGAACTGCGAGTACGTACTTATTATTAGAATTGTAAAGTGATTCGAATCCTTGACTATGTTGCTGCCAAATTTAGTCATTCTCGTCATTAATTCGTGTCGGAGGATGCAATTTGGCACATGCTTAACGTGATGTGCACTTCGGATTACGTTATGAGCACAATATACGTAGATTACTGAAATGCGTGCTTTGACGCAACTGAGGCACAATTACCACCCGACGTGCACTGCGATTCCAGTGCCGTATGATTACGTATAATGTGACCTCTCAGTACTCCGTATGTGTGAATGTATATATACAAATATACATGCAGGATGATGCAAGCGGTGAAGCACTCAAAGCCCCTTGGCATTTGGGTTTGGCTAACGATGAGGGTGAAGATGAAACTCGAGTGAAACAGGGGTGTAAAAATGAGATAATGGCCTTAAGTTCAGGTTTTAATTGCTGGTATATAGTTTGGAGATGTATTCCAATGTTTGTGACTCATACATGTACATGGTGCATCTGAATTTGTCTAACGATGTACAGCAGGGATTCTATATAATTAGAAAAACATTGTTCTCTCCAACATTCTCGATACTATATATCCACGCAGCTAGTTTGGCAAAGTTCAAATGAAACTACAGCAATAAAATAAGAACTTTGTTTCAACTGCATAAATAGCTCGTTCAAACTAGGAAATAAAATCGGTTATCTGGTCTGTGAAATTTTAATACATAGGTAGATAGATATATACATATACAGTGAGCACTGACCAATCTGGTTGCTTCTGAAAAACTGAATTAATTATTAGTTACACGCCCGGATCCGAGGCCAATAATTTAACTAGCAATATCTCAGGCATTGCAGCCATAACGGATGCATTTCGTTGACGATATCGGCATTTTAACGACATTACTCTCAAGTACCTCGCATAAGGCGGTAGTTACTTCTACCTTGCTTTCCTGCAGAGTATGGTAATTGGATAATTTGATGCAAAAATTGTTCACGATATGCAGTTAACGGGACTTCCGCTCCGAATATCGAGTCTCTATCTATCGCGAATCGAATTGCTCCCCCACTTAGAGGGTAGCCTGATTGCATTGCGCTGATAGCATTGACAGCCTCTTAGCACGACCGAACTTCATACAACCGTACGTATAATGGGAGTGTATGTCAGTGTCTGCGAATTTCTACGTATGTATATTTTGCCAGCTTGTGCTTGAAAGCGTTCCAAAGACCAAGAGGGTGATTCCCTTTGCGTTATAGTCCAAATATCAAACTCGTCGCAAAGCTAGTTTACGTTAATATTTAACGATGTCAATCCTGAGGTGGAAAAACTGGAAAATTTTTTAGGGAGCCACTAGACAGACGTTTCGAAATTCTCAGGAGCGCGTTACTTCGAATGAAGAACATATCGAAGTGTACATATGTGGGTACGACACTATTTTTACGACTGAAGCGAGGATTTTTTCACGAAGTAGGACGAAAATTATTCTCGAAGAAGTTATCTTTCGAAAAAAGAAAGGGAGAGGGAATAACTTAGGAATATACTGATCAGTATCAAACCCGTTCCCGTGATGCATAACGCTTGGCTGATTCAGGAGAGAAATCGCGTGAAATTTGTTTGCCTTTTATATTAGAAATTATCAATACAGAAACCATTGCGTTCCAGAATAATGACTAGGAAAGGAAAATCGAACACGAAGTGCAGGGGCTATAGATCGATTTTATGGCCGTTTGCACAATTGACTCCGACGCTTTTTATTCGACTAATTCGATCGAAGGGGAATTCAATTCCCGAGGGATTATCCCAGTTCAAGGTTTTAGGAGCTACGAATTAACCCCTCTTTATTCTTGAATGAGAAAAAATAAAATAAAAAATAAAATAAAAACGGAAATAGAAAGCTGCTGCACGTAGATACGTATAGAAGTGAACGCGCAGTTTCCGACCACAAACATGAAGCTGGTCAACCAAAGCGCAGAACTTAGATACTACGAAACCCGCATTTCCTAGTTCAATCTAAATATGCCGATGAACTCTCTACGTATCAAACCAATCCCATTGGCAATGGTGCGGAAATCTCCCAGAGCTAATCAGAGACTAGCTCAATTTACCTCGCGCCATCCTGCAGGAGTCACATACTCAAATCCCTTGGATCATAGCAGGAAAATTCTAGCATTAGAAATGCTACGAGGGTAATTGCAGAGTGTTAACCACTTGACATACGGCTGGCATGACTGGCTGGCTTTTTCCCTGATAAGCGCTGAAACACTGGCATACCTTCAAGTTATTTTCTTCTCTTAATCAAGCAGTACTTATGATTTTTCTATTGAAGTTCATCGCTCAAGATTCAAGATCCCAAAAAAATGAGTAAAGTGCGTGAATTCAACTCGTGCTATGAAATTTATTCGATTGATTTTCGTTTGAATTTCGTTCGACAATTTGAAATTATATTAAACGAATATCCCTTGGTTTGAAGCCTGACGCATTGCACGTGCCGATGACAGGTCGAATTTTGAATAAATTGATTCACCATTGTTACGAAAATAATATCATCACGTGTGAAAATAAAAGACCGTGTTAAACGACGAAATAAAACGTGGAGGGTAGTTTCAGCGCCACTTGGTGAACGTGTGTTTCACTTGACTGAATCCAATCGCTTGATTGCAGCCCGCCAGGGCTCCTTTATCTTTTGGTGAAGATAAAGTATATACTTGTATACTGCTGCTATTACTTTCCGGAATCAACACACGAAACAAAATTTAATCATCCAGACTACGAACGGATGGCATCTTTGAAATCCAACCGCGATGCAACATTGCTGACTAGTTGGGGATGATCTGAGGTAAGCAAATGTTAGCACAGAACCGTCGGTGGAGGAAGAAGTATAATGTAACAAAGTTTGAGCATCGCTGTCGAGTTTCGGAAAGTGACTGCTAACGATTGTTTAAAATGAATAGGAACCTAAATAGAAGGGAAACTTTAGGCTCGATTAAAACCAGAGCAAATAAGTAATAATTCTGTAGCACGAAGCTTGCGCGATCCAATTCACCAAGATATTCCATACATCTTCTTATCGACCTGCATGAGACTTTATTTCTCGGTTAGCCATTTAACGAGCCACTGTGATCACCTCGTAGAAAATGACCGGGTTAAGAATAGAAAAAGAGGCGACGAATGAAAGCACGATAAACTCCGTTATTTTTATCTTCGGCAATGGGAAGTAAGAGAGGTAGACGAATATAAGGGAATGGAAGAAAAACGAACCCAAGGGGCGGGGAGGAACGGGACCTAAAAGCTTTGAGGTAATAAAGTACACGAATAAAGGAAGGAAAGGAAAGCTACACTCCCGAGGATCTTTGAAATCTACAGGATTCATAGGTACCTATACCCACCTGACTCTGTGTATTAGTTTGCTAGCTTCGAACACAGTTTCCCAGCGCAAATTCACTGGGGAACCGCTACTCTCTCTATCTCGTTCTCTGGAACTATCGTAAGTAGATTGCGATTCCTGAGTCAGAGAATAGCTCTACTGGACAATAAGTATCGAGTGGTTGTTCGAAATATTCGTAACGAAAGTCTCGTTGTTTGGACAGAATTTTCTACAGCAACCTTAAACATTGAACATTTTTCCAGCCGACTTCGAAACGTGGAAAATAAACGCCTAAACGTGACTGAAGGAAATTCACTGAGAGAGAGATTTCATCTTCTATATTCTATGATTAAAACGAAATAGTAATGAAACATGAATCCTCTCATCTTCCTATCATAATCTCTTCCTGCCTATATCCTGTGTTTATTTTCAGTATTGAGTCCTGGAGCCAATAACTGTATATTTTACCCCGGAGGTTCCGACTCGCTCGCAATTTCTTTGAAAGTCCTAAATCTGAAGGTGGAGTCGGAGAGTCTGACTACTTGTTCATTCCAATATCTTCGGATATTTTTTGTTCGGTTATTTCAGGAGTCGGGGGAGTTTGGTAGGTTCAAGAAACTATTGGTGGTCAGCAGAGTTCGTGAGGTTGATTAGTGTATTAGACTGTAACTAATTAAATTTCCCCCGTAAACTTGGGGCTAAGTTTATCCCGTTCAAAGATGAGATTTAGTCGGACGCTCGAGGAGCCTTCGTAACGGTATTACACGTGTGTCATATTCATTGCAAATAGCGGTATTTCTAGTTTTCTGAAAAAATCGACCAGATTGTCAACTGCCAGTTGTAAAAGTGCCATTTCCAAGTTTCCAACGGTGGCCTGCCTCGACAATACCTACTTCGAACGTAAAAATCCCTACAAAGATTGGCTCCTTTTATATTTCCATCTCGTCGCGTCCTCGTCGGCTCCTTTCGCGAAGAAATGAGTTTTGGCCGGTGAAAAACTCGAGCAAAAGAAGCAGGAGAAATGCTGAGAATGCGAAAGTGGTTTCGAGTCCCGATGTCTCGAGACTCGAAGGTCCAGAGGTCGTTTCGCACCTGTATTCAAAGTCGTCTTCATCTCTCCCTTTCCGATCTGGGTATCCCCGTGAACTCACTTCAATTTATAACTCACTACAGACCTTCGCGAGTTCGGTGAAATAGCGACTATATTTAGGAGGAAAGACGCTATTGTAGGGTCGAGGGTCGAAAGGTCCGGTTGACATCCGTTCCGGTCTCGATCGACACCAATTTTAATTGAAATTGACTCAACCCAGAACTGGAGGAGGCATGATACACGGTAGAAACCTTTTCTCGATTCGAAATCACATTTCCACCCTATTTTCTACTCGCCGTTTGATCGGAGTCCTATAAATTCGATACACTATAATATGTTCTCGGATATAAACATCACGAACAAAAATAACAGCTATGAATTATTGGATCATATCAACCTGTACGGTTTTATCGTTCACTAAACTAGTTTTATACTAGTTCAGTCAATAATATCTATTCTCATATGACCGCAACTGAATCGTGGATACACCAATAAATTTCGCAGGTTAATATGTTGCCGAAAAATTGTCCACCTAGAAATTGTATCACATTACCTCGATGGAAATTAATTTTGAGAAATTCTCTGACGTTGCTCAGTTATTGTAACAAAAACGGAGCGATTGGTCGTGCAAATTTATACAGGGATTAATTAACAACAAAACAGTTTGCTAATTGCGGGAACAAAAACAGTCCAAATCAGGGTACAAGGTCTTCACGTCTGCCATCCGATGTCATACGAACCAGTTCAAAGTTCACGCGACTCGGTGGTTTCGGGAAATGACCATTAGGCCAGCAGCCGGATTGCGGAAGACTGGAAGAGGCATGGTTTGCAGAAAACCAGAGAACGAGAGGTACAAGGTACCTATATATGTATAAGGGGATGCGGCTATGCCAGGGTACAGCAGGTATATCCTCTATTGTTCTAAAACTCGTCTCTTGGGACTGAGCGTTATATCTGAAGACCACGGAACTACTAACCCTTGTAATTGAGCCTCGCCGAATAAAGTGGCGCAAGTCAAATGCCGCCTGGAGACGCGCTCTTTAGGCCATCACGTTTGACGACGTTCTAGTCTGGATTACGTGAGTACGATTTGAAGATTACGAGATAAGAAGGAAAAGATTTAACAGAGTTATCTGGCTTTGCAGATTCCTTATGAAGCTAAGCCAGGGCAATTTTTTAAATCGTAATCGGGTATTGGGGTGCTGGAATCGCTGGAAATCTAGAACTGGTGAATTTTCATTCCCTCGATTCTTCCTACTCCGTAGTACTACGCGTCGGCTGAAGACTGTGCACGTCGTTTTCTAACGACCTGGTACTTTGGGTTACGTGAATACGATCTGAAGATTGCGGATGATGGAGAGGAGTAAGGGAGTAAGGGAGTAAGGGATGAGGGAGCAGAAGGGGAGATTGTCGGTAATAAAAGAGCTTACGGAGTTATCTGGTGATGTTTATATAAGTAAGCCAGGGAAATTTTTGGAGGTAAATGAGGTACAGAATCGTTCGCAAGCTCACGCCGAAGAATCAACATTATTAAGCGGTATAGGTATCCAACTTTTGGAAATGAATTTTCATCGATTTTTGCAGCTTCTATTTTCTTAAGTTCATTTTCCTTACCCTCGCCTCAGATTCTTCTGACATTTGAAAACGCGGAAAGGTATAGGAGTTACGCCTATAGAAAAAAGTATGAAGGTTTAGTTTTACGTGGATGTCACTACTCAGGGTCCGCGGGTTTCTGGTAAAAGACTAAATTTTCGTGTTCACACTGCAGTACTGGCGGTAATGAGCTCCAGTTGAAATGAAAATGTAGTAAATTTATGCGGACTTCATTTCAGCAAGCTTTTCTCGTTTTATAAGTAGGTTGGTACGTTGTCGTCTCTCTCATTCCCCTTGAAAGTTCTAAAAGCAGGACCAGATCTCATATATTCCTCTTTGTTATACAAGAATTACCTTTCAGCTCCACTTCGAACGGGGACTCATTTGGCACTGGCCTTCGCTCCATGATCCGCAAACCTTTTTTCCTTTTTTCCGAAGTGAAAACTTTTCGAATCCAGTGAACTGATCCCTTTCCGTTCTGTGTTTTCCGAAATGTTGGTGAATGCACAATCTCGCATATACTCAATTAATTACGTATCGAGTCGGTATGTACCTACAACGTGCTCGAGAATATTAATTGAAATTGAAGTTATAAATAGGAACGGGTCCCTGGAGAGAAGCTCGACGTTGCAGAACAGAATGCAAAGCAGGTTTTCCCATTTCTCAGCTCTGTCACGAGCAAGACAAGGACAAATTTTTTTTTAGCCAAAAGTTTCCCTCGCATTGAATAGCTCGTGGCTGGTACAATATGGAGCTTTTATTTCATGACACAGGGCAGAAATAACGAAGCAGTATTGAACACGACAGGGATTATCCGGCTAACGAAAAAACCGGACGGGCATTCGGACGTTGCACGGTTGCGTCGATACCAATCAAACGGAAATACAGAAGGAAAGAGAGAAAGGAGAGAAGAAAGAAAGAAAGAAAGAAAGAAAGAGAGAGAGAAAAGGCGAGACAGGCTGATAGGTGCGTGATACGACTTCGAGCAGAGCGAAAGGTTTTAGGTGCCCAGTCACTCAAGGGGATTAACTCTCGCCACAATCGATAAGACAAATATCGTCAGCCGAGCTGAGAGTTGCGATTCCAGTTGACGAGAGAATATCGGGATTTTGTAATTCGGTTATACGACGAAGATAATTAATTATTTTGTGAATCCTGTCGGCAGAAGACCTCGCGGGATCGCGATAACTTTCGTTCAAGTAGTGCTCGGCGAATAAAAGCTCCCATTTACGATTCGAAAGCTTTATGGGTTTATTTGCTTTTGTCTTCTCTCGTCGACGCTCTCCTGGAGGCACTTGGTCGAGTAGAAGAAAAAACCTAGACTACGGCGACGACGACGACGACGACAACTTTGTCGACTGTCTCGAATCCCGCGGGCGAAACTCTTTTTCTCCACCTTCGATCGAATTAAGATTCACCAGCACGAATGAATCGTCTTTCATTTCACCTTGGCAAATTATTCTCGTATAATCGTTTCAGTCGTTGCCGCATAACACGGCTCAATTGAACGCGATTAACCCATCTTGATCAGATCTTAATGAATATATGAACAGGCCAATTTCTATCTTTGAATTGAATTGATTCACGTCGCATATACGAGATACAATTTCTCTCACTATCCAGTCAATTTATTGCCAAGAGAAAATGCCATCCTTTTTTACTTCTAGATTTTTCTTTATTCGGAAAAACCCTAGCCCACAGGAGACAACATATTTCATAGAATAAAGGAGTCGATCTACTAGAAGATACAAGTACCGATTCAAAATTCAAAATAAGAGCGAATCCTTGACTTACGTCTGAACGAGTCGAATCTAATCGCGACGTCAATTTTCCACACTTGAACCCCATCAATGATCAGACGGAAAATTTCGCAGAGACATTTCTCGCGTCGTTTTATGACTCGTGAATAATTCGAATGATATTACACTTGTAAGATAAATCGCCCATCGTTCTGTTGATTGAATCGTTACTTCGTTATTCTCAGTCTTCTGATTATCTCTCAGTTTTCCAATCTAATGTATTCTTTACAATACAACGCATCCGTAGTCATAAACAACTATTATCTTGAGATCGTTTCTAGTTTAATGCACATTCTAGCTCAGACCGTCATCCCTCATTTAAAAGGCTGTTTCAGGTACGGCAATTGAAAAAGCTCTTACCCTATAGCTACAAAATTGTTTCCATTTCGTTGAAAAGTTATGCTAGCGTTATAATATAGACTTTGCAGTATCGGACCGGGCTTAAAATTTCAAGCATTTTTATACTTGTTCATTATGTTATCAATTTGTCAGACTTCACGGCGAATCACATCTCAAATTTCGAAGGGTTCCTCAAAATGCAAGAGATAAATTCTACAAGAATAATAACCGTGAGGTTTGACGGCTGCGGTTGAACGTTTCAACGATGCGGATGGGTACGTTTTACAACAAAGTTTGATTTACAAACACAACAAATTTTCGTCTCAATTTCAATTTTCTCGCGAGAAGCGACGTTCTTCGTAAACACAGTCCTGCGCGAAATAACAGTAATGACAGTAATAACTGAGAGGTTCGCGAATTGCATAGTAAGATTTTTGAAATGCGTACCAGCAACGATAATTACCAGGTTTAAACATATAGAAAGCGATTCAGCAAGGAAAGGACCGATTTACCACGACAGAAACATGTTTTCTGTACTTGCTTATTAAAATTGAACTGATTCTGCTCGCTGGTATATAAATTTAATCTGTAGAAATGCGTCTCGCGTTGCTTACCGAGAAGACTATCATACTGTAAAATTAATTAATTCAATTAATTTCTCGGATAATATTTCCTCATATTTTCAAAGTAGTCTACCGTTGTTTGCACAACTATGGCTGGAAATGATATAATCAATTTTACACCCATAATCTAAACGTTATACATATTATTTGATATTCGAATGATATCTTAATGATTTCGTTAACGTATAATAAACGATGTTGCAAAATTTAACACATTTCTGTCAGCTTAGATTCAGCCGTATAGTCTTAGGCTGTTGTTTTTAAACGCGGTCGTGTTACGCAGGTTACATAAAGATAAAGCTTAGCTAAACGAGCGACCCTTAGCACCATGAGCGACCGAGAGATTGAACCAGGTTTCGCTTAAGCAGGGTGAGGCCAGGTTTGCACTCATGACACGCGAATCTTCTCTCTCTCTCTCTCTCTCACGGTCTTTCGCACTCTTCATTCTTTCCCTCTGAAGTCTGTAAGCTTTCTTCAACTTCTCTTAATTCCCGACCAGTTTTCCACGCAACTTCATCTCTTGCCTTCGCCTTCACCCTCTTCCATCAACGGCAACGGTGCGACGACCCTTGCACAATTATCGTCGCCTTTTCAGTGCGATTTACCCAACTGAATATCGATCGATAAATCGATCGACTGAACTAACTCTCCGGGGCTTTGGAAAAAAAGTCTATGATGGGCCGGTTAACGTTAATGAATACCATTTACTTTCAAATCTCTTCCTAGATTTGACTCATTGTTAGATTCGATTTGCTTACTTGCTATATTGCGATCTTACCTTCTTTTTGACAGAACTTTAATTGCAATTAACGAATCGATAAATAGCACGTCGAAAAACGATATTACTGCGAATGCATATTGCTTAGAAAAATATTGTTTCTGATTTTTTTTAGTAGGTGTATATATATTAGGCCGGAGTGAAAAAGGTCATTTTTCGCAGATCGTATTCTAATAGTGCGGGAAACTTGCGTCTTGGCATCACTGTAAACTGTGCCAAAGGAAAGAATTTACAATTGATATCTTCTGTTCTGGTAATCGCCCTAAAGTTTTGAATTTTTTAACACGGCGTTTAAATGGACAAAAAACGCAAAAAGACAAGTTGGCACTAAAAAATTCATAAAATCTTACGGGGTCGGCCGATTTTAGTCTCCGTACGCTTATTTGAAGCAAAAAGAATGTAGCTTTCGTTTGACGTTTTGAAATTTCAAATATCTTACTTACTTCCGGAGATACGAGCGTTTGAAAATTGAACTTTCTCGGGAAAAAAAATTGGAAAATGACAAAAAATCTAAATTGAGAAAGTTCGACGAAGTATCTAGCTTTCATCCAGTTTTTTGACGTGTGAAAATCTACGCAATCCTGATTGACGAACTTCAAATCGATCGTCGGTTATCATACCGAGACGGAAATGAAGAAGATTTTCACACGTCAAAAAACTGGATGAAAGCTAGATACTTCGTCGAACTTTCTCAATTTAGATTTTTTGTCATTTGGGAATTTTGTTTCCCGAGAAAGTGCAATTTTCAAACGCTCGTATCTCCGGAAGTAAGTAAGATATTTGAAATTTCAAAACGTCAAACGAAAGCTACATTCTTTCCGCTTCAAATAAGCGTACGGAGACTAAAATCGGCCGACCCCGTAAGATTTTATGAATTTTTCAGTGCCAACTTGTCTTTTTGCGTTTTTTGTCCATTTAAACCCCGTGTTAAAAAATTCAAAACTTTAGGGCATTTGCCAGAACAGAAGATATCAATTGTAAATTCTTTCCTTTGGCACAGTTTTCAGTGATGCCAAGACGCAACTTTCCCGCACTATAAGAATACGATTTGCGAAAAATGACCTTTTTCACTCCGGCCTAATATATATACTATACCGTAGTTAATTATATTCATTTCCATCAAGTTTTATTAAAAATGAATAATTCATGTCAGCACCGATGTTTTTTACATACTTTAATTTATTTCATTAATTTACCCAGAAAAGAGGGCCCTCGCTTCTGAAGAATGGAAAACAAAACCGGTGAAAAAATTCTTAAAATAAAAACAGGTGGATGTATACCCACGCAAAAATTAATATCGCTGAAGATGTAAGCTGGTTGCGTGGTTTAATAAAATGAGCCCTGAGGCGACTCGGGATTTTCGAAATCCCAAGGATCTCAATTGCTTTTGTTTGATTTTCTCGTAGAGGAAAGGCGCGTGGGTAGCCTCGGCAAGGTTTCTGACAGTGAGCCAATTATATGACGAGCCGGAAAGTGAAATAGCAAACAAACAAAAAATTAAGAAAAACAAAACGATTCGTTCAAAAATATGCGAGAAATAGACACGCGACGTACCTCTACTTCTCGAAGCAAACTCAATTTTTTTTACACGTTACCTTCCAGCCTCGTTTTGACTTCAATCACATTGTCAGGGAAAATAACGTTCCCGTATTTTCGGCTGTATCAGCTTGTAAAAAGTTTTCGAGGGGTGGCTAACGTGATCTCGTAACTGGGTTACCTCGTTGCCGAGGAGAACGTAAGTCACTCGAGATATCCTGCCCGGAAAAACCTTCTGCGAATGAGAATCTCTTTGAGTCTGTTGCGTGAGCAAAGAGCGGAGATCGCCTCGAGCTCCGTTTAGCGACCTTATTATTTCCTCCGTTTCTACAACAAAGAAAAGAAAAACCGAGTCGGAGAGAATGGCTAGGGGATGAGATCATATGTATCCGCTTGGCCAGCAAATTTTCCTAATTTCTGCGAGCTTGGAGCGTTTATTTCCCTTCCGTGAAATTACTTTCTCATCTCGTCCTGTATAATGTCTTTATGCATATGTATACCCACTATATAGTGATATTTAACGTGCAGCTCGTAATTCTACATTCTTTTCCCGAGCTAATATACCAAAGGAGAATAATTGGATGGCCAATTTTAATTGGAAGGTAAAGCACAACGGATAATTTGCTTCGTTCAAAGTTATTACCGAGCTCAAAACAACCGATTTTCGCGCCAGTTTCGAAACTAACAAAACTAATCCCGACAGGAAAGCCGTCCGTGCAGAGGCGGTGGCGGAAAAGCCCGAGAAATCCCGCGTGAAATCCTATTCCTATTTACATTATACCCATATACCTTTATATATATATATATACGTATACACACATCCGTGGATTACGAGTGTCAACTAAGTCCAGATATATCGCCATTCATACGTATAAGTTTATAAAACTCGTTGCCCGTTGCAGTTACATGCGAGAAGAAAGAAAAAACTAGCCATGCATTATTGAACGAATTTAGAAATCCTTGAGCTTTTTTGTTGGGTGATTTACTTCCCTTGAAACAAAGATAAACGGATATCATTCAATCAGCTGCATTTCGCTGCATTCGCTCGGTTCGCGCTGCCATCGAACTCGATGCAGAATTCCGAACAAAGGTAGTCCTGTTTTGAATGGACCGTGTGGTGGGTGAGGTCCTTTCCCATTTAAAAGGAAAAAAATTAACTAAAAACAAAAATCGAGTGGCCTACTTCGGCGGCGTCAAATTCAAAGCCCGTCGAAGTGGGCAAAGCGAGTCCTTGGCACTGGCGCAATGCCAAATTGAGAACTGAAAAAGTTTTACCAGTCGCGATTGCCTGGCTTATTCGACCACCCAACATGCTCCCAGGTATGCGGATTTCGATTGATCCTCATGTTCTGCTTCATCCATGATTCCTGTCTCGTTCGACAATCGGTAAAAAATTCGCGAGCACATGCCATCGCTGTTTTTTAAAAATGTACACATTTTTCCTATCAAATGAACAGACATTCTTGTACTTCGGTTTGGCGAGTTCAGCAAGAAATCAGGCATCGAATTTCTCATCTGGTCAGGGTCGTCATAATTGTTATTCGTAAAACCATATTTCTGCTTGTATAATCATTCTTTGACCAAATGGTTAAAACCAGTCAAGGCAAATGCAGATATTGATGATTTTCCTTCACCCGTAATGAAAGTCTTGAACTATTTCTGAAGTTTATACAAGTTGCAGACGGTTTTGAAATTTCATACGACCCATTAGTAACGTAGCTCTTCATTAGCTTAGCTCAATCCCATTCAGAATCAGTATAATATCTTATTATATTACTCTATTATGCTTGAATATAAGAATTTGATCAAATTGTTGAGTCGTTTGATTATCACAGTCGAGTTTTGTTTGGGTATCGCTTTGAAGACAAGGCGAAAGAAAGCTACGGAACGGGGAATTAATTAAGACGACGAAGGACTGATTAGACGCGTAATTAATAAGACCAAATTGAATTCCGAAGTTGTTGGGCAGCACCGAAGACGATGTAGGTAGCAGGGTGCCTGCTTCAGGTGTCGTGGGTGTCATCTAATTTGTATTTAAATTGGATTCTGCCACTCAGCGAGTAACACGGTGTGATTCTGCGCTAGGAAATCCCACAACGTATACCTTCGTACATCGTGAACAAGAGATGCTTGAAACTTGTTCTTAAATCTTAAAATTATGAATTGAGACGACAAGGCAAAACAAGTTTGCGAAGGAAAGATAATAGGAATGAAAAAGGAAAAACGAAGTAAAGGAAATTCCCAGGGTCGCGGAAACACGTCGAAAATATCAGCATTAATAATTCGATAGGAGAGAGCGAAATCGAGCGTGAAAGATGAAAATTGGCAATCATAATCAGGTAGTAGCTAATATTCCTCGGCAATGAAGAATCAAAGGAAAATTATTCAGATATCTTCAATAACTCGTGTTTTTGCGAAAAACCTTTCGCTAATAATTCCGAGATATTCGATGGACCCGGAAGATACGGTTTTTAGTCACAGGCTACTCTTCGTATATGAAATAAAGAGAATCCTCCAAGGAATGAAAGTGATTAATTTCACCGTCTTTACGCGAGATGAAATAGTTGCTAAGAATCATTAATTCTGTGTTGGCATTACACCGATTGCATATCACAATGCCACTGTATACACTGCACGTCACTTTACATGATCGATAGATATGGCGATGACAAAACGTACAATCTGATGTGCATAAACTGCAGTCTGCACGTGTGTGAGCTGAGCGTGAGGAAGATGATCGTTCATGACACATTGACTCAAAACGGAAGATGCTGGAATGTAAATCACAGCGTATCATACATCACAGTTACAGAGAAGAGGGAGGTGCGATTGTTCGGATGTAAATTGCATGGGGAATTGTCGCGTTTATTCGAGTTAGCTACCGTGACATATTGCAACGCCATTGCACCACCAGGCTTGTTTCATACCTCCGCAAAAATGAGCCATGATATAAAGTTATGGACAAAGCAACCGGTAACTTGCACTCTTATCGTACATTCTTCTGAAAACATCGCAATTACATGCACCTTGGTATTTTATAGTCCTCTCACAGCCGACTATGCTTACATGGTATAATAATTACTGGTATTGTTACACAAGTTATAAATTTTGCCATCTATTTTTCGTGCTGAACTACACACGCCCTCGACTGAAATGGGGTATGGGAATGGTAATGTGGTGGACGCCTCTCGACGGGCGAAATCTCTCTTTCGAAATAGCGGACCGTAATCAAAACCGTGTATAATTAGCAGCGAACCCAGAATATCGGGTTGAGAAACAAAAAGAAAAAAAGAAGAAATCGTTCCATTCGTGATTCATTTTGGAGCCAGGCGGATATAAAGTATAAGTTGATTACGCGTTTGACCGGATATATGCATTATGTGTATTAAGTTAGATTCTACATGTATGTACGAAAATTTACAGACCGCATCAAGCCTGGATTCCCGTTTATTTTTTGATCTTTTAGAATCTCTTGGTCTGATCCCACGGGAGGGAAAAGTTTTGCCGAGTGCCTTTTCCCCTGTGCATTTCACGCAATTTATGGAAATCTCTTTCGCGACTGTCGGCCACAATTCCACGGGACTTTTAGCCTCGCGTTAAAGAAATCCTCTTCTCCAATATTGAAATTCTGTCTGAAACCTAAAGTTCAACTACGTTTCTTGTAAAGTTTACTTCGACAAAGCCTATCTTAATCCTCAGACGATTTCGAAGATTTATTCTGCCTGGTTGATGTACGATATAATTTTCCCTAATATTATCATCCTGGGAATAACGCGAAAGATTGATAGCTGACAATTATTCCACCTTAAACCTTGTTGCGTTTCGGTTACCACCATGAGGTGGAAATCACTATTAAACTTTCCCACTCGAGGGAGAATCAAGATTTCGTAAGGCTTTCAGGGTGACAGCATAGAGCAATCAATTACCGCAACTCTAGAGCCTCTGGATACCTAACGTGTGTGTTTATATTACATATACATATACATATATGTGTGTGTATCGCGTATATATAGGTAGAATCTTTCGGTGTTCTGCTGATCTAATTCTTGAGAAATGAAGTTCGAAATAATTAATTCATTAATTATCATGGAGTGTGTATCTATACATATGTGTGTATGGATTTAGTCGAGCGAGAGATTAACTGCACAGTCTGTGTGGATTCGGGTGTATGAGTATCTGGCGCCATACATCTTATCGGTGCAAATACGACGATGAAAAGAAGTCTTTGTTCAAAGGATCATGGTGCGAAGAGCGGGCTCAGAGAAAAGACTAGAGTTTCTTTGGTGCATTTTTCAACTTTACTTTCGAATAATCGAATAGATTATCATCTCCAGACGGTATAGAATTATGATAATTTTATGGTCAATAATCAGAGCTTCAAAGATAGTATAGGACGAGGTAATAATGTCTGAAGCTTGTCTCGTCACGTACTTCGCATTACCATAAACGCGCGAATGCGCTTTATACCGTACTGTAATACACGTATACGTATTGAAACTAGTTGGGAATAATTTCAGAGAATCAATTACACCCAGCGATTATCTTTTTTTCGGTTGTTTAATCAACGCGATGAGAAAAAAAAGCCACCCCATTTCATAAAACGAATTCCTCCCTTATCGCGGTATGATTTAGGACCGTAGTGACGATCCGGTTGTAAGAAACAAACGGACTAGTAGACCGTTTTAGGCGACGATCGCTTCGGATAAACCCATTCCGATGGATGGAATGGTTTTTTCTTCTTTTTTTCTATCAAAGATCACTGGGACTGTTAGCGGTTAAATTGTTCGTGGAACCCTGCAAAGTACAGCCATCAATTTGGGGGTGCGTCACTTTGGATATCCACAAATTCAACTATATTTACTCGCGGAATTTCAATTATAATGGTATTGGTTCAAAGCATGAATATTCATATGCGGATAATAGGAAAACGGCATTTTCTGGTTTGCTGAAGTAAATTAGGATACGGAATGGGTATTCGACAGTGCAGAAAAAGTTAGCCATGATATTTGTAAAATTCGTACAAGTGAACTAGACGTTAGCAAGTCTGCGGTTAAAAATCTTTCAAGAATTCTCTACTGCCTCATTACTTTGATTGATATTGGCAAACTCACTCTTGTGTTTGGAGCTGGTTTTCCACAGTCCTCTGAAGAATGACATCCTCGTATTCAGATGGACGAAAATTCTGCGTTTCCCTCGTCGTCTTTAGGGAAAGAAAAAACCAAAAATTCCAAAATCCGAAAGTGAATGAGCAGAATTTACAGCCCGAGATTTCGGGGCCAAATTAACGTGAGATTGCAACTGTCAATACGATTCTCGACGCTTATACAGAGGCGTCTGAACACGGTCGCGGATCTCCACGATGTGGAGGAAAGTTTAGGTGGTGCTCCAGCGTCGGCGCCGTCCAGCCCCCACCATAAACTGGCGTCCTTTTATCCCCATGTTCGTAGGTATACATACGCGTATACATATATAACACACATATACCAGCATGACAAACGCATATATAACCACTGCACGCGTAGCTATTAACCCGCTTCTGTGCGGGTGGAAATTTGCGGACTTAATACACGATAGGTACATGTGTACACACGGAGTGTTCATCCCCGTCCTAGTATTTTCGCAATTCCGAATTAATTGGCAATTTCACCGGCGAATAGTTGGATAGGACACTCAATCGTCGGGCATTTCATCATAGATTTTCGCTTGATAACTGCCGGTCTGTAGGGAAATATTTAATCGGAAACCCGAATCAAACTCCTTGATATCATGACACTAAAGGTTGAAATGTGACTCACATATATAATGGGAACCGTATATTTTGACATCAAACGTCAACCACAGCTGTGTCAACGGTGGACAGAGAGGCTTATGGATCTTGCCAGGATGAGGACCCCCCAGAGACGAACACGTAGCTCCTTTTATAACCAGGAGCGAAAAAAGTTAATACAAAAACATTTAATTTTAACACCCAACCGACTCATCAATCATCGCTTACAACCGAGCTGGCTAACGGAAAAGTTCAAGGAACATGTGGGCTACCTTTTTTAAAGTGCTGTATCTACTATGCAGACGGGAAAAATAGTGGAAAAAACCACCCCCTCACCTAAATCTAATCTTTTTATTTGAAATGAGAATTTTATGTGATAATGAGCGTTCGATATTGGGAAATTCACACGTGTTATATGTAGAACCGAAGTTCTCGGCGTAAGTTAAAGCCCAGGTTGGAGAGTGGATCAATGCCGTGTTAACGGGAATCTAAAAGATTTCAAACTTTTGTAGGAACAATCCGAGCCGGGATTGATCGATGTGGTTTAATACTGTAGCTGTATTTTTCCTGAAATTTAATTTTATATCAACCACAGACTGCAGTGGATGATTCTTGCGGTAAAATAATCTGATGATAGAACGCCTTCGTCTTCAACCGGGTGTCTGGTGGTAGAGTAGACTCGAAATTAATTTGGAAGAACGAATGAACTCTGGGAGTAACATTAATTATTGTGAAATCAAGGAAACAGTCCGCCAGCTGCAGCGAGGCAAGTCTCATCAAACAGCCATCCGTCAATGTGCAGATTGGAAAATTGGCAAATTGATTTCAAGAGTTTTCACTCGAGAACGGTGCCTGGATTACTTCCATCGTCTTGACGATTTTTCAGATTACTAACAGCGCTGAAGTCGTTATAAATGGAGAAAAAACTTGCCCCCCCCACCGCCCCGCTGGGAGAAGAAAAAAAAAATAAATTCTGAACTCTGGCTATAAGTTCTGAAATGAAATTAGGGCGCGAAACCAACTCGAAAATGAAGAGATGAGTGAGAAAAACGAAAACCAAAAGAAAAAAAAAACACAGAGAGCAAGAAAGACGCAGAGAGTCTGAAGAGGATCAAGGATGAACCTGCGGTAAATTGTGGCGCTAAACCGGCCCAGGTCGTTAACTTGTGGCTGACTTCGGTCAGCCAAGCTGTCTGGTTCGGTCCGGTTAAGTCCCCCTGGTCCGGACTGGCCTCTGATCGCCGTTATACAGCCGCAACTGTTTTATGGCCACGCATTTTGACTGATGCAACTTGCAACTCGTGTGCATCAGTCAAAACTGAAGGCGCTTTCATGGTAGACGGCATAATTGACCATTGGTATAGTCAGCGGAAGAAGTTATCGCTGGAAAGTCGTTAATGTCCTTTCACAGTGAATAAATAGCGTCAAATGATTAGTAAATCTCATTACGAATAATGGAACATACATATTGTTAGTAATTTATCAACGTATTGGTTGAGACGTCTCATCGAGTCTTCTAAAGTATCAATTTGTAGGTGTAAGTATACGGGCTCTCTTCTTTGAGAAGGAAAAATAGGAGGGTTAAAGAATTGAGTTATGCCAAGGTAACGTAGTGGAATTGTCACACATGCTTTCCACGTCTGTGTCGTTTGTTTTCATATTTCTTCATACATCTAGACGGATTTTGAAGGGTAGCTGGTACGTGAGAAAGTTTCGAATTTTCTTTGAAAACGCGAAACAGACCTGGACGATATACTTTTAAATGACTCAAAATCGTTCCAATGCTCGCCCTACATTTCCGAAGGAGTTTTCACTCAACCTGGTTCTCAAACGTACCTGTACCCCGTTTCTTTCCAAATTTAATACATAAATATTCAGTATTCAGTGACAATGAAAAGGCAGTACCTCGATTCAACTGATTCACCTTTGAGAAGTAAAAAAACTGATCAGAAATTCATATTAAATTTCGTTTCTTATACTCTGTACCCATCTCCGTTCTTTGTCATCTTGAAATCCACTGGGCTCCAGAAGAGCAGACCTAAACACTATAGTGTGAGTCAACCTTGATTCGATCTGAAGGGTTGCCAGTGGTAGAAGCCGCACGGTGTCACGTCTTGATGATATAGCGCCTGACGCAACTTTTGACGTGGTGGCACAGAGTGGAATCTTTACATGCATTGAAAAAGTCTAACCAGGGTGACTTGTGTATGGTTCAGTGTATAGGAACGCGGAAAGAGTGACGGGTTCAGCTTTGCAGAGTTTGCGAGACGAGAGTAATGGAAGAGATAATCATGTCGAACTTTGGCGAACGTTGGCTGATGCAACCATCGCAAACTGTGGCGAGAATTGAAGTGTATCCCTACTCCCTAACGGAAATTCCGCAACCGTATCTCTATCATTATATGTACACGAACTCCAATCGTGTTTCACATAATGTATTCCGCCGCCGGTATAATTGGTCCAGGAAGATGAAGGGGGAACGAAAGACCTACAGACGGAGGGAGAAGGAGAAATGCATTGCAGTTATAGATGCAGTATAACGATACGTGCAGTAATATTTTAAACCGAAAGGTATAATATTTGATAAAAATTGATTTCGGACTGACGATCTAACTTCAGCATTCGCTAATTACTTTTCAAATAGGTCAAAGTGCATAGTTCGTACCGTTTGACTTTTCTATTTCCTAGCTAAAAGAGCTTTTCTCCTCAGCTCACCTTCCCTCTGCAAGCTCTAGTCCCATTGCACTTCGCCGAACGACGCTTCGCCTCACAAATTTAATTTAACTCTCCTCCCAAGTCGTTTTGGCCTCGTCGTGAGCGGAGACGACATGCAGTATAGTGCAGCACAGCATCACAGCAAGACATAGCATCCTAACAACGAACGGAACGAAATTGGATCGGTGTAATGTTTCAATGCAGCAGACAGCACACTGGATTTTTTTCCTATTATTTTCATCTTAGTTTTTCAATTTATTTTCTCCACATGCCGAAGCTCCACTAGCCACCGATGATAGGAGTCGAAGAAAACAGTTCGTTAGGAGAAGTTCAACTAAGATATATATGTTATATCAAACAATATCAAACGGGTCCATAACCTGAGGGGCACGCGCGTTTCCATCAGCTGAAAAGAACGGAGTTTCGTCGTTTCCTCTCTTCCTCTCTCTACTTCTAGTGCTCATCGTCGAAACTATGACACATAGTTACGACGAGCAGATTTCCCCGCAGTTGTCAAACTGTTGACAGATCGCAGATGGTGTCCTCAAAGTTCCATAGTCACAGGGAATATAGAGTAGATGGTTGGAGGTACCAAACAGAAGAGACAACACCCGCTCAAACGTAATTTCAAAGTCCTTTGCCAGTTCTGGGATAACTTATCTATTTACATACATATATTTACGCGTGCGTATCTACAATCTACGTCTATATATGTGTTATATGAATATATAAATGCATAAATTTCTATCGCGGATTAGATTTTGGCGTTGAAATTGTATCTCGGTCTAGCGCTCGTGTATCTTTGATGCACAATCATGACGTCAAGTCATTCTTATACATGTTCAGCTCAAAGTACATACTTATACGCAAACTGAACTTGACCTACGTACATTGCTCCCGCCAATGCCCTATATATGTGAAACAGCTGCCCGTATAGTCGACTAATCGTAAGAGATACGAACGACTATACCTATACACTCTTGGTAGAGATCATAAACGGTATGTGAGCGTGGGTAGCACGTGCGTAGGTGGCTTTATGAACGGTCAGGATAAGCTGGGGTTAACCTGACGTATAACATAAACAAACAAGTCGATCCAGCTTTGTTTTACATTCATGTGCTCCATCCTATTTTGTTTTATTCACGATGATTTTCGGGTAAGCTGGAGAGACGATGAGAGTAAATTGAAATTAGAGTACATATCGCGTAAGCTCACTTTTTGTGGGCCACAGGGGCTGAATTTCATGATTAGAAGCGATTGATAGTAATTATCCAAAGTTTGTCACGTTAAACAGCAGAACGATGGGAGAAAAGTTAGTTCGACCTTCAATTGGGCTTAGAGTAGATAGTATGCAAATGATCTTCGAAGTCGAGAAAGCCAGTTTGCTCTCGTATTTGCAAAGCCAACACCGACTAGGTGAATTATTAAATTGAGCACGTAGCTTCTTGCAAATACTTTAAACGGTGCATACTAATTGATGAAAAACGGATGACGGGAAAATACTTATTAAAACTTCACGTCACGAGCCACCTTAAGTCGTAAGACTCTCTCGCGCAGTCGACATAGGGCATTTACTATTTCTCCTGAAAAATAACGAGACACGTTCGGCAATTATTGCAGCCATCGGCCTTTTCGAACCTAATGTGTCAATTTATCTATACAATACACAGGCCTTCCTGTCATTCTTTATTATAGCATATGATGCGAGGGATAAAAGGTTAACGATACTCATACTTAGCGGGTTTTATCTTTTCACTAAATCCCGCTTATCAGTCGAGGAAAAAGGTAGAAAGAAAACATTCCCCACTGAAAATAGAAAAGGAAAACGGGCGAGGCATAAAAATAAATCAAAGAGATCTCGAGCTACGAGATTTTCCTGTATACTGGAAATAGCGCGATCATACATTTCTTCTTTATATAGGTACCCACCACCGATTCATACAGAGCTTATTTTTTTAACGTCCGGATTCGCTTTTTTTTTATTTCAGTACAATGTCCGAAAATATAGGGATCCTGAATCATGATGGGTATTCTCTGCAATGCATATATTTGTTGGCATGTATTATCCAATAAAAACGCGAAAGAGATGAGTACATGTATCTTCTCAGCACCGTATAGAGCCTGAAACTACTCGAGTCGAATAGCCACGATCATTATTCACGGTCCAGGACATGCTTTACGTGCGATAAAAGAGAACACGATGAAAGTTCGTCCGATCGATTAAAAGTTGTGATCTCCTGTGTGTAAAACGACCAAAGCCGGGTTGGTATTCACACATAACGTCTATGCCCATTGCCCATACAGATGCTATTTGGAAAATCGCGGTCGAGTAGGTCAAGAATACTCAAAATCTGACGGCTCTGAAAGATATTAATTACCGAGGGTCGAAGCCGTCTGTCTTAGAGATGGAAGCTTTGTTGTACTTCGATTAATTCAGATTTTATAATTTGCGTTAGGGAGTTGGCCAAATTCATAAATCCCTAAGATATTTCGAAATCATGGCAAGTCAAGAGTCCATTAGGTCCAATTAACTCTGAAAAGTCTGCAGAGAAGGAAACTTTATGTATGACCGTTCCGATGAGAAATAGCGATGATAAAACCTCGTCTTGATTAGGAAGAAGAATATTCCATTAGCCGAGAGTTTGGTAATATGTACCGTGATTCGAGTCAGCATTTTGAACGGTGAATTGGTTAACTGGATCGCCATAAACAACGAACGAATATCCGTTCCACCCCATGCTATACGGTTTGTATGTCACTTCCTCATTCGCTCCGGCAGTTTTAACCCCTACACCTCGTTCAGCCACAAGGGAGCAATTATTTTTCGTTTTACTTTTATTCACCGATCGTATACCACCACGATCATAAAGACGAGGCTCAAAAGGGCGTGAATAATTTTAAACGAACTGTCGACTATCTGATCTCTCGGTTAATTGCATATCGTTTATTTCGGGGAGAGATTATATCTTGAATTTTGAATCTGCTCGTGGCATCGATTACGAACGAGTAACTGGTGCAGTAGGAATATTTCGTATCTTAGCGTAGCTGACCGTTAGATGGAGAGAGAAATGAAGGTAGAGAAAACAGTAAACAAGGATACTCGGTCAAGCTCCCGTTCTGGTAAAATAGTGTGGTTGCACCTAGCCACCACACGGAGGTTCATTAATCCATCCTACGGGAATTTCAATTAATTTCATTCCCCTATAAACGTCTGAGCGCGACCGCTAAATTGTTCTCTTCTTCGCTGTAAATAGCAGCGGTTGTTCCCTTGCACGTTGGCTAGGTATTTAAAACTCGCAAAAACACGTACGAAACTTTTTTTTTTCACCAAAAAAAAAAAAAAACAGTTTGGAATAAGTTCTTACCGAGTCTATATTGAGCCAAAAAATATTCTATGTATATTTATACGCTATACTTCAGGTTAGCTCGTGGAACTTTTAATTAGACATGATGTGCCTACCACGATGTTGAATATACTTTAAAAGCGAGAATTACCAGACGCCGCTTATTACCGGGTTATACCTACATACACGTGTTATAGCTATATCTACTAGGTTGGTGCAGGAATCGGCGAGTAATTATAAGGGGAGACTTATCGCGTTTAATAAGCATCAGCGTCGCGATGATATTAGAAGGGTGGTCTCGGCATATTCGAAGCAGCCATGTGTTGAAAATTACAGCTAGAACCAGCGTTAGCCAACTCTACTATATGAAGTGGCTAAGGGAGAAAGGAATTGTGGAGAAACGAGAGGAGGCGAGCGCGCAAGCGGCGCCAAATGCTATAAGGGATTGGCTTACAAATGGTTGGCAATAGGTGGAAAGGAAAAGAACTCTGAGCATTAAAACATGGGAAAATATAGAAAAATAGAAAAATAGAAAAATAGAACGGTGAAAGGAAGTTGGCGAGTAGCTATGCGTAAGTATAACTACTTTACTTGCTACTGGAACGGTAGAGTGCTAACATTACTTAAATTCCATTATCCAGAGCAAATTGGGAAACTTTCTGAATACTTCTTGCGATTATATTATCGTACAATTTTTCATTATTTCTTTTCAATTGTCTTAGCAAAAGGACGAGACTTTGGCTCGCAAAGTTTTTCAACTAGAAATTTGTTAGTATGAATTGAACTGAAAGTAAAGAAGCCTTTCACCTCGTACAATCATTACATACTGCTTATCAACCAGTTGGAAACAATTATATGCTAGCTTCGTATCTGAAACACACAAATTGTTCCGAATCACCTTATATCAGACTCTGCCAAACATAATAAATAATCGCCCTGTTTTAGTTTATATTCTGAGTATTTTCGTGACAAAGAATTTTACCAAAAGGAAGAAATTCTGGATTTTTAAGGCAATCGATATGCTTGCAGATTGTGGCACGAATCTGATGCCCTTCGGACGTCAGGTTTTCGGAACAAATGTGGTTTCATTCATCTCGGTAGAAAACACAAGGGTCATAATAAAAATGGTGAAACTCGGCGAATTAGCTAAAATCCTAAAAAATTAAAAAATTGGAAGGACCAACTGCGTACGGAATATCATACTCCTCGATGCAGTAGCAACGAACTGCATACATCTCTGTGGTCCACTTGCGACAGGTGCAAGAATAAACTGCGAAAAAGCGACGCGTAGTGCATGAACAACTGACCCCGAAGTGCAACATGCATTCTTATGGCTCGCTGTCCACTTTTGTAGGAATGAGCGCACTCGTGTGTATACGTACACGTATTTCAAGGGCATTGGAATTCAGATTTCAATTGTTTTGATGATCGACATGTGAATAATAATATTTCATTTGCTTTGCATAGTGAATTGATAACTCTAATGAAGTTTTACACCGAAAGCTAATTAATGAGAAGAAACTTTTTCTCAAAGTTCTCAGCAGCAGATATCTTGCCGGTCTGTCTGTAGGAATTACGGCTCTCTAATGAGCGATTGACTTTCTTGGAATATTATAAAAATTTGAAATGGTACAAATAATGATAACATCGCGAGAGCGGAGAGAAATGTTAGATGCTTGATTTTAGGAAGATATCGGAGTGTGTCAAAATCGAAAGTATCAAACATAGACAAAATTTGGTGTCACTGGGGTTGCCAGTTCAACAGTCTCCGTCCAAAAGATAACGGACGAGGGTTTGCAGAGGACAGCCTATACATGTCACAGTGTCTAAGCCTACAACGAAGTGTTTCGGAGTTCGTGACAGATCACCACTTCGTTTTACCCGCTTTCATGTATCATTAATCATCCAAGCGTTTGATAAAAGCATATTGTTCAGAGGCTAAGATCACTTCCACTTTGGGAAGATAGAAAATGTGTAAAGACCACGAAACCGAACGATATCTGAAAATGAAACTGTGGAAATAATCTCTACGTTAGTATAGGACCGAATTGAGCGTGATGTAGATGCGTATGAACGGATGCGTAATCATGAAGCAAACTTATACGAAATCTTATCTCCCTGTTACCATCAGTGGATTTAAGTATGTACATAGTTTACCAAATTCTAAGTGAAGTGCAGCAAAGTGAAGCTGCACTTTCGGTCCGTACTACGACGTGATTACGTACTCGTAAATTTCAACTGAAACGAAATAACAACGACTTGGCACGGTCCTCCTACGACTGGTAAAAGTTTGTTTTCACATTTTGGTTATTATCTCCCATAGATAGGGGTGAACGTGCACCATCGAAATAAATTACTTGGAGTGAAAAATTTCCGAGCCAAAGTGGAAAAACTTACTCTTGTGTTTGGATGAAAACCTCCGTAGTTTCTTGAAGAACGGCATCTCTCTATTTTCCGTTCGTTTTTTCTCGCCCTCCTCGACTGACTTCCTCGATTTTCTTCTCGGCAATCGTTTTATGTACTTAGCGCCAGACTCGGCTTAAAAATATTCCAACTCTTTGTCGCGGTGAAGAGACTCGAAAAATCAACTCGGATAACGCGACTATCAACGCTCGACGACAACTGTGGAGCTCTGCATCAAGCACGATCTCTTTACGTCGAATCGAGCTCTCTGCGAAACTCACGAGTTGTCACAAATCGTTGACTCGCATACCAACGCGCGTGGCCTCGTATACAACATCGTCGATTTCTCGTATACTGTCTCTTTTGATATCCCCCTCTGTTGCAATAATTCCCTCTTCAAGTCCCCCTCTTTGATCACCCGACTCGATATACATGCAGCAATGCAAGTCTGTACTGTTACCACTATCGCTTTGCAGCTTCCGTCTGCAAAATCCCCGCTGAATACTATTTTGGATCCTTTTTTCCTATTTGTACCACCGATACCATATTCCCATCTATTTCTATTTTTCATTTCAATTTCTTATCATAGGATATGATTTTATGATTATTTTATAAAGCTGTTTCCCTCAGATGCAGAAGAACAATTTCAAATCCTGGCAATGCTAGGATTGAGAAATGGCTACGACTTTTTTATTTTGCCCTGAATTTCATTATCTTACCGTATCGGCAAGGTTTAATCACCTAGTGGCTTTGGTCGATCGACGACGCGTGTAGCGAAACTCTGGTGGACCTGTGTGTGCGTGTGTGTGCGTGTATATGTATTTTTCATCCGGGTGATAACCCCGGTTCATCCCCTTTCGTGAGTTTTTCACCGGAGTAAGAAAATATTTGGCCCAGGAGGAAAAATATAGTTTTTTGTGGAACGTGGCGAGGGTTGGTATATATATAGATATATATTATATCGATCAAAGAAATTCCGATAGACTCCCTTCGGTCGACAAAGAAAGATGATTAAAAAATTCCTTTCTTCTCTATAGGTACTAAAACCACGAGGATAGAGGGTCGTAGTGCGGCGAACTATGGGGTCGATTGAGCTATACGCGGTAGAAATCCTTGTTGTTCAGCAAAGAGTATAATTCCCAGGAAAACTCAATTAGGCAGTAGAGAGAAACTTACGGAGTTCAACAGCCCGGTGCCTGCTGCCCCAATGGAGTATAACCACGGACTCAGGGTTGGCAAGAATCCAAAGGGTGGTCGACGGGAAGGAAGTTAACCCTGCATTGCAAGTTGCTTTATTACTTTATATTGCTGTAGTTAGACAATTCTTCCCCTCAGCCCGCAAGCTCTCGCCTTTTTCCCTCTTACTCTCTATATCTCTTCCTTTTTTTCTCATGTGAAGGCGAGTAGCTGAGTGTTGATGATTTTTGTTAATGAACACAACTATTAAAGATACTTCAAGAGTTTTGAAATATCGAACTAAGTAAGCCCTGGGGAATATTCACGAGGGGTTAAAAGGCTATGTTGTTCGATAGCAAAAAGATCTAAAAGGTAAGTCGAAAATCGCAAACGTATTCGATACCGAATTGACAAAAGATACGAATTATTAGTTTTCGAAAGCTCTTTAAAACAACGAAAAGAATGAAGAAAATTAGTTGGGGAATTATTATCCGACAGAGCGTCTACCGAGTCAGGACATCTTGGTATCCTTGATATCGCGTCAATTTGGCACTGCCGTGAATCTCGTCAAAATTTCGCCTTTTTAAATCCCAGACGTCCAATTAAAATCGGATTAAAACTTGACGTGAATTTCCCAGATCTTAGTTGTCGCGAAAATAATGAATATGTTATATCTCGGTGAAGTTCCTAAATTTGTCCCAGGAGAAAAAGTCCAAGTTTTTAAAACGCAATGTAATACTTCCATCCACCACAGTTTCTTGGACTTTGGAATATATAAATTCGAATAAAAATCGCGATAAAGCACGAAGTACTGGGAATTCTGTGCTCGAAGAAACATGCATTCCTATAAACGAAAGCCAGACAGTGTGAAATAGACCAATAACATAGAGGAAATAGTCAAGAAAGTTAAGCTTGATGAATTTGAGGGTGCTGCCAATGAATCATAATTTATAATTCATAACTCATGAAAGTTTCTTTCGCCAGCGGTTCCTATTCACCTGCTAGGCAGACGTGATAGTGAAACTTCCCTGGCGTCGACCAATTTTAAAGTTAAGTCGAGTTGTGCTCGAGGTGAGAGAGAACGAGAGAGAGAGAGAGAGAAAATGAACGTGAAGAATCGACCTGAAACTCCTTCGGGCTGTGAATTCGGGAAGGAAACCACCCGGGCCACCTGGACGAACAGGAAGTATTCCAGGATCACTAAGTTTTCGGAGTATCCACCGCCCTCTCTTTATGCCCACTTTATTTCCTGGGAACTAGCACAGCTCACAGACGTGGAATCGTTTCCATATAGCGAGATGTGAAAACTTTAAGAACACCAAGGTATATAGTAAACCAAGATAGAGAGAAAAGTTCAGCCGATTTTTGTCGAAGTGTAAAATGGTGAGTAAACCTTTGTTGATCCGGGTCGGAAAATTGGAAAACGAATTCCAGAGGACCATAAATTCATACTCGAAGTTTGAAACTATTTTTGTAGGATATAGAATCCAGAGTGATTCTCAAAAATGCGGAAGCGTCGATTACAGAGCCACCAGTTCTCCAAATATATCATGTTTGGAAACTGAAGCGATTTACCTCTTCAATTCGATTTCTACTATTATTTCTAGATCCGTTCAAATACGAGAGGAAAATTTGTTCGCAGAGACCCTTAATTATATTGATGAGGCTTGAACCAATCTCTCATTGGTCCAGGCCAGTCATCCTTGTATCCAAGGTAACATACTGCAAAGAAACCGAAAAAAGATCACATCAATTGAATCGAAATTAAATTATCGATGTCGAGGTCACTTGACCAATCTGCAGCTGCAGGTTTACTACAGTAATATCCGCTCGGGTGAGATTCAATTCTGTTTTCTGATGCGACATGCTCTATCCTGGTAAGGTACACGACACCCTTTGTCATGCAGTCCTTTTACTCCGATAGCTTTCACACACCTACGCGCAGGAGCGGCTTTGGGAAAATTCTTAACCCTCTCACCTCAGCGGTTTAATAACGATGCCACCACGTGCGATGGGGATGCTGCGACGAACTTTGTCCATCACGTTATAATCCCGATATCGAACGTGGCAAGGTTCGCAAAGATTTGTACATAATTTATTTCCTAGTCAAATTGTCTAATTTATATCCGGTGGAAAATACGAAAAAGTAAAGTAATACGATAATTGTAATAACGTCGAGACGTAGGAAAAGTTTGAACTAGTGGACCGTCTCTGATTGGATTTGATTTGATTAATCGTAAGCCGGAGGGAAGGATGAAGCGAAGACTCGAGAGCGACGAGACTCAAGATCACGAATGTACCTTATTCTCGGTAAAGTCAGTTGGGACGGGGGCCATCTGCCAATCAGATGGAATTACGTAGAGAAAAATGTGACCCAGGCCAGTAAATCCATGTAGTGATTGCTTTCTGGCGTCTGAAGCTTCCGTATTACCTTGTTATATCTTCTCTGGCACTGGCATGATTTGCCTCGTATATCCCGCGGTTGTACAAATCACGTAAAATCGTTCATTTTGAATTTCGAATCTGTCCAATTGAGATCAACGACATCTGGACTCGCGAAACGAAATAACAGCGAGATTGAATTACTTATACGGCAACGCGAGGTTTGAACGTTGATTTCGGACCGTTTACGTTTTCGATTCACCATTGTTTAGTCTTCCATACATTTTTAATCACCAATTTCATCGAGGTTCGATAAATAACCTGCTATATTGACCAAAATTGGTGGATCCATAGAGAGCTGGTTGGTATCGAAAATTTAATACCAATATTCGACGTACAATCTGCAGCCATCTCATCATTTATTCCTGATATTGCCGTGCCAAGGTAATACAGCATTTAGCAATTCAAATGTTCATATTTTTCACAGTTTTATCGTATGTTTTATGTGGTTTCAATAAATGTGTGATAAAATGAGGTATAGAGAACGATAAATTCAATTATCGAGAACTATATATTGCGGGCTATATTTTAGTCCCACTAAAAATGGGATTGGTGTTCGAATCTGGTTTGAGATTCGAGAAATAAAATATTCCATAAACTAAGATTTGACAGAAGTTTAATTTCCTATAGATTATATAACAAATTCGATACTGAAATTTATGAATCTATAGAGCGGTGAAGATATACTAAAATCCAAAACGTATAAGAGAAAGTTTAAACATAAATTATGAGAACTTTTCACCATGGCCCCATTGATTACGTACAATCAAGAACAACCATATATGATAATGGTATTATTTACGAAAAAAGATCAAACGGCACTACCAGCTCATATTCCTATAAAAACAATATAAAGTCTCAATCGGAAAGAGAGAAGTACGACATGGACCTTCGATTTCTTGCCTCTAATCGCTGGGATTCCGCGCAAGTCTCGAGTGGATTTTTCCAATTTCTTTATCTTTTCGAATCCCCATGAGATCCATGCTCTGCTAGAAATGCTTTTCTGCTAGAAATCCTCAGTGTCAGTTGAACTTATTAAACATCCACGAAGAACCATCTCCTCTTCTCTAACAATTATAATTCCGTAATACGATGTTGCTAAAATTACTTTTCTAATGAATTCTCTTTTTCGTCTCCGTCACTGGGTTGTGATTTGTGAATAACTTTCAATTTCGTCAAGTAAGCGCACGGAATACTATATAATATGTATTGTGCGATTGATACTCTTACTCTTCACAAAAAAAGCAACACGATATCCGCGACAACTTTATTTTCCATCTTCAGCGGACTGTGGAAAAGGATCCAATCAAATGAACGGTAAAACTCGTATATTTTTTGAAAATGAAGGAATGATGGATTATGGATTCGGAAGGAGATCTCTGATCGCCGATCATTCGTGTCGGATCATTTAAGACTTCAGGGACTAAGGTCAAATTGATTTCCAGTTCGCTGCGATTATTTCTAATAATCTAAATCCCACGGGATTTCATCTCCTTTGACAAGATAGAAAATACGTTTCTTTTATCTGTGCCTCACGGTTGGCGATACGGAAAATAAAGGACAAGTTATGCGTCGGAGTCCAATTGAATTATTCGTATCGTACCCATTCGTTCGGAATTATTCTCCGCTGTTCGACGGGAACTTTGATTATTCTATCATTTATCGTTGTTAAGCTAAGCCCTCGTCAGCAGAGGTCAACAGATCAGATCTTCGATACTTCTATACTAGGTATCACCACTTCCATTCTTCTATAAAGAGATAATAAATATTTACGATTCCACACGGAGGGGTAACTCGGAGATAAATTCTAGAAACGCAATTTCTACGCTCGTTCGCCGAACAACGAATTGCGTTTCGCCTTTACTTCAATTATTATAATAATGACAATAACAAAAATAACGACTCAAGGATGGAAGGCAATAACGAATAGTTGTTTATCGTCTGGTGCTCATGGAGGCTATTCTTTCTCGTTCGAAACGGTTTGATAATTCCCTGACACTTTTTAAACTCTGTGTTTATCTCATGTTATAAACGATTCGAGTATCATCATTACAAAATAGCTGCATTGGATTCTGATTCAACCGCTGGTTTCTAGCTCCACGTATAGAAACAAGTAGATAGAATGACCCAATGCCTCTTGGGGTGAAAAATTGATAAACAAGTCCAGAACCACTGTGATAAGAATAAAAGACTTGGCTATTTCCTGTCATTGTAAATCTGCTGTTAACCAGCGCGATGAGACGTTAAAAAGTAGGAATGACCTAGTCTCAACGTCGCGACGCTGTTGCAATCGCGTCAGTTTCGCTCTATGGGAGGTATAACCACCCGAGAAAATCAGTGATCGACAATATGAGAATCCCAGTATCTAAAACCACTTTTCTCAGGATATTAGAACGACAAGACAGCCCCTTTAACTCCCCAACAAGACGAACTGCACGTTTTCATCGTCTTTTGCTTCAACTTCACCTGGAATAAAGCGCATACATATATACATGCTTGCAGAACACAAAAGAAAATGAGTTTTCCTCCCCGAGGGCGGGAGCAAAGAAGAAAATATAAATCTCATCCCCTAAAACCCGGTGCATTTCAAGCCGCGTTGAAGCACATGTGTTGCATATGGCTATGGCTATCGGTATCAGGTCGGTGTATTCAGTATTAATATCGTGTGGTTGTTTTGTCGTCGATATTCTGCTGGCCACATATTTGCTTGTAACTACATACGTGCATGAATGTTCGTCATCTCGCACGAGTGTAGATTGTGAGAATAGATATACGAAAAAACCTGCGGTGTGAAATGGACTTACACACGAGTCAGTATTTCCGACCATTAAACTCTCTTTATACTCAACTTACCTAACTAGTTTCACTACCGTACAAACACCTGGTCCAGACACCTGAGAACCTGCATGAGAACAAAGTAAGCACTGCAGCCTAGTGCTGCACGTGCGTTATCACTGGGAGTTTCACCCTTGCAACGCGTTATGTTTCCGTAATGTGTTTCTGTACACACGTAGGTATATCATATGCGTATAGGTATACGGTGTATATATTATGTGCATTTACAAATATGTATACCTACATATACCTATAAGAGAATATGATCTATGGGTATAAAATGGATATAGATGCGTCTGTGTTGCACTCTGGAGAGTAAATAGAGAGAAAGAGAGGGAGAATACATCGCGTCGTATCTATCGAATGGAGATTCAACAACTTGCTTGCGAGCTACTGCAGCGTTCAGCGAATTTTGATAAACCGAACGAAATCGAAGGTTTCGAATGCTACCCGCGTAGTTGGATATGACGGAAACGATGGAAATGGAAAAATTTCAAATTTTCATATTTATTTGCGTCTACCGAATACGTAAACTGTACTAGCTATACCGTTATAGCTGTCTGAGGGTAAGGAAAGGGATTCAGGGTGTCACATATACATTTACATCGGGTATATATGAATACACGTGAATATATGTATACCCTCTCGGACACATTCGTAGTACATAGGAAGCAAAAAATTTTATCAGAGTTTTATCCTCATATTTCACAGTACATATGAAACGAATGCGCGACAGTGTGTTTTACATCCGCAAATACCAAATTCTGGCTGCATTTTATTAGTCAAGGGGGATGATTCAGCGGGGTTGAATATGATTTAGTTACAAATATGCGTACGTGTACCTGACGTGAGACACGTGCAATATTTTACCGCGAGGGGCTGCGTAAACACGATTGGTACCACATATTGAAGATTGGATTCGTTCGCCTACTGACATTCAGTCTTCACTGATCCCAACCGAACACAAGAGGGTTCCTCCTTCAGTCGAGATCGTTTTTTGCATTGATTTTCTCCTGTAGAATGAGAAAATTCGCACGTGGATGCAAATCATTACACAATAAGCAAGATACATAGAAGTCAGTCTAATAATTGAATCTATCGCCCTGATACGTCCAGTCTGATAAAATCAGATAAACGGCAGTTCTCTGTCACTTTGTCTCCCTCTCTCTCTCTCTTTCTCTACGTTTTAAAATCGATCAGCCACGCTTTCGAAGTACCTTTTGTTACCTTATTCCCCATATCATATACCCGACTTCACGCATCAAATAGCAGCGAATGAACCAGAAAACGACGCAAGTTGTGAAACATGCGAGACCGTACACGTAAGCATATAAGAATTTATGTATAAGGTGTAAGAAAATGTCAGCCTTTTATTCTGTGCGAATGATGCTGTAAATCGGAGTCAATAATTTTTTAAGTTAACCAGATACGCACGTCGATTTTACGTACCTAGTGGTTTTGGTCAAGGCCAGATTCTAAAGATTGAAAGAACTCTCTGAATAACTGCGTAATAAATCGACATCCCTTTGGGTCAAGCTTGAAGCATGATCAAGTCTTTTTTGTTGGTTCATGAGGTTATCGCTCAACTCGGGTTATACGAGACTTAAATTATCAGCGCAATTTCAGACCATAATATTATGCTGATAAGAGAGACGATGGCGCTGAAATTGACAAGGCAAAGCTTTGCATCGATAGCTATTTGCTATCTCTCCAACCTCGATCTCTATGTTAATGATGTATGTCGACTAATTTAGAATTACTGACTGTGAGTGCGTTGGCGAGTATTGAAAAATTGATTTCACTTTTATTACAATATCACCCCATCGGTATACTTCAACGTTGAGTCCATTAGTAATTCTCGAACATGAATAGTAGGCAAACTTTTTCTCCTCGATGAATCTAACACAAATAAGACGTATAAAATTCAATATTATCGATAGATCATGTAGATACGTGGTTGCATTATATCGATCCTTAGAGTCAGAACAAGATGCAATTCTGAATCAGGAAATTATCTTGAGAAGAAAATTGATATTATATTTCTTTGACAAGGGAGACCCGGAAGCAACAAAGCCGATTCTTTCCTCCCAAGGGTCGGGCAATAAGTGCTTACCTACAACAGATCTGCGATCGATGAACATCTCTATTTATGTATATATATATATGTGTGTGTGTGTATACAGTTAGTGGAGGAAATTTTATTCCAAACGCAGAGTGGAGAGCGGACGGAATATTTTATCTAACGGATTCAATTGGTTATGGTAATGAATTCGAGAATTCGATTCTATAACTCGCACCTGGTTTTCTCCAAAGCCTGATTGCAATGGCCATCCTGGAACGTAGCGTAACATGCTTTCATGTCCGCATTGCCTTTGAGCATGCAATTCGTTATAGGTATATAATTATTTATGTTGTATAGGATCTTCGTTTATTTATTCGTCCTGCAGTTGGACGAATCGAAAGCTTGAAAGCTTGTAGGTATATTTCTATATCGAATCAAGTAGGATCGTATGAAGTATTAAGAAGAAAAATCGGAGGATCGCGAATCCACCCTTTAATTAATTTTCGAATCATATTCTTATCTTGTAGGCCTAGCAGACCTGATGATTTTTTCAGAATTTTTTCATCCTTGATTTCGAAGTAATTATTCTATTAAGATCGCCTGTAACAACAATCGCTTGGTTTTCAAAGGGATTTAATTCCCAATCGAGATATCGTATGGAAAAGTGAGCTGTATAATAAGACTCACCTTTCAAAGATACTTGGAAATGAAAATATTTGTTGATTTTTTTAGACACTTGAAGAAAGTGCCGAGACTTCCAATAAAGAAACTTACACGAAACCGATGGAAATTGAATTTATAGACTTTAAAGTGAAACGTGATAAAAAAACTTTCGATATTTTTTGATAAGACGAGTAGAAAATTACGATTCCATAAAGAGAGAACAATGATATCACAGAGAATGGCCAACGAAAGAACGAGCTTTATAATATAGGTGTAATATAGCGAGTTAAAATGATCCTTCAAATTTACATAAGTGCGAAGTTACACGCAAATAAATACTTAATTAATATCTATACTCATTCTGAATGCAACTGGAAAACCAACAACAGAGGAATCGGTGAATTTCATCTGAAATTAAATCGTCAATCATCAATTCGTATGTACGAAACTGTTCACTCGTCAAGTATGAACTAATTTTTACAAGCACCTATGCCTTTCGAGGCTAGAAGTTTGTTAATTAGCTGACATCGTATAATAATGATTGAGATCACCCAGCAAGTAACCCCAGATGTCGGTGTATTGCTGACGCTTGATACGAGAGCCAAGGCTTACATGCTAAAGTAGGTCGGTTATATTGCCAGTATCATATCAGATCCTAATTAGAGGTTCGTTAATCAGACCTGTGACATTTTCGTTGGTGGTCCCGTAACAAGCTATTAGTGTTACATGACATACATAAGTAATTGCATTAGCTAGGTAAGATAGATTGATCGTTTCCGTAAATTAGACTGAAAGTTCCTCTGACTGATTGTGAGCTTTAACTTGGAGACTTTGGAAGATTGAGTTTTTAAAGGAAAAAGGTCGGGAAAAGAGTTTGACTCTTCAGGTAGATATTAGTAACGAGATTGTGACTCGTGGAGACGTCTTCTAGAGGATTTACAGAAACTTTGAATTAGAAGAAATCTGTGCAATGTTAAATTGGATGGGTAATATGTAAAGCCGTTTAATAGACGTGGCAATAAAACGAAAATCAAAGTTTGCGAGGAATAATTCTATATTTTCCTCAACGGATATAATTACAGTAATTATATGAATACCTGCAGTCAGTTTATAGGATCCAACTTCAATTAACTTTTGTTCACTAATTATTATAAATCAACTATGAAAATGATTTGGTGCGGTGTGGATGGTAAAGACTAATAACTGGATTAGTAACCGCAAGGATTACATACTCCTGTAAACTTGCAAGCCATATCGACCCCGTGCAACTAGAAGCGACTTCATTACCTCTGATATAATCACAGGGACCTGGGACATACGTTTATTGTCTTTCATTTTTCATAACAATCGCTGGTCACATGAAGCTTTCATGTAATTGGAAAGTTGAATTTATGAATGGTAACAATTTTGTAGACTAAATTCACAGAGTCTTGTTCACTTATATCATAGTGAAGCAGTTCGTTGCAGGCGTGTATCCGATAGAGATTGCATGCTGTTTACCCCAGAATCAACTATTATGAAACATATGATAAAGAACAAGAAGAATTGTTTACATATGGCAAAGTATATGTATATATTTATTTTTCAGGAATAATTACAAATTATACATAACTTTGACTATAAGTAGTTTGGTATATAAATTGCAGCAAGAAATTCCCAGATGTACCAATATTTAATTGCCTCGTTATTTTCCAGTCTTCCCTGCAACTCTGTATTTTGGATATCAGCACACCTCCTCGGGGCAGATGTTCTCCTGATACCAGGAGCAATTATTTCGGACGTTAAATTTTTTTAACTCCGAAAAATGCTACTATATCTCGATATATAGAGACATGCATAAAGCCACGTATGGATGCCTATATGTATACACATATTCCTTGTCCGGCCAGACAAGTTCAAGATAAATACGAAAAAGTGGTATAGGGGTAGTCGGTAGAGCGTGCGATTCGTAATCCGGCGAACCGGGTTCGATCCCGTCCGAAATCTTGCGAGAATCTTCCGACTAAAATAAAATCCTCACTTATCATAAATATGCGGTGACGCGTCCCCTCCTCGTCATCGTCCTCACTTAGCATGATATGCGGTGAGGTAGATAGCCTACTTACGTTAGAAATGAGAGCGGTGAAGTGGGGGGAGCTCCAGATAAATATAAAAATTAAATAAACAAAATCAAACAAAAATAGAAATGAAATAAAATCGAAAATTAAATAAAAATAAAAATTTGAGTAAAATCAAAAGTTAAATGAAATTAAAATAAATAAAATTTTGGCTACAAAGAAAAATTAAAATAAAATAAAATTCTGGCTCGGGGAATTCGAACCCACGATCTTCGTATCGTGATTTTCCAGAAAAATTTCATTTTCTGAACGTTCAGCCATCTGGAGCTCCTATTTGCGTCGGTATTATTTCTAGTCAAGCCCTACATCCAGGGGGGTTATTCACTAACTCTGGGACCGCGCGGTTATGCGACTTTCCGCGCGGTTGTGACGTCATGTCCACGGTAGCGACGAACCGAGCTGTTCAGTAACTTTTCGGGCGATTGTTACCGCGCGGTATCGTACCGTTTCTCGGTTCATGCTACCGCGCGGGAAGAGGTTTCGGTATCGGTCTCATGACGGATATTCTTCCGAGCGGCAGTCTAGACCGTACCGCGCGGTACCCGTGTCGAATAGGCTACCGAGTAGCAAAATAGCGGATTTCCTTCTCCGCGCGGTAAGGCGAACCGCTCGGTACGGAACCGAACCAGACCGTGCGGTACGAACCGAGAAGTTAGTGAATAACCCTCCTGAAAGGTTCAATTCTTCCGAAACCGACAACGCCGTCGGTATGAACATATCTTACAGCTGCCGCTACGTTGTCGGTAGGTATGGTTGTACCACGCGTTGTCAGTTCAGGAAGGAACCGAATTGCCTATACCGCAGGCGTTGTAGACTTTTCTTTGAACCTCCTTGTACACGTGAATCTGGTGATGACGAGTAGGCGACGGATATTTTATATTAGAAAAATTGAAAAATAATTCGGCCGGAATTCGAACCGGGACCTACGGCTCGCTCCCATTACTAGCCTCAAGTTCTACCGACTGCGCCAATCGGTTCATTGAAATAAGAGATCACTTTTTCGTATTTGTTTTGACAGAATTGCAAATACGAATAGTGTATATGCATACGTGTCCTCATGCACCATGCTATACTTATGTGCCGGAGTTATTTAGAGTTTCCGAAAAATCAACTTGGTGGCTGAGAATTATTTATAATTTTTTTTTTTATGGCATTTCTCATCTTGTTCATTGAGTTCTGAAATAAAGTGTCACAGATAGGGGATAGTGGAAAATAACGAAGCAATGGATATTGGTGTGTGTAAATTTATTGCTGTAGCATCGATACAATATTATTCATGGGCAAAGTTATGTTTATTTTGTAATCGTTTCGTAAAAATTAATATGCACCCATCGTAATCGATCGCGTCTCTTTATTTGCTCCTTGGCATACGTAAACCACATTTGTATCACGATGATACACTTGATGGACGAAATCCTCGGTGGACGGAGAGGTTTAGACTCTGATGGAAGTTTATTCGGCTGAAACAGAAGGACGAGTGTTATAATATTATTCATTATTCAATTATTTAATTCATTACCCTTCACCTATACAAGAAGAAGCTTTTTTGGTTAATGAGTAGGAGGTATAAATACATTGTCTGTTTTGCGACAACTTCTCCGTGCTCAAAATATTATCTATTCGAACGCCTGTCACAGTCGTTTCTCGTTAACACGACGCCGATCCACCTATGTTAAGTTGGCCTCGTGACTTTATTATTTTTCGATTTTTTATATACCAAACAATTGCTCCTTCATTTCTCTTAATTGCTCCACCCTGGAGTAAAATTATTTAGTCACGGTTTTTAATAAGAAAGCGAAAAACGTGTTCGCCGGAAATGAAATGGTGGACGCATCTAAACGAAACAGATTTCGGCAATCGGTGGTACATCGGACAATTGCTCCTCATCGTATTTCTGATTGCAAACAATAGAAAATAGCAGAAATGTGTCGGCGGGGTGTGAATCGTGGGCGTGTAAAACTTGCATTGATACTGATCTGTGAGGCTAAAGACTCAAGCCTGTGGTATAATATACTGATCGACGGGGCGAAAAGGTATAGAACTGGCATTGATACTGGTCTCTGATGCTAAAGACTCAAGAATCGGGTATCATAGACCGATCGACGAGGTGAAAAAGTCTGAAACCCGCAATTAGAATTTTTGCAACCATATTTTTTTGTTTTATTTTGGAAAATTAATGGGGAGCAATTCAAAATGAAAGTAGAGCAATTACAAGCAAATCAAAAAAAACTATCGCGGAGAAATTGAAAATAAGGGTAGAGCAATTTAGAGCAATCCAGGAGCAATTGAGAGCAATCGAAGAAAAGTTAATTCGTATCCAACGTGTCTTCGAAACCTGTGATATACAAGCGCGTCCGAACTGTGACGTAGCTCGCGCCCCACCATTAACATCACGCCGACACATTGTTTTGCTATTTTTTGGAAAACTCTCGCGGAGCAATTAAAAATAAGGGTAGAGCAATTGAGCGCAATTGAGGAGCAATTGTCCTGTGTACCACCGATCGCCGAAATCTGTTCCGTTTAGATGCATCTCAATTGTGCAATATCCTACCCGCCACCATTTCATTTCCGGCGAACACGTTTTTTGCTTTCTTAATCAAAACCGTGACTAAATAATTTTACTCCAGGGTGGGGCAATTAAGAGAAATGAAGGAGCAATTATTGGGTATATCATAGGTCATCGAATACCCATCCGTTTGCTCGAAACATAGAGTTAAAGTTTAGGCTACGTTACATAGAAAAATCGAATTTTGTTTTTCTCATTTTTTTCAAGAACTAGATTGGAGCAATTAACGGAATCAATAGAGCAATTGAGAGCAATTAAGGAGCAATTGTTTGGTATATAAAAAATCGAAAAATAATAAAGTCACGGGCAAACTTCTTATAGGTGCTAAATATCAGAATTTCCGCCCGAAGCAGTGGCAACCCAACATACAATTTCACCTGTGGACCTTCGGAAAGCCTCGCGCAACTTCGGGTGCCTCGCCATGCCATGCGGCGGACCCGCTTCGCCGGCTTGAATCTTCAGTCGCGTACGATAAGCCGAGGAGGTTTCTGGTTGTGTGCGTCGCGACCGCTCTCAGCTTTGATCGTTTGTTATAACTAGGTGAACACGTCTTCGCTAGAGTAATATTTTGCAATTTTACGAAGAATCAATCAGTGACACCAAGGGGAACATAGACGTGTATGCAATTATAGAACCCTAACCTATCACCTTGACAGTTGTCAACTTGCGATAGGCACGAACTTCAGTTCCATACCGATCTGTCCAGTTATAATAAGTCCATTAAAAATTGTATAGCGTCCCTAAAATAACTTTCTTCTGATCGTGAATAAGGTTATATGACAGTTAACATTTTTCTCTTGACTTATAATCGCATACACTTTTTATTCTACCTTTACCTATCGTAGATTCTTTTTTCAATCGTATATAATAATTTCAAGACTTCAAAAAATCTTCATTGGTTTACTTTCAAATCGTCGAGGCCAGTGAGAATATACGTACGAAGGAACGGCGGAAAAAAAAATAACCAACGAATAGCAAGTGACGTGATAATAAGCAGGTGAATAATTCTCTCGATCGAATTTATGTTCTGTTTTCGCGTGGAAAACGTCGTTTACATAATAGAAAAGGTGATAATAGTTTAATCTTGATATTCCGCGATCGTATAAAATGAAATTCAAGTCAAATCATGTCATTCCTTTCTGCCAAACCGTTTTACTGAAATGCAGGCTAAATTTTTTACTCGTCGCGATTCAATTGTTCGCATTGCGCTGTGAACTGTTTTCGGCAGTTGTACTCGAATATTATTTCTGATTATAAGTAGCTAACAATTGTGTATCATTGGAAGAAATCATAATAAGACGGATTAAAAATCAACAGTATCGTAAAGTAATTGTACTCATACAAAATAAATACGAGCAAGTGAGTGCATAGACCGTAGGTTGTTTACATTCAGACAAAATTCGAAAACAATCAGGCCGCATCTTTGTTTATATTTGAGACGTGACTAAACGTTGTTATTGAATCCTTCTTAATAAAATGATAATCTGATTATACAGAAAAACTACAACGGATCGGAAGTGCGGAGGGCGTTTATATAGATTAAATCTTGCCGATAAATCAGATAAGAGGTAAACCAGCAATCACAACATTATTTCTAATTATGTCCCATTTTTATTCAAGTTCAGCTATCGAATACATTTATTATTTCGACTCAATTTTGATTCTTCACTCTTTCGGGTCGATTTTATAGATCCACGAATCAATCATACATTGTTTTTTACGAATTACAACTCCCTTGAATATACAGGAGCCCGTTGCTATATTCTGAATCGAATATATGCGAAATTCATATCTCATTTTTTAATTCCTCTTCTTCATTTCACTTTTATTACAGAAAACTATTTGACCTGTGAGTCCGGGGATCTCAAAAATCTAATGGACCAAAATAGGAACTGTGCGAATCACCTGAAGCCAGGGATGTGAGGTCTGGAGTCTCAGATATTTAGGTGAGAATTGATATGCAATGACTAATGAGAATTATAGTGCACTTCTGATGCACATATATATTCTGGATCAAATTCACCTTAAATCTGTTGCTCTTTTGTTTTTCCCTTTGCCAAAAAGTATGCCTGTGGCAAGATAAGACCGGGTATATTGTGTCAAGTTTCTCTCAAATAATAATCAATTAGTAGAATACTAGTTTGTTTTCATCCAACATCTCGAATTTCTCAGATTTTCTCAATCACTAATTTCTTTTCCAGGAAAGCGGAGGAGTCAAAAGGAGGAAAGGGTTGGAAAGGATCAGGAATATGAAAAAAATTGGAGTTCCACAGTTTGATTGCGTGGACCAAATCATTCCGACAAATCAAATGGGAGATAAATCGGTAATGATAACACAATCTTCTAAGACGTCCGATTTTTACCAAGGTTCAACGATTCTGCACGTCCTTGTAGATTCTATACACTCAAAACTTTCGTTTCTTCTTGTCGTAGCTTGAATTTGATCAATGGAAAATTATACACAACTATAATTCTCTCTCTGCACAAATATATCGCGATAACAATTGTATGAATGTTTGATTGACAATTAATTTCTGTTTCTCCATGTATTTTTTACAGTCTAAGGAATACTACTGAGCTACCAAAATTCTCATCCAAAAAGTCTAGAGTACTGTAGAAAAAGAAAATAGAGGGATTGAGCGATCGGTGAATGAGGAACGGGTGAGCATTACAACGAGATATAATTATATTAATATTCATCATTCATTCATTATTTATTATTTATCATTATTATTATGAATACTACTCGTTTATCAGGCAGGTGTGTATAAAGAAATAGAAAACACATTCGTAGTTGGTATTCTTTTTCATTGTATCACGAATTTATACGTTGTATCGCCGTATTTATAGATATAGGGGCGATATTCGTACGGATTAAATTTGTATTTTTATCGAACTAATTTGTAAATTGGAAATTTAACTTGTCCCCAAATACTGCTGAAAGTGCAATTAATCGTAGCGTAAGGAACCTCGCCGCTATAAATACGTATTCTGGGTAAAAATCGTCAAATATTCTTTAATGATTATGTTCGCTTTTCAAATTTATCGTTTCTGGGTGAAAATAATAACATTTTTGACTCCCGCTACCGTTATAATTCGTCATTATTAAAAATTATTAAAAATGTCGTAAGAATTCGAAATCAAAATTCGCGGGCAGGCATGGCGGCGGTCTAACGTGAAGTTACGAACGTACGCGCGGGGAACTGCGGACGCGTTCAGGTCGTACGTCACCGCGCCGGGCGGCAGGCCGCGACTTTCATCCGCTCGAACTCTCAGTCTCAATTTATACGCGATCGGGGTGGCACCGATCGACGTCTCGACGCCTCGTAGTTTAGGGTAATTGTTGTAATTCGACGAACCCGTCCTTGTTGAGGTAAGAGTCTGTGACCTTATGATACACCGGTCATTAGCTAAGGGGAAAATAACGGATCGCTGTTGACGGTTCAATTTTTATTGCCATTAAGTCGCATGCCAGTTTGAATTTTTCTCTCGACTCGTCTTGGCCGGTCCTTAGTGGATATTTATATTCATTCTCTATTCTTCGTTCTTTAACGTAAAGTCTTTATTTCATCTCGTAATAATAATCAAGTCCTGAAAGAATTCGTCATAAATATAATTCACTCAAATCGAAAATACTTTTAATATTTTATTCGGTAAAAATCCAGAGGGGGGGATGACGGGGAAAAAAAATGACGATCGCACATCGGACCATCTTTATAAAAACGGTAAGCGGCAGAATAATGAGCTCCGGTAAATTAATGTTTTTGGGATAAAAAACCATCGTTGACACGATACAAAAGGTGAGAATAGTTTTATCTTCGTATTTCGCGACGGTGAGAAGTAAAATTCCACTCTAGCATGCAGTTTATTTTCAATAAAACGTTTTACAATTATAAACTTCCGAGTCAACTTTTCCGACCGTTGCGCAGTCAGTTGTTACCGGCAGTTATACGGGAATATTATTTCTACTTGTAAGTAGCCAACAATCGTGTGTCTTTCGAATAAGTTATAATATAACACCCCATTACATTTGATAGTTTCGTGAATAAGTTGATATGCGTATAATCATACATAAAACGTAAATAGTCTGACAACAAAAACATAATATAAATACGAGCGAGTTATAGCTGCATAGATCGAAGGTTGTTTACATTCGGACAAAGTTCACAAATATTTAGACCGGTTTTTTTTTTTTTTACTTATTTTTATGGCTTGACCAAACCTTCCGATATATTATGCGAATCTTTATTATTGAAATGATTATTTTGTTACAGATAGAAACTGCAACAGGTCGGAAATACAGATCGAAAGTTCTGAGGCTGTTTAAATGGGTCAAATAATTCTTATTGACGAATTGAATGGAAGGTAAGCCACTGATTGAAATATGATTTCAAATAAATTGCTATTACAAATCTTTTCACTCGCATCTTAGATCGACGTACAGAGTAAAAATTTCTTTTTTGGGTAAATCAAAAAGTTGTTGAAACGAAGAGGCCTTTTTAGATACAAGAGCCTGTTTCTATATTCTGAATCTATAGTGAAATGAATCTGAAATTTATTTCTCAATTTTCTCATTTCTCTTCTTTGTTTTAATTTTTTCTACAGAAAGGTGAATCTGGAAATCCCAAAAATCTGACGGACTAATAGAAACCGGGTGAAAGACCCCGTCCTGGGATCCAGGGTCCGAAGTGTCAGAGATTGAGGTGAGTATTGAGATGTTTTGCCACCAATCTTCAGTCTTATCATCTGATAATGACTCGTAAATTCTTCGGAGATAAATGAAATTTAGTTTCATTTTTATTTATACAAATTGTCCAAGTTTCACCGAGCAAAGAAATGTGATCTGTTATACACCCTCGAGTTCTCCATAAATAGTAGTTGAATATAGATTACTTGCTTGATTTTCAACTTGTATTTTATCACGACGATTTTCTAAATCATTCATTTTTTTTCTCAAGAAAGAAAAAGCAGAACGAAGAAGAGAAGACACTGGAGAAAAAATGAAAACGAAAATCCGGGTGAGAAAATTGTGTAAAGGATACTGAAATGCATGGGCACAGATTGTGGAGGCCGATTATACAAATCCAACCTCACTGAAGAATGAAATAAGAGGTGAGCAGCATTTTGAATCGCACTCTGCCCTTTTGTTAAAGTTTAGTCATTGTCCTACTCAACTCTGTGCTTACATTTATTATTTCCGAAGTTTTTTCTTCATAAAAAAATATAATAAAAAAATAGACAAATTGTACGGATGTGTTCAATTAATAAATATTTTGCTTCTGTTTGATGTTTCTATTAGATTGTAACGGACGAGATGTCGACAGGGCTGATTATACGGGGACAATGCGGAGAAATAGCGACCAAGTAAGAGCGTGATATATTTTGGAAAATAATTTTCTTACCAAATATGTATACCTGCGTATTGTAACATAACATGTTCACGAATCCTAATTTACTCCTTTATCGAAGAATCGAAAAATAGCTTACATGCAAAGGAATTTTTGACTTTAAGAGCCTATTAACGTGTTTGAATTCAAATGTATCCGCATTTTGTTATATTTCTTCCCATTTTGTAGTCGAGCACCTCCGAATTGGAGCAGACAGAAGCTGATCCGAAGCCGATCGAAACCGATGAGCATCCCAGTAGGAGCGATAGGATGAGGGGGGACCCGACAGCAAGGGAGCAATTGCAAAAGAGGTGAGAACAAGACACTTTTTCGCCAATCTCTGTTTTTCCAAAAATAGCAATTCAGATTCATTTTCGTCCAACATATGGGGACAAACAATTTTCTTACTAATTTCTTTCTTCTTCCTTTTTTCATGATACGCCGACAGCCAAGCAGACACATCCGAGTGCAATTGCTCTTCCGTTACTCGGCAACGTGGGTGAGTCGCATGATTTTTGGGTAACTGGTTTCCTTTCCTCGGTACTCTCTTTTCTCTATCGCGTGGCGTGGCGGTAACATTGTACAATCTTCGATTTCTTAGCTCAATTCAGATAGGCTCATTCCCGACCGCAACGGAGCTTGCTTTCATAATTATTCAGATTCCCTTGCCGACTGCAATGTAACATCACACTTGTTACTGCGCGGTCATATTAGAGATTTACAGATTAATGCATAGAGTCACACCCCTACGGGGGGACCCCTATCCGTTGCGAATCGCGATGAGCATCGCGGCAGGAAGATATTCATTGCTCAATCGGCTTTCGCGATTCTCATTCCCTAAGTTACCTCATTTGCTTGAATTTCTGCTGGTTGAGCGGTGGATCCTCCTGAGGTTTAATTCATAGTTCACAAAGTCTAGGAGCTCCTGCTCAACATAAGTATGAACAATCCTCTTGCAAGATGTTCAACTAGAATCAATCTTTCGTTACATGCATAGAAATATAAAAAATCTAAAGAGTATAAAGATATGAAAATATGAAAATATGAGAATATGAAAATATGAAAATATGAAAATATGAAAATATGAAAACATCAAAATATCTAAAGTCCAAAGTACTGCACACTTTTGCTTTCACTTAGTCCGTTTAGAAAAGAAGTTTGACAATTTTATCCAGGATGTATCTAACCCGTTCTTTCCCTACAGCAAATTATAAGGTGAGTCAATCAACAGCCGCGACCACGTTGTGAACTGATTTTTACGTGTGTGTTGGAGAATATGAAATCGGAGATCATTAGCTTTCCGTACAGGTGAATCGGGAAGGTAGGGCAACTTGATCGAGGGTGGATACGAGTCTGTGCGTGCGTGCCTTTGTGCCTTGGTACCTTGGCGCCGTAGTGCCTCGGTGGCTTGGCGCCTCGGTGCCTCGGCGCCTTAGCGTTTGATTTACAACTCCGTTGGGTGGGTTTTGGGAACCAGGCGAGGGCAGGAAGGGTCGCGCAATGGGACGGTGGTGGTCTAATATCTTATTCTCCACAGCAAATTCAAGCGATCGGAATATAAGAAAAAGTAGTGTCCTCATTGATATAGTTTCTTTAAAATATAACTCATTCATTGAAATTCTTGTTCACATAATTAGAATTGAACAATTTCCATACTGACAATATGGTCACGATAAAAAGTAAGAATTAAAAGTAGTCTCTTTGATATTTGCCATTCGAAATGTTCTTAACTTATTCAAAACCTTTCCTCAGTTTTGTGTCGATCTTTCCAAGACCAATAGAATAAAACAATTACCTCAATCAACTAATCTCTCTGTATTTATTGAAAACTTGATCGCTTGAATGGGCACGACGCCTCTCTTCATCATCTCCCCGTTTTACGTGGGGCGTGTGGAGATGAGAGAGGCTGAGCCTGAAGACTTCACGTCGAAGAGGACGCCGACCGTCACGCCACAAATTTTTCTCTGCTTGCCTTGTTTTCTTTACCCTCTCTAGACTTGGCGTCTATCGGCTGTTAATTATTCGCGACGCGTAAAGATCTTGCCAATTTTGATACGATACCAAATCGCGGATAGCGCCAAGTCGTCCTTCTTTCATTGCATGCCTTTCATTGCATGCCTTACAGGCACAATATTAATCGATCCTCTTCTTTCAGGATATTACAAGGCTAATCAATTCCGCTTCTTTCAGGGTACTTCAAAGATTAACCAATTCCACTTATTTCAGGGTATTCTAAGACTAATCGATTCCACTTCTTTCAGGGTACCTTAAGATTAACCAATTCCCGTTCTTTCAGGGTACTTTAAGATTAACCAATTCCCCTTCTTTCAGGGTATTTTAAGAGGTTGATACCGGTCTATGATCATAGATCGGTGTTAATAATTGGGGACGAATTAATCACCTTTCTGTTACAGTATCGCCGTATGACTATGAGTCTAGTGATTTAATGATGCGAATAATTGTGCCCGACATATTTTATCAACAGAAACAAGGCGATTCATTTGAAGATTGGAACGGGGCCTGTACCTCGTCCGTGTCTGGATTTATTTCTCATTGTGAGTACCTGACAATCCTAGTTTAATTCGGAGAATTAATTGAGTCGCGAAGGGTGACAACTTTTCTGCTACGCAAAATTATTGCAACATTATTCGTCAATCGCTAAATCTCTTGTTTCTCTATATTTCCATTACAGTTCAGAATTTCGAAAGGTCGTATAAATGAAGCTTGGAAGAATCGGATTACGTACATATATATTGGATTATTGACTGCGTGCTGTATACATGACCTGCAGGGAAACATCATTTCTGTACAAGAATCAAGAATTACTGGTAAGCGGAACGAAACCTTCCTTGCATTCGCAATCTCATCCCTGTGATCGATTTCGTACTTGTCATTTAATTGTTAAACTTGTTTGTTCGCCAGAAGGTGCGTCCCGGTCTGTATAACCCTGCGGAAGTGCACTCGAACTCGGGATGGAGTGAAACGATAATGAATGAAATCAGGAAGAGTTAGGAATAAGATATACATCTGGTAAATAATCATTCCTTTGTAATGTATAATAATCGGGGAAGCTTTTGACAAGTTACTGTTTCAAGTTGTCATTTTCAACTGCACGTTATAGTAAACGATCACCAAAATTGACCAGATTTTGAACTTTTGCAGGGGCAAACTTGAAGGCTGATTGTCAGTCGTCTCAGAAATGGAAGGGATCATGAGGTCTGGAGTCACAGAGGTTGAGGTGAGAATTGATACACAATGACTGATAGAAATTATCGTGCAGTGCTGGTTGTACGTATGCATTGTGAATCGAATTTACCTGAGATATATCCCTCATACTCCTTTTTCCTTTGCCAAAAAGTATGCCTGTGGCAAGATAAGACCGGGTATATTGTGTCAAGTTTCTCTCAAATAATAATTAATTAGTAGAATACTAGTTTGTTTTCATCCAACATCTCGAATTTCTCAGATTTTCTCAATCACTAATTTCTTTTCCAGGAAAGCGGAGGAGTCAAAAGGAGGAAAGGGTTGGAAAGGATCAGGAATATGAAAAAAATTGGAGTTCCACAGTTTGATTGCGTGGACCAAATCATTCCGACAAATCAAATGGGAGATAAATCGGTAATGATAACACAATCTTCTAAGACGTCCGATTTTTACCAAGGTTCAACGATTCTGCACGTCCTTGTAGATTCTATACACTCAAAACTTTCGTTTCTTCTTGTCGTAGCTTGAATTTGATCAATGGAAAATTATACACAACTATAATTCTCTCTCTGCACAAATATATCGCGATAACAATTGTATGAATGTTTGATTGACAATTAATTTCTGTTTCTCCATGTATTTTTTACAGTCTAAGGAATACTACTGAGCTACCAAAATTCTCATCCAAAAAGTCTAGAGTACTGTAGAAAAAGAAAATAGAGGGATTGAGCGATCGGTGAATGAGGAACGGGTGAGCATTACAACGAGATATAATCATATTAATATTCATCATTCATTCATTATTTATTATTTATCATTATTATTATGAATACTACTCGTTTATCAGGCAGGTGTGTATAAAGAAATAGAAAACACATTCGTAGTTGGTATTCTTTTTCATTGTATCACGAATTTATACGTTGTATCGCCGTATTTATAGATATAGGGGCGATATTCGTACGGATTAAATTTGTATTTTTATCGAACTAATTTGTAAATTGGAAATTTAACTTGTCCCCAAATACTGCTGAAAGTGCAATTAATCGTAGCGTAAGGAACCTCGCCGCTATAAATACGTATTCTGGGTAAAAATCGTCAAATATTCTTTAATGATTATGTTCGCTTTTCAAATTTATCGTTTCTGGGTGAAAATAATAACATTTTTGACTCCCGCTACCGTTATAATTCGTCATTATTAAAAATTATTAAAAATGTCGTAAGAATTCGAAATCAAAATTCGCGGGCAGGCATGGCGGCGGTCTAACGTGAAGTTACGAACGTACGCGCGGGGAACTGCGGACGCGTTCAGGTCGTACGTCACCGCGCCGGGCGGCAGGCCGCGACTTTCATCCGCTCGAACTCTCAGTCTCAATTTATACGCGATCGGGGTGGCACCGATCGACGTCTCGACGCCTCGTAGTTTAGGGTAATTGTTGTAATTCGACGAACCCGTCCTTGTTGAGGTAAGAGTCTGTGACCTTATGATACACCGGTCATTAGCTAAGGGGAAAATAACGGATCGCTGTTGACGGTTCAATTTTTATTGCCATTAAGTCGCATGCCAGTTTGAATTTTTCTCTCGACTCGTCTTGGCCGGTCCTTAGTGGATATTTATATTCATTCTCTATTCTTCGTTCTTTAACGTAAAGTCTTTATTTCATCTCGTAATAATAATCAAGTCCTGAAAGAATTCGTCATAAATATAATTCACTCAAATCGAAAATACTTTTAATATTTTATTCGGTAAAAATCCAGAGGGGGGGATGACGGGGAAAAAAAATGACGATCGCACATCGGACCATCTTTATAAAAACGGTAAGCGGCAGAATAATGAGCTCCGGTAAATTAATGTTTTTGGGATAAAAAACCATCGTTGACACGATACAAAAGGTGAGAATAGTTTTATCTTCGTATTTCGCGACGGTGAGAAGTAAAATTCCACTCTAGCATGCAGTTTATTTTCAATAAAACGTTTTACAATTATAAACTTCCGAGTCAACTTTTCCGACCGTTGCGCAGTCAGTTGTTACCGGCAGTTATACGGGAATATTATTTCTACTTGTAAGTAGCCAACAATCGTGTGTCTTTCGAATAAGTTATAATATAACACCCCATTACATTTGATAGTTTCGTGAATAAGTTGATATGCGTATAATCATACATAAAACGTAAATAGTCTGACAACAAAAACATAATATAAATACGAGCGAGTTATAGCTGCATAGATCGAAGGTTGTTTACATTCGGACAAAGTTCACAAATATTTAGACCGGTTTTTTTTTTTTTTACTTATTTTTATGGCTTGACCAAACCTTCCGATATATTATGCGAATCTTTATTATTGAAATGATTATTTTGTTACAGATAGAAACTGCAACAGGTCGGAAATACAGATCGAAAGTTCTGAGGCTGTTTAAATGGGTCAAATAATTCTTATTGACGAATTGAATGGAAGGTAAGCCACTGATTGAAATATGATTTCAAATAAATTGCTATTACAAATCTTTTCACTCGCATCTTAGATCGACGTACAGAGTAAAAATTTCTTTTTTGGGTAAATCAAAAAGTTGTTGAAACGAAGAGGCCTTTTTAGATACAAGAGCCTGTTTCTATATTCTGAATCTATAGTGAAATGAATCTGAAATTTATTTCTCAATTTTCTCATTTCTCTTCTTTGTTTTAATTTTTTCTACAGAAAGGTGAATCTGGAAATCCCAAAAATCTGACGGACTAATAGAAACCGGGTGAAAGACCCCGTCCTGGGATCCAGGGTCCGAAGTGTCAGAGATTGAGGTGAGTATTGAGATGTTTTGCCACCAATCTTCAGTCTTATCATCTGATAATGACTCGTAAATTCTTCGGAGATAAATGAAATTTAGTTTCATTTTTATTTATACAAATTGTCCAAGTTTCACCGAGCAAAGAAATGTGATCTGTTATACACCCTCGAGTTCTCCATAAATAGTAGTTGAATATAGATTACTTGCTTGATTTTCAACTTGTATTTTATCACGACGATTTTCTAAATCATTCATTTTTTTTCTCAAGAAAGAAAAAGCAGAACGAAGAAGAGAAGACACTGGAGAAAAAATGAAAACGAAAATCCGGGTGAGAAAATTGTGTAAAGGATACTGAAATGCATGGGCACAGATTGTGGAGGCCGATTATACAAATCCAACCTCACTGAAGAATGAAATAAGAGGTGAGCAGCATTTTGAATCGCACTCTGCCCTTTTGTTAAAGTTTAGTCATTGTCCTACTCAACTCTGTGCTTACATTTATTATTTCCGAAGTTTTTTCTTCATAAAAAAATATAATAAAAAAATAGACAAATTGTACGGATGTGTTCAATTAATAAATATTTTGCTTCTGTTTGATGTTTCTATTAGATTGTAACGGACGAGATGTCGACAGGGCTGATTATACGGGGACAATGCGGAGAAATAGCGACCAAGTAAGAGCGTGATATATTTTGGAAAATAATTTTCTTACCAAATATGTATACCTGCGTATTGTAACATAACATGTTCACGAATCCTAATTTACTCCTTTATCGAAGAATCGAAAAATAGCTTACATGCAAAGGAATTTTTGACTTTAAGAGCCTATTAACGTGTTTGAATTCAAATGTATCCGCATTTTGTTATATTTCTTCCCATTTTGTAGTCGAGCACCTCCGAATTGGAGCAGACAGAAGCTGATCCGAAGCCGATCGAAACCGATGAGCATCCCAGTAGGAGCGATAGGATGAGGGGGGACCCGACAGCAAGGGAGCAATTGCAAAAGAGGTGAGAACAAGACACTTTTTCGCCAATCTCTGTTTTTCCAAAAATAGCAATTCAGATTCATTTTCGTCCAACATATGGGGACAAACAATTTTCTTACTAATTTCTTTCTTCTTCCTTTTTTCATGATACGCCGACAGCCAAGCAGACACATCCGAGTGCAATTGCTCTTCCGTTACTCGGCAACGTGGGTGAGTCGCATGATTTTTGGGTAACTGGTTTCCTTTCCTCGGTACTCTCTTTTCTCTATCGCGTGGCGTGGCGGTAACATTGTACAATCTTCGATTTCTTAGCTCAATTCAGATAGGCTCATTCCCGACCGCAACGGAGCTTGCTTTCATAATTATTCAGATTCCCTTGCCGACTGCAATGTAACATCACACTTGTTACTGCGCGGTCATATTAGAGATTTACAGATTAATGCATAGAGTCACACCCCTACGGGGGGACCCCTATCCGTTGCGAATCGCGATGAGCATCGCGGCAGGAAGATATTCATTGCTCAATCGGCTTTCGCGATTCTCATTCCCTAAGTTACCTCATTTGCTTGAATTTCTGCTGGTTGAGCGGTGGATCCTCCTGAGGTTTAATTCATAGTTCACAAAGTCTAGGAGCTCCTGCTCAACATAAGTATGAACAATCCTCTTGCAAGATGTTCAACTAGAATCAATCTTTCGTTACATGCATAGAAATATAAAAAATCTAAAGAGTATAAAGATATGAAAATATGAAAATATGAAAATATGAAAATATGAAAACATCAAAATATCTAAAGTCCAAAGTACTGCACACTTTTGCTTTCACTTAGTCCGTTTAGAAAAGAAGTTTGACAATTTTGTCCAGGATGTATCTAACCCGTTCTTTCCCTACAGCAAATTATAAGGTGAGTCAATCAACAGCCGCGACCACGTTGTGAACTGATTTTTACGTGTGTGTTGGAGAATATGAAATCGGAGATCATTAGCTTTCCGTACAGGTGAATCGGGAAGGTAGGGCAACTTGATCGAGGGTGGATACGAGTCTGTGCGTGCGTGCCTTTGTGCCTTGGTACCTTGGCGCCGTAGTGCCTCGGTGGCTTGGCGCCTCGGTGCCTCGGCGCCTTAGCGTTTGATTTACAACTCCGTTGGGTGGGTTTTGGGAACCAGGCGAGGGCAGGAAGGGTCGCGCAATGGGACGGTGGTGGTCTAATATCTTATTCTCCACAGCAAATTCAAGCGATCGGAATATAAGAAAAAGTAGTGTCCTCATTGATATAGTTTCTTTAAAATATAACTCATTCATTGAAATTCTTGTTCACATAATTAGAATTGAACAATTTCCATACTGACAATATGGTCACGATAAAAAGTAAGAATTAAAAGTAGTCTCTTTGATATTTGCCATTCGAAATGTTCTTAACTTATTCAAAACCTTTCCTCAGTTTTGTGTCGATCTTTCCAAGACCAATAGAATAAAACAATTACCTCAATCAACTAATCTCTCTGTATTTATTGAAAACTTGATCGCTTGAATGGGCACGACGCCTCTCTTCATCATCTCCCCGTTTTACGTGGGGCGTGTGGAGATGAGAGAGGCTGAGCCTGAAGACTTCACGTCGAAGAGGACGCCGACCGTCACGCCACAAATTTTTCTCTGCTTGCCTTGTTTTCTTTACCCTCTCTAGACTTGGCGTCTATCGGCTGTTAATTATTCGCGACGCGTAAAGATCTTGCCAATTTTGATACGATACCAAATCGCGGATAGCGCCAAGTCGTCCTTCTTTCATTGCATGCCTTTCATTGCATGCCTTACAGGCACAATATTAATCGATCCTCTTCTTTCAGGATATTACAAGGCTAATCAATTCCGCTTCTTTCAGGGTACTTCAAAGATTAACCAATTCCACTTATTTCAGGGTATTCTAAGACTAATCGATTCCACTTCTTTCAGGGTACCTTAAGATTAACCAATTCCCGTTCTTTCAGGGTACTTTAAGATTAACCAATTCCCCTTCTTTCAGGGTATTTTAAGAGGTTGATACCGGTCTATGATCATAGATCGGTGTTAATAATTGGGGACGAATTAATCACCTTTCTGTTACAGTATCGCCGTATGACTATGAGTCTAGTGATTTAATGATGCGAATAATTGTGCCCGACATATTTTATCAACAGAAACAAGGCGATTCATTTGAAGATTGGAACGGGGCCTGTACCTCGTCCGTGTCTGGATTTATTTCTCATTGTGAGTACCTGACAATCCTAGTTTAATTCGGAGAATTAATTGAGTCGCGAAGGGTGACAACTTTTCTGCTACGCAAAATTATTGCAACATTATTCGTCAATCGCTAAATCTCTTGTTTCTCTATATTTCCATTACAGTTCAGAATTTCGAAAGGTCGTATAAATGAAGCTTGGAAGAATCGGATTACGTACATATATATTGGATTATTGACTGCGTGCTGTATACATGACCTGCAGGGAAACATCATTTCTGTACAAGAATCAAGAATTACTGGTAAGCGGAACGAAACCTTCCTTGCATTCGCAATCTCATCCCTGTGATCGATTTCGTACTTGTCATTTAATTGTTAAACTTGTTTGTTCGCCAGAAGGTGCGTCCCGGTCTGTATAACCCTGCGGAAGTGCACTCGAACTCGGGATGGAGTGAAACGATAATGAATGAAATCAGGAAGAGTTAGGAATAAGATATACATCTGGTAAATAATCATTCCTTTGTAATGTATAATAATCGGGGAAGCTTTTGACAAGTTACTGTTTCAAGTTGTCATTTTCAACTGCACGTTATAGTAAACGATCACCAAAATTGACCAGATTTTGAACTTTTGCAGGGGCAAACTTGAAGGCTGATTGTCAGTCGTCTCAGAAATGAAAGGGATCATGAGGTCTGGAGTCACAGAGGTTCAGGTGAGAATTGTTACAAAATGACTGATAGAAATTATAGTGCAGTGCTGGTTGTACGTATGCATTGTGAAGCGAATTCACCCGCGATCTGTTTCTCATCTTTCTTTTCCCTTGGGCAAAAAGTATGCCTATAAAACTAGTTTGTTTGTTCATCAAATATTTCATTTCTTGAATTTTCTAAATCGTTTCGTTGCTTTTTTAAGGGTTCGGAGGAGGCGGAGGAGGAGGAAAGGGTTCTCGAATATGAGAAAAATAACAAAAATCGTGGTTGCAATGTACGATTACACGGATGAAACCTCTCGGATAAATTGAATAGAAGATCAATCGGTAATGACAAGATGACTTCTAATTATACCGCATTCTTATTCAAAATCAATCGTCCAATATATATTTGTTATTTTCAATAAATTTCCATTTTTCACTCTCTTCGTTCGACGTTTCGGAACGATGAACGCAATGGTACAATTCTTTTGACGAATTAAAAATTAAAACCTTCTCGAATACATATGAGCCTGTTTTTGTATTCTGAATCGAATACGTACGAAATTCATATCTCATTTTTCTCATTTTTTTCATTTCTATAGACCTGCGTGTCTGGAGATCCCAAAAATCTGATGGACCGAAATATGAACTGTGTGCAGATGATTCGGGTCCAGGGATCACGGGGTCTGGAGTCTCAGAGATTCAGGTGAGAAACGAGATATTTCGCCAGCAATCTTTTACCTCATCACGCGACATTGACTCGTAATTTTTTCGACGTAGAACGCCATTCATGAAAATTATCCAGGATGAATTGGGACAAAAAATAAAATTTTTCAAGTGTCATCCTCAAGTTTCTCACGATTAGTTATCGATTATAGTTTACTCGCTCGATTTTCAACACGCATATTTCATCACGACAATTTTCTAATTCGTTCGTTTCTTTACCAAGGAGGAGAAGGGAGAACGAATAAGAGGAATCACGAAAATGAGGATGAAAATGAGAATCCGAGTGTGAGAATTATAGTTTGATTATGGAGCAGAGGCTCCGGGAGCCTATTATACAGATCCAATCTCGCCGATAATCTAAACAAGAGGTAAACAATATTTTCAATCGCAGATTGCCTTTCTATCACAGTTCAATCACTTTCCTACATTCGTTATTTCCGATGATTCTTTCGGAGGAGAAAATATCGCTATAAAAATTGTATGTACGTATATGCGTTCGATTAATAAATCTTCCGCTTCTCTCTTATGTTTCTATCAGATTTTAATGGATCGGATGTGGCCAGGACCGATTATGCGAGAACTATACAGAGAAGTGGGGACCAGGTAGGGATCGTGATATCTTTGAATAATAATCTTTTCACCATATATATGCACATGCATCTTGTAACGTAACATGGTCAGTGGTCACGCATCTCAATTTTCTCCTATAACAAAGAATCGAAAAATAGCCCGCACGGAGAGGATCCCTTAACTTCAAGACCCTATTTCCGTATTTCAATTCAAATATATCTTCATTCCGGTATATTTCTTTCCATTTTTTAGTCGAGCGCCTCCGAATTGGAGCAGACAGAAGCTGACCCGAAGCCGATCCAAATCCGACCGTCACCGATGAGGATCCCAGTAGGAGCGATAGGATGAGGGCGGGATACGACAGCAAGGGAGCAATTGCAAAAGAGGTGAGAACAAGACACTTTTTCGCCAATCTCTGTTTTTCCAAAAATAGCAATTCAGATTCATTTTCGTCCAACACATGGAGACAAACAATTTTCTTACTAATTTCTTTCTTCCTCCTTTTTTCATGATACGCCGACAGCCAAGCAGACACATCCGAGTGCAATTGCTCTTCCGTTACTCGGCAACGTGGGTGAGTCGCATGATTTTTGGGTAACTGGTTTCCTTTCCTCGGTACTCTCTTTTCTCTATCGCGTGGCGTGGCGGTAACATTGTACAATCTTCGATTTCTTAGCTCAATTCAGATAGGCTCATTCCCGACCGCAACGGAGCTTGCTTTCATAATTATTCAGATTCCCTTGCCGACTGCAATGTAACATCACACTTGTTACTGCGCGGTCATATTAGAGATTTACAGATTAATGCATAGAGTCACACCCCTACGGGGGGACCCCTATCCGTTGCGAATCGCGATGAGCATCGCGGCAGGAAGATATTCATTGCTCAATCGGCTTTCGCGATTCTCATTCCCTAAGTTACCTCATTTGCTTGAATTTCTGCTGGTTGAGCGGTGGATCCTCCTGAGGTTTAATTCATAGTTCACAAAGTCTAGGAGCTCCTGCTCAACATAAGTATGAACAATCCTCTTGCAAGATGTTCAACTAGAATCAATCTTTCGTTACATGCATAGAAATATAAAAAATCTAAAGAGTATAAAGATATGAAAATATGAAAATATGAGAATATGAAAATATGAAAATATGAAAATATGAAAACATCAAAATATCTAAAGTCCAAAGTACTGCACACTTTTGCTTTCACTTAGTCCGTTTAGAAAAGAAGTTTGACAATTTTGTCCAGGATGTATCTAACCCGTTCTTTCCCTACAGCAAATTATAAGGTGAGTCAATCAACAGCCGCGACCACGTTGTGAACTGATTTTTACGTGTGTGTTGGAGAATATGAAATCGGAGATCATTAGCTTTCCGTACAGGTGAATCGGGAAGGTAGGGCAACTTGATCGAGGGTGGATACGAGTCTGTGCGTGCGTGCCTTTGTGCCTTGGTACCTTGGCGCCGTAGTGCCTCGGTGGCTTGGCGCCTCGGTGCCTCGGCGCCTTAGCGTTTGATTTACAACTCCGTTGGGTGGGTTTTGGGAACCAGGCGAGGGCAGGAAGGGTCGCGCAATGGGACGGTGGTGGTCTAATATCTTATTCTCCACAGCAAATTCAAGCGATCGGAATATAAGAAAAAGTAGTGTCCTCATTGATATAGTTTCTTTAAAATATAACTCATTCATTGAAATTCTTGTTCACATAATTAGAATTGAACAATTTCCATACTGACAATATGGTCACGATAAAAAGTAAGAATCAAAAGTAGTCTCTTTGATATTTGCCATTCGAAATGTTCTTAACTTATTCAAAACCTTTCCTCAGTTTTGTGTCGATCTTTCCAAGACCAATAGAATAAAACAATTACCTCAATCAACTAATCTCTCTGTATTTATTGAAAACTTGATCGCTTGAATGGGCAAGACGCCTCTCTTCATCATCTCCCCGTTTTACGTGGGGCGTGTGGAGATGAGAGAGGCTGAGCCTGAAGACTTCACGTCGAAGAGGACGCCGACCGTCACGCCACAAATTTTTCTCTGCTTGCCTTGTTTTCTTTACCCTCTCTAGACTTGGCGTCTATCGGCTGTTAATTATTCGCGACGCGTAAAGATCTTGCCAATTTTGATACGATACCAAATCGCGGATAGCGCCAAGTCGTCCTTCTTTCATTGCATGCCTTTCATTGCATGCCTTACAGGCACAATATTAATCGATCCTCTTCTTTCAGGATATTACAAGGCTAATCAATTCCGCTTCTTTCAGGGTACTTCAAAGATTAACCAATTCCACTTATTTCAGGGTATTCTAAGACTAATCGATTCCACTTCTTTCAGGGTACCTTAAGATTAACCAATTCCCGTTCTTTCAGGGTACTTTAAGATTAACCAATTCCCCTTCTTTCAGGGTATTTTAAGAGGTTGATACCGGTCTATGATCATAGATCGGTGTTAATAATTGGGGACGAATTAATCACCTTTCTGTTACAGTATCGCCGTATGACTATGAGTCTAGTGATTTAATGATGCGAATAATTGTGCCCGACATATTTTATCAACAGAAACAAGGCGATTCATTTGAAGATTGGAACGGGGCCTGTACCTCGTCCGTGTCTGGATTTATTTCTCATTGTGAGTACCTGACAATCCTAGTTTAATTCGGAGAATTAATTGAGTCGCGAAGGGTGACAACTTTTCTGCTACGCAAAATTATTGCAACATTATTCGTCAATCGCTAAATCTCTTGTTTCTCTATATTTCCATTACAGTTCAGAATTTCGAAAGGTCGTATAAATGAAGCTTGGAAGAATCGGATTACGTACATATATATTGGATTATTGACTGCGTGCTGTATACATGACCTGCAGGGAAACATCATTTCTGTACAAGAATCAAGAATTACTGGTAAGCGGAACGAAACCTTCCTTGCATTCGCAATCTCATCCCTGTGATCGATTTCGTACTTGTCATTTAATTGTTAAACTTGTTTGTTCGCCAGAAGGTGCGTCCCGGTCTGTATAACCCTGCGGAAGTGCACTCGAACTCGGGATGGAGTGAAACGATAATGAATGAAATCAGGAAGAGTTAGGAATAAGATATACATCTGGTAAATAATCATTCCTTTGTAATGTATAATAATCGGGGAAGCTTTTGACAAGTTACTGTTTCAAGTTGTCATTTTCAACTGCACGTTATAGTAAACGATCACCAAAATTGACCAGATTTTGAACTTTTGCAGGGGCAAACTTGAAGGCTGATTGTCAGTCGTCTCAGAAATGAAAGGGATCATGAGGTCTGGAGTCACAGAGGTTCAGGTGAGAATTGTTACAAAATGACTGATAGAAATTATAGTGCAGTGCTGGTTGTACGTATGCATTGTGAAGCGAATTCACCCGCGATCTGTTTCTCATCTTTCTTTTCCCTTGGGCAAAAAGTATGCCTATAAAACTAGTTTGTTTGTTCATCAAATATTTCATTTCTTGAATTTTCTAAATCGTTTCGTTGCTTTTTTAAGGGTTCGGAGGAGGCGGAGGAGGAGGAAAGGGTTCTCGAATATGAGAAAAATAACAAAAATCGTGGTTGCAATGTACGATTACACGGATGAAACCTCTCGGATAAATTGAATAGAAGATCAATCGGTAATGACAAGATGACTTCTAATTATACCGCATTCTTATTCAAAATCAATCGTCCAATATATATTTGTTATTTTCAATAAATTTCCATTTTTCACTCTCTTCGTTCGACGTTTCGGAACGATGAACGCAATGGTACAATTCTTTTGACGAATTAAAAATTAAAACCTTCTCGAATACATATGAGCCTGTTTTTGTATTCTGAATCGAATACGTACGAAATTCATATCTCATTTTTCTCATTTTTTTCATTTCTATAGACCTGCGTGTCTGGAGATCCCAAAAATCTGATGGACCGAAATATGAACTGTGTGCAGATGATTCGGGTCCAGGGATCACGGGGTCTGGAGTCTCAGAGATTCAGGTGAGAAACGAGATATTTCGCCAGCAATCTTTTACCTCATCACGCGACATTGACTCGTAATTTTTTCGACGTAGAACGCCATTCATGAAAATTATCCAGGATGAATTGGGACAAAAAATAAAATTTTTCAAGTGTCATCCTCAAGTTTCTCACGATTAGTTATCGATTATAGTTTACTCGCTCGATTTTCAACACGCATATTTCATCACGACAATTTTCTAATTCGTTCGTTTCTTTACCAAGGAGGAGAAGGGAGAACGAATAAGAGGAATCACGAAAATGAGGATGAAAATGAGAATCCGAGTGTGAGAATTATAGTTTGATTATGGAGCAGAGGCTCCGGGAGCCTATTATACAGATCCAATCTCGCCGATAATCTAAACAAGAGGTAAACAATATTTTCAATCGCAGATTGCCTTTCTATCACAGTTCAATCACTTTCCTACATTCGTTATTTCCGATGATTCTTTCGGAGGCGAAAATATCGCTATAAAAATTGTATGTACGTATATGCGTTCGATTAATAAATCTTCCGCTTCTCTCTTATGTTTCTATCAGATTTTAATGGATCGGATGTGGCCAGGACCGATTATGCGAGAACTATACAGAGAAGTGGGGACCAGGTAGGGATCGTGATATCTTTGAATAATAATCTTTTCACCATATATATGCACATGCATCTTGTAACGTAACATGGTCAGTGGTCACGCATCTCAATTTTCTCCTATAACAAAGAATCGAAAAATAGCCCGCACGGAGAGGATCCCTTAACTTCAAGACCCTATTTCCGTATTTCAATTCAAATATATCTTCATTCCGGTATATTTCTTTCCATTTTTTAGTCGAGCGCCTCCGAATTGGAGCAGACAGAAGCTGACCCGAAGCCGATCCAAATCCGACCGTCACCGATGAGGATCCCAGTAGGAGCGATAGGATGAGGGCGGGATACGACAGCAAGGGAGCAATTGCAAAAGAGGTGAGAACAAGACACTTTTTCGCCAATCTCTGTTTTTCCAAAAATAGCAATTCAGATTCATTTTCGTCCAACACATGGAGACAAACAATTTTCTTACTAATTTCTTTCTTCCTCCTTTTTTCATGATACGCCGACAGCCAAGCAGACACATCCGAGTGCAATTGCTCTTCCGTTACTCGGCAACGTGGGTGAGTCGCATGATTTTTGGGTAACTGGTTTCCTTTCCTCGGTACTCTCTTTTCTCTATCGCGTGGCGTGGCGGTAACATTGTACAATCTTCGATTTCTTAGCTCAATTCAGATAGGCTCATTCCCGACCGCAACGGAGCTTGCTTTCATAATTATTCAGATTCCCTTGCCGACTGCAATGTAACATCACACTTGTTACTGCGCGGTCATATTAGAGATTTACAGATTAATGCATAGAGTCACACCCCTACGGGGGGACCCCTATCCGTTGCGAATCGCGATGAGCATCGCGGCAGGAAGATATTCATTGCTCAATCGGCTTTCGCGATTCTCATTCCCTAAGTTACCTCATTTGCTTGAATTTCTGCTGGTTGAGCGGTGGATCCTCCTGAGGTTTAATTCATAGTTCACAAAGTCTAGGAGCTCCTGCTCAACATAAGTATGAACAATCCTCTTGCAAGATGTTCAACTAGAATCAATCTTTCGTTACATGCATAGAAATATAAAAAATCTAAAGAGTATAAAGATATGAAAATATGAAAATATGAGAATATGAAAATATGAAAATATGAAAATATGAAAACATCAAAATATCTAAAGTCCAAAGTACTGCACACTTTTGCTTTCACTTAGTCCGTTTAGAAAAGAAGTTTGACAATTTTGTCCAGGATGTATCTAACCCGTTCTTTCCCTACAGCAAATTATAAGGTGAGTCAATCAACAGCCGCGACCACGTTGTGAACTGATTTTTACGTGTGTGTTGGAGAATATGAAATCGGAGATCATTAGCTTTCCGTACAGGTGAATCGGGAAGGTAGGGCAACTTGATCGAGGGTGGATACGAGTCTGTGCGTGCGTGCCTTTGTGCCTTGGTACCTTGGCGCCGTAGTGCCTCGGTGGCTTGGCGCCTCGGTGCCTCGGCGCCTTAGCGTTTGATTTACAACTCCGTTGGGTGGGTTTTGGGAACCAGGCGAGGGCAGGAAGGGTCGCGCAATGGGACGGTGGTGGTCTAATATCTTATTCTCCACAGCAAATTCAAGCGATCGGAATATAAGAAAAAGTAGTGTCCTCATTGATATAGTTTCTTTAAAATATAACTCATTCATTGAAATTCTTGTTCACATAATTAGAATTGAACAATTTCCATACTGACAATATGGTCACGATAAAAAGTAAGAATCAAAAGTAGTCTCTTTGATATTTGCCATTCGAAATGTTCTTAACTTATTCAAAACCTTTCCTCAGTTTTGTGTCGATCTTTCCAAGACCAATAGAATAAAACAATTACCTCAATCAACTAATCTCTCTGTATTTATTGAAAACTTGATCGCTTGAATGGGCAAGACGCCTCTCTTCATCATCTCCCCGTTTTACGTGGGGCGTGTGGAGATGAGAGAGGCTGAGCCTGAAGACTTCACGTCGAAGAGGACGCCGACCGTCACGCCACAAATTTTTCTCTGCTTGCCTTGTTTTCTTTACCCTCTCTAGACTTGGCGTCTATCGGCTGTTAATTATTCGCGACGCGTAAAGATCTTGCCAATTTTGATACGATACCAAATCGCGGATAGCGCCAAGTCGTCCTTCTTTCATTGCATGCCTTTCATTGCATGCCTTACAGGCACAATATTAATCGATCCTCTTCTTTCAGGATATTACAAGGCTAATCAATTCCGCTTCTTTCAGGGTACTTCAAAGATTAACCAATTCCACTTATTTCAGGGTATTCTAAGACTAATCGATTCCACTTCTTTCAGGGTACCTTAAGATTAACCAATTCCCGTTCTTTCAGGGTACTTTAAGATTAACCAATTCCCCTTCTTTCAGGGTATTTTAAGAGGTTGATACCGGTCTATGATCATAGATCGGTGTTAATAATTGGGGACGAATTAATCACCTTTCTGTTACAGTATCGCCGTATGACTATGAGTCTAGTGATTTAATGATGCGAATAATTGTGCCCGACATATTTTATCAACAGAAACAAGGCGATTCATTTGAAGATTGGAACGGGGCCTGTACCTCGTCCGTGTCTGGATTTATTTCTCATTGTGAGTACCTGACAATCCTAGTTTAATTCGGAGAATTAATTGAGTCGCGAAGGGTGACAACTTTTCTGCTACGCAAAATTATTGCAACATTATTCGTCAATCGCTAAATCTCTTGTTTCTCTATATTTCCATTACAGTTCAGAATTTCGAAAGGTCGTATAAATGAAGCTTGGAAGAATCGGATTACGTACATATATATTGGATTATTGACTGCGTGCTGTATACATGACCTGCAGGGAAACATCATTTCTGTACAAGAATCAAGAATTACTGGTAAGCGGAACGAAACCTTCCTTGCATTCGCAATCTCATCCCTGTGATCGATTTCGTACTTGTCATTTAATTGTTAAACTTGTTTGTTCGCCAGAAGGTGCGTCCCGGTCTGTATAACCCTGCGGAAGTGCACTCGAACTCGGGATGGAGTGAAACGATAATGAATGAAATCAGGAAGAGTTAGGAATAAGATATACATCTGGTAAATAATCATTCCTTTGTAATGTATAATAATCGGGGAAGCTTTTGACAAGTTACTGTTTCAAGTTGTCATTTTCAACTGCACGTTATAGTAAACGATCACCAAAATTGACCAGATTTTGAACTTTTGCAGGGGCAAACTTGAAGGCTGATTGTCAGTCGTCTCAGAAATGAAAGGGATCATGAGGTCTGGAGTCACAGAGGTTCAGGTGAGAATTGTTACAAAATGACTGATAGAAATTATAGTGCAGTGCTGGTTGTACGTATGCATTGTGAAGCGAATTCACCCGCGATCTGTTTCTCATCTTTCTTTTCCCTTGGGCAAAAAGTATGCCTATAAAACTAGTTTGTTTGTTCATCAAATATTTCATTTCTTGAATTTTCTAAATCGTTTCGTTGCTTTTTTAAGGGTTCGGAGGAGGCGGAGGAGGAGGAAAGGGTTCTCGAATATGAGAAAAATAACAAAAATCGTGGTTGCAATGTACGATTACACGGATGAAACCTCTCGGATAAATTGAATAGAAGATCAATCGGTAATGACAAGATGACTTCTAATTATACCGCATTCTTATTCAAAATCAATCGTCCAATATATATTTGTTATTTTCAATAAATTTCCATTTTTCACTCTCTTCGTTCGACGTTTCGGAACGATGAACGCAATGGTACAATTCTTTTGACGAATTAAAAATTAAAACCTTCTCGAATACATATGAGCCTGTTTTTGTATTCTGAATCGAATACGTACGAAATTCATATCTCATTTTTCTCATTTTTTTCATTTCTATAGACCTGCGTGTCTGGAGATCCCAAAAATCTGATGGACCGAAATATGAACTGTGTGCAGATGATTCGGGTCCAGGGATCACGGGGTCTGGAGTCTCAGAGATTCAGGTGAGAAACGAGATATTTCGCCAGCAATCTTTTACCTCATCACGCGACATTGACTCGTAATTTTTTCGACGTAGAACGCCATTCATGAAAATTATCCAGGATGAATTGGGACAAAAAATAAAATTTTTCAAGTGTCATCCTCAAGTTTCTCACGATTAGTTATCGATTATAGTTTACTCGCTCGATTTTCAACACGCATATTTCATCACGACAATTTTCTAATTCGTTCGTTTCTTTACCAAGGAGGAGAAGGGAGAACGAATAAGAGGAATCACGAAAATGAGGATGAAAATGAGAATCCGAGTGTGAGAATTATAGTTTGATTATGGAGCAGAGGCTCCGGGAGCCTATTATACAGATCCAATCTCGCCGATAATCTAAACAAGAGGTAAACAATATTTTCAATCGCAGATTGCCTTTCTATCACAGTTCAATCACTTTCCTACATTCGTTATTTCCGATGATTCTTTCGGAGGCGAAAATATCGCTATAAAAATTGTATGTACGTATATGCGTTCGATTAATAAATCTTCCGCTTCTCTCTTATGTTTCTATCAGATTTTAATGGATCGGATGTGGCCAGGACCGATTATGCGAGAACTATACAGAGAAGTGGGGACCAGGTAGGGATCGTGATATCTTTGAATAATAATCTTTTCACCATATATATGCACATGCATCTTGTAACGTAACATGGTCAGTGGTCACGCATCTCAATTTTCTCCTATAACAAAGAATCGAAAAATAGCCCGCACGGAGAGGATCCCTTAACTTCAAGACCCTATTTCCGTATTTCAATTCAAATATATCTTCATTCCGGTATATTTCTTTCCATTTTTTAGTCGAGCGCCTCCGAATTGGAGCAGACAGAAGCTGACCCGAAGCCGATCCAAATCCGACCGTCACCGATGAGGATCCCAGTAGGAGCGATAGGATGAGGGCGGGATACGACAGCAAGGGAGCAATTGCAAAAGAGGTGAGAACAAGACACTTTTTCGCCAATCTCTGTTTTTCCAAAAATAGCAATTCAGATTCATTTTCGTCCAACACATGGAGACAAACAATTTTCTTACTAATTTCTTTCTTCCTCCTTTTTTCATGATACGCCGACAGCCAAGCAGACACATCCGAGTGCAATTGCTCTTCCGTTACTCGGCAACGTGGGTGAGTCGCATGATTTTTGGGTAACTGGTTTCCTTTCCTCGGTACTCTCTTTTCTCTATCGCGTGGCGTGGCGGTAACATTGTACAATCTTCGATTTCTTAGCTCAATTCAGATAGGCTCATTCCCGACCGCAACGGAGCTTGCTTTCATAATTATTCAGATTCCCTTGCCGACTGCAATGTAACATCACACTTGTTACTGCGCGGTCATATTAGAGATTTACAGATTAATGCATAGAGTCACACCCCTACGGGGGGACCCCTATCCGTTGCGAATCGCGATGAGCATCGCGGCAGGAAGATATTCATTGCTCAATCGGCTTTCGCGATTCTCATTCCCTAAGTTACCTCATTTGCTTGAATTTCTGCTGGTTGAGCGGTGGATCCTCCTGAGGTTTAATTCATAGTTCACAAAGTCTAGGAGCTCCTGCTCAACATAAGTATGAACAATCCTCTTGCAAGATGTTCAACTAGAATCAATCTTTCGTTACATGCATAGAAATATAAAAAATCTAAAGAGTATAAAGATATGAAAATATGAAAATATGAGAATATGAAAATATGAAAATATGAAAATATGAAAACATCAAAATATCTAAAGTCCAAAGTACTGCACACTTTTGCTTTCACTTAGTCCGTTTAGAAAAGAAGTTTGACAATTTTGTCCAGGATGTATCTAACCCGTTCTTTCCCTACAGCAAATTATAAGGTGAGTCAATCAACAGCCGCGACCACGTTGTGAACTGATTTTTACGTGTGTGTTGGAGAATATGAAATCGGAGATCATTAGCTTTCCGTACAGGTGAATCGGGAAGGTAGGGCAACTTGATCGAGGGTGGATACGAGTCTGTGCGTGCGTGCCTTTGTGCCTTGGTACCTTGGCGCCGTAGTGCCTCGGTGGCTTGGCGCCTCGGTGCCTCGGCGCCTTAGCGTTTGATTTACAACTCCGTTGGGTGGGTTTTGGGAACCAGGCGAGGGCAGGAAGGGTCGCGCAATGGGACGGTGGTGGTCTAATATCTTATTCTCCACAGCAAATTCAAGCGATCGGAATATAAGAAAAAGTAGTGTCCTCATTGATATAGTTTCTTTAAAATATAACTCATTCATTGAAATTCTTGTTCACATAATTAGAATTGAACAATTTCCATACTGACAATATGGTCACGATAAAAAGTAAGAATCAAAAGTAGTCTCTTTGATATTTGCCATTCGAAATGTTCTTAACTTATTCAAAACCTTTCCTCAGTTTTGTGTCGATCTTTCCAAGACCAATAGAATAAAACAATTACCTCAATCAACTAATCTCTCTGTATTTATTGAAAACTTGATCGCTTGAATGGGCAAGACGCCTCTCTTCATCATCTCCCCGTTTTACGTGGGGCGTGTGGAGATGAGAGAGGCTGAGCCTGAAGACTTCACGTCGAAGAGGACGCCGACCGTCACGCCACAAATTTTTCTCTGCTTGCCTTGTTTTCTTTACCCTCTCTAGACTTGGCGTCTATCGGCTGTTAATTATTCGCGACGCGTAAAGATCTTGCCAATTTTGATACGATACCAAATCGCGGATAGCGCCAAGTCGTCCTTCTTTCATTGCATGCCTTTCATTGCATGCCTTACAGGCACAATATTAATCGATCCTCTTCTTTCAGGATATTACAAGGCTAATCAATTCCGCTTCTTTCAGGGTACTTCAAAGATTAACCAATTCCACTTATTTCAGGGTATTCTAAGACTAATCGATTCCACTTCTTTCAGGGTACCTTAAGATTAACCAATTCCCGTTCTTTCAGGGTACTTTAAGATTAACCAATTCCCCTTCTTTCAGGGTATTTTAAGAGGTTGATACCGGTCTATGATCATAGATCGGTGTTAATAATTGGGGACGAATTAATCACCTTTCTGTTACAGTATCGCCGTATGACTATGAGTCTAGTGATTTAATGATGCGAATAATTGTGCCCGACATATTTTATCAACAGAAACAAGGCGATTCATTTGAAGATTGGAACGGGGCCTGTACCTCGTCCGTGTCTGGATTTATTTCTCATTGTGAGTACCTGACAATCCTAGTTTAATTCGGAGAATTAATTGAGTCGCGAAGGGTGACAACTTTTCTGCTACGCAAAATTATTGCAACATTATTCGTCAATCGCTAAATCTCTTGTTTCTCTATATTTCCATTACAGTTCAGAATTTCGAAAGGTCGTATAAATGAAGCTTGGAAGAATCGGATTACGTACATATATATTGGATTATTGACTGCGTGCTGTATACATGACCTGCAGGGAAACATCATTTCTGTACAAGAATCAAGAATTACTGGTAAGCGGAACGAAACCTTCCTTGCATTCGCAATCTCATCCCTGTGATCGATTTCGTACTTGTCATTTAATTGTTAAACTTGTTTGTTCGCCAGAAGGTGCGTCCCGGTCTGTATAACCCTGCGGAAGTGCACTCGAACTCGGGATGGAGTGAAACGATAATGAATGAAATCAGGAAGAGTTAGGAATAAGATATACATCTGGTAAATAATCATTCCTTTGTAATGTATAATAATCGGGGAAGCTTTTGACAAGTTACTGTTTCAAGTTGTCATTTTCAACTGCACGTTATAGTAAACGATCACCAAAATTGACCAGATTTTGAACTTTTGCAGGGGCAAACTTGAAGGCTGATTGTCAGTCGTCTCAGAAATGAAAGGGATCATGAGGTCTGGAGTCACAGAGGTTCAGGTGAGAATTGTTACAAAATGACTGATAGAAATTATAGTGCAGTGCTGGTTGTACGTATGCATTGTGAAGCGAATTCACCCGCGATCTGTTTCTCATCTTTCTTTTCCCTTGGGCAAAAAGTATGCCTATAAAACTAGTTTGTTTGTTCATCAAATATTTCATTTCTTGAATTTTCTAAATCGTTTCGTTGCTTTTTTAAGGGTTCGGAGGAGGCGGAGGAGGAGGAAAGGGTTCTCGAATATGAGAAAAATAACAAAAATCGTGGTTGCAATGTACGATTACACGGATGAAACCTCTCGGATAAATTGAATAGAAGATCAATCGGTAATGACAAGATGACTTCTAATTATACCGCATTCTTATTCAAAATCAATCGTCCAATATATATTTGTTATTTTCAATAAATTTCCATTTTTCACTCTCTTCGTTCGACGTTTCGGAACGATGAACGCAATGGTACAATTCTTTTGACGAATTAAAAATTAAAACCTTCTCGAATACATATGAGCCTGTTTTTGTATTCTGAATCGAATACGTACGAAATTCATATCTCATTTTTCTCATTTTTTTCATTTCTATAGACCTGCGTGTCTGGAGATCCCAAAAATCTGATGGACCGAAATATGAACTGTGTGCAGATGATTCGGGTCCAGGGATCACGGGGTCTGGAGTCTCAGAGATTCAGGTGAGAAACGAGATATTTCGCCAGCAATCTTTTACCTCATCACGCGACATTGACTCGTAATTTTTTCGACGTAGAACGCCATTCATGAAAATTATCCAGGATGAATTGGGACAAAAAATAAAATTTTTCAAGTGTCATCCTCAAGTTTCTCACGATTAGTTATCGATTATAGTTTACTCGCTCGATTTTCAACACGCATATTTCATCACGACAATTTTCTAATTCGTTCGTTTCTTTACCAAGGAGGAGAAGGGAGAACGAATAAGAGGAATCACGAAAATGAGGATGAAAATGAGAATCCGAGTGTGAGAATTATAGTTTGATTATGGAGCAGAGGCTCCGGGAGCCTATTATACAGATCCAATCTCGCCGATAATCTAAACAAGAGGTAAACAATATTTTCAATCGCAGATTGCCTTTCTATCACAGTTCAATCACTTTCCTACATTCGTTATTTCCGATGATTCTTTCGGAGGAGAAAATATCGCTATAAAAATTGTATGTACGTATATGCGTTCGATTAATAAATCTTCCGCTTCTCTCTTATGTTTCTATCAGATTTTAATGGATCGGATGTGGCCAGGACCGATTATGCGAGAACTATACAGAGAAGTGGGGACCAGGTAGGGATCGTGATATCTTTGAATAATAATCTTTTCACCATATATATGCACATGCATCTTGTAACGTAACATGGTCAGTGGTCACGCATCTCAATTTTCTCCTATAACAAAGAATCGAAAAATAGCCCGCACGGAGAGGATCCCTTAACTTCAAGACCCTATTTCCGTATTTCAATTCAAATATATCTTCATTCCGGTATATTTCTTTCCATTTTTTAGTCGAGCGCCTCCGAATTGGAGCAGACAGAAGCTGACCCGAAGCCGATCCAAATCCGACCGTCACCGATGAGGATCCCAGTAGGAGCGATAGGATGAGGGCGGGATACGACAGCAAGGGAGCAATTGCAAAAGAGGTGAGAACAAGACACTTTTTCGCCAATCTCTGTTTTTCCAAAAATAGCAATTCAGATTCATTTTCGTCCAACACATGGAGACAAACAATTTTCTTACTAATTTCTTTCTTCCTCCTTTTTTCATGATACGCCGACAGCCAAGCAGACACATCCGAGTGCAATTGCTCTTCCGTTACTCGGCAACGTGGGTGAGTCGCATGATTTTTGGGTAACTGGTTTCCTTTCCTCGGTACTCTCTTTTCTCTATCGCGTGGCGTGGCGGTAACATTGTACAATCTTCGATTTCTTAGCTCAATTCAGATAGGCTCATTCCCGACCGCAACGGAGCTTGCTTTCATAATTATTCAGATTCCCTTGCCGACTGCAATGTAACATCACACTTGTTACTGCGCGGTCATATTAGAGATTTACAGATTAATGCATAGAGTCACACCCCTACGGGGGGACCCCTATCCGTTGCGAATCGCGATGAGCATCGCGGCAGGAAGATATTCATTGCTCAATCGGCTTTCGCGATTCTCATTCCCTAAGTTACCTCATTTGCTTGAATTTCTGCTGGTTGAGCGGTGGATCCTCCTGAGGTTTAATTCATAGTTCACAAAGTCTAGGAGCTCCTGCTCAACATAAGTATGAACAATCCTCTTGCAAGATGTTCAACTAGAATCAATCTTTCGTTACATGCATAGAAATATAAAAAATCTAAAGAGTATAAAGATATGAAAATATGAAAATATGAGAATATGAAAATATGAAAATATGAAAATATGAAAACATCAAAATATCTAAAGTCCAAAGTACTGCACACTTTTGCTTTCACTTAGTCCGTTTAGAAAAGAAGTTTGACAATTTTGTCCAGGATGTATCTAACCCGTTCTTTCCCTACAGCAAATTATAAGGTGAGTCAATCAACAGCCGCGACCACGTTGTGAACTGATTTTTACGTGTGTGTTGGAGAATATGAAATCGGAGATCATTAGCTTTCCGTACAGGTGAATCGGGAAGGTAGGGCAACTTGATCGAGGGTGGATACGAGTCTGTGCGTGCGTGCCTTTGTGCCTTGGTACCTTGGCGCCGTAGTGCCTCGGTGGCTTGGCGCCTCGGTGCCTCGGCGCCTTAGCGTTTGATTTACAACTCCGTTGGGTGGGTTTTGGGAACCAGGCGAGGGCAGGAAGGGTCGCGCAATGGGACGGTGGTGGTCTAATATCTTATTCTCCACAGCAAATTCAAGCGATCGGAATATAAGAAAAAGTAGTGTCCTCATTGATATAGTTTCTTTAAAATATAACTCATTCATTGAAATTCTTGTTCACATAATTAGAATTGAACAATTTCCATACTGACAATATGGTCACGATAAAAAGTAAGAATCAAAAGTAGTCTCTTTGATATTTGCCATTCGAAATGTTCTTAACTTATTCAAAACCTTTCCTCAGTTTTGTGTCGATCTTTCCAAGACCAATAGAATAAAACAATTACCTCAATCAACTAATCTCTCTGTATTTATTGAAAACTTGATCGCTTGAATGGGCAAGACGCCTCTCTTCATCATCTCCCCGTTTTACGTGGGGCGTGTGGAGATGAGAGAGGCTGAGCCTGAAGACTTCACGTCGAAGAGGACGCCGACCGTCACGCCACAAATTTTTCTCTGCTTGCCTTGTTTTCTTTACCCTCTCTAGACTTGGCGTCTATCGGCTGTTAATTATTCGCGACGCGTAAAGATCTTGCCAATTTTGATACGATACCAAATCGCGGATAGCGCCAAGTCGTCCTTCTTTCATTGCATGCCTTTCATTGCATGCCTTACAGGCACAATATTAATCGATCCTCTTCTTTCAGGATATTACAAGGCTAATCAATTCCGCTTCTTTCAGGGTACTTCAAAGATTAACCAATTCCACTTATTTCAGGGTATTCTAAGACTAATCGATTCCACTTCTTTCAGGGTACCTTAAGATTAACCAATTCCCGTTCTTTCAGGGTACTTTAAGATTAACCAATTCCCCTTCTTTCAGGGTATTTTAAGAGGTTGATACCGGTCTATGATCATAGATCGGTGTTAATAATTGGGGACGAATTAATCACCTTTCTGTTACAGTATCGCCGTATGACTATGAGTCTAGTGATTTAATGATGCGAATAATTGTGCCCGACATATTTTATCAACAGAAACAAGGCGATTCATTTGAAGATTGGAACGGGGCCTGTACCTCGTCCGTGTCTGGATTTATTTCTCATTGTGAGTACCTGACAATCCTAGTTTAATTCGGAGAATTAATTGAGTCGCGAAGGGTGACAACTTTTCTGCTACGCAAAATTATTGCAACATTATTCGTCAATCGCTAAATCTCTTGTTTCTCTATATTTCCATTACAGTTCAGAATTTCGAAAGGTCGTATAAATGAAGCTTGGAAGAATCGGATTACGTACATATATATTGGATTATTGACTGCGTGCTGTATACATGACCTGCAGGGAAACATCATTTCTGTACAAGAATCAAGAATTACTGGTAAGCGGAACGAAACCTTCCTTGCATTCGCAATCTCATCCCTGTGATCGATTTCGTACTTGTCATTTAATTGTTAAACTTGTTTGTTCGCCAGAAGGTGCGTCCCGGTCTGTATAACCCTGCGGAAGTGCACTCGAACTCGGGATGGAGTGAAACGATAATGAATGAAATCAGGAAGAGGTAGGTACAAGACATACATCCGGTAGATAAAATCATTCCCTTGTAATATATAATAATCACGGAAGCTTTCCGCGAGTTCTACGAAAAATTTACAAGATTTTGAACTGTTGCAGGGGCAAACTTGAAGGCTGATCATCGGTTGTCTGAGAAATGAAAACCGCTCTATTGGTCAATCGACTGGAGTCGCACAGTTTCATTACATGTGCCGAATCACTTGGACGAATTGGATAAAAGATAAATCGGTAATGATAACACGATTTTCAATCGACTCCCATTTCTATTCAAGTTCAATTATTGAATACATTTGTTCTTCCCAATAAACTTCCATTCTTCGGTCATTTCGGTCGAGATTTCAGCTCGACAAATACCAGTATGCTTTTCTCTTTGTCGAATCGAGACCTTCTTCAATATACCCAAACCTTTTTTTTTTTCTATTCTGAATCCAATGTATACGAAATTCTCTTCACATGTTTTTTAAATTTTCCTTCTCTTAATTTTTCTTGCAGAAAAGTATACGACCTGCGGGTCTGGAGATCCCAAGAGTCTGATGGACCGAAATGGAAACTGCGTGGATGACTCGGGTCCAGGGATATGAGGTCAGGAGTTACAGAGGTTGAGGTGAGAATTCGTACACAATAACTGATAGAAATTATGATGCCCTGCTTGTTGTACGTACGTATGCACCATGAATCGAATTCATCCATTATCTATTGCTCATCTTTCATTTTCCATAATCATGACACGAGGCTGATCCGAATCTGATTGAAACCAAAACTCTTATTTCTTTTGCGCTTTCGTTGCAGTTTAGAACGACGACCTGTAAATTTCCAAAGGATCATGAACTGTGGAAAAGTGGGATCGCAGTTATCTTGGATCGTAGTCTACTTACTGAATAGCCGACTTGCAGAGAGTATCATATTTTTTGAGCAATCAGACATTACTGGTATGAGCCCAGGCGCTTTCTTATGTTTGCGATCTCTTTCCTTCAATCAAATTCAGAATCATCAGTTACATTTCGTTTTTTTTTTTTTTTTTGTCCAGACCAGTGCATTTTTGTGCGTACCCCTCTGGAAGTGCAGTTTAACACGGTATGGAAATAAATAGAATGATACAGGACTAGGTCGGACCACGATACGATAGTTGACAGCTCATTTGATTATCATAGATGATGATAACAGAGGCTTTCAATAGGTTACGCTAAGCTGATATTTTCCACCGTGTGCTGTAGTTTAATATTTTCAAAATCGATCAAAATGATGAATTGTGGCAGAGACAAACTAAGAGGAACGACGGTGGCAACAAAAATTTCATCGTGTCCGATTTTCATGGAGTTTTAAGAAGCTTGTATTTATAATTACTATCAAACTCGAAGTTCGAGTACAATTTTGAATTCTATACTCATCAAACCTTCGTCTCTTTTTAATCCACTGCATCAAGACTGATCATTGATCAGTAGCAGATGAGAAAGTTTTAATCATCTTTTTGTTACAGATCAGCCGAAAAAGTTCTACGACTGCGACTGTCGATCAGGACATGGTATGAATAATTATGAGTACGTGTTGATCATTTTTTTTGTTGCAGTCCTGTGAGATCCTCGCAACCCAATATGATCAGTCATGAGTCTGAATAACTATCTGAAGGTCTCGATCATTTCGACGCTGCTGTTCCGCTGAAAAAGACTTGACAGAGTGATGACGGGTCATCAAAATTCAATTTCTTGATGTATGAGTTATAATTTTCCAAATTTTGCAGTTCTTACAGGTCCTACATATAGGTTTTATAGGTTGCACAGGCTCTCCAGGCTCTACGACTGCTCCAAATTCCACGACTTCTCCAAGCTCCACGGGGTCTACGAATTCTGTCGATCCCATTCTTTTTCATTCTTTTTTCTCGTGTACTTAATATTATTGATAACTGTTATATTTTCCTAATTTGTCATGACCATTTGGACTATTCTTAATGTTGTTCTTTGAAAATAATGTTGCCTAATCTTTTTTATATACATGTATCCCTGTGACAAATGACCATTTATGCTACTTGTCAACTTAATTACTTCTTGTCTTTTATTCGAAGCTATTTATTTATTGGAATTTAATTGGTATTCGTTACCTTTCACAGTTCTTACAGGTCTTACAGGTCTTACAGGTCCTGCAGGTTTCGCAGGTTGCACAGACTCTCCAGGCTCTACGACTGCTCCAAATTCCACGACTTCTCCAAGCTCCACGGGGTCTACGAATTCTGTCGATCCCATTCTTTTTCATTCTTTTTTCTCGTGTACTTAATATTATTGATAACTGTTATATTTTCCTAATTTGTCATGACCATTTGGACTATTCTTAATGTTGTTCTTTGAAAATAATGTTGCCTAATCTCTTTTATATACATGTATCCCTGTGACAAATGACCATTTATGCTACTTGTCAACTTAATTACTTCTTGTCTTTTATTCGAAGCTATTTATTTATTGGAATTTAATTGGTATTCGTCGTTACCTTTCACAGTTCTTACAGGTCTTACAGGTCTTACAGGTCTTACAGGTCTTACAGGTCTTACAGGTCTTACAGGTCCTGCAGGTTTCGCAGGTTGCACAGACTCTCCAGGCTCTACGACTGCTCCAAATTCTACGACTTCTCCAAGCTCCACGGGGTCTACGAATTTTGTCGATCCCATTCTTTTTCATTCTTTTTTCTCGTGTACTTAATATTATTGATAACTGTTGTATTTTTCTAATTTGTCATGACCATTTGGACTATTCTTAATGTTGTTCTTTGAAAATAATGTTGCCTAATCTTTTTTATATACATGTATCCCTGTGACAAATGACCATTTATGCTACTTGTCAACTTAATTACTTCTTGTCTTTTATTCGAAGTTATTTATTTATTGGAATTTAATTGGTATTCGTTACCTTTCACAGTTCTTACAGGTCTTACAGGTCTTGCAGGTTTCGCAGGTTGCACACACTCTCCGGGCTCCACGACTTCTCCAAGTTCTACGGGATCTACGAATCTCATCGATTCTATGCTTTTTTATTCTCGTTCTCTCGTGTAATTAATATTATCAATAACTTGTGTTTTACAATTCATCATGATGTATTTGGCTATTTGTTGATTTTGTGGTTTGAAAATGATGTTTCCTGATTTTTCCTATAGATGTATCGTTGTGAGAAATAATCGTTTGTGCTTCTTTTTGATCTATTCACTTGTCTCTCATTCCAGCTATTCATTTCTCAAAATTTAATTGATACTCGTTACACTCCACAGGTTCGACAGGTTTCACAGACTCGACAAGTTCTTCAAGATCTCGAAGTCCTATTGGATCTGCGGGTTTCATCGATTTAATATTGTCACTAACTACTCCTTTCTATTTTTCAGGCGGGGGGTGGTGTTGGTTGCCTTCTCGTGGTGCCCCCTGAACAAATGCGCTGATTTCATGATCGAACAAACAATAATTATACCGAAACAGGGTCCTTTGCGAATGATGTGAATTGTTGCACGTTAAATAGTAAAGTGATGACGTGTACATCGGTCATGCCAATCAGCGCATTTGACTAAACAACCAACTTTTCAGTCATTAAGGCGGGTATTTCTCATTTCACAGTTATCGTAGAATTATTTCATTTCACTCTGGCAATTTTTCAGTATCGGACGAACGTTGATAAGATGAGTACGCCTCGTCATATGCATTCCGCAGATCATGTCACGATCTATACAGTTTCGTACGCAATTTTCTCATTAAAGTTGTATTTGTATAATACTGACCTATATTCATTACGCAATTCAGACTACGTAAAGTAAGTTTAGACGCGAGATTCGCGGATATCTACTATTCATGAGACGATATGGATTTCGTGATGAAAATTCGGACACGCGAACCGTAGAAAAATTTTTCTTAACTGACAGCTGGACATCGATTATTAATTAAGTAATACAGACCTAATTTTCAGTTAGGCATGCGATTCATAGACACCGATTATTAATTAATTAATGAGGACTTCGCAGATTTAATTGAGGACCGCGCTACGTAGAAATAACTCTCGTAATTGAGAGGTGTTCATCGATAAATAATTAAGTGATACAGACCCCCTTATTTCAAGTTAGGCTCGCGATTTATGGACAGCGATCATTAATTGATCGATTGAGGCTTCGCAGATTTAATTAGAAACCGCGCGACGTAGACATGTCTTTCTTAACTTACAGGTGGACACCGATTATTAATTAAGCGACTCAGACTTAGTTATTTTAATTTAGGCACGCGATCCGTCAAGTTCTCCTGTATGTGAATCAGACCTCAGGTAGATATTTTGATACGCGGTTTCAGTTGAACTAATTCTATGCAAGTAGTTCACGTTTCCGCTCTATCGTTTGCTTGCAATTTTTTTTTTTGTTTGCGCCCTTAGAGGAGTTACAACACCATGCAATGGAGTAAAGGCTACTTCGGGGCTGCAAAACCCCTGGCGAAGGGCATAAACACTTGCAATGGTGTAACGACTCCTTCATAGGCATAGCTTGCTTCGCATGTGTTCTAAACTTCTCCTTTTCTGGCTACTTGCGGTGAATTAGTTCGTTAATTCGAGTACGTGGATGTTCAGTTAATTATATAGAAATGCAGGGCACGTTCTACGTGACGGGCTTGACGAACCCGCTGTACCCGAGTTCCGCGGTCACGCGATACGTAGGAATATCTTCCTTAAGTTGCAGGTTGGACATCGATCAATAATTAGATGATTTAGACTGCATGGATTAAGTTTAGATGCGAGATTCGTGGACACTTATTATTTACAAGGCGAGATAGATTTTATGATTTCAATTCGTACACGCGAACCGTGGAAATATCTTTCTTAACTTACAGGTGGACATTGATTATTAATTGAGCGACTTACAATTAGACTTGGTCATTTTAATTTAGGCACGCGATCCGTCCAGTTTTCCTGTATGTGAATCAGACCTCAGGTAGATTTTTTTATACGCGGTTTCAGTTGAACTAATTCTATGCAAGTAGTTTCCGTTTCCGCTTTATCTTTTGCTTGCAATTTTTTTTGTTTACGCCCTTAGAGGAGTTACAACACCATGCAATGGAGTAAAGGCTACTTCGGGGCTGCAAAACCCCTGGCGAAGGGCATAAACACTTGCAATGGTGTAACGACTCCTCCATAGGCATAGATTGCTTTGCATGTGTTCTGAACTTCTTCTCTTCTGGCTACTTGCGGTGAATTAGTTCGTTAATTCGAGTACGTAGATGTTGCGTTAATCATACAACAATGCAGGGCACGTTCTACGTGACGGGCTTGACGAACCCGCTGTACCCGAGTTCCGCAGACACGCGCTACGTAGAAATATCTTCCTTAATTTGCAGGTGGACGTCGATTATTGATTAAGTGATTCAGATTTCGTAATTTTAAGTTCGACACACGATTCATAGACAACGATTATTAATTACGCGATTATTTATTAGGCGATTTAGGGTTCGAAGATTTAATTGAGACACGCGCTACGTGAAAATATCTTCCTTAATTTACAGGTGTTCATCGATAAATAATTAAGTGATACATACCCCCTAATTTTAAGTCAGGCATGCGATTCATAGACAGCGATTATTAATTAATTAATGAGGACTTCGCAGATTTAATTGAGGACCGCGCTACGTAGAAATAACTCTCGTAATTGAGAGGTGTTCATCGATAAATAATTAAGTGATACAGACCCCCTTATTTTAAGTTAGGCTCGCGATTTATGGACAGCGATCATTAATTGATCGATTGAGGCTTGGCAGATTTAATTAGGAACCGCGCGACTCAGACATGTCTTTCTTAACTTACAGGTAGACATCGATTAATAATTAGGTGAAACATTCCCCTAATTTTAAGTTAGGCATGCGATTCATAGACAGCGATTATTAATTGATCGATCGAGGCTTTGCAGATCTAATTGAGATCCGTGCTACGTAGAAATATTTCTCTTAACTTACCGGTAAACATCAATTATTTCACGACTTCTCCACGTTCTACGGGATGTACAGAATCAATCGATTCTTTGCTTTTCTATTTTTTTCTATCTCGCGTAATCAATATTCATAATGACTTGTGTTTTCTAATTCCTCATCACTATTCTGCCGTATCTTTCTTTCACATGTATTGCTGTTGAAAATGATCTTTCGTGCTACTTTCAGATCTACACCTGTCTCCCATTTCAGCTAATTATTTCTCGAAATTTATTTGATACTCGTTACGTTTTACAGCTCTTCAAGGTTTCACAGGCTTCACAGGCTTCACAGATGTCACACGATTCACAGACTCTCCGGGCTCCACGACTTTTCCAAGTTCTATGGTATCTACGAATCTCATCGATTCTATGCTTTTTTTTTCTCTTTTCTCTCGTGTAATTAGTATTATCAATAACTTGTGTCTTACCACTTATTATGACTATTCTCGCTATTTTAATGTTATGATTTGAAAATGATGTTGCCTGATTTATCTTATACATCTACCGTTCTGAAAAATGATCGTTTGTGCTACTTTTATATTTCATCACTTGTTGTTTTTCATTCAACCTATTTATTTATTGAAATCCGATTCTATGCTTTCTCGTGCTTTTTTATTGTTTTATCTCTCCTGTAATTAATATTTTCAATAACTGTTCTGTTTTCGAATTTATTATGACTGTTTTGACTATTTGTTAATGTTATGATTTAAAAATGATGTTGTTTGATTTTTTTAATACATGTATCGCTGTGAATAACGTTCGTTTACGCTACTTGATAATTTAATTACTTCTCGTTCAAGCTATTTATTTATCGAAATTTAATTGATTCTCGTTACATTTTACAGCTCCCCAAGGTTTTACAGGTTTTACAGGTTTCACAGCTTTCCTAGGTTCCACAGGTTGCATAGATTTCACAGACTCTTCAGGCTCCACGACTTCTCTAAGTTCTACGGGATCTACGAATCTCATCGATTCTATGCTTTTTTATTTTCTTTTCTCTCGCGTAATTAATATTATCAATAACTGTTGTGTTTTACAATTTATCATGACATATTTGGCTATTTGTTGATTTTGTGCTTTAAAAATGATGTTTCCTGATTTCTCTGATACATGTACCGCTGTGAAAAATGATCGTCTGTGCTACTTTTATATTGAATTACTCGTTGTTTCTCATTCAAGCTATTTATTGATTGAAATCCGATTCTATGCTTTCTCGTGCTTTTTTATTCTTTTATCTCTCGTGTACTTAATATTATTGATAACTGTTGTATTTTTCTAATTTGTCATGACCATTTGGAACATTCTTAATGATGTTCTTTGAAAATGATGTTGCCTAATCTTTTTTATATACATGTATCCCTGTGACAAATGACCATTTATGCTACTTGTCAACTTAATTACTTCTTGTCTTTTATTCGAAGCTATTTATTTATTGGAATTTAATTGGTATTCGTTACCTTTCACAGTTCTTACAGGTCTTACAGGTCTTACAGTGCTTACAGGTCTTACAGGTCTTACAGGTCTTACAGGTCTTACAGGTCCTGCAGGTTTCGCAGGTTGCACAGACTCTCCAGGCTCTACGACTGCTCCAAATTCTACGACTTCTCCAAGCTCCACGGGGTCTACGAATTTTGTCGATCCCATTCTTTTTCATTCTTTTTTCTCGTGTACTTAATATTATTGATAACTGTTGTATTTTTCTAATTTGTCATGACCATTTGGAACATTCTTAATGATGTTCTTTGAAAATGATGTTGCCTAATCTTTTTTATATACATGTATCCCTGTGACAAATGACCATTTATGCTACTTGTCAACTTAATTACTTCTTGTCTTTTATTCGAAGCTATTTATTTATTGGAATTTAATTGGTATTCGTTACCTTTCACAGTTCTTACAGGTCTTACAGGTCTTACAGTGCTTACAGGTCTTACAGGTCTTACAGGTCTTACAGGTCTTACAGGTCCTGCAGGTTTCGCAGGTTGCACAGACTCTCCAGGCTCTACGACTGCTCCAAATTCTACGACTTCTCCAAGCTCCACGGGGTCTACGAATTTTGTCGATCCCATTCTTTTTCATTCTTTTTTCTCGTGTACTTAATATTATTGATAACTGTTGTATTTTTCTAATTTGTCATGACCATTTGGAACATTCTTAATGATGTTCTTTGAAAATGATGTTGCCTAATCTTTTTTATATACATGTATCCCTGTGACAAATGACCATTTATGCTACTTGTCAACTTAATTACTTCTTGTCTTTTATTCGAAGCTATTTATTTATTGGAATTTAATTGGTATTCGTCGTTACCTTTCACAGTTCTTACAGTTCTTACAGGTCTTACAGGTCTTACAGGTCTTACAGGTCTTACAGGTCCTGCAGGTTTCGCAGGTTGCACAGACTCTCCAGGCTCTACGACTGCTCCAAATTCTACGACTTCTCCAAGCTCCACGGGGTCTACGAATTTTGTCGATCCCATTCTTTTTCATTCTTTTTTCTCGTGTACTTAATATTATTGATAACTGTTGTATTTTTCTAATTTGTCATGACCATTTGGACTATTCTTAATGTTGTTCTTTGAAAATAATGTTGCCTAATCTTTTTTATATACATGTATCCCTGTGACAAATGACCATTTATGCTACTTGTCAACTTAATTACTTCTTGTCTTTTATTCGAAGCTATTTATTTATTGGAATTTAATTGGTATTCGTCGTTACCTTTCACAGTTCTTACAGTTCTTACAGGTCTTACAGGTCTTACAGGTCTTACAGGTCTTACAGGTCCTGCAGGTTTCGCAGGTTGCACAGACTCTCCAGGCTCTACGACTGCTCCAAATTCTACGACTTCTCCAAGCTCCACGGGGTCTACGAATTTTGTCGATCCCATTCTTTTTCATTCTTTTTTCTCGTGTACTTAATATTATTGATAACTGTTGTATTTTTCTAATTTGTCATGACCATTTGGAACATTCTTAATGATGTTCTTTGAAAATGATGTTGCCTAATCTTTTTTATATACATGTATCCCTGTGACAAATGACCATTTATGCTACTTGTCAACTTAATTACTTCTTGTCTTTTATTCGAAGTTATTTATTTATTGGAATTTAATTGGTATTCGTTACCTTTCACAGTTCTTACAGGTCTTACAGGTCTTACAGTGCTTACAGGTCTTACAGTGCTTACAGGTCTTACAGGTCTTACAGGTCTTACAGGTTGCACACACTCTCCGGGCTCCACGACTTCTCATATGCATGTATCGGTGTAAAAAAAATGATCGTTTCTGCTACCTTTTTGATTTATTCACTTGTCTCTCATGCCAGCTATTCATCCATTGGAATTTAATTCGTACTCGTTACACTCCACAGCTTCGATAGGTTTCACAGACTCGACAAGTTCTTCAAGATCTCGAAGTCCTATTGGATCTGCGGGTTTCATCGATTTAATATTGTCACTAACTACTCCTTTCTATTTTTCAGGCGGGGGGTGGTGTTGGTTGCCTTCTCGTGGTGCCCCCTGAACAAATGCGCTGATTTCATCATCTAATAAAAAATAATTATACCGACACACTTTCGTTTGCAAATGACGTGAATTGTTGCACGTTAAATAGTAAAGCAATTACGTATACATCAGTCGTAGCAATCAGCGCATTTGACTAAACAACCAACTTTTGAGTCATTAAAGCGAGTAATTCTCATTTTTCCGTCATCGTAAAATTCGGCCATCATACTCTGGCAATTGGTTAGAGTTGGACGAACCTTTCTAAGATCAGTACGCCTCATCATATGCAACCCGCAGATCATGTCTTGATATTTATATTTTTCTACGCGATTAAGCCACTAGCGTTCTGATTACACAATACTGACCTATTACAATGGCGTCCCCCACTCTACTTTACACTTCATTCTACTCGACGGTAAAAGCCCGGCTGATGCTTAGAAGTCCAGTGACGTTTGTGCCGCCAACGAGTTGAAGTGGTTGATACGTAAGAGGTTCCGCTCAACAATAACGCAGACATGTAATCCCTGGAAGTATATATCTAGTCATAGTGTTTCGATTTTCTCTGTTACATTTTTTTCGCAGCTCTGAAAGAAAATCCTTCATCTTCCTGCGATGGTAACATCGTTTGGGGCTAGAATATACGAAGGAAATTCATTTACACCCTAATCATCCACTTCGGTGAGTTATCAAGTATAATACAGTTTCCAATAGCCATTTTACCAACAATAAATAATTCTAGACAACTGAGGCAACTCTGAGCATTTACTAAGTTTATTTATAATAAGAAACACCCCGTAAACAATTACCCAGAATAAAAATCTGATCATTCGACACCGTCTCACATTGAGACAGTTCGGAATTTTAAAACTTTTTTAAATACTAATATTCACGAAGAGTTCGTATCTTACTTCATATCTCATTAGAGAATAAATTTCGAGGAGACAGATTACTAATTCTAAATTCCATAACTTCTATTTTTTCAATGACTAAGTCCTACGCAAATATGCATCAGAGTGGAACTTGGATATTTTTGTTGAATCTATAAAAGTTGAAAGAGATTCACAAATCTCAATAAAATGAATATTTACTTTATTTAATTTAATTAAATATAGATAGACTTACCTTGTAGTAGGGATAAATTTGGATAATCAAAATAGAAATTTAGGGGCTTGGAAATAAATATAAATGTAGATTACCGCTGAACTGATTAGGCATTATATTTATTTTTGTTAATTTGTACACGTCTCAGTGTTTGTAATAATCTACCCTCGAGTGTCAGGTTGTTATTGGTCAGAACAATCGAAAAAATTGAAAAATCTGTTTATTTGCACAGCGTTTATAGTAACAATTTGAAGTTCTTGCTTTTGAAAATTATTCTAAGTTTATATTACATTTAGAAACGGTTGAGACAGGCGCGTAAAATCAATCATAAGAAATATATTATAATAAATTTTATTAGGAATACCTATTATATTGCTAAAAATAAGGCAGATGTATGATCACGCTTGAAAATTTGATTTTTAGTCAAGAATGTTTGCTTGAATAACACGTTATGTTGATTTATTATTGTTCTAATGACACGGGTCACCAAGAGACCAATGAACTTTATGTTTATCTTGTTTTTATTATTACAGGTGTTCACTAACGAGGCCATCAAGCTTCTGTTATCTTCAAAAATACCTCTCCAAAATTGTACAGAACAACTATGCTCACCTGGAACTGAAACAGTCAAAGCACAGGGGGGATGGCTCCCAGATAACTTTGCGTCAGTCCTGGGCATGGCCACAATATTCTACAAAGCCGATACTCCCAAAGGCCAAAGGCGCCTCTAAGCCATGTCAAATCTCCTAGCACGAACAATGTGACAATGAAAAAATCTTTTTTGAACCTACGCGAAATCGTTTCTTGCTTCTATTTACAAGATTTATATTGTAATATTAGCTTCTCTAGAATTTGTTAACTTTATTTACAAACTTTTCGTTCCTCTTCAAGTTTCACTCACCCAATGTATCTATGCAATTATACTTTTACTTCCTAAGCTAATAATAAGTTATACTTGAAAAACTGCCCGTAGCTGGTCATGTACTCTGTTTCATTAGAAGTTTAAATCATAGTAATGAGTCTGTGTTGGATGCAGTTTGCATTATTAATATATATCAGCCACAAATATTTGTAGTGTAACAAGTTATTTCACTATCCAAGCGGCCAACTTGAATTGTTGAATTGTAATTCTTGACATAAACCATGATAAAAATAATTAGTTGAGCCTCTTTTCGTATTACAGTGTGAAAGATTAAAATGAACAACTCGCTGTTCTTAACAAGACCAATATGCAAACAATGTGCTTTGAAGATTGTACTCAACAATCTGTAATATGTATGAAGTTCAATTATCCTTTTAGAATAGCCTAATTATAATTTTTCTCGCTCCAAGACTGGAATTATTATCTTTGTCACATCCCATTCGGGGAACATCAGACAATAATTTTAATTCTTAACAATAACTTGAAACCAGTAGTTGAAACAATCTTACGAATTACTGTACAGGTAAAGAAACAAAGACACGCAGTTAATGTTTCAACATAGTTACCTTTGTATGTTTCAATAGTTTTCTCCACTAATTATATCTCTATAAATTGAGAGAACAAATACAGCGCGGCACTGCGATGCAATAAATTATTATTACAAATCATTTGTTGGAGCTATAAGTAGTAATAGACGAACTCTTTACTGTACAGCAAGCTAGCTATACCCGACTAATTCATACGGTAATATTATAATCGTACATACAAGGAAAAGATTTGTAATGTTGAAGAACAGATGAGAATTTGTGATTGTATGGAATTAACAATATGTTCTTGTGCATATATTCTATTGTATCCAGCCACTGGGTACTGACTTAAAAATTTCAATGCTTCTGATATTTGTTTAAACCTGCCTGGATTCCGAAAAGAAAAGTAGTAGAGACTGAAATAATTGGATTAGCCATTACCGTATGAAATATTCGCGATATTTATGCAGGTAACAGCGCATAATACATGCATGTACGATATATATTCGTTAATAGAGAATAGATAACACTGGTCTGCAAAAAAAAAAATTTTTTCTTTCCTTCTTATTACTATGCATGATTATTATACCGTGAGTTTTCCTAACGGCGCAACGATCCATGCGCCTGACGCAGGTAACCAGAGTTACACCTCATTTTTAGATGAGCACCGTAGCCCGCCAACCTCATCTAAGGACGATCATAGAAGATAATAATGAAGTAATGGAGAGTAGGACTGCCATCCAATAATTTTAGAGGTCGGGAATGACCGTGGCGGGCTACGGTGCTTATCTGAAAATGTGGTGTAACTCCGGTTTTCTGCGTCAGGCGCACGGATCGTTGCGCCGTTAGGAAAACTCACGGTAGATTTGATACTTCTGGATGAAAATATAGTATCAAAAATCATGTATCACGTATATATTTTTTTTAATGCAATTTTTAAATAACACGCTTTTTTTGCTTCAATATCGTTATCTCTCTTTCTACCAGTGCGAACCGTTTTTGTCTGTACAAATACGATCTAAACTGAATAAAGTAGCGTCAACACAAGAACAAAAGACAAAAAATACAGAATTTTGAGCCATCAAAAAAAAACATTTAAAAAAAATATATACGTGATAGCAAAAAATGGAAAGCAGATCTAGATTCAGCATTTCAAACTCTTCATATTCATCATATTTTTATTTAAAGGAGGTTTTCGTTGCAGACCAGTGTAATTTAGCGATCCATGAGTTGGAGAGCATTATTAGTATCTTCATGAAAACTATGTATAGAGTAATGAATTATTTTACTGTTCACGCGGCGAATTTACGTTGTTGAAGTATTATTATTAACGAAAATGATGATGAAAATAATGACTCTATTTTCTATTCGTATTGCGGTCTGAAAATTAAAAATAAACAGCAGCTCGTTGTTCTTGACAAGACCAATATGGAAATTATATGCTTTAAACATTGTACTTGACATTCTGTAAAATATACCTTCGTATGTACATACAACGCGGTATACGTTTGTATTGCAGTGATTAGTTTAGAGTATAATAATAGTTTTTGTATAGCTCAATTATAGATCTAGTTAATCTCCGAACTTGAAAAATGCCAAATATGTAGTTTTCAGTGATATACGTAATATATTTTACGTATTACGATCATACCTACAATTATTTGAATGAAATAATGATGTATTAAAATTGTTCATCCAACAAACATGTATTTAAACTGGCGCATTCTTTAATAAATATCCCTCAAGATCATAAATAATCAATTGCTACATCTTTTTTCCCTACCCAACATGCGATATACATGGTAAATTCTTAACGTACGCTCACTAAAAGTCTGTTAGGGCGGGTCGAAGTCGGCAATTACCTGTAATTAAAAGTATTCGTAGGTTGAGAATCACCAGACTGGCTCACGGGGTGACAAATGGTATCGCCATTTCGCGGTCAAACCGGCGAACTACTTTTACAGTAAATATTGTTGCATGCAACCCATAAGTCAATTTTGTACTCTGGGTTGCATATCATCAGGCGCAATGAATTTTCAAAAAATTTCGGCACCTCGGTTCAGATGTTCTCCTGATACCAGGAGCAAAAATTTTCGATTAAAAATTTTTCTAAGTCCGAAAAACCCTAGTATAGATTAATATAGGTATAGAGACATGCATGAAGACACGTATGGAAAGATATTTGAAACTCGGATGTTCAGTTAAGATATCTTAGCTGTTGATATCATTGAGACAGATACCAAGTTTCACTATAAATACGAAAAAGTGTTCATAATATTTAACGAAGCGTTTGGCGTAGTCGGTAGAGCGTGCGATTAGAAATGCGAGCGAGCGAGCGAACTTGGGTTCGATCCCGGCCGAAATCTCGAAAAAGATTTTCAGACTAAAATAAAATCCCCACTTAGCATGAGTATGCGGTGAGGTGGTAGGGGGTCTCGTCACACCGGTGACGTCATAGGTAGGACTCGACTAGAAATAAAAGCGGCGCAAGGTGGGGGAACTCCAGAGTTCGAAAATTAAATAAAATAAAAATAAAATAAATTTTCGAGAATTAAATAAAATCGAAAATCGAAAAATAAAAATTAAATAAAATTTTGGGCAGAAGGAAAAATAAAATAAAATAAAATTCTGGCTCGGGGATTCGAACCCAGGTTTTCCGGGTACGAAGCTAAATTTTTGCCCCTGAGCCATTTAATGCTTGAATTTCGAGCGAAAATTAAAATGGGTTATATATTCAAAGTATTATTTCGGTTAAAATAGCCTATTTTTGACAAAAATTTGATTTTCTGAACATTTGGCCACCCAGAGCCTTCCTCTCGCTCCTGCTTTTATTTCTAGCAAGCCCTACCCTTTCTAACCGCTTGGCCGGCCACCTGGAGCTCCTCTTCGTCTTGCTCTTGCTTTTATTTCTAGTCAAGCCCTAGATACCTAGGTTCAATTTTTCCGAAACCGACGAGGCTGTCGTACGAACATATCTACAGACATTTTGACAGCCACAGAATTGTAGCTGCCGGTACGTTGTCTGTAGATATGGTTACCGACGACGCTGTCGTACGAACATATCTACCGACGTTTTGACAGCCACAGAATGACAGAGGCCGCCACGTTGTCTGTAGCTATGGTCAGTTTCGAAAAAATGGAAATTTTATATTAGAAAAATTTTCATCATTTCGGTCGGGATCGAACCGGGTTCAAACGCTCGCTCGGATCACTAGTCGCACGTTCTACCGACTACGCCAAACGCTTCGTTGAATATTGTGAACACTTTTTCGTATTCGTCTTGAAACTTGGTTTCTGTCTCAATGGTAACGGCAGCTAAGATGTCTTGACTGAAAATCCGAGTTTCAAATATCTTCTTAATTCAATTTCTTTCCTAGAGTTCTAAAAGTTCTCAGTCACTGTACATAAAATGTTTATAAAATTATAGTCCACTAAGAGAGATCATATTTCATATGTCTTATTATAAAAGCACATGCCATATAATAAGACGTATGAAAAATCATTGGAATGTTTGGTATTTTTGATTAGTAAAATAAAAATTGTATACACGACTGCCTATTTATTGAAATCACTCATTAGCGAACAATTATCATTAAAATGGAAAGAATAACTCCTAGAACAGGGCGAACAAATGGCAGCTCATGTGGCATATAATATAATGAGTCGTCCACTGCTGCGTATTTTTCATTTAATTTTTTATTTGGCTCTGTACAGTTTTGCTACAAACTTATTAATAATACAATAATACAATGATAATAATAATAATATTAATAATAATAATAAAGTTTACTCGCAGAAGTAGTCGTGGGTAATTATTAGTTTATTGTGTGCATAAATGAATTCGGAAACAGCAACTTTTACTTTCTTTTATATAGTTTGCAATAGCTTAAGAACATGGAAAGTTACCTTTTTGAATGAGTTTTATACAAGGATTTTAAATAAATCAAAAAAGAAAAGAAGAAAAAGTACTGCAGATTTTCAGTAAATACGAAAAATCAGAAATTATATAGTTTTACTGTTCATACTCTGGTCTCTGAAGACGTGAAACGAGAATGTTATATGGCTTTTTCGCAATCACTCAATTTGCTCGAAAACACACGTGAAATATATTCGATAAAATTAAATCTGTAGATCTTTTGTTAAACGCGATGATCTGTGGAGATAGAAATTTTCAACTACATAGCCAATGGAATATTTTATAGCATATAGTTGTGTTTATGTACGCACGAGTTAGAATTGTAAACTTATATAGTTCAAAGCATGATCATGAAATGAAAATATATTCGATCAAGAATTTATTCGCTTATTATTCAATAGACTTTTGTTCAGGATTATCGATATTATTTATCAGTTTTTCTTACCTATATATTTTCGTTCCCCATCAAATGCATTACCATTAATAATTACTATTCAGCAATTTTATTGACACAGTTTGTATATTTCCATGCTTTCATCCTGTCTCTTTGTACTTAGCAAAAGAACGTTGAACCCCAAATTCACATTACATAAATAGCCAACAACAGCCATTTTACAAATACATTTATTTCCCGTTATTACAGTTAGTTAATTGATTCGGTAATAATCAGAGTATATAATTATTGTAGCACTTCTTATAAAACTTCTGATAAATACTGTCTTTTAGTTGGTGGAATAACAACTAACTATAAGAATATTTATTATGTATCTAGCATTCTTAAAGCTAGCGGACCTATCGTGTTTATGTGTGTATTTATGTATGTATGTAGTATATATATATACACATTATATATGAACAGAAAAAAAAGCATTTCGAATACATATTAATCAATATTTTGTTCAAATTAGAATAATAAATGTACAAGTGTGAGTCGTTGCTGATGAGTTTGCACGTGTTTACCACGTACTAAATCTGTTTCTGCTGCATTTTTATTTCTCCTTTCATTTTTTACACAGTCTAAGTTCATTTAATTTTAACGCGATCTCACTCGCAGATATGCGCTAATCTTATGTGTGGATTGGATTCACGAATTTCTCAAAAGGCTAACATAGTCCTAATTACGTAAATCCAAATTAGTGGGTTTACTTTTTCACTAAAGTATGTATCAGTCGTGATATCTGGAATGTAGAGCTGAATTTCTTGATTCTTTGAAAATTAAGGTGCTGCTGAACTCTATTTCGTTTGCTTCGTTGTTTAGATGTTTTTTTAGATGTACTGTCTATGCCGAGTTACGAAATACGAGAGATTTTATCCACTTATCGAGCCTAATTTACAGAAACCAAGCATTTCATTTTGTAAAAAGTACGAAATTCCACTTCAGTGGCACCTTGAATAACATTGAGCGATAATTTTATTAAAATGTAACAAATTTGAATGACCATCAAACACCAATATGATAAAGAAATTTATCTGCAAGACCATGGCAGCAGGATTATAATTGAAATATATGCGTATACTGAAAGTAAAACGTCAAAATAATTTATGTCGACCATTCAAATATTTACTGTTCATATTGTTATAAATATATTTTCAATTTGGTTTTCTATAATGTCTTGACTATTTTTCAGAATCGAATCCAGCTCTCAGAGAAGTTTTATTTCTTTTTTTATTAAATTTTCCTGGCACAGTATCCAATACTATACGTTGATACACATAACATATTATGCATGATCTAAATAATTATCATATAAGTATTTACATAGATGTATATAAATATAGACAGTATATATATATATATATATATATACATATACACACATATATATACACACATATATATATATATATATATATAGACAGATCTATTTTATAATGTTCACCATACTCCACCAACACATCGATGCAAAATGAATCACAATAATTTTTTTTTTTCAAAATTGGCCGCTATATTAGGTGTTATAACAATATAATATTTCAATACGCACGGGTTCTCTAGCTATCCTAGAAAATGTTATTTTCTTGCGCATTTTATTACAATTACACCTTCTATTTTCCGCCTTACACATAATGGAGTATTTTGGTTTTTTCGATTTTTGTATAAGAAACATTTTATTATTATTTACGCTACGGTTACGTTCAACTTTGTAATTTTTTTATTTTCTTTTTTTTTTCATACATGAAAACTTTTACAACACAGTTCCACATTTTTTTTTCTTCTTATTTTACTTCTTTTTTTACTTTTAATATTATAGTACATTAGATGCTTTGGTATTTGTACCCAAATAAATAACTCTAGCGAGTTTTAAGAATGTTAATGTTTTTCTATTCATCCAATGAGCACAATTTTAAAAGAACCTTCATTTGAAAATTAATTATTACAACAAATGATCAGGGCATGTACTGTTTGAGAAAAGTAAAATATTCATCCTCCTATTCAACCCGTAATTGAATTGACATTTCGAGAAAAGTTACGGGTTACTGATTGACTATAAAGTTATGATAAAATGTGAATGAATGTTTGTTAAGCTTTATGATTGAATTCAGAATAAATTACTCAATTTGAAGTAACCGTAAATAAGATTAAAACTTGTTTTCATTATCATTATATTTACTTTTAATATTTAAAATCTATCCATTTTTTTTGCCATTTCATATTTAATAATCTACATGCTTGTGTAAAAAAAAAAAAACAAGCTCCAACATCTATTTGCATTTTGGCTTTGCTCACACATAGTAATTCATACTGTTCCAATAATTGGTATTACATTAAGCATTTCACCTATTATACCGTTTATAGTATATAAACAAGTCAACTTTAAAGTAAGGTTCATGATCTTTATGGAGTAGACTATTAGTACTGCGGAATGTGCCGAAGAGGCCTTCTCAGTTTTCCAGAAACACCATCATCGACTTCAATCAATCATTAAACCATTACGTGTGCGTAAGTTAATCTCACTGTTTAGATTTCTTGACAAACACCAAGCCACTGATATCTAAGTAAAGGAAGATTCTGAAGAATTACGAGTTTTGCCCATCAAGTTACTAAGTTCAAGAGTAGCAGCAACATTTGAATGAATCGCTAATAATCAATCCAATTAAAACTCTTACCATTAAACTCAGCATCTAAAAATCTACAGGAAGTTGTTTCATTTTTACATGCGAATCAATGGACAAAATCTAGTAATTATTTGATTCCCTTTTTTCAATTACACAAGAGCTCATTCGCTTGAGAAGGAAAAGGGTGATCGTGTTAATTTTTCCGAAAAGTTTTGGTAAAAATTTGTCTGAATATTTGAGTTCAATTAGAATCATTATTCTAATGATATATTAGATAATGGAAGAAAAATGTTGTCAGAATGACATTCACGATTTACATAGGCTTGTTTCTGGAGCATAAATGTATACACATAACAAACTTTATTATTTGCCTACAGAAGATCAAACCCATTCTGCATCTTATGATTTTTGCTCAGCTGTGTATGTGTAAATAATTTATACGAATAAATATTGTTTTTTTTTTTTGTTTTTTTCTCGATGTTACTTATTCATTTTAGTTTATTCATTACCGATTTATAAAGAAGAGAGACGTTGACAGAAATCGAATTTTAGTCTAATATCATCAGTGATATTAATACCTTTAAACTATCTTGAAGTCAGTTAAATTTTTGAATTCTGCCTTACTACATCTTTTTTAGCCATTCATGTTCATTCTACGATCGTTATATTATGCGAGGGATGTATAAAAACCGTATTTCGAATACTGGTTATCTAGATGACCTTTTCCTCAATTACTGCATATCGTATTTGAATGAAACCTGTTTTTTTTCATAAGCATTTTATCAACGACCATCACATAACGTAACTCTTGAGTTTGTCAGAATTCGCCTGAGACAATTGGCTACCTATGAGGCAGTTGCAGTTGGAGGTAAAGTAAGGGGTCACGCCAAACTAGTCTCTTGTTCCCCCCATCCCTCGCTGTCACATTCACTTTCCGATGCAGAATCACTGTCACTAAATTCCACTGCGACGCGACGTGCCAGTATCGAGGCAACATCATGCAACGCATTAACGCGCTCAACTTCTTTCTGTTCAATCTTCTCAACCTTTCGTAGTTTTATACCTGTAACATAATCTTATTTAAGTATCTCCTTAACTCCCGCTAGCTCTAAATAAACAAAAATATAAACAGACATTCCAAGCTTACTCTTACCATCTCTGATCGCTTTAAGCAGATCATTTCTTGGATCAACCAGAGGAATGTTTGGGTTCACAGGCTTCCGCCCCGGTCCATCAACCAGGTTTTTAGGTGGCGTCAATTTCGGAGGATTATTTGCAATCATTTTAGCAATGTCACCGTTCGTCATCGGCATAGGTAGCAATAGTCCATTGGATTCTGGAAGTGGAGGAGGCGGTGGTGGAGGAGGTGGAATATTGCAGGGGGGTGATACCGTCCTTGGTGGAGTAGGATCAGGGGTTGGCGGCGGCGGTGGTAAGTCTTGTGGCATTGGGTCACAAGTATCATCTCCGCCAAGTTGGATCCCATGATTTGGCGGTGTGGGAGTAGCGTGATGGCTTGGTAAGGGACTGTTCGAGCGGCTGCCATTTCTGTTCAGTAAATGCGACGGTATTGATCCTGCAACAGACACATTAAGCTTAGAATTTGATTCCGATAAGTATTCGGTAGTTCAAGGTCTTCTAACAAATAACTAACAACATTCTGAACTGTTGTTTTTTCCCACATGGATACCAGCCCAGAATGACGTTATTTACTTCATGTTTCTTCCAATTTCTTACCATTCATGGATGGCGGGGACATAGTTTCACCCGGCGGCGGAGGTGGCGGAGGCAAAGTGTCCCTTCCAGTGCTCATGGATCTTCCTCTAGTCGGAGTATTATTAGCCGATACTACAGTCGGAGTAGAATTACTAGACGAGTTACTAGGAGGAGCTGGTGGAGGTTGTGAAGGTCTAGACCGACCGCCCCGACTCGGAGTACTTTGCCCGCCAGGGCTCTGGTAAGTTTCACTACCATGTTGACTCTGGCCAGGCGCGTAGTGTGAACCATAGAGATTTTCGTCGTAACCTTGAGCTGCGTAATTCGCTGCCCTATACAATCCACAAAGTACAATTAAAAGTATAATTATTTTATAAAATTTGTAAGATATTCTGAATAATCTAATAAAACATACCTATAATGATCAGACGCCGGAGGACTATACATATTTTGTTCCTCGGTTGGATAGCTCTGTCTCAATTCAATGCTATTTGGTCTCGGAGGTCTCTGCTCCGTCATTACCATACCAAGTAGTGCTTCGTCAGGTATTTTATGAGATGCTCTATACTGCGCTGTTTGGGAAGGCATTATGTATTCCCCATGTCCAACGGCTAACTGCCGTTGTCTCTCCCTTGTGTTATGCGGTTGTCTCACACGCTTTTTGTGTCTACCACCTCCGCTGCTACCTCCTTCATTCCGAGGTCTATGGGGCTGTTTTTGGAAGAAATATTGGTACAGATATGCGTTTGATGTTGGTAAAAGTTTACTTCAAAAAGCAGGCTAAATGCTTGAACTCGCTGATTCTTTAGGCAACCAGTTCAGAGGTACAGAGACTTAATTATTCAAAAATTTATTACGTGGTCAGACTTTTCTAACAAAAGGTACCAAATAGTTGTAATCACAATAACTGTGGTTCTGTATTGGTTGCTATGAAGTGAAAATAAGTCCATAGGAAATATAAATATAAAAATATTTCAGTTATTTGAATGGATTTTCCTTAGCTTTTTAATTTCCTATAAACATATCACAAGGATAATATTACAGATGTAGCTGAATGAGTCTGAAGTGATCCTAAGCATATCAGTCAATTGTTTTATGATAATTATGGAAGGAAACTCGTTGTTAATGATTGAAAAATCTCCTCTACTGAGTTATGCAACTTGCAATAATTCATCTACAACATTATGACAGTGAGAAGTTTGATAAAAATGTTGATGTTATGCAGTCAAGTATAGGTTGAGTTTAATCATAAATTCTTAGACATATAATCTCCATACCATCTCCAATACTGCTAAATAATTTTCAATGGTAAATTGAATCAGTAACAATAAGTAAAGTAGAGTTCATACTGTGGTAGATAATTGAATATGTGAATTTTTAGAGAACAGTCAATTAAGATGTGATTATTATTTAATAACTTTGGTTTTGAACAAGTTTACTTGTTGTTCGTATGGTGGTGTTTATAAGCATCATTTTAATAATATGGGTATTAAAAAATGTGGATTTGTCATATCTATTCCTAGCAAGACTACATATAATTGAAAAGCGAGCAGCTAACGCAACCCCTATGAGCTGAAGGTTTAGTTAATGAAAACCACACAGAAGTGAGACTGATTAAGGATGAGTGGTGTGACTGATAATTAATAATTGATCAAAGTTTAAAAGGGATATAAAACTACAAAGATCCAAACCATCGACTTGCCTCTCTGAACGGTTCGGCATATTCAGACTCGGTCTATAACCAAGGGGATTCAATGTTTCAGTATTTAGAAATAGATTCGTTATTTGTTAACACATATGACAAGGTACTATATGACTGTGAAAAATAACTGTATTCCAAGAAATAAATTTCATCGATTATACTAATCTTGAATTATTACTTTATATATTAGAGAACTCAAAACTCAGTCATTAAATACTGAAAAAATGTTATACAAAGTGTAGGTATATTATAGAATAAACATATGTTATATCCTCGGTTAAACAATATTATAGGGCTAATTTTTCAGATCCAAAAGATCATTGTCTTATATTATTTCTACGACCCTCCACCTCTCACCTTTTTCCCTCTGTCATGCAGCATCTTTTCTGTGTCCTTAAGTATTTCTTGTCTCCATAATACAAAGAAGTAGTTTGGATCTGTGTAGAACTTCAAACCATCTTTGCCATCCTCTCTGAAAATACATATTTCAACAATGGTTAAATTAAATTGTTATATCATTGATAAGATTGGAACTTGAGAGGAATTCTGTTTCATCATCTTCCACAGCGGTTCAACAAACTTTATTCCACATTCTACCAGATACCTCAAACTCTAGCTTCATATAAGGGAGCTTCTCGAAACGAAATGCTACAGATCTTTTGAACCGTTTCAAGTTCACTTTTGATTAATCCTACATCTTCTACTTAAAGAGATTATTCAAAATTGTCAAATCCAACTCGACGAATTTTTGCATACCTGTAAACATTGAGCTTATCGAGAGGAGGTGGTTTGTCACACTGCTGATAAGTGTCAGTCATCACAGTGGGCATGGTGTCTCTCGAAACCACTTGCTGATCAAATACTACAGAACTTTTGAAAGCCTTTCTCATGTGAATATCTTGTAACGAAACTGTAAGAGTTAATGAAAGAGATCAGAGAGAATTGAAGCCAAGATTTATTATTTCTAAACATAAATAAAATAGTTTGGTAACAAACCTTCTTCGACATTGCTGTCCAGCTGAGTAACCTTTACAGCTAGCCTGTCTATTCGAGCTTGCAATGAATTGGCTCTATCAAATAGCCCATGAGCCTCTCTAGCCAATTCTCCGAAAAGATCTTCAGCGTGTTTTGAAAGGCTTGATAATTGTCTTACAGTATTAGCTAGGGTGCCATTGGTAGCTGCTTCTAGCTCAGATGGTAGAGGGAAATTATCGGGTATAGTACCACGTGCCACATGCACTGGTTCCACCAGACGCTTTGGTAGTGGCATTACGACGGCCTTGGGTAAGCCTCCCAATTAGGCTTCAAGGTTGACTCACCGATCTCTTGAAACCTGAAAATCAAGGAGAAACAAATTATTGGCGATTGTACGCGATATGCATTGAAAAAAACTGGGCTATGAGTCTGGATAAAAGATTATGTAGTTCTTTATCGACAGTTTGTGAAACTTTCCCTTAAACGTTACAGAAAATGGGATTCGGTCTTATTTCTTTCGTATTCAATCGAAGGCCCCGAGTTTGATGGCAATAGGATGTTTTATGAAAAAAATTGATTTCTGAATAAAACTGGAATAGAAATAGAGCAGAACTCCAAGTTTATGCGAGTATGAAGATCTCGAGAAATTCCAGTAGTCTTGAAAGCTTGTGAATCAGAAATACGTATCCGAGGATAACTGAACTTTTACGAGTTGACTAAATTCGCGTAGACGATATAAAACTCCCGAGATCTCGACAGTTCTTTTTTCTAGGTGCTTTAAAACTGCAAATTGATAGTTTCAAATGATTTCCACGATGACTGTGACGATCTAAAATTAACTGTACCGTAACTAGATTCATTAATACAAGTTCATTAATTCAAACTTGTCTGGCTCGAGGGCCACGAGCTTGACAGATTCGAATGGAATCAACACACCTATGATGGAACCTCGGTCAGTCGTCGGCACTGTTAATTCATCTTAATTAGTGCATGGGGTTATTTTACACGTCACATAGGTACGTCGCGGGTGTAATGAATTATTTTCGGAAAAATGAATGGCACCAGAATAAACCATAATTTTCTGATTGCAAAGTCCCCATCGCTCTTCATTATTATCAGATGTTCAAAAAAATGAAGAGATATTTAAATTTGAAAAGCCAACTTGGTAGTTCAATCATCATTGCTCTCCAAAGTATGAAAGTTCTGATTTTTTAACTACTGGAACCTGATTTTCAGCCTGTGTAATTAATTATGCTATAAAACGCTAATGACACACGATTATGACAAAAAATATGTCTTCAATATCTCGTATCAGCATCCCTATAACATACTATAAATAGGGCGGAACAATTACGTTGTTTTATCAAGGGGAAGGGTCAAGGGGGTCATTATACTCGCTTACGCGGCTGTACGTCATCCGGTATACGCGCGTTTTACGCTTACGTATATACATACATATGTATATGAATATGTTGTATCTACAATATACGGATATAAATGATATCAGAACTTGTCCCCCCGGTCTAGAAAAGCAGTGTTCACGAGCATTACAACACTGTGTATGGACTGCATTAACCGCTTACTGTACTGAACTGTACTGAACTTAACTGAACTGAACTGAACTGAACTGCGAGGTCTGGGTCTCGGGTCCCTGGGTAAAAACATCATCCTGCCAGACAGTTACGAGTAGAATGAAGCCGAAGCATTACTCTGTATTACAGCGACCCGGTTTACTAGCATTACCAGGGAGTGCGAACCTCTCAGTTACGGATGTAATCGGAAATACGATAGGGGGAGTTGCTCCGGGATCCCCATAGTTACGGACATTGCGGAAATTTCATTTTCATTAGAAACGTGATCAATTAATTAGTCAATCCAGAATCGTCGATCGAAACCCTCTGCAGCCTATTTAATTACCAAAGGCTCCCACACGGGATACTCTAACACAACGATTTGAAAATAATTACTATATGTATTACTATTTTGTTTAATTTTTATTCAACAAAATTTCAACAATTCCCTGATTTATTTTTCATATACTTTTATGACTACTATTCAAAGTCGAAAAACAGATTGAGAATAACTCAGTAGCAGGTCTCATTGTGCTATTTTATCTCTATGCCAATATACATACGTTCATACTAAAACAAGATAGTGGATACAGAATTCAAACTTCACTAAAAATTCATTACGAAATATATTTTGTTTAATGATAATTCACGAAACCGAAGGAATAATTTGAGAACAAAATTGCTAAGAAAGTTTTGATCCAAATTTCAATCCTGTAAAATATTCGTCACGAATTCTGAATCACCCTGTATAGATACGTTGAAAGGTTTTTCAGATGTAATAGTAGGAGTTGAAAGGTAGAGATGATGTAGTAAAGAAAAGAAAAAGGCGAATGAAAATTGCTCGGAAGTTTACAGCTGCGAAGTGGCCAGTGCAGCAAGCTCGTAGATTACTTACGTACTGCACAATTACACGATATATACATACACACGCATTTATAGGTATATGTATATATATATGAATAGATAGATAATTCTACATGTAGATATACTATATACTACGCGAATGGATGTAAGCTTGAGGCATGAGTCACGCGAGCAAACCGCGCGCCCTTCCGCACCCTCTGCTCGCCTTACTATTACTATCTTCTATTTGTTATCTCCGGTTCATACTATCCTACGCATTCAGTAGTCTCTATACGTACAGCGAGAGGAGTAGATTCGTTCATTCACGAATAGCTTTAGACTTGCGCTACTGCTACTGCTTACGGCTTACCGCTTACCGCTTACGGCTTACCACATGCCCAAGAAAATCTACTATGATTATTTTTTTTCTCACGCTGCGCGCAGCTGGCAAATAAAGGTGTTTCTTTTATCTGATCATGTTTGCAGAAGAGGTGTATAATAGTATAATATTAACTATACAAAGAAAAAGAAGACACGATCATCGCTATCAGTAGAAAATGTGTGAAAAAAAGAAGTCAAAAATTAATAAGCAATCAAGTCATAAGAATGAACTATATGTAGATATAGTAGCGCTATTCTCATTCTCGTATTATAGTCGATAATGATGATTGCGACATGTCACCACTACAAGTACACGTAATTCTCACTACTATTATTACCGGTGTACAATACGAGAAAACGAGTATATGTATAGACCGCAATATGTAGAGAATGTCTAACCCTATAAGAACAGAGAATATTATACGTAGAGAAAGGCAATTAGTTCATTGTCCATTGTATTTGGTACTTAGATGACTTTTACCAACGTAGATATATAGCGAAAACTTTGGATTTCTATTATACTGTGTGCTAATACACAGACTTTACAAAATGTACTATATAATATATAATAGCACTATTCTAAGGCCTCTGATGCACAGACAAACTGCACTACTGTGCGACTATACTTACGTTGACGTATGAACGAAACATTTGTCTTTTTCACTCTATTAGTTTATTACTCGTGCGGCCTAGAAAAGCGACTATCTAATTAACCGCACCTAAATTTCCTCCGGCGTTTTATCATTATAAAAATTACGTAGTTTCTTAAAATACATCGTCCAGTAGGTATTACTTGAAAAAGATAATTTCAATTTGATGAAATATTAGATTAGGTGAGTCCGGCGTAATTATTTATAATTTGTTTTCTGGTTCCAATTTCGAAATGACACTCATTATTATCTACTAACTTACGCTTGAAGTAATTCACTTTGGCGTGCATTACGCAGCCTGGATGCAGTATATGTCGAGCTAGTATCCTCTTCGTCACGGAGCCGCATGTGTACGTGATGTGCAAGTAATGAAAACCCTACGGCACATGTTTGCCATATGGCGTGGTTCGCTTAGTACGCGGGCTTTGGCAAGTCATACAACTAACATACATATATATACCGATAATACCTGGACCCTTCAAGACACAAGTTCAAACAAGGTCAAGTAACCTTTCACTCTTTTTTTCCATAAGATAATCATGGCACGAAAAATTGGATCTATTAAAATAGGATGTAGATTTTGCGCAAAAAAACATTCTGAAGGTGTTTTTTCTTCTATTTTATGGATATTCAGTATTTTACGAACGAGGGACGAATTCAAGCTAAATTTTACCCCTTTTGAGTAAAATTTTAACGTCAAATGACTAGAGAATAAAATGGTATGGAAAATCTTCGGCTGAAGGAAAAATATAACGTCGTTCAGTTCAGTCAGTTCTGTTTGCGTGGCACTAGCTCGCGGGAACGTCAATACTTGATTTGTCCTCTTTTCATATAGCAGCGGAGGTAGTATAGCCTCTGAGGGAATCACGTAACAGCTATAATGGTCGACGCACTGTTCAAGCCGAGTAGAAAAGTTGTGGTAAATATAAATGTCCGGAAAACTGCGGTTTAAAACAAGCAGATAATGCTTTGTGTATCGTTTCAGAAGTCACTCTGATCGTAATCTTTCAAGTTAATTATTATTTCCAACGGTCAATAGAATTATGGTACGGTATAATTTCGTGGGAACTTTTCAATCCAATTTAAAATTCGCACGACGTAACAACAAGAATTTACTTTTAAAAAAAACTTTATTTAAAAAGATTGAAACTTCTATCGCAAGATGAGGCACAAAAAAATTAATCCGCCCTCAATTATTATCGTGAAAGAATAAGAAATTGTACAACACCATATTTCAAGATTGATTAACCCCTTGCCTCCACTTCCTCTCTCTTTTCCTCTCTTCCTCTAAAATCCATGCGAGAGTACGAGGGAATATGCGAAGCGTTGTTAAAAAATCTGCTGACAATTAAACAATCTGTGCACGAAGTAATCGGCAATGTCTTTGTACAACCACAACGCGGTAGCGGCTATGAAATACGACAAATAGATTTTAACTCACCACCCGGGTACACAATTAGCATAAACCGCGGGGTATCAAGGCATGTAACATCGGTATTGATTGTCAACGGCGTTAAAATGTGACGAGCTATACGATCGAAGCATATAATTATGACTCGCCTTGAATTCACGCGTATGTATTATAAGATAGACCACGTGGTCTAATTCATGCGTCGAAGATCGGTGTGATGAAATTAATTGATTGGATTTTGAGTGATGTGCAGTTAATACGTGTATTGCATAATTAAACCGATCATAAATGTCACGGTAGTCTGGTGCAGTAGCTATACAGCTAGAAGAGGTATACATCATGGAGTGAAAGGAATGAATTCCAGTCCAAAGACGTGAATATATTTAAATTATTCTATCAACTGAGCTTCAATGACGTTCGAGTGATTCTCAATTGAATAAGCGTTATTATTACATGCGTGTGTATACCAGGCACAGAGGAAGAGCCACTTATACCAATACTCATTATTGCCTATCGACAAGCTTTCCTCATGCGAAAGGAATGCCATTGAATTAAACGGCAAGTGTATCTTATTTTTCCAGCTTTTTAAGGATACAAGCCGATCTCCGACTCTTAAGGTGATACCGTGCTTTTCCGTCATTTAAATTTGGTTTTTCACTGGTTTTTTGATCACCCGATCTCCGTTCATCAAAATTGAAACGATTCCCCGAAGGAAAACAATTCTACAAAATATTCTTCCCGTGGTATGATTTTCCAAATCAAAAATTGAAGTAAAAATATGAAATGAAAAATAGTTGCCTGGGTTTTGGATCCTGGATAAATTTTGGGAAATTTCTAGGGGAATCCTTGGATATCAAACCCTGCCTTTGACAATCCGTATAGACAGAAATTATATAGAGACCGTTGCCGCGCAACCGGATTATATCCATGAACCGGATGGCCCTACGCAAAGGGCCTATTTTTGTCCTGTATATATGTACCTCAAGTGGCTCAATGACTAGAAACGCTTGGATGAAAATCCGTGTAGTATATGTATTCCTGCATGTATGGTACTGCTACGTGTTTCGACATATAGGCGTATGCAAGCTATTAACTACCGCGTATAAGTGCTTTTACGAATTAGTGGCTGTACAGAGAAACAGCTACTACTACGAGAAATTAAAATATATAGTCATTTGTATAAAAAGAGCCGTTTTACTAGCAGGCAGTTTTTACGAAGAGATAACTCTTCGATATTGACAAAAATGACTCGATTGATAAATATTGTCTTCATATTATACGAAATTTGGAAACTGAGAACCTTCGGTCTACCTCATCGTTCAATTTTCTAGAAAAATAAGTCAAGAGGTATCCAAAAATACGTAGCCTTCCAGCTAGGTACAGACATGTGCACATATATATCATATGAATGTAAAATGAGACTGACGAGGAGGAAAGTGACGCATAAAGCGTTTGACCTACGCGATTATTTGGGTCACAGCACCCGTCCTGGGGGTAGAAATAAGAAAAGCATAAGTTCCCGTTCCCTATATACCGAAGACTTAGAAAGGAGTTGGGAATTACGTGGGTAGTTTGATGCTCCCAAATTATTGTATAGAAGTAATGCGAGAAAAGAAACAGAAAATCGGTGACGAGAATTGTAGGGAAAATATTGTATTAGAAGTGTATACGCTTACATACCGTTAAGCGGAAATGGCTACAAGGAATTTAGAGCAAATTCTTCGGCACGGTTATCTGACCACGAAGATTACGCGTTTGTGTAAATATAATTCATAAAAATCAACGTTTTCATACTATAGACAAGAATTGAATAACCGAAGAATCAAACTGCATCGGTATAGGTACATGGAACTCGTTGGAGCGTTAAAAATCGGGATAGTACGCCCGCATAATTCATGCGAGACTTGAATAGCTTGCGTTCTCGAGTACCTACTTTCACGAAAGTTTCGTTAACCGAAGACGTAGGCTACGAAGTCTGCGAATAATATATTAGAAAATTCAATCCGCTTCAAAAATAAAAAAAAGAAGATTCGAATGTCGAAAAGCACGAACTTTTACACAATTACGCGAATCTTCGAATATATTAACATTTCAGAAATCCACAGAAACATCTTCGTTTCCCTAACAAAAGTACTATTGTCACTACAGGAATCATTACTATTTCTTTTCATTTTTCTTTGCTATTTGAATTAAGAAAATTTCTGATTAATTACAACACCGACTTATGTTTCTAATAATATCTTCCATTTCTCGGAGCATGGGTCTCCGAGTTTATATGAGCGTAAAAATAACTGCTCTTGCATAGCGTATAGTTATAGCGTGGTAGGTTTGATTGCTCTACAAATATACTGCATCATGGATGCAGCTAATTCAGGCACCTGACATTACACGTCAATACACACGTTCGCTATATTGTATACAGTTGTGATACATATATCCGTATGCACGCAAATAGTTTTAACGCCACTACGTTTGAAACTATCTTTATAGTTTCCCCCACACGAAGCTTCGCTACTATATGAGAGAAAGAGAGAAAAAACTAGGGCTGAAGCTATTCGAAACGGAAGCAGAGCGAATGAAGTGTTAGCAGGCAAGAGAAGAGTGTGCAGCTATACTAGAGGCGCGTTGAACCCGTAACGCTTCGCGACTATATAGGTGCCTGGTACCTTGAGTTTAGCTTCCTCTTTCACTCGTAGCGTGAGTCTGTACGTCTCGATCTATTGCTGCAGCTCTACGCTAACGCTCATCGTGCGTAAAGTAGACACGCTCGTATTATACGCGCTCTGTGGCACACGTGGATTCGTTAGATACAGCATGGTACGTTGTATAGACAGAATGATAGATGTGTGCATAGTATATTTATCTAGGTAGTATATGTGTACGTTACAATTCCGGTCAACTATATTCATTTTTTATTTCTTTTTCCTTTTTTCGTTTTCTCTCTCTACTTTGCGATAGAAAAACTGATGTCACCAGTCAACCGTTAAACCTACAGCAGGAAGGGTGGTACTATACAAGCAATGAAAAAAAAAATGTTGAACAAATATAACGAGATAATCGAATATCTTTATCGAGAAAATTGAGCAGCGCGGTAAATACGATATTTGATAAAGTATCTGAACCGTTTTTTTTTTTTTTGTTCTTCCGTATCTCTTTCGAAAACTATAAAATTTCGTACCTTTCATAATTTGATTGAAAATAAACATTTTACCCATATTCGGATTGCATATACCTATATATATGCAATGATACTAGATATACGTGTACCTGTGCACTTGACTTCCGCGACCCGTTACCTGGGTAGTAGGTAGGTATATACGTTGTCTTCCGGTTAACCCAATGTTACCTCGTGGTAGCCTGCACGAGGTACCGTGCTACAGCCGGTGCTAAACACTTCGTCTGAAGTACTTTAAGTGCCTCAAGTACTACTGGCTTTACGGTAGTGACTGAGACAACCTCGTGGTCCGCGAGAACCGTTTAGAAAGATACGTTATACGTTAGAATTTTCCTTCAATAGTATAGCTTGCGACATTCAGACATTGGCTAATTTCAATTATCAAATGTTCAACAATCGTAATTCTTATTTTTAATTACTACACACACGATTAATGTCAATCTCTATATACTCTCTATAAGCAAGGAATATTAAAGAGTGTCTCGAGGCTCGTTGTAAAGTCGATTCTCAGGAGGACCAGAGGTCGAAGGTCAAGTGAGGTTCAGACGCGGCAGAAAAGGCAACCGGAAAAGTGCTCCGGGCGTAAAAGCCGTCCTGTTCCTTCATTTATTTATTTATTTATTTATTCATTAATTAATTTATTCCTACAGATATAGTAATAGCTGCAGCAATTGAGCTTCACGAATTTTTAATTTTTTGATTATTATATAATAGATTGGAACAAAAAGAAATCATTTTTCCTCGGCTATACGTATACTAGGATATATTCTTATAGTATGTACAGGTATCTCTATACGATAAACTCAACGAGTCTCAAGGTGCAGCAGTGTAAACTTGATAGCGATTCGTTTTTAGTTCAAGTACCTAGCTATATAGGATGCTTAGAAAAAAACATCACTCTAAATTTGTTCACGTTATTAGATATCAGTCTATTATTATATATCGTATCTTGATACGTTCAACTAGTTACATGCATATGAACACACATCTCTACCTATATCCACATAATATTACGCGATAAAATTGTTCTCTATACATTTTATCTTCTTGTTTAAATAAAGTTACCAACGTCCGTGTATAAAATCTCGTCACATATCAAAACCCATACTTCGATTTTTCCTATTCAGAATGACATAGTTGTATAAGAGACCGAATTCTATATAATAAGCATAAGAAGGAAATGATTTGAAAGGACAAAAGAAACCATTTGTTCATATCACTCGATGGAAAAAACCGCAACCCTGATTTTAAAAATGTTGTGAAAACCTTTCTCAAATGATTAAAAATAAAACATAAAAAAATAAAAAAACACCGGAACAAAGATATCTAAAAATTTGAAGCCGGAATTGCATCTTCACCGCGGGGTGTTGGGGGTATACGGTACGGTACGGCAGAGTATAGGAAACTCGAAGAATTGTCAGGATTACGCGGGTACCAAGGCAGCCGTGGTGTCTGCTGCCTGCAATATTGATCAAGCTGACGACTGTCGGGGTGGTGGCGAGGGCGAGGGCGAGTACGAGGGCGAGAGTGAGGGCGATGGTGAGGGTGAGGGCGATGGTAGAGGCGCAGCGTAGCCTCCCTCGCGCACGTGAGTCACTTGGAGTCGAACAGCCCCACCCAGGGATCCCGGCGTCCCGACGTCTCTGCAGCGTTGGGGCGTCTCGGCATCCCGGCACCGTGGCACCCCGGATCACGAGACGAGGATGAGATAGATATTTGTCTTTCGTCACGTGCCGCGAAAATAACGATGAATGAAATATACAACGGATGATTATTATCATCGTTATTTTTAAAATGATCAACGTATTACTTCGTCCGCGTCAATGAATCCTCACGGAGGTATAAGAAATTAGATTCATCGGATTCATTTCACGCGATATGAATCGTCGACCGATGAATCGGTTCAATAAAATCAAAGTTCATTTCTGATCCGACAACCGCAACAATTTTTCTCATTCGCGATTAAAATAAGTTTCATAGTTTTTCGTGAAATTTTCTTTTTTTTTTCTACAATGAATTACGTAGATATTATACAATATTATCTGGATCAGAATATCTGCAAACATCTGTTTTGTTTTTTAAAATAAAGAATAGAGAATCCAAACACCGATTTATTTTAGTGAATCAATAGTTTTACCCCACGTTTTGTCGTTTTTATAATACTGCGCTCTCGCACGCGAACTAGACAATCGCGACTTATGGTTTAAAGGACAGCAAACTGTCCTGTGAAACATCGTTCGTTCGTCAGCATGCGTTTCATGAACCCTTTACGCCCGCTGCGCTACTCGCACTCGTTCAAATTAATAGTACGACACGCGCTGACGTGTATCCGGCATCTGTCACGCGACAGTATACACTATACTTTAGAGTACACGTGTCCATACGCTCAGTATAAGGTACACATATGGGTGCTGGTGAAAAAAAAAAGAAAAAAAAAACTGAATCTCTGGATAGAATCAGATAATTTTTTTTTCTGTAATTAAATCTGTAGTTTTCAAATTAATCTACAACCGAACTAAGACCCCAATGAAGTTATCCGTACATGTATATGCATGTAGATATATTAAATATATAACCCGAAACCCATCGGGTAACATAAATCCGCGTTTTGATGTCGAATCTGATACAACTATCCACGTAAGTATAATTCGAGTAAGAAAGAGAAGTTACGATAAGCTTCACGTCGGAGAGGATTACAGAGTATAATAGTAAGTAGTAATGGTAATAAGAATACATAAGGCCATAAACCTCGACTCATATATCGCGGGTAAGTTCGTCACGGTCGGCGCAGTGGTAAGACATCGCACTCTCACTCAACTTGAATTTACGCAAAGAATAATAATATAAGTTTCCTAGACCGGAAGGGTTAGCGTTAGGTTACACAATCTCTTTCTTTGTATCTATAGATCTCGACGGTGTGAGTTACAAGTTACTCTCTCTTTTCGAACCTATTCCTATACTATGTATGTATAAAAACAGACGTGGCTTTTAATTCGACGACTTTAAAGCCTCGGGATTTAATAAAGAGGATTAGAAGAAAATTTTATCAACATTATTATCGCGTCCGAAATCTTCGGTATCGTATCGTAAATAACCTACGAGTTCTGCAACGCCGTTCATCAATTGCATTTCGGAGCATAGAGAGTGGGAAAAAGCCAGGCAAATGCCCCGGGCTAGTGGCAGAACATTGCAGTTTAACGCTTTAAACTGTCTCGAAACTAGGGCGTCAGATAAGTGACTTACCAGATTCAGAGAGACACTGCAGAGTGATGCTCGTGGAGGAGAAAGAAGAGGGGCGGAAAATTAATGTATGAAGATCCAAAGAGCCGTAGCGTATATAGGTGATTCGTATAAGGCATAGGATGCAATATTTTTATTATTTCGCGAAATGAGACATTGATATCATGTGGTGGAGATGGCCGGGTTGAATTTCCGAGCGGTAAAAATTTCGAATTCGTTTGAGACGATTTAGAATTTTTAGAAGTGTTGAAGTTTAGGACATAAAATACCAGAAGGTCGGATAATGCGGGCCCTCCGAAGGCCCGAAAATCCGAAAATTTCGGTCTGTTTCTCAGGATGTGAAGACAAAAAATAGTTCATTCTAATCGAGATCCTCTTTATGAAAGCCCATTTTTTCTACTTCAATCGATAACTTCGATGTTAGAAATAATTTATAGGATTTTAAAACATTTGACCACTTATTGGTTCCGATACGATCAATACAGCCCCAGTTATTAAACACTGAATGAATACATGCGCGAATTTCAAGTGTCGGAGGTTTGGCCTTTCGGATCTTTATAGCCTTCGGAATTTCGAGACTTCGGTATTCTTCGTTTCAATATTTTCGAAATCGGCTATGTAAAATTTCGCGAAAATACCTTTTTTAAAAACCGTGAGTCAGTATCATTCAAATTCGGAATTTTTACCGTTTGGGACTTTTAAAATTCGGCACTTCAACCCGACCCCGTGGTAGAGAATTTTGCGAACATCTGTTCGCGTGACGAACGAAACGATATGGGCGCACGGTGTGCTGGTAATTATATCTAGGGCTCTGATTTCTTTGTACCAATTAACGGCATGCTATAATTTTCAGGAATCGAAGAAGTGGGTAATTTTAATAAACGTTACCGTATAAGAAGATTGAGGGAAGCGTGCAGTAGATTGTTAAAGACTTGATACCGCTTCTACACGCACAACGCTGAGAGGAACGAAGAAGAATAACTTATTAAACTAGTTAGTCTAGCATTATAATTGAAGAATTTAAATTCTACGAATAAAAGATAGAAGAAAGGAGATGCTGATTCACTGAATTAGATCTCTGTATCATATAATTACTAATTGATTATTCCACAGTTGATTTTCGAACGGGAATTTAATAGATTTATAAGGATACTGAGAATTTTTCTTTTTCATTATTTCTTTTTTCAACTTACTTTGTTCAATCGGGGGCCAGTTCAACTAGTTTTTATTCTTATGACGAGTAGAAGTACAATAAAGACTGAACGAATACCTAAGAATCCGACAATAAATTATTTTACCTTGAAAACAAAATAAATTTTATAAGGATTTTAGTAGGTATATGGTAGGTAATAAATAATAAGAACCAGACTGAATACGCCGTGTGAAAATAAAAATTACGAAGCAAAATAAGAAGAAGAAAACTTCACGATGTTTAATACAATTATTTCCAAAAGCAGCTATGCCGGAAATTGACTATGGGGATCAAAGCTACGCGAGTAGACGCTGTTCGAATGATTAATTTCTCACTCATGCAGTAGGTATAATAAACGAACTGCAGATCGTGGGACAATGCAGTGCTAGTTGGCGCAGGGTATTCCAATGCCAAATGGATAATGCGACTATAGGTATGGAAGAGACGACTATATGTATGTTACATACATGAATAGGTAGAGGTATATCTTGAATGCCTGTTTATTCCCCGATCTTGGCACGTGTAACTGGGTCGTTGTTATACCAGCGCACACGGCCACAAGATATATAGATGAAATATACTGAATATACGACTCGCACAGACGACGACCTTGACCTTTGACAAAAGAGACGTGCCATCGTCGTATAAGATACTGTTTTATAATTGACCAGAAGTTAAGGGGCCGCGTCTTTTATGTGAGAAACTAAAACGAAATCTGAGGTCAATTGTCACGGTCCAACATCTCGCAATTCGAATTATTTCGGAGCTGAAGTTTGAGGGATGACACAGACTTTACGCCGAATTCGAATAAATTTATAGGAGCACATATATAAATATATTTTTTTTTAGAGAATTGAATCAGATTTTGATCTGATTTTATATCGTTTCTACTCCGCGATCATATATTATATACGAGATGTAATAAATCTTGTTTTATTTTATGAATTATTACAGTTTAATAAACATGGAATATGAATTTTAGTTCTTTTTTTCTTTTGTGATGAAATCATGTTCACGCGAGACTTCCGTGTCACACCTCGTTGTGCTTATTAACAATTAGGTCTTGTAGTTACCACGCATTGTCACGCTAAACTCTAGTACACAAGAAATTATTTAGTGGACACAGTTTACGGTCTAATTATAAAAAATAAAAAAACGAACTAAAAAAAAAGAAAAGAAAGATATACGTATAGATATACCTCAGTAGGCTACATGCGACTGATTGTTAATTTGATATGTATGTGTGTAGTACCTATAACGCCGATTAAGAGATTATCGCTTCATATACGCTACAGTCATGTATATATATCTGACGTCACGGTGGTAATTCTGCGAATGATTCCGATTAAATTTCAACCAATTAAGCGATTGTAAAATACGACGAATTTATAGTTTCGTTTAAGTATACTCTAAGTTACGATGTTACCTTCTGCGTGTGAGATGTAACTCAGTAAATTTCTATATCTGTGCTCGTCATCCCATCGATTATTATTTCATCAAACTGACTAATCCGAGACGATATATACGTAATATTTATTCTTACCATTAACTCTAGTAGTAGGCAATATCCTAGACTGAGAAATCTTTCATATTTCAGGTCAAATTAATATATTATTAACATAAATATAGAAATTGGAGAATGAAATTAATCGTGTAAATGATCGTGTAGATTTGTATTGATTCATTTTGACGCCTAGGTATATACTATATTATCATTCATAAATAAAACCCAGATGGGTGTAAGTGGTAGCATATCTTTAGTCAACAACATTAGTTTTGAATAATTGCTGAATTATTCAAATTAGGAAGAATTTTACTATCTAACGAGCTAAACACAGTTTTACTGCATGGACTGCATTAAAATGGAAAAAAAATTTCTTTTAAAAAAAGGTGTATAAAAAATTGGCTCAATAATTTTTTCATCAATTATTTTACACCAGACTCTATATATTTTCGATATGGTCATAATAATAATAATAATAATAATGATAATAATAAAAATCCATAATCTCGATCGAAATTCTTGTCGCAGTTAAATTGATTATAAATTGTGATCAATTCAATAGATAATGAAGTTCATAACTAATAAATTATATAGCAGGTAATTTGTTTATTTATTTTGTGCATTTTTTTTGTAGCTAGGCTTACGATCGAAAAATTTACACCCACTATTCGACTTCGTGTAATATTCAAATGACGGAATATTGTAAGATTTAGTTTAATTTTGTTGCACAAATAAATCCTGGAGAATAATGGAAATTGTTTTTAACGCAAGACTCGCTTGTGTGATTACCAAATGAATGTTTTTATCGGAAAATTTCAAAACGCACGGACGTGAGCCGCGAGATAATATGTGATATGCAGTTTATTCTGACTCTTGATACGAGCGCATCTATTCACAGCATTATCGTAAAAGAAAAAAAAAAAAAGAAAAAAAAGAAAGAAGAAAATAAAACGATGATTAAGAGGTTGCATTATAATAAAAAAAATCACAAACAAGTTGTCATAACATTAATCAGAGTGTAATTCATGTGTTAATTAAATATTAACAATATTAATGTACCGGGGAGGAATACTAGATGTTAACTCGTACGGCTTGCTACTCACTTCCCGGAAATTAATGAATAAATGGAGGAAAAAATTCAGTAGATAATGGACGACAATAATTCTAAAGTAAACACGTAGGCGAACGATGTAAATTTATAGTGATAATCGCGTCGGACTTTTACACACTTGTGTTATGCAACGTTTTTAACCCTGGAGTATATCGAGAATTTTGTTGCAATTGTATTATATTCGGGCAATTTATATTTATTTGACTGTGTATAATTATATATCTTTTTTCAAAAATAAACTGCTCGCTCTGTATCAAAAGATTATCGTCTGAAAACATGAATTATTGAACAATCTTGAGAATAAAAAAACGGTGACGAATGTTCGTATAGCGGATCATTCGACAATGGAATTTAATTATTTCTCGTGACGGAGTATACGCGAGATGTTTTGCGCTTGTTAGATGCAATCTCATTTTACAATAACTATGGTTTGTAGATAACGAGACACATCATTTCTTGGTTAATGTATAAATTGAAATATTGTTCAAAATTGAAACGGAATCTAGTTTCTGGTCAGCGTGATATTTCCAATCGGAATTACTACACATTTCAGACCCGCTTTATACTAGTGGGATCTATTTAATTTTTTATACAAAAGAAAACCACCCCCCGCATAGCCGGCGCCCTAACTGCCATGTGCCGCCCTCGACCTTTCCCCGGCAAGTTCTACGGCCATTAGTCGATCGGATAATATATTTGATAAATTACAAAGCCGCCTAACCTTGGCGTAAATATAAGTGAGCTGAGAAATGACCCTTGAAACTCACTGTCAAACTATTATCACATGATACGTTACGATTCCACAAACGACCCATCCCAACTCGAACTTACAGGATAAAGTGACAAGATGTCAGGGTTTTATTATGTGCAGCGATCAATTCGACTCACCATATCCGCTCCGTGCCTTGCTAGGTATCCAAACATTTCACCGAAACACGAAACACCATTCAAAAGACGGGTGAAATAACCAATATGTCACTTTTTTAACCGTAAGATCTACCCGCAAACACAGAAAATGGCGTTACTCACTTGCCAGTGCCACGGCCGACTCGATTATGCTACTGAAGCGCCGTTTGCCGCCCGTCCCAAGTGGTCACATTACGAACCATCTGTATCGACGATACGGCGCTCTATTTCGATTGTTGTTGGCTCGTTAACTGATTATTCCGAACTTGCGATGCACTGATATTTATTTATAGTCGAAGGGAACGGAATATTTCATTCTGCGTTTTTCATTACACAGAATAATATGAGAACTGGATCACTGTAGGGTTTCTTTTTATTCTTTTAAAAAGGAACGCGGTTGACGAAATCGATAGCGAGATAGCTTCGAGTCTAGAGAGTAGCGACTACCGAGTCGATTATATCGAGTTGTTTAATTTTTGGCTTGAAAAAACTGACTAGCCTCGAGTGACGTTTGTTGAGTAATAAAGCTGACAAACTTTTACCGTGAATCGTTCGTATAAATTAGGTACGGGATGGCTGACGAGGCTGAGCAGGTAATTTCTCATCCTTGAAATAAATAGAACGACGAGAATAACTCAGTCGTTAGCTCACTTCACATAACCTATAAATTTTTTACTTTTCACACACAGGTTCCTGCCATTAATGTTAAGGAGCCTTTAGATCTGATCAGACTAAGCTTAGATGAACGAATTTACGTCAAAATGAGAAACGAAAGAGAACTCAGAGGCCGATTACACGTAATATTCCATCAGTATATTATATCTCGTACATGTGTTCACGCCGAATAAAATACTATAATAAAATAGGAGATGATGCTAGCTCAGCTCGTTCGGTAATGTAGGCAATGCTGTAATCTCTCTCTTCCTTTGTCTCGTACGTTGTCGGCTAGGTAAAGAGGAAGAAAGAACGAGAGGTTACGTCATTAACTGCATCACCGACCTACGGGATTACTCACGCGGCATTTTCACGAAAATACAAATGCCCATATATCACAGATTTATTGTATATTCATATTTTAAGATAATTCGGAAGAGTAAGATGTCGATTAAATGAAGGCATGGTATTTTTAGGGTTTAATTTTACGTTTTGTTGCAGATTATTGATGTTTTAAACTTAATTACAGGCGTATGATCAACATTTGAATATGGTGCTAGGCGAAGCAGAGGAGACTGTGACTACGGTCGAGATAGACGAAGAAACTTATGAGGAAGTTTACAGAACAACTAAAAGAAACATTCCGATGTTATTCGTTCGTGGAGATGGTGTTATTTTGGTCTCCCCTCCCAGTATGAGGGCGCCAATATAAATCTCGATGATATATTTAAGGATATTATTATTTAGAATGTTGAAAAAAACCGATTGAATTGATTATATGCGATAAATTTCTTGCACTGTCCTAACTACACATATTTCAAAATAAATTACATTTTTTATTCAGTAAAATTGTATTTTGCTTTTCCTTTTGAATTTTATCTCCAAATTAATGGAAATCAATACCAGCAGAGCTGATCTTGAATCTTACTTACTTCAATATTTCTGGAATATTGTTTCAAGATCTAAGGTGTCTAAAAAAACCTGGAATCTTTCAAGGGCTTTGAAATTCTCCCAATAATCTGCAATTTTATTAACATAATTGAATTTCATGAAGATATTCATTTAACTGCATTATTAATTCACCAGATTAATGATTTCGCGTACTTGACGAGTGTTTTTTCACTTCACTTGCACTTTTTATCTAATAGTCAGTTAACTAAACGAACAATGTCTTATTGGAGAGCGAAAAACTTTCGTCATTACATTTCACAACATTTCTGTACAAGAAATCCACAAATAGTTGATAAATCGAGGATTAATTGATGTGTTTGATCATAAAAACATCTTTTTTCTTGAGAGAAGCGAAGAAATTTGAAACAGCTGTGAATATGTTTTAAAAACGAGTCTGAAAATACTGGAACAGGCTTTGATTTTTGATTCATCACCCAGTGAAGAAATATTCGATAACGAACTAAAGTAGCCTTCGGTTTCTCGAATTTTTTATATAACAAAATTGAATTGAATAGACAATGATTTGGAATTATTTGGGATAACGATATATTAATAATTAAACATTCTACAGTCACAGGAAATAATTAACGAGTCAAAATTCATCTCCCTTTAAATTGTTATTTATAAATATCTAATGTCTGTCTATTAGGTGACGATTTAAATACCATTTTGATAAACTTCAATCTTACTGGTAATATATATATTCCGTAATAGTGATTTCTACAAACCACGTAGAAATGATTATTTCATTGGTTTTTTAGATGAAAATTCGATAGACTCGATTTTAACGCACAATGGAGTGATAGCTTAAATTTTGCTGTTTCGACTTTTTGGTATACCGGAACTCATGAGGTGTGATTTACTATTGATCGTAGATTCCGGTGGACTTGTTATTTGGATTGTCAAATCCGATATTCTTTGATCTTTGAGCTGCATTAAACTTTCAAGGTGTGATACTTTGTGATTCAGTATGTTTATCGCTTCGTTCTTCTCCTGTAGCTCCAATTTCAATTTTGTAAAAACGTGACGTGGGACTGTCTTGTTTGCAACCTCTTCAGGATTCAGCAGAGACCTCACTGTCTCTACATTACAATTAATTGTAGTGTAATTACCTCAATTTTACATCAATACGATACAATTATAATTTGGCTTAAGAAAAATGAAAACTAAAAGTAAAAAAAACTAATCATTCATCATCAATTCAAACACGATAATAATTACGCAACGCACATTATCAAGCGATTGAGAAGCGAAGAGTTGAAAAAGGGGGGTGATTTATGAGAAGAACAATTTTTCATCAGATGCGATAAGTATTTATAGTATTGATTAGTTACGACTGGATTCCTTCAACTTTGAAATCGAAAAACTTTGTCATGAAAAATCGTCGAAGTCTGAGACGGAAAGCACCTCGGAATCAATTTGCTATCAAGCTTGAGGTTCGATTAGTGACCGTATCGACGCTAAAGCAATTTTTTTTTCAAATCTTTGTCGTGTATTGGTCACTTCTACCTCTTCGCTTCTTAGTATCACCATTCTTACCACCCCTGCCATTTTCTTCGTAGTTAAAGTATAAAGAATCCCTTTCAGCGTTGCAGTCTTTCAGTATCTTCGCCCTCAAATCGCTCAAGACTTTTTCAATTGTCCCTTGCTGAGAATTAGCCAGTTGATTGATTACTTCTTTGCTCAGTTTCAGCTCAATTTTTCCAAGGACCTTACGGTTTAATGTTGCCCAGTTATCAATTTTTTTCGCTATGCTGCTACCGGCGATGTAATTATGAACGTCAACGTAACGGGGATAATACCTTTTCAGCAGTTCAGCCATAAGAACTGAAAGTATTAGAAAAATCATTATTTTCCAAAGTAATTAGCACGAGTAAAAAATTTCAGTAATATCTTGCTCTATTTTCGGAGGGTGGTTCATATCTACCAAATCTGCGAATTAATTTTTGAGTAATACACGACATGCCCTATGCATGGGAAAATAAGCAAATACTTGGGTAAATAACAGGACTTGGTATATCCGCTGGTAAAAGTTTAAATATAAAATTTCGATACCCACCAGCGTCTGAAAAATCTCTTGCAATATTCCTCTTCGGTCTAGAAAATTGAATTTGATCAATCCAAGCGTAGATTTCTTCTACAGCCTCTCCTACTTCCAAAATATTCGCTCCATCGCTGATGGAATTGGTAATAGACATATTTCTCGATAATTTAATGAAGCTGGGGCCTTATTTATATCCAACTTAAATCCGTTGGTAAAACTCAGCATCACACACATCTGTATCAATTTTTTGATCACCTATTTTTACCCAAAATTATTATTATTATTTTTTTCTTACTTTCTACACACAGTCAGAAATTTTTCGTTACCATACTAATTGTTAATGTTTCTTTACGTAAAAAACAAACTCCTAATCATTGCTATGTGAGATCGAGCTCAAAAATCTACGCATACATGAAAGAATAGAAAGAAATCCTAACTTCCATGTAGGAGGTATATCATGGGTGATAAAATTATGATAATTGCATAAGGTTTCATAAAATCTGCACCAACGTTAAGTTCTATTTGAGTAAAACGGCTGGTTCGTTGGAACATATTACAGAGGCAGTGTCTTGGCTTCTCAACTTTCGCTAATTAAGCGTACCACATCGCATCGCGGTGTATATAATAACCGTGAAAACCAAGGCGCCTTCGCGGAGTTCAGAGGCGACGCGGAAAGGTTGGATGCTGGGGTTTCTGGGGTGGCGTTGGCTCCTTTTGCACTAAAATTAAGCGAGTACCGCGAAGACGAACCCCAGTGTTCCCAGTCCCATCCGTTACCCTTACGAGTATCGTTCCCCTCTGTTACGCCTCTGCTGCTTGCTCACCTTTGCAAATGACCACGTCCATATATTACAAGGCAAATGAGTATACTAAGGCCGGTCGTATACCAGGGTAACTAATTCCGATAGTTAATACGGTGGGATTTAGTGCGGGAGACAATGTATCCTAATTTTCGGGGTGTACGCCTCGGGCAATTATCTTGTCACCGAATTTCACAATTTCATACAACTGATGTCATGTAAGCCGCAGTACAATCCCCGAGTAACACGATCCATCCCTTGTATTATCTAACACGGTAGTCTATGATTCGAAGCGTTTACATCCATTTAAATGCTATACAATCTGATTACCGAATGAATAGTAGCGATCCGTGCGACCGTGAAATTGTTTTTTATCAACTTGCTGAAAACGGTGGGGATAATGATGCCTCGACATTATTTATTCAACTACGAAATCCATTTTCGAAAATTAAAATTCCCACAGCAATGAAGACTAGATTAACTCGAAATTTTTTAAATATTTTCATTCCAGCTTTAAATATGGACTGGACTAGACGCGAAAATGAGGAGAAATGAATGCATTTATTTCATTGACCTTTGATTGCAATTAAATTCAACGTATTTAACTAATATTCATTCCGAATTGATCCACTGAGAGTTTTAATGCTTTGTATTTTTGAGGGTAATACCAATTTGGGTGGATATTATAATTCTGTTTACATTTAATATCCGGGTCTTTTTTTTCTGCCAATACCACGGCAGACCACGAAGCATCGAATCCAATTGAAAACGCAGTAACGGTGGATTTAATAACGTGTAATTCCTCTTCACTTCAAGTGTACTGTGTCTGTCACATGTACACCAGCGATTCCAATTACCATGCCTATACTATATGTTGCATTCATTACATCGTTTAATTACTGTGGATTTAACGAAACTCATTTTACCAACAATTTCACTATACAGCTTTAAAATTTGCGGCAAATAGTTAATTCCTGCCTCGCATGCATGACTCTATTATATTTTTCACCCTCACAATTTATCATGTTCAATGAACTGTCATATTTGGTCACGTCTGGGATCGGAGTCCCAACTAAATTCGCAAATTCTGTCGAGTCCTGAATGTTTGGCAAATAGATACCCGAAGTCTCCTGAATATGTGACGATTTATTTATTTGTCGTTTTCATCAGGATTTTCAGAAAAGACAGAGACTGCCGTACCCTGCAAAACGGATCTTTAGGAAAGGCTTATATTCAACCAGACCATTTCTCTCGGTGTTTATTTAATAAGATATTCATAAAGCATGCGAACTGACAAATTAATTCGCAGGCGCAGGTAGGTATATAGGTAGATACGTCCAGCGGATGGTTTGCACGGTCTTCAGTTTCGGGGATCTAAATCAAGTGCGAAAATAGCAATTGCCCCGGACCATGGCACAAGGTCTTAATTATAACGTCTCAAGTAACGAGGGTAGGCATGCCTGGCGACGTAATATATGGAAGGACCAAAACGTGCAGGGGAGTTGTTGCGTGAGCGAGCTTGTCGTCATGACTCGTGAGCGTTCTTCCACTGGGCATTAATATAATGTCGTATCATGTAATCAACTTACACTCCAGTAATTTTCATCCCTTTTAGGTATAAATGAGTGTGAGCTTTTTAAATTTTAAATTATCATAAAAGGTTCGATAAACGATTACAGGGAAATGTGGATGAAAGTTTTCGTATTAACGTTTATCTGGTACGTCATATAAAAGTAGCTTTGGCACTACAGCGTTTGAAGACCTCCATGATATCTTGTCGGATGCTGTACAGAAATGTACGACCGAGAACGAGAAGTAACGAAAATGGAAGTTACAGGATGTTAAATACTAATGGAACTCGGAAATGGCAGGCAAGAAAGTTGCTGGCGTAAAATAGAGTAGGCGACACACACGGCGGTGGTGTAAGCCCGGGCTTAGAGGGCTGCAAATGTAATATACGTGTCGATTCCTGAGATAACAGTGCGCCTACTCTTGGAATGTAATTTGCCAAGGTGTGGTATAGGTATTCGCACTATAAAAGGTAAATTTTTTCAAGAAATGGAGCCCAGGGAGCTTGGAGCATAAATATACACGTATATTCCTCCTCTGTTACTTTTTCTTCTCCTTTTTCTCTTCCTTCCTGATAAATTTTTATAGATGAACCTCCCGCAGGCTGAAACAGACCCTAAGTTCAAGTTTCGAACTTTTAGGGACTGATTAAGATTGCTTTTCGTTTGCTTACTTTTGCGTGCCCTGTATTTTCATTCGTTTACTATATACACATAAGCCTGTATCGGAAGTTAAAATTTATGGAGCGACTTTTCGAAAGCCTAAGAGAAGCAATATTCCAGACTTTAGAAGAGCGGAGCTTTGCTTCTTATTTGTTTTTAAGTCCAGAATGAAAAACTGGGAAAATTACTCACCGAGTTAGTATCATTGCCAATACTTCTATCCGTATTCTACAGATTCGCATTCCTTCACACGATTCGCTTACTCTCATGATTGGCTCATCAACTTTGTTTGCTTGTCCCTGATTTTGGGGATCGTTAACATTGGGGTCACGATACTCCGGAATCATTTCACCATTCGCAATTAGTTATTTGCGATATTGAGTTTGCTCAGCCTCCTTCAGATCCTCATTCATTAGTCTGGTTCACGTGAGATTACCTTCAATTTGAAGTACCGCAAGTTAGAGTGAAAAATTCCGCATAAGGCGGTTAACTACGACTCTAAATCGCGACTGCATCTAAATAGTAACGATGAAAATAAAAATAAGACCGATTTAATGGAAGCAGAAAGCAATTCATCAAGCCGCCATTCTCTCCAGCAATTTTGTACACATCGAATCGAGCTTCTAGGCATTCGAACCAATTTGTCGATAGGCGAAACGCTTCGTAGTTCCGCAGTGTCAAGCTGCAGAACGGTGTATATCTGGACTTGGCATGAACATGGCTCGAGGTAATTTACTCTATAGGAGGCCTCATTTGTAAGACTTGTACCATTCGTGAGCCATGAGACTGCAGGTTTTACCGCGAAGAGCTAATTCTTTATATTGAAATTATATACTCGAACTTGATTGTGTACGATAGAAATTCTGCGAGCTTTGAAACAATTTCGCTTAATAATCAAATCGAATTATTCCGATCCCCTTGTTTTTCTAATTTCTTCACTACGTATTTCGCCCTCAATATCCAATTCCATTTCTGAAGTCGCACCTATTAATCGAAGATTGCCTTTACTCGCTTTAAATCGATGGCTGTCTGTATGCAAAGAGAATTCGACGCCGATGAGACAAGGTCTATAATTGGGGAGGTCTTATATCCGCAGCAGTCGGTAATTGACTATAATTTTCATAATTTCATCCTTCGAATAGTTATAAATTGAATAGCGAATGTTCAGTATATACAGTCATCTAATTGAGGTTATTAATTTGCTAGGGAAGTCCCCCACAGGATTCTCCGCACGCGGTGCAATCTTGTAACATATTTACGAGCTTGCCTTGTGCCTGGTAGGTTCGCTTCGCTTCTTCGTAATATTCAACCGAGGTGAATAACAAGTAAATTTTCTGCAATATCTTGACAAAAGATTGCTTCGTGAATGCTTTATGTTCCGGTAAACCCACAAACGGTTACCGCCGATATTTTCTTTCCATTTTAACTTCGTGCCATTTTCGAACTCTACCGATTATCATACAGCACTGAGTTCGCACGAGCCGGAGCTAGACACTATTGGAAATTCAATCTAACTATCGAACAAGCGTATTATACTTTCAACAGAATTCCACTACGTTGAATTTTCTATCGGAAACATATTTTTTCAGAGTCATTTACCCCGGCGAAGGGCAAGGAGTGTTCAGATTCGATCTCATTGTGGTTTCTCGGGTAAAATACCAACTTGAAACTGTAACCATCGCTGAGTTGTTGAATCGGTAAATTACAGCGCTTCGTATTCCGGAAATTTTAGAAATTTAGGATTAAGGCGCGAGGAAGAAGTGAGGATGATATATCGCGCACCGAGTTGTTAAGGGCAAAACTGCTGTACGTCATACAACATTTTGAATAATTTCTAACTCCGTGGTTTATAGTGTATGCATGAAGAGTAAGACTGAGCAAATCTTGTCAGTGAATCGCGCTTCCGTTTGCATGCGAATACACGGTTCTGGAAAGAAAGCAGCGTAATGGCTCCTTCAAGTTGCTTTTCCCAAGGTTCTTTTTTTCCTCTTTTTCTTTCACTGTTTCTACTTTTTAGGCAGGAAAATGAGCCAGGAGAATTGAGAATAATGCCGAGTAGAGTAGACAGGCTCGTGTTCGTTGCAGACTATAAATAGAAAGTCAAATTCGTTGCCATTGCTTGCACAGACTTTGTATACTTGCGGAGGAAAAAAAAGGAATTATGCAGGTATACCTCGCCTCAATCTCTCACCGAATTATTCATGCGTAGATTGGGATAATTTATCATTTTTTTTATTTATTTTTTTCTCGACTGAATCGGAGCGTTTGTAATCTGAAAATAATTCGGATTTGCGATTCACGAAATGTTCAACTGCGGACTTCAGCCCAAGTTTTTCTTCCCGAATATACTCATACGTGCGTGAAGCGTAGTTCTGAATAGTTAATTATTTCAGTAGAGAGTGCTAGGCGAATTATATCTCTGATGACTGCCAACTAGAAGCATGGCCTTTTCAGGTCACTCTCGCTCTCTCTCTATCTCTAGCGTGCCTCGATAAAAGCGATAAAATCCAATTACTTTTATTAAACCCCTTTAAATCCCATCCCGCCACTCGACAGTGAATTTCTATTTTATGGAGACCCGAATCGAATCTCGTTCGCGCTTGCCTACCTCTTTATCGATTCTAAACGATCAGGTTTACGAAGGGGACATTCACAAATAAAGTATCTTTGTTGGTCTCTCGAGTTATCCCACTGCATCGGCTCAGAATTACTATTTTTATATTTTATAACTCGAGAGTGTATTGGAAACTCGAAAAAACAAAAAAAAAAATGAACTGCTTTTCACCGAACTTTCCCCTCTCTCAATTATCCTGCGATATTTTGACCTATCCCAGACAGAAAATAAACTCTGAACTAAATACGTAGCTCTCGTCAAATTCGGAATCGATTCTAAACGGCATTTCGCACAGACAGCAGAATTCTCAAAAATTGAACAACAACTGATATATCCTCGCGTACGGCCGCAAGGCAAACGGCTATCCCGAAGACACCCCGAGTTTCGAATGAAGTTATTGTAAGCCCTGCGTGAACTTTCTGATATATCTATTATACCTGTATATAAGATCACCTCAGACTCGCCTTTGGTAGCTCGTGGTTTCTGGTGGACGCGGTTTCCGGTGGGAATTGTAAATTTTCTGACAGCTACTTTACCGCGTAAGAACCGAGCCGTGGCTTTGGATTGGGTGCAGGTATGGGTGAACTTGGTTGGGGGTAGCAGTGCAGGTAGAAAGGTAGGAAGGTTACACCCTCTGCGTACCGTGGTTTCCTATGGTGGCTACTCGATGAAATATTCAACGAGCCCGAGGCACGCCGTCATTGCTTTCTGGGGGTTACGCTCTGCGGTGTTGGATGTATACCTACGCGTATATATACAGATCTAGCTATCTACCCCAGCGGCGTGTTCGGGCCCCTATTTCGCCCCTTTTTGCCGCCAGTCGACCGCCAGACGAATACATTACTTTTCTCCATTTTCCGCCATTACTATCTTGCCAGGTCTAAGGGAGGTAAGGAAAAGGTATCGGAAAATGTTGTTTGTTCAGAGTTTATAAAAGTTTCGTTTTTGGATACCAGCTACCTCGTATAGGTGTATGCGGTGTTACGATCCGATGGTTATACACCAACGTAAAACAATTTTATATACGAAGGAGGGAAAATATGCGAAGAACTAGATAACCCAACATCCAACCCCTACAAAACGCTAAGTTTCACCAAAGAGAGGTACCCGCGACCTGAACAAAGATACAGGGAGAAAACATCCCTCGCTTTTCCCACACGTTTATTAAAGCCTGAACAAAGTAGCTGCAAATTTTGGGGAATTCGTCCCTCATCCCTTATCTATCTTTACAATGATAATCTTCTGAAACGATCTCATCCCTTTTACCATTTGCATCGACGAATCAGTTTGATTTCGTAGATCCACGTCTCGAACCATGGTACTTTGAACAAAAGCACTGACACGGACGGTAGAGGTTTTCTTTTTTGAAGTTGAGATAATTTTAATGAGGCTCGTACAATTGGTAGACAGAGGAGGAAATATGTAAAGGTATTACAAATTGTCTTATACTGTGAAACATGCGCGGGGATATGCGGGGAAGTGCTGAGACTCAGAATGAAGCGAATAAAAGACTAATAACAAAAAGTCGAATTAAAATAACAATCGTAGCCGGCGAACGAGGCACGGGAAGTGGTTGTCTGCAAGGAAAGTGAAGGTTTTTAAAAGGAGGACGAGAGGCGCCAGGAAAGTCGGAAGAAGACGAGGCCGGGATCTGGGGCCGGGAGATGGGAGCTGGGGATCTTGAAATAAATTGTACTTCTCGACTGAATTGATTCCCCAGGACACTTAATTTACGGGGGTTCAAAGTTGGCGATTGGAATCAGGGCGATCTGGTTATGCAATTTTCAGACAATCAAATACCTGAGGTATTTATGCGACTCGCAATACGTTATCTGCGCAACTATAACGACAAATAAACATTCGCTAAAAATCGTTTTAGTTGAATTTAACGGGGCCGATGGGTGAAAATATCGCCAAAAAAACTCTCTTTAAATTTTATGGGATAAACCTTTCGTTTTTAAGCGTACAACTTCATCGCTAACGGTAGGTACAACGAGATTGTCACAGTTGTGAATTTCAATTGAATTAACGTCATTTCGCTAAAGCCCTGCAGAAGTTTAAACGGCACCACAATGCATTAACTATGTATACGTTCCCTATATACATTAAAGTACGGAAACTACATTGGTACCACTTATTGTGGTCGGTGTAGTACGCTTTACGAAAAATTTTGTCGAGATCCTATCGCATATCGTCGGAGCCGAAGTCTGTTCCAGACGCAAAGTCCAATGCACGATAATCCCTGAGCAGTAGAGCCGAGGAAGGCCACACATGACGCGAAAAAGGCCTAAGCTCTTTTCAGGGACGACGTTTTTGAGTAAGTCCTCTGGATTAAAAGTTGGACCATATTTCAGCGGGCGGAGGACCGTGCCGCGTATCTGCCAAGGGCTTACTTCAATTTCTGAACTTTATACCTCGGAAGTTCATCTGGCGTTTTCTCTCCCCTTCCATCACCATTCGTTTAGATTATTGCTCTTCTCTGAGTCTTTGGGTGGAATTGAAAATAATCTTTATCGTGTGAATTATACTTACCTGTAGCTGGTTGTACATAAAAGACAGATAAAAAGAAGAATGAGGCTTCTATATCGTTGCGAATCTCAATTTTTCCCACCGCATGAATGTCTCTCTTGATGGCTGATATAGTATTCCTTATTATACCAATATCGACAGTCTACCGTCGAAGGGTCGAATTTTCAAACATTGAAATCAGTTATTTTCACCGCTTTCTACCCCCTTTGTCACAAAGAATGATGGATGAATATATGAATTTGAAATATGTATTCATGACCTGTCTGTAACCCTGGCATTCGCATATCAGTAATAGATATTGGAACTGGCGCAACGTTGAGCATGGTGAAATGCTACCAATGTTTGTTAATCCCAGAGGATTTGATCGAAACTTTTTTTCGCCCGAAATTTTTTTCACCTTCTTCAACGGGAATCTGATTTAAACTATACTAATTTTAGTTTTTCGTTTCCCCTTTTTTCTTCTCTCTCTCTTTTTTTTGAGGTATGGTTATATTTAGGTGCCTGCGAAGATGCGGAGGTATAAAAAGATTTCAACACCGAAAATACGTTTTAAAATTTCCACGGGGTGCAAAAACATTGAATATGGAATTCCCAAGACTTGCGCGTCCACCCTCGAACCGTTACGACTGGTAGGCCTACCCCTATTACCATTTTGGCATCATCGCGCATCGACTTATCATACGGGGAATCCCGAGCCGCGAGAGAGCATCATTTACCACTTTATGCGCATTTAAATGTTACGGTGAGAATTTAGGTGGGTTTTCATTCCTCGCGGGGGGTTTTTACTCACCGACCAAGACTCGCGAGGATCTTGCGGATTTTAAATATATTCAATTCTATAATATACTCGCGGAAGTTCGAGCCCGCGGTCCTCTCGACAACGGTCAACGAGGGACTGCAGAAGGAAAATATATTATAAGCCCTTGTAGGTATCGGGGATTTTGAAGAGTGCCTAAAATTATTGAAAATCCATTTCCCGATTTTATCGTATTCCGAAAATTTGTCGTTCTGAAAATCCTTGCCGGCAATAAATCTGCAGTTCAATGTTCTTCAAGATGTATTGCACATCAGAATTCTCTCTATGTTGTGTGTATCTTCACCTTTTGTCATTTTATGAACAGTATAACATACACTTCGACAGATTTAGAAAGGCAACTTCAATACAGGTATTTTTGAAAGCCGTTTCTTAAGTGTCATTCAAAATATCTGCCTATGGCATGAACCATATCACTCGAAAAAGGGAACAAACTAAACGACGTGAATGAATGAATCAAATCCTCGACGCTTCAGGTTTTCGTAAAAATCTATTCAGACTCAAGCACGCGCTTCTGTAAAGAATCATTTTTCATTCGAATGGAGATTATCTAATGAAGAATTGAATGCAGCAGTGAATCATCAATCAATTAGCTGACTGAATGAGGACATACCTCGCTCTACTCAGATTACATACACATGAAAAAGTCGAGAATAGTGGAAATCACAGAACTTTTGATTCTGAAGATAATGAAGCTGAGAATACTTCTGCACAAATTTATTCTGCCCAATTAGTCAATTTTATATTCCAAACTGTACCCAGCTGTAGACATAACGTCTATCGTGTCCCTCAGGAGCATTGACGTTCCATCCAATGCCCTAACCGGACAGACAAAGCTCCCATTACCGAAAAAATCAATAGCAGCTTGAATCTTTCAATCGAGTTTCGTATTAGCATTCACATTCGTTGTGACGTTCAGTCAATCGCTATTTGTAGTCCATTTAGTTTGAAACGAACGGGTTTCATCAATGAAACGGGATTTCAATTGCTATCGCTGAATCCAGCGCGGTGATAAATCGCGGTGTTGATAGAACCGAGAGTTCAAAGCCGTCAAATGTGAATTAAGGGTGAGCTCAGGAACCCACAGTCGATAAAACCATCCATTCGTCAAAATGTAGTGAAACACGTCCTTCCAGCTAGGTCTCAAAGATCTAAATCTTGCAGACTTGCTTGACTCTCGATTCCAATAGAATATCTTTCAACGGTGTCGTACCTTCATTTTTCAAATCCGTTCCAACATTGATCCTGTCAAAGACCAGTCAATCATTTTTCGTAATTTTATATCGGTGTTTAATCACACTAGACCGAAGCTTCGGTTAATTCTAATTTTCTCTCTGTCTTATTCCACAAACTACTTTTCGTCATTTCTGACTAACTTTATACTTCAATATCTCGCTGTTGGGAGGCTGCCACAGAAAAAAGTATAAAAATAAATTATCCTCCAGCTGGATTTTGATAAGCTTTTTGATCACCCTATTCGCACCAGAAAAGTCAAGTTGTGGCGCTAGTTCACTCCACATGAGATGATTTCACGTATCTCGCTTCTTAAATTCGAATCCACAGGCGCTCTAATATTAAACGAATTCATACCAATCAGAATACAAACAAAGATCTAAAAAATTTCGAGATATTCGAGGTATTGTGTAACCGATAAAATTTTTAATATCGGACTCGCACCGGCGTCTTGCCACTCTCTGAACTTCTTCGGGATTTGTTTCAGCTATCTACAGTCGTAGCATCTTCATGCTTAGTTCATTCGACATTGCAGTCGGCACGTTTCTTTGATATTTTATTCACTTCCACAGAAAAATTCTCTTTGATTCTTTCTCTGGTCATTTAAAGTCCCTCTCAACTTAGAAGAAATAAGACAGTAGAGAGTGGAAGTGCACAAACACACTCCCACACACATACGCTCGAACATAACGACGAAAAGATAGTTTTGTACTCCCATTGAACACCGGCGTAAACCATATCATATTCATATTTGTTTATTAGTAACGACAGATTCATATCAACAGACTCATGGGAACATTTGCGAACGGATAGAATGCAGCGGTGCTGCGTACTATTTTATGTGTGTACAGCTGGGAGCAATTATACTATAAGCGAAGGGATGTTCATGTGTTCAGTTATTTTATGTGCAGTGAATACCATCTCCAATTAATAAAATCCCAGTCGACTCGACTCGACTGGATTCTACGTTTTCGAAATATTAACAGCCGCAGCACAATTTGCAGAAATGTTTCCAGAGATTTTTAGTCTGGGTCTCGGGGACGAGGATTAAAATACGAGACTTCTTAACCGTTGTCGTTTTTCCTACTTCCATTTTTTCGTTTTTTTAATACATTTTTGTGTTTCTATTTTCCTTTTCTTTTTTTCCGTCTGAAGTTGGTTCAGCGAAATGTGTATAGCTGGTCGAGGGATGTACAGCGTATTGTTTTAGTTCACGTGGAACAATAGCGGAGAATAGAGTTCCGTGGGTGTCGTATACTCTCTTTCGTTGGAAGTGAGTGGAGCTCATCGTCTCCGGGGACGGGACATCCTCCAGGACTTCACTTCCAAGATGGTTTCCATCCGTTTCCGTGAAACGCCGGAAGTGCGCGTTCCTATCTTGTTAGGAAGTCATTAGGGTCTCTTTCGAGTTCCGGACTTCTCCGCGAATGGTTTAAGAACGTCCTTATACACCGGCTACCCCGGACTTATTATTTTCTGCATTCATCCCCAAAAGTTTCTCTTACCCTCGCAATTGTCTCTTTCGTCGATAATTGGGAGCTAACATCTCCCTCGTTCTATCCTACTTAGCTTTGATATAATAATTCCAAGAAAATAAAAAAAGAAAAAAAGACACTAAGCAAAAATAAGAGAGAAAAAAAAAAAAGGGAGAAAACTTATCATCAGCTGTTTTAGCCGCGGGGAAATTCACCCGGCATTCTTTCCTGTCCCTATCTACTGCTCGTCCTTCTCGTAGAACGCAACGCAAAGTTGAAAACAGTTTGTTTCACATGCCTCCGAGGTAGCTCATTTTCACTTCCATGGGAAAAGCGTGCCTTACTCTGCAAGCCGCACGCGGACGAAACCGCGAATCTACTGCCATGCCGGAGGCTACAAACCGGAACGAACTGGAAATACAAGAGAGTCTCTAATCTTGGGACAGTGCGGCATAGCGAAGGGTAGCATTTCCCGAAAACGACGCGTGAAAACCACAATACCTTAGGCAACCTGGTGACGAATTTAATAACCGTATTTCTCTCACGTAGGCATGTAGTCGAGTGTGAAAGGGAATGCTTTTTGATTAGGTTGCGAAGATATGCTAGGAATGAGTCCATATTTTAGATCTATATCAGGGTAAACATTCGGAATGTTTACATCGAACGATTATTTAATTACTAATTTTTCAAACGAGACGAATCCTGCTGTGTAAAATAAAATGAAATGTGTTCGAGAAAATCGGTTCACATTCTGTGGTAATTTTTTGTTAATATCAACATTCCCTTCGGTTAGAATAACAAGTGTATGTATGTATTTTGTAATAAATGAACGAGATGGTAAAATCAACAACAAAATTTCAACGGATAGCTCCAGGCATACATATTTTTCTCAACGTGTGAAATATAGAATATTCAAGTGAAAAATTCGAATTCATATTCTCGACCGTAGCTAGATATATGTATACGTATAATTATACGAGCCATGATACGTGGACTATGGTTCGTGTCAAGGCATTTAAATAGCCTGCAAGTTCGCTCTTCTGTAACTATGAATTTCAACGACGAAATTGAACAGACGATTAACTTCGCTTTAATGTGAATATCCTTTTGCTGCAGAATTACTCTCACATACTATACGATACGAGACTGAATTTATTTCTCTTGCATGAATGGTCAGACCAAAAACGTAAAACATTCTAAAGATTATCAAGAATTCTTCGTCTCTTGCGACATACGCTTCTTTGAAAATGACAAATATTCTCATTTTCCAAGACGCCATCACAGAATCTTATCCTTTCATTTACGATCTCTGATCCACATAATCGATTCCATTGAGTGCTACCGATCATCATTGTTTACTCGAGCTTTTAGGACCCGCCTGCTACCGCCTAGCCTTAATTTACGAACAGCAAGGGATAGCAGGCGCAAAGACTGCACACAACCTCGACCAATTAACCGGCCTCTCACGGGATGATGGAGAAAATGCTGGGGTTATAGTTGATTAGTTTTTAAGCCACGAAAAACGAGGAGCTAGCGAGACCAGGCGGTTATGGTATAACGGCTTTACGCAAATTTCGGCGCTGGCCTAGGCTGTGTCTGGTTACAGTTAGGTATGGCTTGGGCTTAGCGGTATACGTTTTTCCCGCGTGAGAAAAAGGAGGAAAATTGATTTTATAAAAGCCTCTTTTTCCTTGGTTTTAACGGCTCGCGGATCCCCGACAACTTTTACGTTTCAACAAAAAATTGGCAAATAAGGTGGCCGCGAAATAAGAAACGGAGTAGTCGCTGTTGCTCGGTTCCATGGACGCGATTTTTAGAACTTTTTGTTTCTAATTTTCTTAGAGGCGTCATTAGGCAGCTGTGAAAACAACTTACGATATTTTTTCAAATAACTCAAGAAGCTGTCCGAAGGAAATTGTCTAGCGAAAAATGCTGCTTATAGCCAAGCGCAACTACAATGAATTTCGCTGAAATTATTCCAACAGTTATCGAGTTATGCCGGAATAAAATTTGAAACTGCTACTCCTCCCACGTTTGATTTCTGAATTCTATTAAACTGGCAAAAAGTTCGCTGTTTTGAGAGATAACGAGCAGACAAATTTCATCCTAAGCGCAGGAATGGTTGCCGAGATATTAATCCTTACATCAGAAAAATATCTTTCACTGCCCTTCTCAAACCCCGGGCTGGATTTCGCTCAAATTCAATATCAGATCTAGAAACTATTCGAGAGATTTCGAGACCAAATTTTACGGAAATCGATCATCCCGTTCAAAAGTTATTCGACGAATAGCGATGAGGACTTGTAGGTGTCCCACTTCTTCGGTGACACCGTTCTCGAACGGGTCTCACCCTTCACGTTGAGAAATTTAACGTAAATGACTATACCACTCGCTTTGATTTCGATAAATTTGATAACTGAAGTACCCTACGATAAGATGAAGGCGTCGGAGTGGCGGGAATAATTCAATGATTCGCGATTAATCCTCGTTCAAAATTAACCCCACGTATAACCGTCGACTTAGGATGTCATAGGCAGACGTAGTGAAACACATCAACTATATCCCTGCATTTCTCTTTGACGCTGGAATCCAGTTCTCGTTACCCCGAGGGAAGGCGCCATTCTTCAACCCCTCTAAACCATGCCGTAAATAGTGAATGATCCGCGAATCACATGCAACAATTATTACTTGCTCGTAGTTTAACCCTTCCGACCCTTATACCGGCATGAATCATTAGCCGCATAGTCGAGGAGGACCTCGAGCTTCGCGACGCTCCTCGATCTCTTGGCGACGACCGGTTGAACCGGTGAGTCTGGCGACTGCCTGTCTGCACGTCTAGCGTCTATGCGCTTCAACGCCAAGTCGTCTTCAACTAGCGTCTGTACCGTCGACGCACACCGCGATACAAGGGACCCAACGTAACGCAACGCAACGCAACGCAACGCTATTTATTGATCCACGCACAATTCCAACCCCACCGTTGCTGACAGTGACGCTCAGTGTGATGGGTGGAACGAGAGATGCTGCAAAAACGAATATCTGGTGGAATCGGCTGCATCGGAATTGAGAAAATTCAACTAGTTTGAAAATTGAACGTTTTCAAACTAGTTTTTTTCTTTTCGAAGTAATTACGGAGTGGCAATGGCACCTCTCAAAATTGTTCGGATAATCGAACCGCGCGATGCGGATATTTGATATTTGTACACGTGGAGATCGGCGGAATAGAAACGCGCCAAATGTCTTTTGTGGATCATCATGTAACATATGTTGTATTTTTATTTATTTATTTCTGTTGTTGTTGATCGACGGCCTGTAGACTACATCGTTATGCGGGATAATAGCCACGAGAAAGTTTTCTGGGCAAGTAGCTTATAAAAATTCGTGTACCTTAATGAGGCCATAACTTACAATATATTCAAATGTATGCTAACTGATATTATGGGCGTTCTCTATTCAAATTGCTGCAAAATCATATTAGCCAAAATTTCCATGAAAAAATCTTTAATTTCCTCTCTTTATTACCAGCGTAAGTAGCCGTTTGAAATTACGAGCCAACTGGCTGCAAACTTGAACGTCAGGAGAAGTAAACTTTGTCCAACTTTTCATTTACCTTAAATTTTTTTCACCTTCGTCTCTATAGTTTTGAAAATCTCTTTTTTAATTCCTCGATGAGACGTTATACTGCCAAACCCCTCAGTGCCGTCCCTTTTCACAAGGTAAAATACTATGTCAGCCATTTATCTACCATTTAACATCAATAGCGACGACCGCACGAGAAACACTTTAGTCTATGCATTTAACCCCAAGCCAGTAACATGGTTTCGCTAACGATATACTGCACCGAAAGTAACTCGCATTTATAGAGATAACCGAATAGTTCTAGACTGAATACCACTGGGCGAACGCGTGTGCTCGCGTATAGCAAGGGATCAAAGTTCCTCGAAACGAAGTTAAGTCCGGGTTACTTTGGTCTCCCCCACAACCGTAATTGGAGCACACCGAGCACAAAGGGCCCAACCGTTGAAACTTCGGGTCGAGAGAAGGACGGTTTTGGAACGACTGAACTATATCTAGCGAATGATTTGATCCGTTCGAAAGCAAACAAGTAAAAAAGAAAAAAAAAAAAAAAAGAAAAGGAAGTGAAGAAGACTCAGTTCCTGCGCAATTAAAGAAATACGCATTTATAGCCATTCTCGACAGAACTTTGGGATTTCACCAAAAACGCTCAAAAGCATTCTCTCAGCAACCCGAAAAATTGACCAAACTTATCACCCCTTCGGCATGCAACAATTTGAAAGTGACTGGGTCTAGGAACGGAAGGCTCGAGCTCGGGGAATGACGTTTAACCCCGTTTAACGTTGGGTATACGATATGATAGCGGACTTTGGGTAGCTGGGTTTTACCCGGTGATTCTTGACTCCAGGAAAATTATCCGATCTAAATTAGTCTCGCTAGTAGTGACCCAAGATTGAGCCGATGCTATCGTACTTCAAATATGACTGCAAAACTAATCGCGGGATGAACGAATATTATTTAATGGAGGATTTCGCATTTCGAGTTACAATCCAATATTTACTTCAAGAACGTTGTCATCGGTCAAGTACTGTCATCTCAGTTTGTCCCTCGTACAAGCCACAAATTCTTGTGATCCTTTTTCATCCTACCGTATCATCATGCTCACGTATTCCAGCAGCTTAACACACCGTAGGCGTTTCTCGCGCTGATCCGCTATTACCTCACGTCAATATTTGCCTCCCATCCAACTCATGACTGCAAATTCTGTGTCCTTGGCCAAAATGCTCCAGACACCCTCAGGGTATTTTTTCTTTGAAACACATACGTGTATATATATATATTCTTCAGTTGGGAATTTTTATCCGCCGTTGTTTTTATCCTGCGAGTAAAAACGTAACGAAAGAACAAGTATCCAATTCATACATCCATGATTTCAGAAACTTGAATTTGACGAACGGAACGAAGCACACGACCATCACATGTCATAGGCATGAGTTGAAGGAAGCTTTTGGTCGTTCGCTTTATGGGTCAAGTAAGTCTGAAAGTCTGAGGTCTGGAAGATGAGAGTATCTGCCTTCTGGGTACAAACCAATTTTTCCCGAAGAACATCCCTTGCATTCTTGATCTTATTCTCGAGGGGGTCGGTAGACCGTAAACGACTCTATACTACGCGAATCTGATTGCAGTTAGGGATAGGTGTACTTCGTAGAATTGCTGTTTTTACCTTCTAGTACAGAACCAGAAATTCGTGTGAATTTTTGGATCTGATTTCGGGTTCACCGAACACAAAGATTCAAAACCATTGAATTTCTTCACACGGTTATAACCGTCCTACATCCCCATACAGAAAAGTTATGCGGAAAATATATTATCTCGGGTTCGAAAGTCGGATGCATAAAATATCCGAGTTATCGATGAAACTAACATGAGCTAGAATCTATGACGTCAGACATACATATGTATAGATATAAATCTAGTTTATGCATCCACTTCTATGGCCGTACTCTCGGTCTGGTATACTCTTCCGGAAGTCGGTAGATTACAAAGGATGTTGCACTTCTCTGGTAGTAAAACCGTTTTCAATTTCATCTGACTCGAACGAGTATCTCTATTCGTAAGATTCTCTTTGATAACTTCGACTACACGCGTATGAATAGATATATATGTATATTTATACGTACGTACGAAAGCATCTTCACGTTTACATGGATATATCCATAGTTATGGGTTCTGCGCTGGGTAGCGTACCTACTTCGGGTTCGCGAATCTGAGCACACAATTGGCTATCTTGTTCGGTTTACGAACCAGGACTGACTATTCAAAGGACGTCGACGACGACGGAGAGCTCTGTCCTCCGGTCATAAAAATCTAGTCGACGAAGAGTCAAGCTCTCTTTTCCTTATCTTCGCAGGCTTACCTCAGGCAACGTATTGTCAGAAGCGATTCTTTTGTCGGGGTTATACCGTTTACAATTCAGAAATATATACGGACTTCCACTCCTCGACCCCAAAGACCCTTCGATCTGTCTATGACCTGCCATATTTTAACGAATACCATGCGCGAGGTCAACCCCGAAGAATATATCGTACAATACGTCAAACCTATCGCCCAGGAAGCTAGTTACACAGCCAAAACCGTTTTCTTACTTCACGTTAATCGGCACGTCAAGTTTCCGCAAAATTTTAAGGATGAAATTCGAAGATTCACACGCTTCTTCTTGATAAGACATGGAATATGGACACAGTGGAATCGGAAGACGTGATAAATCGGTCAGGAAGATCTATAACTATCGAATAGATCCGAGAATACCGCGTCGCAGCAAAAGGGATTCGCGAGATTCGATCGACCAGCTATTTTCACAAGCGAGAATTCTACTCGCTCCGATGTATATACACAGGCGACATGCGGCGTACGTGGGTTTCGTGCGTGTCGCTTCGCGTCCTTCGGGGATTCCCTCAGGATTATCCGTCTTCTTGGTTTGCTTCACGTCGTTCAATCCCGTGCGATCTCACGTATACAATACACTGCAGGGCTTGTCACGTCGCTTTGTTCCACGCGTTTATTCCCGTTTATCGGAGGTAGAGCGGGCTGACCAAATCTCTGCCTTTCCTCCTATTCTGGCCCGATACCACGCTTCGACACTTATCCAAGTATTCACGGACAAAAAGGACCGGCTTAGGTGTCGAATAAACTTTTTAAGCAGCAGTGAAATCCGACGGAACTTCTTCGAGGATCAATTGCCGAAAGCTCTTCGTCGACGGGAGATATAGATACAATTACCGACGTAAACGTTGGATCTTTCAAATGTCCATCTATAAAGTTTTCGGGTTGAAATTAGCATATCACTATAAAAAAGATTGAACTCCTGTATAGATTAATTTTTACTGAGATTCTTCTTATCTTGTGGAATAAGATTTTTGGATATTTCGAAGTACCTTTTTTTACGAGGGGTAGCCAGCCTCTCGTGTTTTGGATCATCCCGTAGGTATAGGCGGTCGACGACACTGCTGCTGCGAAGGAGATATTCTTGTCTTCTTCTTCTTATTCTTTTTCTTCTCTTCCCTTTACTTCGTGGATCCTTTGTGCACGTTAGAAAGCGCTTCGTCTGGTCGACAGCCTACTGAACTAAGGGCTTTTGTTTAATCATGGTGCAATCAAGAGTTCCGAGTCAGGGAGCCAAGAATTCCTAGTTTGAATTGGGCGATCAGACAATAAAGATAGCGGAGGAGTAGAATCGAGGTGGGGACAAGTTAAGATGATATCTTTTATTACCACGAAATGTTTTATTTCCTTGTTTGTCTCCAAAATAGCCGATGCGAATTGGTTTCGTTGGCTCTTTCTCGGAAGGAGACAAACATTCAACTACACAGATACGTACAAAGCTCTGAATAAGCCGTGTCGGATCTGGTATAAAACTATAACACATTTACATGAAGAGCTATTCGCATAATTTGATGAACCATGAAATTTCTCATCATAAATATATTATACGTATAATCGTTATAATTGTTTCGTATCCGAGCCATTTGCGCGGAGTAAAATACGTTGATAGCTAAATTACCCATCGTGGCCTGTTGCCTTTACCGTTATCGAACAATTTGTAACGATACTCGGTTTAATCGATAACAGAAATTTACGGCTCTCTCACACGACCTGAAAATACTTCCAACCGATTCTACACAGGTTAAAAGCGAGACCAGCCGATGGGTTTAACAAAATCGCGGTTACCTAAATTTTTTCATTTTCAGTACAATTCTAATTTCGCGCGATAGCTGCGAAGATGAATAATTTTATGTAATCGTCTCGATCTCGTTTCGAAAAAATGACAAGTTTTTCCATGAGCGCGAGATGGAATCACAATATCTTGACGGTAAATACGGCTTGCCTTGGCCCCAATTTGTCACCCCATATCTAGCGTCCCATTTTATATGTTAGATGAGAGTAAGGCACGTGTATAAACATTTCAGTTCGTTGCTTAGGTCGTACACGTATGTGCATACGTATGTCTATGTATCGAGAATAAGGGGACTACGTCAGCAGAAGAAGATTGGCTGGAAATTGTGCCCAAGATTGGTGTACTTATTGGTGATGGGATCGGACGCGAATATCCAAGGTTATCCTCTTGGTTACTCACATATCGCGAGACTTCCGCAACCTAACAAAATCACACGTCGGCTAAAATTGAGTAGAAAGATCTCAATTTCGAAATTCACATTTAGAACACACCAGGGTACACTTACACCTTCCCTAGGTTTTTACACCGTTTCATCCCCTTCTTCTCGACAGTCTTCGTTACTTGTATGTATGAAGAAAAACAGCCATGCTCACTGCGATCCAAGATGTTATTCACGCCTCTTCGACATCTGACTTAGCATTATTGCGGTGAATTCGCGGTGTTAGGGGTAAGTCGCAAACAAATTTAACATGAGCCACCTCTTCGGTCAACGTCGTTATTCAAAAGGGGCGAAATTTCGGTCACGGCAAGACGCTGGCGTAGGCGTCGCGCGGGTGCTTCCGGCTTTTTGGAATCTCTAAGACTGATGCGTCTCTTGTCCAGCCTTGGCGTCGCGACGTTGTTCTTTTGTTGAAAGCGGACTAACGTCTGCGGCCCAGGGGTTATTTTTATTTAGGGCTTCTCTCGGCTACCGATTTGTCAGTGCCGCAACATTAAGTGCGCGTTAGGGGGTGGCTTGGGACCCTGGAGAACCTACGGACGCCTCGGCTAATCTCGAACACTCAAAGTCACCCACCTGATAAAGCGAGCCTTTGTTTTTCACCGAAAACAATTAGTCCCGTCGTAGGTGCCTTCCGCACGAAGGTACGATATGGGTTTATTCTTCACCAGTGATTCTCAAACTCGAACTCATCATCTTCGCTTTATTTCAAACTATAGAATCAAACCTGGTGGAGCACTTGAAATTCGCTTGTTTACCGCTCTTTACCCATTATAGCCCAGTCGCTATGTCCCAAAAAAAAAGAAAAAACCGTGTTTAAAAATTGCAATCAAAAATTTACATCCCGACTGGGGTACTAGGAATTCACCCTGTATGTATGTCGAGAGCGGGGGCATGATCACGTAATTAGTAAACCGTTTCGTAGTCGGATTTCCCTGGCTGGCCAAAACCCATTAAGCAATAAATTCAGAACTTTCGAATCGCCCCTCGGAACAAACAAAATCATTAATTTGATATCTGTATGCGTTTTTCTACAATAGAATATTTGATATTCGAATGGCTCTATACCGTTGATATTTTAATTGCCATGACGTCAATTTTACCAGCGTTCGAGCTTCCAAACGGCCAATCATTGCCAACCGTATCAAATTTATTCGATTATCAAATTGATTTTTCCCACCACAACTAAACAGTTTATTTTTTTAATCTCTATTTGAATAACATTCGAATGAAATAATTCACTCTGTTTCTATATGAAAAACTAGTTTATTTTCGACCCGAAAAATACAACAACATATTATCGTTAATAACCCATACTTTACTTAATAAAATTGAAATACCTATGCGAGCTGTCAATTGTATTGAAATATATGATAAATTTGAAACACCATTAAAGTAGACGTATTGTTTTCAGTCAGGTTGTATTTTATACATACACCGCGGTATCTTTTGCCAGAGTCAGATCTGGTGGCGAGGCATTATTGCGCTATCCGTAACCATTCCCCGCTCAACGGGCCGCAGAATTACCGATTTGTCAATTAGTCTCGCTAATTTATTTATTGCCTGGAAGAGCTATTTTTGCCGACTTATTTTCGACCACCGAGACTAGGTGGTTCGCACGAGAGTTTCGTGTTCCCTCAGCTTCTGGCTCTGCTAGGTTGTAGACACGTTAATTCTGATATAGGACCGTAATATAGACCAGCTTACTCGGGAGTGCGATCTTGGATAAATAATTAATCCGTCTAGCAATTAACTTTTGTACACCTCGTACCATAATTTAATCCATGTTATGGTTTCCCGACGAATTATCACCTCGGACGTGGATGCTGTGCGAATTCTTAGCTCGAGCGAATCAAAGGAATACATAAATCTGATAAAATTTACTTATTCGGAGGACAAATATTTCAGTAAGTCGATTTCTCGTTTGATTTTTCGAAGAGACAACGAAAGCTTTCAGTCTTTAGGTTCTCCGCATTTTTTTCATTTTCCGTTCCAGTCGTTTTTGGCTTCCGGCCTCTCAATGTGGCCGTTGTCTTTATCGACACACGCAGAAGCAATCTTTATATTGCATCCTGTCGAACCTCCCCCGTCTAGGTCGCCTGAGGTTCTATCAAAGGACCGATATTACGCAATCTACGAAGGCAACCGGAAGGATTATCTCCAGTCTTTGTAATCTCAACGTCTTACCGCGATCCCTTATACGCGTTTCCCATTTTTCATCGGTTAGCTTCAGACCGATCGCGATCGATACAAAAGTTTCCCGCTTTTATCCCTTTTTTTCTCTCTCTCTCTCTCTTTATTTTATTTTTTCATCCTGGTCGGTCCAGTTGCTCCCAAGATTCTCCTAAAGTATGTACGAACCACTTAAAATGTAAAGCGTCTCTCCCACGAAAATGAAGCTAAAAAATATTCTCCTACCTTAAAAATGTATAAAACAGTTTTAATCCTCGAACAAATTTCATTTTCACCGCATCATCTATTCTGCAATGTTATTAATAGAGAAAATTAATTAGTTAAGATACCGCAAAAGCGAATTAAACGCTCTCGTGAAATCCATCAGCGAAAATATCGAGAAAGAGACACATGCTCGTTGAAAAGTGTTCGGCAGATGATCCGATAAGACGGATTTGAAAGAGATTCTATGCTATCGATGAAATTGACGGAAAATTCGAAACAAGTCCGGTATATCGTGCGCGGTTCAAGTTCTGGCGAGTCAAGAAGGTTGATACGTTGATGTTAGCTCGGCTACCAGCGGTTTCTCTTCACATCTACAACCTGGATATAGAGCAACGTCATTTGTCTTGTCTCGCTTGCCCCGTGAGACTTGCGGTGATGAACGACCCGCGTTTACCTCCTTTCGTAAACGTGAACTAAAAACTATCAGCGCGTTCGCAAACGTCATTTTCTACCACCGGTGTGTCGTTGCTATATTATGTATGCGCTCAGATCGTTGAATTTATTTTAACTCCAACTTTCGCATCGATAATCATAGGTATACCATAGAATGTGCCAAATCGTATCTTCACATCAAAATTCAGCTCGGTTATTTCACGTGATCGCCAAATAGGTAAACTAGCTTTCATAGTCCGGAGCTTTTTAATTTCAGCCTTTGCGGACGTGATCCCAAATTGTCTTCACGAGGTATCGCGCGATGGACTCATTTTTCGCATTCAACGGATCTTGAGAACTTTCTGATAGGAAATATGGTGGAAAAATGGATTCCAGGAAGCACAATTGTTCCTAGAATATACGTTTTGCAAAATACAAGGTGCCCAGCTGTTCATGATCATGAGGAATGATCCTGATCCTTGAGATCCTTCCAGTCAGCACCTCTAGCTGGCATAGATATCGTTTTCCGTCTCCATTCTACGAGCGTTAAATTTGCCACGTCAAGTCACGATTTTCCCTGAAGGCAGAAGATCCCCGAGTAGGGAAGCTGGGCGCGCGAAGTGCTCGCAGCACCCAAGGCTACTTCTTCTTCCGCTTTTGTTCTTATTTAGTTTTATTTTGCGGAAGTTTAACTGAATTCTTGTGTTTCCGGGCGTAGATACCCATACAGCTCCGTCACTCGGATCGTGTCTAACCAGCGACCTCCATTCGAGCCCTAATATCTTTCTCGGACATATTTTTCTTACAATATGTAGGTATAACCTTCCCGACCTCCTTCACCCGCCCTTTTTACGAAGGATGAAAATTGTTTTCGGTTGGGTGCACGCAGGACTAAGATTTTTATTCCCCGTTGGATATAAGCTAGTACATCCGTTCCTTCCTTAAGCTTGTTGTACGCACCCACCTATCCCACTAGCCCTCGAGACTTCTTCTTTAGCGCCTTAGTATTCGGACGATGTTTCTCTTCTCTTTAGGACCGGAATAGGTTGGCTGGTGAAGAAATGACCACTAGGTAGGTTTTATCACTCGAAAAATCCCCCGATCTTCCCCCCATCAGCCAACTCATCTTAGACGGTTACCCCGCACTACCAACAACTCATGCCAGATAAAATTCCCTCCCAACCTTCCCGTACCTTCCCTATACCTTCTCAGATCTCGAAGGCTCGTCCTCGACGGGGTGTTACAACGGTGCAGGAGCTAGCGGCCTCGAAATGTTCGCTTTGTATTTATGACGGTTATCTTCCTTAGTTATGATTTTCGGAAGTATTATCTTCCCGAGGGCGCTTCGTGGCCTGAAATTCTCCGGTATCAGTAATCAATAACACCTATGCCGCAACGTACAGTGAACCTTTTTCGGTATAAGAGACTTCAGTGTTGGAAAAGAATTCAAGGTTTACTGGGGCTCGAAGATCTATCCGAAATAAGAAGGAAATTATCATGATTACATGTAGAATTGCTTTTGACGAAATTCAAGGAAAACGAAATTTGAAGATGACGGTCGATATCTTCGTCTTCGCAGATCAGAACGTAGGTAAAGTGCAAGGCGACGAAAGTGTGAAATGGCTTTGCATAAATTCGATAAATTCGATGGTGACCTCGTGACGATATGGAGGAAATCTTTTTTCAAGAACCTTCAAAAGAATCGCCTTGAGACTCTGGATATACGCGTCTCGGAGAGTGGAAACAGAGCTTTGAGTACAACCACGTCGTTCTTTTGTTTCCCCATCTCACTTCCCAGTCGGAGTATCTTCGCACATCGATCCTCCGTTTCTCCAAAAGCTAGACATCCCCAGGAATGCTACGGGCCCGGACACACCTACCTTGTTATAGATATCTACGTCAATTTCTAAGGATGTGGAAACCGAATTTCGTACCTTGGTATAGTGGTCGTCGAGTTCGAAGGTCTGGCCATTACCGGACTCTTTCTACTCCATCCCTCAGAAGCAGATCTCCAATTTCGCGATGATTCGAACTGCTGCTTCTTTCACGAAAACCATAAATTCATTTTCGGTCTTTAGTCGATGACTGATGGGAATTAACAATTTCTTCTCATTATCAAACATTCTCCGAGAATACATCTTGTCGTCAGAGAGAACAGAGAGAAAGAGAGAGCGAGAGAGGGAAGGGGAGAGATCAAAAGACAGTATGACGGAGAGTCAGTTCTAATTGTGTGTATACCGAACCGAATATCTTCCGTGTGGCCGTTGACATTGTAAACCAAATGACGTTATCAATCTCAGGCTAATTGAGACCTTAGCGAATGAATGGTGTGATTGTTGTTTGCCAGAATGAATTCAGCGGGTCGTTGATTACGCGGATTGTCTTCATCCCTAAAGAGACCCAAGTAAAGGGAAGAGATTCCAGCCTTCCTTAAATCAACAGTCTAGTTATACGGCGCGGCGCGGTAAACTAGCTTCAAATCCGGATACAAATCTGGACCCTCTTTACTCAATATCAGGACATAAGGGAACCCTGCGACTTTCAGCGGTTGGAATAAAGTCAGTATCCGTTCGTTTCCAGACCGGCGCCGGGTGGATAGTGAGGTCAAAGGTAAGGATGGAGGTAAAGGCGGAGTGCTTCGACCTTTCGTAAAAGTCATTTTGCTCACGAAGGAAAGCGACAATGCGAGTCGATGGGCTCCGCAAGTTCGTCCGAGACCTGATCCGGGTGTCTATTGTGCTCACGTCCGGGGCAGCTCAGGCGAAGATAACGCCGTCGTCGGCGTCCCCGCCTGCGTCGGCAATCGGTTGATATAAAAACTCCCATCGTAGCACTGCCCTTCTGAACTGGACAAGCAAAGTATTCGCGAGGAAACTAAATCGAAACGATATCGTCCAGACTCGATGCAGGCTATCCTATCCACACTGTATACTTGTCCTGCAGGATTAATCGGTGTGTTCAATACACGTCGTGGGTCATGATCGATGATGGGTAATTGCAGTTAAGGAAATCCTCGTTTTTGGATCATCGAAAAAAAAAGAAACAGCGAAATTCATCAGTTTTCGAATCTTTTTTCTTCCCTGATAAGTTTCGCTCGTTACAAAGACAAAGGGGCGTTGGAGTGAGTGGGAATAATTTGTTAAATGTTCTACCCATATTCTCTAATTACTTTGGGCTTTGCTGCTATATTCCTTGTTCGACTCACCCGACCGTTATCATGTTCTACACGCCAAGTGGCTAATTGGAAGCCAGTTCATTTAGTTCATTTAGCTGAATTCAGATCATCGTTAAAAGTGAATTTCAGGTTCGGTTACAGACCGTATCTAGCCACTATCTAATGGTCTCGAAATTATTCGACAAGTTTTGTAATTCCGTTCAAAAGTATCGAATAAGTATATTCGACTTTTATTATCGCTCCGAATTTTCTTCTCATTTCTCTATGTAGTGAAATTTTACAATAAGTTACCATGAAACGCATTCAATAGATTGAGCATGAAAATCAGAGAATCCAGGGAAGTATAAAGTCGAAATCGGTCATTGTTTCGAGCAACGTCGACATCCGAAACGACGAGTTTTTTGAGACTGCGATGAGAAAATGGCTCAACATTTATCCAAAGTGAGCTCGAACCGAGGAAGAGAACAGCAAATAACGATTCCAAGGAACGTTTATTTGATTCGGTTCGAAGCATTCCTTGACATTAGACCGTCTACCTAGAGAACATTGCGACAACTTTTGCCAATATTCGCACCTGAACTACCATTCTCTACTATTTCCATTCAGAAAGTTTTCATTTGACTTCAAGTCGGTACAAATCTAGACTTCAAGCATAAGGAGTTTATAGTCCTCGTAAAATACTATCCAAGTGGTGTAAAAGTCTTATAGGTATACATACACGTAATACGAGGAAGTGGATTTATACTCTACCGTCCATTCCTAATTCTTTAATTTTTGCCAAATCTTATTACCCTATTCAATGGCACTGTACGTGCGATACGTGATCGATAAAGATTGGAAAATTAATTACATACAATTCATAGACAGGAAAAACCGCTGTATAAAAATTTGCGGAAGAACACAGAGCATATATTTGTATAGTTTTTCTCTGACGTATTATTCGATCACCCCTTGCTTGAGACTCGGTAGTATATATCGCTTGACGAAATAGCACCCCGTAGTAGCTAAAGTGCCCAGTGCTTTGTTAAGAAAGATAAATGGCCTGAAAGTTACGCTCGCTAAGATGTTCTTAGTTCGCGTGTGGCTTCATTTTTCCAACAGGTGTCCGACTCCAGTTTACTCTCCAGTGTATACTAAACTCACCTCAACAGTTGCGGTACCAAACATGGTTTTAAGTGTACGAACAAACAAGTCTTGCAATTTTAGTTCGCTTCAAGCGGTCGCACACCTCTTTGTATATCGATTATCACGCCCCGGCTAAATTCGTCGAATGTAAAGAGAAGCGGAGGAAAAGAGAGACTTGGGATAACCATCATTTTGACTTTGACGATGCAACGAACAACAATTATCGTCAAAGGTTTTATGTTAGTCGAATAACGGAAGAGATGACAGTTTCGAGCGTGGCTCGTATTTCCGTATGACAACGGCATCAAGAGCTTGACGAGGTTCTTGGTATGCTGGCTCAATTTGCTCAAGGAATTGGAAGGGTTCTGTGCTTCTGGGGCTCAACAATACTCCATTACCTCACATACCAGCCTATGGAATTCAATTACATTGATGTAGCCGATGCAAGGTTCGATAACGTGGAGCCAGTCCAATAACCGATTACCGAACAACAAAGCGGATCGGGTCTATTCTGAGTCTGAGTACTTTGTACGAAAAGCCAAGAGTACTGTTTTCTGAAAATTATCGAAGAGTACGGTCTTGGAATATGAAATGACCTTCTTTATATGTACAGTAGTTCCCGTGCCAATGAATTTCAGAATCAGAGTTGAATTTTTTGTTCAATTTATCGTGCGTTATACAGAATTGAAAAACATCGGATTTTACTTTAGCTTTTGTTTCCATAAAAGGTACAATGGGGAATTGTCGTTCTCATAGCTTGAAACATACATAGTTTCATGTAACAGGATCGCTGTTGTTACCTATACGCGGAGTGAAACCAGGAATGTTGTGATGTTTTCCTCGGCAACGAATTATTGCGAAAAATAAAAGAAGGAAAATGGAAAATGGAAAAAATTTATCGTTTCGTTGGTCGTTCGACTATTTTCGCTGGGTGGGCGCGTCTCTTTATTTCAACCGGTATTACACTATATACACGTACGGATATATCTATCCTATACAAATCTATACGCGATAGTGTGGATATGTGTGTGTAAACGCGCACAAGGGCGTACGAATCGTCGTGGCCGGAAAATTGCAAACAAAGCCCTGAAAAACGAGAACAATTATGTACCGTAGGCAACCTCGGTACATCCATTAACAAACATGGTTCGAGCTGCTGCAGAGCCGCATGAGCCGTCCGTACACGTATGTGTATACCTGCAGTTGCACTCTACAGATTCCACGAAGAGAACACTGCACACGTTCCACGGAAGGTCCACGGTGATGTGGCCGAGAGTTGGAACGGGAAACGGGAACGGGAACCGGAACGAAAATGCTTCAATTATAGCATAAAAAGTATGCAATTATTCTGGTCAAAATTGCGAGGCCGACGAGTTCTTTGAAGGGTCGAGCACGGAATGAATGATTCGTCGCGAATTTACGTATTAAAAATTAATAGACGGTCTCTTCCACTTCTCGCATGAATAATTACACGCGAAGTACGGACTCGGGACTATATCGATCATGGATAGTCTCATTGTTAAAAATAACGTACTTTGAAATCGACTTCTTGAAGTGAGGGATGAATCACAAGTTTATAAATCTACGAAATAATCAGAACCAACCCCTACGTTGCATATCGGCCCGGAGCAACGCTGCAAAAATTAAGAGTGGATATAGTCGATCTCTCCGGTACTACGGTACGTCGGTGTAGGTGGAGTTTTGATAGGGTCGTGAGTCATCCTCCTCGTTTGCTTTCCTCTTCCCCCCCAGCGAAAACCCCATAGAAACGTTAAGACAATGTCCCGCCGTGGTTTTTAGTTGGATTATTAATCAAGGAGGGCAGACCTTAGAGAAAGAGCTTCGAAGAGCGTGTATATAACAGGGGGTGATCGCGAGGACCAAGGAACTGAAAAGGGTGGCCTGAATATCTGAAGGGGTTGCACAGCTCGCAGGGCCTTCCGTTGTTTGATGCAAATGCTTCTATTTTCACCTCAGACTACGAGTTAACATTTTAGCAATTAGTAAACCCCTGTGCAGAAATTGGCTCAAGGCCCAAGTAGGGCGCTGAGCGGCTGGTTCTGATCGTAATGCAGCGCTAGTTAAACAGACCGGGTTGTAAAATCAGAAACATTTAAAAGTAACACGTTTTTTTTTTTGGAAACTGGCCATTTTTTGATTTCGAATCATTCTAACTTATGAAAACAGGAAAAGCATTGGGCGTGCAATGCATAGCCACTTTCTATTCCGGAGGAATAATTCTTCTGTTCCTGACAGAAGGATATAAGAAATGGGTTGATCTTTCAATTAAGAGCATGGTGGAATATTGGAACGAGATTTACCGTCTTTATAGAAATATTTCACAGCTGAACAGTACCTTGATGTCAAAATTACTCCGCACTGTCACCCGTAGCAAATTGGTTAACGAATCGTTCGCCTCAGGGCCAAAAGCCGTTACTCTCGCAGTGGCATGGCCCGTATAGAAGCAGAGTGTTTCGCGAAGCTCATTATGGATCCAATTTTGACGAGGCGTTTAGTATAATGCGATGACACAATCGGGCTAATGTATTTGCCAACAGCCCCTATTTCGTATATACATATATATCGCGAGGAGGTTCAACTCGCGCGTGGACCGAGCTTAGCAAACCCTCGGTAACGACATCATTCGACGGTACGGAGGGTGCGTAGCCTACAAAATTCCATATCGTTACTGGAATCTGAGACTTATCGTTGCGGGGATAAGATAACGTTGAAACATACTTTACTCGCCGTTCGCGGTCAGGATAAATATATTTAGGTAATGGATTCGACCTATTCTACTCGGTATTTATTCAAAAACGGTTTGAAGAGGTGTAGAATAAATTTTAATTATTACATTTATGTGAGAGCCTATTAGAAAGTTCAAACGATCTCTGCGAGTTTAATTTGGTCTTTCATCTACGTGAAGCTTTTTAGCTTTTCTCCCCACGCCGTTTTTTTTTTGTTCTTATTTTTTTAACGCGTTTTTCTCTTTCTTTCCCTCTCTCTCTCTTTCTGTCTCTCTTTTTCACTGGCAGTTGAAGGATAACGCCTTAACCATCGTAGACACGTTCTTAACACCCAACTAACGTCAAGATGACTCCCAGATACTCGGCTTAAATTCGTTTCTAAATTCTACGTAAAATGAAAAACACTTTTATACCTCTACGTAACGATTTTAAATAAAACTCAAACTCAGTTTATAGAAGAAGTAATTCTTTGAGGGGTGCGCGACCGAGAGCAATCCTGTATCGTCGAAAGCATGATAACCCAGTTGAGGTTCTTTTGAAGAAATTGAAGTCGCGGCGTGGAGAAAAAATTCAAATTTTCACCACAACATCACCGTTAACTCCAAATATGGCTTTACACCAACCTTCTCTTTGCAGAAATCGAATATTTCAATCGTCCCTGCTATTTGCATAGCAATTTCGCAGTCTAGTGGTGGTGGGATAACACATATACCCTTTTTCCCATCCACAATTTATTTCCAACGTATTGAAAACAGACATTAGAAAAATATTCGTTATAAATTGATCGAATGACTCTGCGAGTGCAGAAAGAAAATATTTCAGCAATTTTCCTCCACGAGTCAGGCCATACATACATCTATGCAGTAATGACACGAAAGAATGCTGAAAGTCACGATACCTATAATAATTCTCGCCTCAGAAGTCTAGCGTGAATTTTTATTTTTTTTTTCGTCTTTCGACGCCTGCGGTGTTTCATGGGGGAGAAGCCACTCGGACCGGTATCTGTGACACCCTTCTTCCTGCAGTGACTATATAGAAATATACCGTAGAGGAAGAGGAATAGTTGATCGTAATTCCCTCCAACGGAGGGAGAAGATGACAACGGAACGGACGATAGGGCCAGGTCTGCCAAGCAAAGTGAGAAGTGAGGAGATGGATAATAGAGGATAGGAGATTCTCCCGCGCCACTTGTTCGCACGTACGCAAAAGGGGACCGGAAGTACGTGTCAGCCAATGCTCTTTGGCGTAGGCAGCTTTCGCTGCCTTCTACATATCGTGGCAGGTGCAGGGTCACGCGCTGTCTGCATCAGGCGTCGTCTGCACGCATTGTGCGAAGTGCCCATTGTCTAAGTTCCAACGCCACTTGATTTCGTAATTGCGTCATTCAGTGAATATCGTTCGGGTTCTGATCACCTCGTCATATATATTTATCGGCGTAACATGAATCAGAGGAACTTCGGATATACCGTTCGGCTTCGGGAGATATAGAATGATGAAGACAGAAAGAGATCCGAGGTATTCTCCCGCGTCTGATGAGATCGAAACCGGTGCTCTGAAGAAAAACAGTCAACATTTCTCATCTTTTCTTTTTTGCGGGAAATAACCCCCGGGCAATATTCGGACGAAAATCGAAGATTCTATCGCTACGATATCTTCTCTCGATGTATTAGAGGTCAAGCGAGATTCAAGAGTTTTTCAAGATCAGCAGTTCTCAAAAGTTTATTGCGAAGAGGAATGATACGCCTCAGCTGGTTGCATCAATAGATGTTTTATCCGGTATTGAAAATTTTATATATCCGTCAAGAAAAATCGGATATCATTTTTCGAGAAGAAAAACATTCCAGGCTTTCGTCATCCTGATATACCTATAGAGACGAATGTATTATAGAACTCCTTCAGTCTCTGTACACAAAATTTCTGATTCCGAAAAAGCGTTTCATTCTTCAACACACATTTATTATAATAAAATTCTACATTTTTACATCAGTCACTGTAAATCTGTGATCTGCCCTAAGAATAATCATACTTCCAGTACGATCAGACAACGATACATGTCTCACAATGAATATCGGTGGGTCCCTATTATTGACACGTTCTAAGTTCGTTAACTTCTAATTGTCGACTGACAGTACTTAAGTGACATTGGTTGTCAATCACAGATTAAGAATACAGTCGAGAATTATTATTGACCATTCGACGGTTCATAGCATAGTTCAGCGTCGCCTGCAAAGGGCGTCTCTCATCAGGCGACAACTAGCCAATAAATTATCATAACTTTAAGCAATCCGTCGCCGTTGCCGCGTCGCGTCGCGATGTTATATCAACGCGTAGAGTCACCGGTCAGGCGTATTTCAGAAATCGAGACTACGTGACGCTAATTAAGACCCTAATAATTAATAACGAACCGTACGGACCGGACGTAGCGTCTTGAAGTAACCGTGTATATTTTTTGTAAGAGGTTTTTCAACCCGTCATTATAAATCAGCGTAGCTATCCGACAAACCTTACTAGGAGCGACGCCGTTTCTTATTCTTCGGCAGGTGAAATCGACATGCGTGAGGTGTCGCGGTACTGCGTGACGAGGGTAACTACTTACAATCAAAGGAAACGGGCGAGGTGAGTCGTAAATGCGTATAGACCAACGAATGCGTGTCAAAAATACATTCGTCATTGTGCAACGAAACTTTTGAAATACCCATATATTATATCCTATAGGTAATGTTACTTATTATCGGTCTTCGGATTAGATCGGACTGGAATGGTGGACGTAGCTAAGATACCAATTGACAAAGGGCCCGTAGTATCGCGAAAACTCGCAGGCTCAGAAATAAAAGTGACATTTTCTTTGCGTAAGCTTATTCTTTGGTAGAGAGAAAGGAGATTCTTGTAATTTCTCGTAAATTCCTGCAATCTGTTGTCTCTAATCTAAGTTTGAACGTGAATCTAGATTTTGGTAGGAATTTTTAGAAGCTGCTCCGATCGACTCATCGCGTTTCCATTCGAACAAAACAGTTTTTCCAATCTCAGGAAACCTTTGGTGATAAAATATCGCCGAGACATTCGGAGAACAGCGTCTGCAAGTTTTATATATTTTGTCTTCGAAATTCCTTCCCTCGTTCATATTTATAAAAAATTTATTGAACAAGTTATGCGCCGTTAAACTGAACTAAATTTTTTGTTTCCGTTGAAATACCCCAAAGCGCAGTTATACGACGTCAAGTTCTCTTTTCGCTATCGTTCAGTTTACGTTTCTTCCGTATTTATTCCACTCCGAACTTCTTTTCATAGTATGAAATTCGCTTGGTGGGGGATGCTTCTCCAACGAGACCATGGTGACCCGGTGATTTCCTGAGAGCCGATACCATCTCCCCCGTAACTAACGACGTCGCGACGCGACGATCCCGTAATTTTCCTCCCGTTTCTTCGCGTCTAATTTATCCTCCATTCGCATTTCATTATATTATAAAGCCTATTTAATTAAGACGAAAAATCAGATCGTCTGACGGAGTCAATTTCTTCATCTTCCGCTATGATCTGCTCCAAAAAAATCCAAAAACGTGTATCTTGGTACTCAGCGGCGCTAATTCTTCGGCGAATGCGCAGGGGCGAGATTCTGGATTATCCCCCGACGGTGACGGGGTGGTATAACGCACGCGCGCGCTGGCTCGCACATGGCCCGGATCCCCCAGGAGGTGAGGAACTCGACTGATCCACGTACGTCTCGCCGTTCTTCGTGGGGGCGCACGATATTCGGTACTCCGGACGTCGCCGACGTCAGTACGCCCCGCGCCGCCGTAGAAAGCGCTCGTCGCGACGCCGTAGATTAGTCCTTGTATCGTGTCAGTTTATTAGTCGCGTTTTCGCAGGCGTCGTTATAAGTTGGTCGTCATTCGTACAACGAGCCGACTGAATAATCAACGAGATAACTGCAGGTGCGCGTGATATTAAACATCGATTGATTAAATTCGATGAAAGAATCGGAGTCCGATGATAGGAAAAAAGAAAAGAACGGATCTTAGATTTTACCTCGATTTTTAAAGCCGGATTCAGACTCGGTCTTTCCCTCTGAAAGCTTGAAAAATGAATTCGTAATTTCTAAGCTAAAAGCCCGCTGCTTTTCGCCACTTCCGCCAACCGAATTCGTTGAGTGGTCGAGGCATGAAGGGGTCCGTTTGGATTATCATGAAAATTTCTCGTATAGTAGAGATTTGAACGAAAAAACTTGGCCTTAATTCGCGTACCGTACTAGCGATTAACTCCGCGCATAAAATTCGAGGGACTTCTTATTCTCATTTCCACCAAAGATGATCAACTATCGTTGAAATTATAGAGACTCGGTCTGATGTACGAGTCCCTGAAAGTCTCTAGTAAAACGAATTTTGAAAAAGTTCGAGAATTGAAGGAAAGTTGATCGCCCATAAGGATAAAAAATATTTCACGTTTCATAGCCAATGTATTCCGTATCGAACCTATAACGAAATCAGGATCTGTTGAGGAAGTAAAGTATCGACTCAAAAACTCTTCCGTACCTAAACCAAAGAAAGAAAACTACTATCGAACAACGAATGGATTTACACTGTTCGAGTCTGCGAGGTGGATCTGCGTCGGTTGATAAAACGATTATCGAACGTGTCGAATCATTCGGAGAATATAGTGATTCGTTAGAATTCAACGACTTTTGATAATTAATATCGGAAAATTTATCGATGAGAAAAATTCGTCCTAAAGCAGGTGGATTAAGAGTTTATAGTAACGGTTTCAACTTCATCTGTAACACTCGTACTCTTTTCTTCTTCTTCTTGTACTGTTTGTTTGAACGCGCCTACACTAAAAACATACAGAAAGATCCTAATGGAGTTCTGAAACAAATTCACCGGCTTATTCCAACAGTTGACAGTTTCTAATGAAAGGAAAACAAATACTGCAGTGTGCCTGAAAATAAAAAACCAAAAAAACCAAAAAATAATAATAAAAAAAGGATTCTCAGAAATACAGCTAACCAGCAGTCCCAGACTACAAGAAAAACGAAACGTAAGAGCTACATGCAAGCTAATTAATGAACTCGTTAATTATTTCATTCCATCTCACCAATCCTTACGATGGAAGTTTCAACTTTGACTGAGTTGCCGAAGTATATGGTCGTGTACAATTTCTGGCCGCTGATATTTGCGTTTGATGCGAAAACGCAATCCTGTTTAATCACACGCTGTATCATTTTATGTTACACGTTATGACCGCACAGTAAACCGTTTATCTCCAAATATACGTTATTTCTTATTATTTATGCGACCATATTTTGTTCTGACAACGATAAAGGTGCTGAGACTAAGGATATGGGAGCTACGTATAATTTACGGGGCAATTTTCCGTGACTGAATTTCGTTTTTGCTGCCTCCTCGACTGTCCCTGAAATTTCACGAATCTCAGTTATTTCGTTACTTTGACTTTTGTTCTCCTCGCTTCGTGACTGAATCCTGATTATCCACCCGAACCAGTGGAACGTTTCATGTTTTAATTATTTGACTTGTAGCGAACAGAAAACAGACTCCAAAAGCAATCAAAAAGAATAGGAAAACAAACACTGGCACGCGCGGTTTTAACCTATGGAGACACGTGGCTCTTCGTACTATGAGACCAGAGGGTAAATCGTCTCGTTATTCTGGTATTTTTCTTTCCTACACCCAGCCAGCTTCTTACCCTCGACCCAACACATAAACTGTTATTAATTTTGATCATGAGTTTTCTTAGTTGATGAAGAAATATTGCGAAAGATTTATATAGATATACTAGCCGGTATACCCGCACTACGTATGACAGTGGGTTGTATTCGTTTAGGAGTTGTGGTTCCCCAAAACTTTTCTATAACGTGAGAAAGTTACTCACTTTCAGTATCAGAGCTGAACCTCGTACCATTTTCGCTTCTTTTTCGTTCGCTCATCTCTCTGACAGTTCGTGGTTGGGGATTTCGGTGTCAAAAGTGATACGATTTCTTTCTACCACTCAGCTGCGGAAGAGTTTGACATTTCTAGCCTATCTCGAAAAAGGGCGCCCTTCTTTCATATATTTTTATCTTTAAGTCGATTTCTGACTTCTTTCACGTTTGGCTGTCTTCCAATGCCATCCCATAATTCACGCCAACTTGCCCCTGCAACCGACGTAACTGTCTCACGATAAAATCAATCAAACCTATAAAAGATTTCTCTCGGGTAATGGCTACGACCTATTTACAACTTCCGATTATTTCTTTGCTCCCACTTTCACCAAACTATTATTGACATTCTATTCCGCCAATGAGATTGGTTTCCATAATCGATAATTGCGCGAGTCCGACCTAATCACGTCTGAAATTAATTTACAACACTCGTACTAAACTTGTCCATGAATTCGTTGGAAAAAAATCCATGAAAGTTCTTTTGGCTGCAGTCATTTTAAAGGGTATATCTATATGTTCAAATTCGACGGCTATTTATGGATATTTATGCGTCTGCGAGTGAAAAGCACTGCGGGCAATCCTGGGTCGAACCCCTCTTGAAATCATTCCCTAGTGTTAGCCAGAATATTTTGAAGTATCGAAAACGTCCGGGTCTCAATTCTCAAGACGTCAAAGCCGAGCGTAGGAATAAGGGTGCGTGGAAAGCGTCCTCCCTAAGGGCAGTGTGTATGGGGTGGATCGTCGAAGGTTCGATCTCTAAGAAGGAGAAGAAAAGGTCTTATAAGGAGAAGGAGCGGAATCCTCGAACGCAAAAGACTTGAGACACTGGAGGGTAGCGTGGATCATTTTCATTCATTCGGAACAATTGAAGACGTTCTTTTTCCTTATCCTTTATAAAAACTCGGCCAGACATCCGTCTCTAACTCTGTCCTCATGAACGAGTTGCACCACGAGCCGGTATAATATGTTCTTCTTCACACCAAAATTCCAATCTGCTAATCATCTCATTGTGGTCTGACAATGTGCACTGAAAAACATGGTTGGCAGGCGTCGCTATAAATTCTGGACCAAGTATGACGTGTCATCGGATTCCACGATAAATGGTCTCAAGATTTTTGGTCATGCCCTGATTATTCATAAAAAAATTAAAGTAGTGTTATAGAATAACAATCATACAATTAGCTTATCAAAATCTAAGTTTATAGACCTCGTTGTTCCACTTTCGACCCTTTCTTCTCTGTATGGACGCTAGTATCTCCTTCAGCGAGCACGTACGTCTATTTCATGGTGTAGATATACACAATATGCACATAACACGTGGATGGCACATGTGCATGCACTCTGCACCCGATAGTCCAGCCTCTTGAGGGTCAGAGAGATCAGACTGGACACCAGTTGCTATCGCCATGGGCTTCCGCGTGTCGTGTCTTTCACGCTCCGAATTGTAAGGTCAGTTTTATGCCATTCTTTCTGGGCTGGAACGAGTTCTGATTGTTTTCACGAAGATATTTCAGTGTGAGATTATATATGCGTGTAGTTTCTGGCGTACGGTGAGGGTAAGGAAACAGTTTCGTGAGCTGTGGCGCGTTTGGCTCTTCAAATTCCCTCCATTTATATGTATGGATTTTTGTACAAACAGCCAAAGCCGTACTTGTTTGATTTCCCAAATGCCGATGCGAGTGTAAAGAGTACATAGCTTTGAGGGTGAAGCTATCGCGAGCTCCCTAATGACTCGAGAACCACTTCAACTAAATTAGTTGCGAAATACACGAGGAGGTGAATAAGCGGGCGAAAAGTTGAAAAGAGGATTAAAAAATTAAAAGGAACCAAAAAAGTAGGAAAAAGTCGAGAAAGAAGTTTACTAATTTAGGACTTTGCCTGAGGGCTCTGATATTGCTGCACGAAAACTCAAAGTAGCCGTTCTGGCATTGAGGAATGGAGGAACTCACCTCATTGAATTCCGTATAAATACATCGCCATTTTTCTCGCTCATTTTTTAACTCGCCAAATACGAGGAAACACGAATTCTCCAACATCATCAAGCGTTTCTTACTTTTATGCGGATGCAGATTGTTCGGATAAATTGCTTCTAACGCTGTTTGCTCAGGAGACTTTGCAAGATAGTAGCCTCCAGTTTTTCTGTTCATTTTCTGACGCCCTACCTATTTCCCCAGTAAAGTACAGTTTGTACTAGAACGTGGCAACTTCACTGTAGTAAGATTCTGTTAATTTGATGGAATTGCAAGTCCTCAGGGAACTATCAGGTTAATTTAATGCGCGTCCGCTCGAATAGCCTAGGCCAAGTTTCTCACCCTAACTGTACCAGCGGGGTGACCTTATTGTGCCGACGAAACAACCCCTAATCTTTTACAGTGTGAAAATTAATTTCTCATATTTTTTTCAAACATTTTTACACACCGGAATAAGTAACTGCTCTCTGGATCTGATAATGTGCAATAGCGAGAAAGTTAAGTAAAGCTTTTCAAGCCAGGAAAGGGTAGGGGCCCTAAATCGTATACTCGCCGACAATCGTTTCATTCTTCCCTCGTTCGCCAATTTTTTTAATCGTATGGAATCAGAAGTTGTAAGAAATTGTCTGGAACGTGAAAAGATTTTTCTATGCACTTGAGGGTGAAAAATTTATGCAGCTGTTACTGTACGATGCTTTATCTATCGAAGCAGAATCAAGGGTTGTTGCATTTGCTGTTTGAGTCAAGTTGGAAGAACAAGGCAGCTCGTTTCTTTCGATTATATTGAAATTTCGAACTAAGAGTCATCAGCTAAGTGCTTAAACGCAGATGGTTTAGAAATTTTAGAGGCTCTGACATCAGTAATGATCATTTTTGACCCAAGAATTAAAAAAAAATACGTTTTTTAACTAATCTTGTGAAATAGAGAATGCAAGAGTGACCAAATGCCGAATAGACCATTTCGTGAAATAAAGGATAGTCAAAGATACCTACAGCATTTGTGCAGTTTGTACAAGCGAGCAATTGAAACTTGGTTAATTCATATCATCAATCTCAGGTTAACCTGGATCGAAGATTGATTATTATACTAGTTTGATAACTAACGCGAGGAACTGAAGGCGTAACTTGGAAACTCTGTGAAGTTATATTACGAACTGCAGAGTTTCCTGTGTCAGCTGGGTATCGCATCGTACGAGGAATAACATTGTACCCGGTGCGGGTGCATCACGTTTGAATTTCAAATTCAGAAGAACCTCGGAGAATTGAAACGAAATAATGAGAAGCCATCGGTCTCTTCGTCCCAGTTTTCTTCGGGGCTTTTCCCTGGCCTCATCTCGTCGAGGTACACGATAAAGGCGTCTGCCTGAGAGTCATTTCTCCTGGAGTAGAAAGCGTCTCCACCGTCTAGGTCAAGTCCGAGAGAACCTCGTTAATTTTCAGCTAGAACGAAATTGCCAGAGCGGAAAAGACGGTGCAAGAAATCCATTAAAATTCTCAAAGCCCTCCGATTGTGGGATATTTTACTAGCGTAAAATAACAGCTCGCTTAATAGGCAGCCCGAGTTGCGCTTAAACGCTCCGGCACGAGAGAGTCCTCGTGGGCGTTTCAAGTGCGCCTGCCACCCTCTTCGTCGCGTTCCTCCGGTACGCGCTCAGGGATCGTTCTCGTTTCTTTGTATTTAAACTTTCCGCCTTGCGGCGCAATAATAATAAAGAAGAGAAGAAACCACTTCTCTAAGGAAAGAATTCTGTTACTCGCTGAACAGTAACGCCTTAGAACACCATCCTCGAATTATATATATCAAATAGACTTAGCGAAACACTATTCACAAAAAAAAAAACAAAAATCAAAAAATTCCCTTCAAATTTCTCTCACGTATATCTAATCGCGCATTATTTTTCTCATTACAGGCAGACGTTCCAAACGTCATCAAGTTACCAAAGATAGTGAAGATGACATCGTTCGCCAAGATCGTCGTCTTTGCCTTGAATTAAAACGGAGTAGAGCCCACGGACGAAACACACAAAATCCGGGACTTTTGTCCCTTTGGGGGTTGGGGCGAAGGACGGGGGCCCCTCGGGTCAGGGGCTACTCAGGGCCCGTGGGATGGTCTCAGGGTGGTGCCCCTGCGTGCCGCTCGGGCGTCGGCAGCTGCCGCCCCCGCAGAATTCGAATATCAACGGCACCGGAGGTCCATTTACCGTCAGCGCCGCGACGGATCACTCAGAAATGGTCCAGATGTTTTACTACGAAAATAGGGGAAAATGCTGCAAGAAACTGCTCCGATACAACGGATATCCAAACAAGGTAAGCGGTTGAAAAAATACTCGAGCATTTACTGAGTAAATAGGAAATGGCCTTTCGCCGAAATTTTTTTCATCCTAAATCATCGAAGTCCCCTTCAAACGGCTACATCTAATGGCTTTCCTAATACCGATCTGTATCAACCGAATTTTGAAAGTTCGATGAACGAAAAATTGACGAATGAATTTTTCTTGCAACTATCTGTGTAATTTAGTAAATTCTCTGTACCCATTTTGGAGTAAAACTTTAGGGATGGAATTCATCGCGTGGTACCTGGTCAAGGGTAGAAAACCGCGAGTTATTAACGTTCCGTATAACGTTTAGCAAATTACGTTCAATAAGTTATAGTATATCGGTTGTGTAACACGTCGAAGCACTATTTCATAGAAACGTCGACAGGATTGTTGGCGTTGGAAATATCGGGAAAGCTTCTTTTGCTGTTACCTCTCGGCCAATAAGGCGATAAATTTCATAGAGAACTGCAAGAATTGCACAAATTGCATCGTGTTAGAACCGCAAAGGAAGTTCCGGGCGTCTAGGCTCTTTGTAAAATATCGAAAGCTAGTTGCTGAGCTTTGGACTGTGTTTTACTCCGGTCTTTCAAAGGACTCAACCGTGACACGACGAGGCACCTACATTCGCAAATGAATGAATACGTGTACGGATGAACGTATATTTAAATGAAGCGGGCCAAAATGGAATAACATTATACGCGAACCCTTGCATACCTCCGCCGAGAAAGAGTGAAAAGCTTATTTGCACCAGGCAAATATTTAACTAATTTGAATAATTACAGCATTCGCTTTCCACCCTTATACCCTTCACCAGTCACTTCCTCGGCGGGGACAAATCCGCGACTCGTCAAGCGTAACGAGATATCCCGAATTATCCGGAATGCCACATGAAAACTGAGAAAGTTGCTTGGTCGTCAAGCGTCAGGAGGGCTTTGCCTTAGTTACTGCGGAAGCTTTGCTAGACGGAGACGCTAGTAGCAAAGCTTCGTGATTAGAGACGTGAGTTTTATTGTAGATGACTAAAGCCACTCAGATAAACCCCTCGCGTCGTTTCATTCCTCAATTTTTCTTCATCGTCCGATTCGCGAACTTTTTCAATGAGCGAAAAGCGAGTTTCAGAATTTTTGAGAAAAACAAAATCTGACAAAGAGATTCTTCAGCTATTACATACATATGCCTCGTCTTTGAGTTTATTTCGAAACCGTGCTGCAGGCTTTCGTTTACTAGTAAAAATTTCCAAGAATTATGGGCGACAACTGTCTGACAATAAAACCACGCCGATCTCTCGGGTACGAGTGCTTTGAATATAGAATCTCTTCGCCGTTCCGAGACCCCCGTCGTACTAGTTTTATTCTACACGCTCGCTTGTCCTCTTCGTTTTACCACGACGATTTAACGCATTTTTAAAGTTTATTTTTACTCTCCGCACCGTGCATTCCGGCGATCTTTATCGCTTCTACAACGACACTGGTGCAGAGTACGGGATTCGGTCCTTATTCAATCACTTCGACAATCTTTCGAAAGTTCAATATCACGTCTGAGTGGCTGGTTCATATAAATGTACCGAAACCTTGAAAGAACTTCCGACCGTTGTAATCACGGAGTATGAAACTCTTCGATCTTAATTAAATTTAATTACGTATTATAAACCTGCTCTTCAAACTCCGAAGACAAGATAAAACGAACTAATAATAAGCGTTTCGCATTGTCTCAAGATGCGCCAACCGCAGGGAAACGGCGGGTTATTCTTGTTTGCAGAACATTCGTCTTATACGCAGAGGGAGGCATCCTATCTCGATGTATAAATTGATTCGATATCTGAATATAGCCATTACTCCGCAAGGATCGAGCGAGGTAAACGAGGCCTTGGGGCAATCGCTCGGCCCCACTTGGGAACTGGGCTAATGCCTTGAGTTTCAAACTCTTCGAAGCACTTTTGAAAATTTTCTCATTGAAAATAACCGTGGGGAAGTTATTATATTCATAGTTATAACCCAGGCTACTCAACTGCCTTCGAAGAAGAAACACGAAATTTCACTTTCCTTTGTTCAAAGATTTTTTTGATCCACTTATCCCGGGGGATTCGGAAATAAATATATCTCGCTTTCGAACGTTGGAGTACGAGTGGATTTGGAATGTTATTCATAAGTTTTCAGCCTAAGTAGTAAGCGATTTGACCGAGTTTAGACTGAATAGCTAAATTCAGGGGAAGGCATTTCCTCGCGCAGGATCAGGGAAGCATAAGCATCGCGGGAGCGATCCGCTAAACCGTTTCGCTGCAAAGTTTGCACCATAAAACTTGACCTAGTTTATTTTTCTGGTTTTTTGTTGATTCTTTTTTTTTTCCTCTTATTTTAGTAAATAAGTCAACTCGAAACTGAAACGCGAGCTTTAAAGGCTTATACTTATACTTCCTGGGTCGTTAAAGTTTCAAAAGTTCTCCCCTCGCTAACTCACCACTCCCAAGATACGGACTTCCAATATCAACTACCTGCAACGTCGACAGCTCATCTGCAAACGACCAAGAAGAACCGCGGTGGTATTAACAGACAAGGGCAATATCAAAACGTGACCCGAATGTCAGCCTGAATTTCATCTCGGAAATATTTCTGGCGAAAAACGCTAACTTTAATTAAGAAAATTGATGAGCTTTGAAATTTTCGCTCATTCCATGAGCTGCCAGTTGAAGGTGGAATAAACATTCGTTAACTACCTTATTCATCACAACCCAGTGATGAAAAAATAATATTCTGGCAGGTGTTTTCCGAAGATAATTAGTTCGGAACTAATATACCTGTATATGTATACCGATTCTTGTGTAAAAACTATAATTCACGTAAATCCTACACCTTCTATAAAAAGAGATCAGATAAGATCTGCCCTTATAAAGACGCGGTTTTAATCCATCACTCGTATATAATGTTTCGTGATTAACGAGCTATGGAACCAACTTAACGCTGTGACACGTGTTTTGTCGGGTGACACAGGCGCCACTACGTCGCAAGGCTTTGTACCCCCAGCAATGCTGCCTACGAAGGCAGGACTGTGATTAATCGTAACTTGAGCCCGTATAGCGATCAATGTATATCGGGAATAATGCGTTCCTTCCGTTCGCCTTAATCTACCAGTTACAAGCTCAGCCAGCTACCGAATTTTACCAACCCTTAGTAACGGCGGTGAATTATACATGTACGTTGTATTCCAAGGATTCAAGGGTAGTCAGAAGTAGATTAACCCTGTTTGTACCTAACAACGTAAGAAGACCAAAAGGAAACTAACAAAGGCTGGTTTTAATCAAATAATGAGTACAAGTGCAGCAGACCAGATAAATTCAGCTGACCCTTATATCCTCGTGCTTACCGTATACGTATACGTACATACCCATTATCTACGTGAATTATTTCGTTGGGTAGTTCTCCACACATACTGAGTTAGATTTTAAAATCCAGACGTGACAGAGATTGCTGTGGGCGAGGCGACGGCGAAAGTAATTAGTTTTTAACAAGCAGAATGCCGCCGGTCTCATTAACGTCCCGTACGGTAGAAGGTACGGTATGGGTATCCAACCGAGGGACAGACGGACAGACGAGAAGTAAAGAAACGGAAAGGCAATGCAATGCGCAAAGTAAAGAATAGAATAGGAAGAAAAGAAAAGGACGGGTGCAGCTTTTTCAGTTGCGTAAGTTTAGAATGAACCTGGCTCGAGCGAACCAGGGAGAAAACCAGCTACGGCTGTAATAGTGAAACGCGGAAAGAGATGAGAGGGAGAGCCGGAGACCTGGAGAGCTGGAGAACCGGAGAGGATCCCATTCCGCCAGCTTGCAGCCGCGCGTTTCCATGACAACCGACCCGAACAACACCCTCGGCTCGCACCCGTCAAGGGGTCTGGATCCTACGGGGGGCATCCAGGGGCCGCAACTAAGCTTTGCTTTTCGATGATAGCGATATAATAGTCTGAACCCGATTTAGACCTCGTTGGTATAGGTCGGTAGCCTGGGTGCAACGATTTCGTATAGATATTTACACGCCAGGGTGCTTGAATAAAAAATTATTGTATTTCTTACCCTAAACTAGTAAAAGAAGACAAAATTATGAAATAAGATCATAAATTCGTTCGTTCGTTTCATAGATTTTCAAATAAATTCAAATCGAGATCAGTTTTCTTTATCATCCCTTTGAGTTTCACTCTTTACGACCTCATCTCATTTTTCTGGATCGTACCGCAATATTTTGTTCCACCCTGTACACTCGGACAGTCGTAGAAGTACGGGTCCTCGGATAGGGAGAGCCCGAAATCTGGGTGGCATTTGTCTCTTCCATATGTAGGTATACCTATATACGTATATCGCCGGACGGTTGACCATGCGAAGCGCAAAACTGGCCCTTTCGATGTTTTGTTTTATTGCTTCGAACAGTTTCCCTTGCCAAGTCTGTCGCGCAGGAAGGGTCATCCGGTCTCTTCGTCCGGCATTTACCAGCACCGTAACCTCGACGGTGATCAATATTAAACTAATTAATTTATGCTAAAGAATTCCCCGAATTCCTTTGATCAAGTACCCAGTCGCAAGCTCGTAATGTCCTCTGATTATTTTTTCTTCACGGGAGTGTCGGGAATGCCAAATAATCATTGAATAAATAATCACGCATTAATAACAACTTTTTTTATTCTCTTCGGGTCTAAAAATTTCTAAAATATACCGCTTCCCACCCTATTTACTGATTTTTTTCTTCCAAATAAGAAGCTTGGACCGTCGAGCTCTCTCTTCGCTAAAATTAGTACTTATGGCGTTTACTTTGTCCAGACCCTTTTATTGCGCTCGTTGGTCTCCTGGGCCACTCGCACAACGGTATATATCTCAATTTCCCAGTGCCCGAAATGTAGGTATCCATTTTTCTCTGTCCAAAAAGCTCCTTGAATGAATATCTTAGTACCTGGGCTGTGGTGCTTGACTGTACAACGATCTATACGTGTACTCATGGCACAGTACACCCACCTTATTCGTATTTGCCAATGCGTCGCAGTGGTGTCGGAGTTTTTAATCGGCACCACTTGTTTCTAACGACCCTCTTTTGTTTTAACCCCTTGAACCCCTTTGTACCCAGGACCTCCTTTCCTCTCTTCTCCTCTCTTTTCCCGAGCGAGTCTCTTACCCCTTTTCCACTTTATCGTGGATGACGGGGCACACCGCTTCTGTAAACCTAGTTTTATTTTCGACACATCGTATACATCAAGTGTGTAATATGATTACACATTTTTCGCACTTATGTGCACTTCTACTTACTTAGGCTGATGGGGTAAAACAGGTGCTTTTAACTAACGCGAAAAATTTGTTAACGCGATTACTAGCTATAATATCATTAACAATTAAAAAACAGGCAATGGCACTGTGCGAGAGGAATTCAGTGAATTTGTGACACGGGAAGTTTTCCTGAAAGCACAATCATTCAAATGTGAAATAGAGTCGATGAGGTCGTGTCTCTTCTTTCCTCTTTTATTACATATAACGACGAATCATTGATATAGGATATGGGACTAATCAAATTCTAAGAATAGACGTTGAATGTAGATCTGTTACATCGTTTGCCATGCCAGCAACGGATGTGGGATTTCAGATTGGCTCAGTTTGGATAACTTCCCAGCGAACTAAAATACCCTATTCACTCTTGAGGGTAGATATGTGTACATAGAATGTATATTCTCCCGAATACAAACACAAACAGTAAGACACATAGACACCGAACATAAAGAGGACCAAGCTACCCTAGAAATATAGTGGGTTGAATATTGGTCATCGTTGCTGGTTTCGGCGGTACTCTGATCCACGCCCCTTCATCGTAGCCGAAATAACAAGGTCGCAGCATCGTCAGCAAGGGTTCGAGTCCAAGCGGAAATTGCGGAGTCAACGACTGGCGGTATCAGCTACAGCATAAAACATCTTATTTGCCCAATTAGGATGGACAATAGCACGGAGAGCAATTATTCAGCTTAGTCTAGCTGCGGAGTGTGCAGTTTCGCAAATGAGACAGCATCGGCGTGTAATTTCAAATTAAAAGCGTACCCACTTCGAAATTGATTACGATTCACGTGAGACTTTTTTTTCTTACTCTTTCTCTCCTTCCCTCTAGTGCTAGTGACGAGTGATGTTAAATCGAGTGACCGTAATATCCTAGAAACAAAAAGAGGAAATCTCATCGCGGGGTGAAATTATTCGTAGAAGAGATTAGAGCGAAAGTTCCTGTCGGCGAATTCCTTTAACGAACTTGAGATATTCCAATAATTAAGCACTATTAATTCCTGCGTCGTTGGAACGCGCGCGAGCTTTTCGCTCAGGAATAATTTGAAATAATTTGAAATAATTTGCATGTCTAACGATGCCGAGAGTTTAACTCAGAGCGATTTAATAAGTCGTTAAATCGGTAGTCAAGACGGCACTGGGGCAAATTCAGATTAACGACTGCTACCTTGTCTCGTCGTTTAATTGTTTGTTACGAGCTTTTTGCGAATTAATGGCCGAGTCGCGGATTAATTAATTTTCGCTTTATTCAGAAAATGGTACCGAGAGTGGGATTGATAGTCGTGTAATGAAAGCTGCCTATTCATTCCAGGTATTCTTCCCTATCCACCAATTTTCCTTTTTCTTTTACATCGATTTCTATCCATCCCTTATCCATTCATTTAATTACTCGATTATTAAAATCTGAAGTATCGAAACGTCCAAGCAGTGATCGTCGATAAATTGAACCAAGGTCTCGAACCTCACGAAACGCCGAATTAATTTTGGCAATAACGCTTCAAGCGAATCCTTACATCGATTTTACAAGTCATTGTCTTTCCATCGAGGCCTTCGCCCTGCATCTGCTTAAATTTGTGCGCTCGCTTCGATAATGGAGGCAATTCGTCCGATGTAAATGAATTCTCGCCAGTATGGGTCGAAGTGAAAAGGGAATGGGATGGGGACGGTGATGGGTTGTAGGAGGGGGTTGATAGGGCAAAGCGCGAACAGCCAATTTCTCAGCAGGCGAGTAGGAAATGTCGAGGAAACCGGGAATGCGGGGTGCAAAGGGATTGATTGAAATCAATGCCGTGGCACGAGGCGTGAACGGTGATTGAGGTCGAGATGCACGGATTTCGTAGCTGGTTTGTTAAAAAATAGTACCTGTATCGGTATTCCGCAAAAACGGGGGAAAAAAGTCAAGAAAATGAAGAAAGAGCGACAAAAATTAGTCCAAAGTTTCTATTCGATCGAAGTAGGTAGGTACAAGGTACGCGGAATTTTCTACTCGATTTACTGCCCAGTCAAAGTCGATAACGTAAGAGAAACGGCCCAGTTGCATAGGTACAATAAAGTCGAATACCGGCAGGATATTGGAGGTAAGAGGTTCCATTTCAAGAGTGACATAGGTCGGTGCCACTTTTATGCTATAATATCTCGCGTCATTGCTTCTCCCTTGACAAACGAGAGCCGTAATATCGGTCTGCGTTTACTGGTAGTAAATCCAGCTCTACAAACTTTGGTGAATCAATATAATACATATAGTATATGGATATATATGTACATATACGTATATATGGACTAGTATGTATATACGGCCGCGGAACGATGCAGAGAACTACGGTGTTCTGTGTTCTACTGTAATTATACCCTGCAGTGAAAGTAGGAAATAGAATATCCCGACTGGCCCGCTGAAGGAAAATATGTCGGAGACAAAGGATGAAGTAATTAGCGGATATCGGCGGCTCTTGATGTCTGTGAATTCTGTGGAACCGATATCACTGAACCCTCTTGGTCAAGCTTACACCCTATCTTCGCTGTTCTGGTACGGTGTGAAATTTCTGACCCAGAAACGACGCCGGTCCTTCTATCAGGGTTCAAGTTATAGAAGTATGAATCACAGCAAATGCGACTTCCCAGTGCCAGTGCTAGATCGGCACCCGGGGCCCAGTTCCCTGTTTTACTTTATTTCGTTTTATTTCATTTTATTTTATTCTACTTCCCTCTGTGTTACTTTGAGCTTCTTACTGCTCAACATTTACTTTACAGATGTGGGCTTCCATTAGAGACTCACTCTATTCGCACTCCAGATTTTACGTGCTTTGGCCATAATACTGTAACCGGAGATAATCTTGACTATACAGAATTCCAGTAATATATACCAAAAGGCGTAATCTTCTTTTGACATGACCTGGGTTACCGTGCACCACCATTGTCCCATTATCAATCCATGCACACGACCGTATCTGATCGTCAGATGAAGATTCTACGTAGTGGTTTCGGTACAGGAAGCCGGAGATTGGATTGCCCTATAGGGAATACTTGAGAATGGCAAATTTGGTCGATATATGGGTTCGGGATATTCTTACCTTACTTTGTTCGGCGTGGGGCGTCGTTTTCTATAAATATAAACAAGAAGTGTAATTGAAACTGGATTTTCATATAGCTACCTACACCAGGACTGCAGCCCACGAATACTACACTTCCGCGAGGACCCTCCCGCATATCTTGTCCCGGGAGAGCACCTTCTAGTCAATCTACCCTCGTCTTTTGCTGTAGCGAGTGCCCTGACTGATGTCTATCTAACCTATACGATTTAGAGAGAAGCAGGTAATGGGGTAGCAAAATTTGCCAGAATAACCGACTAGATTCCAAAGCAACGAACCGCACCATTGGTTTATCACATTAGCTTTCCTGCTCATGCCTTCCGGTGGTACTATTCGGTAATATCTATTTCCGATGTGTGGGTAGTCGAGACTATCCTTCACTACTATTCTCCACTCGTAATCAGTTGTTATAAAACTGTTATCTCTGATACTTGACAGACTAGATCCAATAAAAATTGGTAATTGATCGACCGATTATTAACGTATGATTTGACGCTAGAGTGAATAAGTATTATTTGACCTCTCGTTGAATATGCTATCCGTTGTATAATCGTAGCGTGGATAGTGCTGGGCCAATGAACTTGAAAGTCGAGACTAGACGCAGCTTATTGCGCCAAATTTAATCCGGATTATTGTAATAGGGTTCGCATGGCGTGGAAACAGCCTTGATCGAGTTGAACGTGAGATTATCATATTTATGAAAAGCAATTCAAGGATGGGCTTCACGATAAGAAGGAGGCTAATGTCTTTCCGTAGAAAAATCGATCTCGTTCTAAATGGGGAAGGATTCCTACATCGTGTTGAAAATAAATTTGTTTCGGTTTGAAATTCAGAAATCACATCGTCGTTGCGATTAAACTCGTTATCTTTTATTTTCTTAACACAGTGTTCAACGTCTAGAAACTGAAACCACCAAGTACCTTATATACTTGTGGTTAATGAACCTTATTCGTGACTGTAGAATATTGGTGCAACATTATAATCCCCTCGAAGTTAGACAGAGTTTCGAGTGACGTATAAATAAGTACTTAATGAGCAGCTTCTAACCAAACAGCCTGCTAATGGTAAAATTAGTAAAGCAAACGTGCCGTTTCGAGTCTCAATTAAATACGCTGGTAATGTTACACGCTCCCCTTTGAATTTCTACACTGCACTCCCTCTCGAGCATCCTTTGAGTTGGTAACTAACTTGGTTGACGTTTGCATTGCACTTTGGCAGTACTCCATTTCCACCTTGAAATATCTGGACGCAAAAAAAAAAAAACTCAACAAAAATAATAATAATTCTCGTAGCTAGAATTCTATTTCTCATTGTGATAAGATGATAGATGAAATGAAACAAGAATTAGTACTGATTAGGAATCATCACCCCTATCTTAGTCATTAGAGATATTATCCTGTGACGCAACTCATTCTGGCCGGATAATTAATTTAGTTCATTACAACTCAACGAAAGTAACACCCGCGGGTCTGGTAATATTTAATATCTGAATACCAGTGTCAGTACAGTGTCCCACTCTTCACAGGGTTGAGGTTGACGCTTGCGAACAGGACGTGACTGTAGCGAACAATTTCCGGAATGTTAATGAGAATTAATGTCATTTCCAGAGCGTGCAATTAAGAGAATCCGCCGATCATCGTTTGCTACGAAGTGACTGCTATATGTATACTCGTACCTATCCGAGGGATGGAGAAGCTTGCGTGAGATACGAGTGCAGAGAACCGCTTATCCGGCTTATCGCTCACTCAATTACGTCCAATAATCTCTACAATCGAGCTTTCCGAGCGCGTGATTCAATACGGTTTTACGTATTTGTTTTCCGCTTTTATTTCATTTATAAACTCATAAAAATCATCGATTATACGGAATTAGTCTCGAAGGCTGAGTACGGGATAAATCTCGTCTACAAAATTGAATTACTTAATCCATAATCCAGACACGCTATTAGACGCAATCAACAGGGTTTTACCTTGATCATAAATGAAGTGAAAAGTTTTTAGATTCACGAGATTTGAGATCATTTATCTGTAAAAACAAAATTCACCGAACAGAATAGAAGTTGTTTCTATTCGATAGTTAAACAATAAATTTCTGTTTAACAGCGTGAATTCTGAGACTCATTCGATAACATTATATAAAATTGGGGCGTACTCGGTTTTCAACGAGGCGTTCGAAGCGACGAGAAAGTTTGCCAGTTTTCTTTGTTTTCCGGTATGGTACGTGGCGCGTTTGCAATATTCATAATTAGAATGAAGAACACCGCGTGCCTCTTTGGTAGAGGATGAAGAAGACTGTCAGGTATTTCCCTAATTATTTTCACCGAGTGCTTCGTGTTTCTCATTTAAAAGGGAGAACCAGAAAAGCTTTCATTTCCGGACGACGGTTTTGTTTTAGTTTAGCGCATTCTAAGAGGATTACAAACTCAACCATATTGCAGTCCGAGCTAGCTGCAGCGGCAGTGCGTATAAAGCTTAACTAGTTTCAACATTCAGCTTATCTGGAATTATTTATGCGACTCTCTTGATCCTGTTACCGCTTCCACCCCTATATATATCCTCCACTTTTTTCGTCTTACTGCTTCTTCCTTCGTTTATTTTGCATCGCCTTGGCGATAGAAGAAAAGTATTGGTTTCGGTCGGAACTGACTTCGACTAATTTCAACGAATCTTTACGTCTTGGAACCTTCACCATCCGAGAAACAGATTTTCAGACGAAGTTTGGTCCGCTCGACAAACTCGCCGAATGATTTTAGAAACCGATCGATCAAGAGATCTGAAATTTATGGAGGACTTCACATTCAAGTAATGGAAATTCTCAATGTCTTCTTTAATTTGAACGGCTGCTTCTACGAGAAGAAAATTCTACTTTTGATTATTGAATTCTGATCATATACTTGATAGTGGTTACATGGGTATACGTGGAGTGATGAAATAGATCGTGAAAAACCTTTCTTTCCGTCTTGTCTCCTCTTACCATTCTTTCAGAAAAGTATTAAGTCGAACGTCTGACCCTTCTCGAGGTTATCGTAAATTTTCAACTACCTATCACTGACATGGCCTTAGGTACTTCATGAATAGAATATGCTTACCATTCAGATACTGTCATGACTGGTTATTTCCAACAAATGCATAAAAGAACTCTATGACCCACTGCGATTTGGAGATAATTTGTTACTGGATGAAAGAAATGACGACGGGCGAGGTCAACGCTGATATAAACTCTGCGTTCCGACAAAATGTGAAATTATGCGAATAATCTACATACCTGAACCAGGTGAATGTGTAACTCAATCGGACGAGGATCAAAGTGATGTGAATTTACGAGTGAAATTCAGTTCGAAATTAATAGACTATTCGCCGTAGCACAAGCGTGCATGAATATTCGTATATAGTCGTTAAATTGCACCCAGGAATAGCACTCGACGGTAAACAAGGTTACGATGCATTTCGAGGGAAATTGATTGCAACCGTGCAGTCGGGTAAAAAGTTTCTATTCCTAGTCGATCTGTCGGGGAGGTTTTCAAGCCTTTTCAGGCCTCCCAACTCCCAGCTTTTCTCTCTAAGCCCTGAGCCCTCAGCCTCCTGACCCTGCACGAAAATAAATCTCGTAAAGCGAACGAACTCAGCAGATTGAGCCGAATGAGGTACGCCGGGGTGGATGGGGTGGGTGGGGGGAAGGGGGGGGGGAGGATATAGGGGACGGGGTTGATGTAGACTCAAGTTGGTTCTCAATATTCTTGTTTACGCGGTAGATCCGAGATTTTGGCTTTAGGCCCTCCGCGGTCTTTGCCGACGGTAGTGCCGCTGGTGTGGGAGGTTGGGAAATGGGAGTTGATAAAATCTCCAGACGACCCTTTGCTCCCAGTCTCCATCTCTCTTTCTCTCTCACCCTCTTTATCTAGAATACTGGGGGTCGCAGGGGATATAGAGAAAAGCGGTAAATTGTCTCGAGGATTTCTTCCGATCCAAGACACGGATTAAGAAGTTTCAATCGATTCGGCATCGGGCGATATGCACCACTTAATTCGCTCCTGAATCGTATCATCGCGAAAGTGAAGCGCGCTGGTAGACGTCTAAAAATAAACCAAGTTGTAATTTGCCATATAGCGAAAGCTAGTTTTATGTACAAGTATCAGAAATCTCCGTAATAATTTAGAACCACGTACTCCGTGTCATTTGAAAGACACCCGAATGAACATCCATAGTTCAACTTTTTCGCGAATTCCGACGAATGACTTTATACTCTGATCGGGTTCAGGAAAGACAGACATTTCTCAGGCGACAACTAAAGGCGTGTTAACGCATAAATTACACACACGTCTGCGTCGCACTCACACATTCTCACACATGTGTATACCTATATCACATCTTCCTGAGTTGAAAAGCGAACAGGACTCACGTCTGTCAAGAATTTCAATATTTCTGTCACATAGTTTTGCCATGCCACGCAAAGTCAGCTCAGGGTAAGGCAAACGTTGTAGGTGGTTTCTTCCCCTCTGACATACTTGCGCAATGATCTCTCCTGCACTGTGTGGTTACTCTTAGCCTTATTTTATTTCGAGAGCGTGCAAGCTTGGGTACGTGATTCCCCGGGGAATCGACCTTATATAAGACTTCTCTCAATTCACCCCTCAGGCTGGAAAAATATTCTCACCCGATTCCTCAACCCTTTCTCTTATTTTCTTACTCTCCCTGGTGCTTGATGGTCGATAGTATTTGCCCGTTCGTATACCCCATTTCGGTTTGCCTGCAGGTGACCGCGACCTTTTTTGTTTCTTTTTTCTGACGTGTCTATTTTCTCCATTTGTCTCTCTCTCTTGCTCTCTCTGGCTCTCTCTCTCTCTCTCTCGCTTTTTGCTCGCTCCTCACGTCTCTCCGTCACCCTTAGGCGCTCCCAAGACCCTTAAAGGAAAACCACACTGTCACGCGATACCGTAGAACTTCCGGAACTGACATTAATTGACTTTGCTAGGTGCGAGTTCCTAAACTCAGGTCCACTGACGTACATATATTATGCAGAGTGTTCACGGATCCCAAAAGTCTTAGGATTTCACGACATCAAAAAAAGAAATTCAGAATATGTTTGAAAATATCAAATTTTACACTGCCAGAAACCGTTCCGTTGAAAACCTGCAAACTCTAATATTGCGAGCTGAAAATCCCTGTCAGATTTTATCAGGCCAACGAGATGCCTCAAGCATATGAATATTTATACCGCAATGTATAAATATCTGATATTGCGAATAATCAGGTAAAAACTTCTTCAGAGTCCGTCTTTATTAGTTTGCGAAAACCGTTTCATTTCGAAAATGTCTTCACAGATTATTACGAGGAATAGTTCGAGAAGGCCTTGTGGCTTTTATCATTGACGATATTACAGCGTGGTACTCTTATTCCCATCTATCGGTATACTCGATCCCATTATTCCCGAGCTGATCAAATCCTTGCCAATTTTTGTTCCAGGTCCTATTATTCCCAGAGGAAGGCTGGGCGAGAAGTGCAAGCAGTTCTTACTGGACCCTGACGCCCTTTTGGTGGAGTAGAAGTCGATGCAAGGTTGTCGAAGTGGCTGGAACAAGAAGGTAAATGATGTGATGATTCAAGATCAACCCGTCAACGCGATTGATCAATTTAATGACGCAATTTTATTTCCCCACGTCGATTTCTCGCTTCCAATAAATCTCCTGTAAATTCGTTCGCACGCAATGAAATACCAACCCATATATCACACACATATATACATATATACAAATCCATACAAGCGACGAAAGGTTTTTATCGATATTAAAAATTCCTATTCCGACGAACCTTCTTCTTCTTTCCTCCTGCCGTCGATTCTATCAAACAAAGATATAGGCTGATCTTTAACAACCCGACGATTTCAATATCTGCTTACACAGCCCAGTGCCGTTGATGCGGGAGGGAAGAAGGAACAGTCCAGGGTTCACCCTACCCTACATCATCGGACAATAGAAGTCCCTGTACAATACATCGTGACTTGCCGTTCGGAAGGGCCATATATAATGTTTATTGGTACTTAACCGTTAATATTTCGACAATAAATTACCTTCTGCAATCCGACACAAGAATCGCCGCATATACTCAATTCTGAATCTATAAGATAACTTCGCTCGTTTGTAAGAACCGATCAATACCTATCCGAGCGTTAATTTATTCGCAATTTCTAGTCTAACGCAATGGTTGATATAGCCCGTTATTTAATGTATTTTTGTACTACGATACCGTATTAGTTAGTTCGCGAAATTCTATGTACCTAATTCTAAGCACGCTGTACCAATTCCAAGATAGTTTCTCGACTGTTTCACTGCTACGTGCCCCTCTAGTGAGGCTCCTTATTACCTTTAGCGAATTGTACCTGTTCTGTTCCATCGTCTTGTACTACTGCATCGCGTAATTCTCACGGAAGGATAGCTTCGAATGGCGCCGCTTTCCTCCGGTTCCCTTTGTCTTTTCTCTCTAATATCTTACGCCCGTATCATGCTCTTCGTCTTTCAGCTCTTGTCGTTACCTCAAAGACTTGCTCAAGGAAATTGCGTACAACATTGCGGAGCAGTCTATCATTGTTCTTTATGACTGATTCCCTTTTCTCAGTAGCTGTATTACGCTCGCTAGCTTCACCAGACATAATGAGCTTCGAATACTTCGATTTTTATTTTAACCCCGAGTTTCAGACCATTTTGGCTCGAAAGAAGCTCACAGCCCACTAGTTCTATGTCCATCTTTTTATTTCTCGTCAGTCGCAAAAGTGGAGCACGAGAACCGCAGCGAGGAGAGATGAAGTGGATTTTGACAATGTTTTTCAGAGGTGGAACCTACCGTTCGCGATTGATAGGGAAATTTTTCCTTGTGATCTTCGACTGGGTTTGGTATGAAATTGGAAACAGTCCTGCTATACCGGGTCACGAATTCAGATAAAATCTCCATCTTTAACGCTATTGTATATATGGATCTGCATGCTTTCGTATGTAGCCCTTTTCCCCGGGGTGGAAGGGCGGAGTTACTACACTTTGAAACTAGGAAACTAGAACTAGAAACTCTTAGTTCTATTGCCTCGCTTTAATCTCCTCGGGGCCGTTCATACTTAGGTTGTATATAGGGTGTTTGAGGTAACTTGTAAATGGGTTGAATGGCACGTTACTTAGAATTTACCCTGAACATTGCAGATATTATTTGATGGTTATTCGCGGTTCCCCTTAGACTGGGAATCGACCATTTCTCGATAATTTGAGATCCACTGGTTCACTCGAATCGTGACTTGGCGCTGTTTATAGACTTCATCTTAGTATATCAGACTTATCCTTCCGAAGACGGTTTGCGTAGCACTAGACTCCGTTTACGTAAGGTCGATGATTTCTCTCCCTCTTTGTGAAGGGATTCGAATGAAAGCTCGGGGTCGGAGAGTCGGGGAATGAAACTAGCCCCAGATGCCTGAAATCGCTGAGAAATATCCGCGATAGTTCGACGCCACCCAGTCACGACGGAACTGCCGTTGCCAGCTACCGCTAACCGCGACCAGCAGTCGTGTATATTTTGACCGCAGGTTTCCTAGTCCCTATTCTATTCAGGGTGGCCGATATTTCGGATATTTCGCAGGGTTAAGGAAAAGCCGATGTTTTGCTTCGCTCGCAAAAAAATTTTGGGTCATTTTAGGGTCAAGGGTAGCCAGGATCCAGATTGCAATCCATTTTATTATATAATATCTGGTATTTTTTGAGGGAGGAAAAGAAAATAGTTTTGTACGAAGGAAGCCTCGAATTTGAACTGTGAGGATGCAGAACGCTGGTGGTTTAAAATTTTAATAAAAGGAAGTCTCTTGAAAGCATGTGAGCTATAAACCCATTATATTCACTCGCGTACCTAGTACGCTGAATACTTTGCCCGCTGTAAAATATCAGCTAACAGAAAAATCGACCAGATGGAAGAAAAATTCTCTAAAACTCGTTCCACCCAACGTTTTTTACCACTTCAGAAGAGAGTTTCGAATTTCCAGGCTGAACAAACTCTGCTTGTTTTTTGCATATTGTGATTATAAAAATTCTGTGGTACCAGTTGAACCCGATAGACGAATAAAACAATTGCCAAAAATTTTACTCCAGCTTTTAGAGAGATGTGTATTCCGACCTATACCACAAATATGCGTTATACCCGCATAGATAGATATACGAGTACGTATGAATTCGTGCGAGCTGAAATATCCGAGTTTGAACGAAACATAACTTTTCCATAGAAAACATCACCAAAAAATCTCATATACTCTTCGACGACTACGCTTTGGTCGACCGAAAAATAATTGGAGGGATATTCGGTAATGGGGACATCAACTGAGGGTCATTTTTTAAGATGTGGATCCCACATCCACGGAAAAAAAAATCGTACCTAAGAAATGCTCAAGATTTCACTGGGGCCTAAACGAGTCGAATGCCTTTTTGATTTCCTTTATATTAAGGGTAGTTAAATTTCGACAAAAGTCAAGCGCTTAATTCCTACCTACCTCAATCGATTTTATGGGTAACTTCGGCTCCTTTCTGCTCCTATGAAGTGAGAAATTTAGACTCTCTGGTCCTCCACGCTTCGCCGAAGTCCACAAGCTTTTTGAACCTGCATCTAATTCGACTTGGGCTCGAAACTCGTTAATTGGGAACCTAAGGTATGATCTTAAGAGTCCACGGCCGAAATAGTGGCACTAACTACAAGGAGGATCACGGTGTTCTTCCTTCTCGGAAATGTCGTTAGGTCGGAGTTTGTCATTGGATTTCGGTGATCCCAGTCTCGGTAATCTTGAGGTTTTGGGTTCGCAGTTTGATCGAGTAACTTTCCGAGCTTGTGATCAAACAGCTGGGAATATTCGAATCGATTAGATCGCAGATAATCCGAGAAGATCTCTGTCAAACTCTGATACGTCAAGATCCCGATTTAGGACATTCTTCTTTATCGCCGATTTTCAACAAATTGTTTTTCTGAACCTAGTGTCAGCGTAATAATTTTGCTCTCTATGAGAGCCTGATCAGCAAAGAGTGTCCGGTGTACAAACAACGTACCTACATCGAGCCCAAGGCTCCTCTGCACATGTGTGTATAGGCTGGGTTCGACATGTGAGCTTATCCACTCGTTTGTAGATAGGACAAAATTTCGATCGAATAGAAGGGTAGTATTACTCCTGGCAATTTGTTTTTAAAGTTTCCTTCTTCTGACGACATGGCGTGCAATATTTTCCAATTTCAAAGTATAATATTGTGGGAGTAGACCTTGTCTCCGAATTTGCATCTGGACTGATAAATGTAAGAATCCATCATCAGTTTCATCTCCGTTCTGCAAAGTTTTGGATCAGTTATAACAGTTGGATTAAAATGTGAGGGGGTATTTTTTCCGTGGAATCTTGACGAAATTTCGGAGTTTGAGAAAGTAATGAGTTGGTCATTTTGGCGATAAGAAAGATCTTTTGCAGCAATTTCAAGATAATTTCTTAGAGGTCTTTCTTTTCTGCTCGGCATTAACGGCAATCCGGTAATCAGTTTCCTTCCGAATCCCGCGGAAAATTCGTCGAGGATTTTATCCCAGGCTTTCCATTTCACAAAGAGCCCGAATTTCTGTTCCAGATACAGTACTCAAGCTAAAATGGTCGACACTGGAACGGGGACGCTCTATATCATCGGGTCATTCAAGAGGATGACGACGGATCCAGATTTCAAGGTAAATTTATTACTCGCAAATGCATAGGTACACGCGTTCAATCCTTTGACTCGTACTTGTACAAGGCATCGGAAACAGTTGTGTCATAATTTTGGATAAAACAATAAATTCGGATAAAAAATTTGTGTCGACGGCTGTTTCCGAGGAATGGACCATTTTTGAAGTGATATCCTTCGCGAGGATTCACCCTGAAATTTGTTAGAAAGTTTCTTTTTTTTTTGGGGCAGTTGTACCTGACGTCGAATGTCTCATCGAGTGATTTCAACATGGGCTACAGTATGACGGGTACCTTGGAACGTGGCTGTAAGAAGACCAACTCCTTTCAGATGACACATTTCGCCGTTATCCGTAGACGCGACTACGAAAAGGCCTACGAAGAACCGACTCACCCCACCTAGTGTCCAGCTACACCCACATCGTCGGAGTGTGGGGATTACGAACGATATACGTAAGGTGTGCCTACGACATACATTGTCACTGCACTACCGTCCCGTATTTACAGTATATGAGTATTGAGTATAAATATAATGAAATATAATATAATATGATATAATATACGTGCCACACGATCTAGACGTGTGGATTTATCGTATAAAGCGCACGTCCCTGTCGAGGCAAAGTAGTTATAGCATCCGGTGAATTCCCCACGGGATATAGAGGAGCTGGGAGAGTTTTACTTGTGAAAACTGAGGCAGAGTAATTAAATACCTAGAATTAATTAATTAATTAAGTCATTCTCATCCATCAGGTTCGAATGGATTTTCAGAAAACGTTGGATTGATGCGTCTGATTATTGCATTCGAATTAATATAGGTACTCGCCTTGGGAGGAATAAGTGAAACTGTTTTAGCTATCGAGTGATGAAAATTTCGCGCAAATATCTACGATGAAAATTTGAATCAAAAGTGAATGAGACCAGAGTTTAGTGTGTGTATAGAAAATCAAAAGGGGTGAAAGGGAAATTGTCTACTTATGATCACTTGGAGAACTATTTTTCAGAAACTCGAGTTCCTCGGTAGGTGTTTAGGTATGCAAAGGAAGTGAAGAAAATCTGAAATACAAATTTTGCTGGAGATGGTTCTGTTTGAACCTCGTGAAATTTGGATCAAAACGATTCTCGATAACATGTACCAACTAATTACATCCAAATCGTGGGGCACCCCGACGAAACAGTAAACGTCCAGATATATTTTAAGCTTAGGTTTAATCATAATTGTCGCCTGGTTAGACGAGAGAGGGTCGATTTTAACGTTATTACTAACGAGCTATGAACCAAAGTGATCCGATCGATACCTTTACCAAAGTATTAGCGCGTAAGTTTTCCGATCGTGGATGCGTGTGTTGCGTGGATGCATATATGTACGGGCGCGGGTTCCTTCGAGGACTTGAGTATAATTCAAGTCTTAGGATATAAGGAATAAATAAATAATATATTAATACTCGTATACGTAGAAGACAACTAATAACGAATTTTTCGATTTCAATTTTCACTATTTTTGTTAGCTGGCTTTAGTTCATAGCGCTAATCATTCGAAGACTCGCGCTTTTTAGAACCGTACTCTACATTTTAATACTCATATTATATATATAGTCGATAATATACCTACAGTTGACATTTTTCTTTTTTCTTTTCATTTTTTAACCGGCATTTTGGATCATAAACGATGCAAAGTTATGCGTAATAGCTATTTTTGCTAACAAACAAAGCTTTCATTATATACCTACCTATAGTCTCACTTGTATCCGAATCAAAACGAACTTATATGCTCAAGGGTCAGTAATCAATTGCCAAATAAACCTCGTCGATTAGTCGGTAGATTTTTGGCTATCACGTTATTAATTAAAATTAGCCGAATCTCTCGATGAAACTTGACAATCGGTGATGCAACAGTATCAATGCGACTCCTTCTTAGTTGCTCAATGAATCAAGCCAAACTAAACCAAAGAAAAATCGAGGAGGCAAATATCTGCGTTAATTAATAAAAGCTTTCAATTCACATTAGTTTTTCAACTCAACAGCTATGTCCACAGACAGAAAACTATGTGGGTATATGTAAGTGGGATGAGAGCTCGTATTCTTCTCAACCGACGCGTGTAATTAAAGCTGCAGGGCATCTGGTGCGAGAGTGGAAACTCTTTCATTTCGTTATTGCAACATTTTTCTATTTTTTTTTTTCTTCTTTCGAAAAAAGAAAGAAAGGAAAAAATGAAGTGCAAAACTTACGGCGAGAGGCGAAGTTATTCGTACTTTGGTTATACCGAGATGGCGAATAGACAGCGATAAAAATTCAGTCAGAAGTTTGTAGTAAACCAGTCAAAACTGCACTCAAGAAGAAAACGAGAGTATACCCATTCCTCGTACCGTTACTTAATTAAAAGTCACGTCAATTCTTTACAACAGTTGGATAAAACTTTCCTGAAATTTTCAAGCCCATAATCGCTAACGGGCTCTAAATAATAAAACTATTTTTATCCGACTATATTTATTCTAATTAACGCGTTACAGGGTCTCACTTGCGCATTGGTGTTGATTGTATAATATCGCCAAGTTATTGGTTTCAAATTTAAAATTCAAACAGGTAGTTAATTTCCTTCCGCTAAATTATACGAGGGAATAATTAACGCCGGAATGCATGTAAATATGTATAACAAAGTGAAAATAACTCTTTTCAATTTCCTATAGGTGTTAGACAATTAGACCTACTCACTTATTTACTTAACTGCTTACTCGTTTCACTACTTACCCACTTTATACCTAAACTACTTACTTTCGCACTTACTTACTCGCTTACTTACTTAATTACCTACTTATCGCACTCACTTATTAGACTAAGTAAACTGTCCTAGTCAACTCGAGTCGTAGAATAAACTTAGAACTGGACTGACGTCTGGTTGATTAGATCACCTATCCTGGTTTAAAAAGTGTTTAGAAAAATTTTGTGACTCCACGAATTACCGGATTATATATACATATAGCTGCAATCAGTCAGTCATTAATTTCATTTGATATTTCGTACGTTAAAAGAGTATCTTCATTACTATGACGGATAAGCCAGTGACTTTCTTAGTACCTAAATACTCGCACTAAAATTTCCTAATCGCTATTGCTACGATTAGATCGTTGTAATATATTTAACTCGCGTTATTAATATCACTTCCTCTGTGCGTAGTTTAGTCTCCTAGAATGATCTAAGTGAAGTTCACGTCCGATATCACGGTCCCTCCTAACTATGTAGTAGTAGCCTAGACCCAAAAATGCACGCTTCATTTTTGTATCGATCTTTATTTTATTTTTTTTTATATATAAACCAGAACTTCGATCCAACTTTTTGGTAATTGACAGCTGCATACGGGTCTGTTAGTTTTTCGTGCGTCGTGTCGCTTCTGTATTCCTTGCACTCGAAAAATATAATTAGAACAAAAAGAAAAAAGAAAAAAAAGAGATAAATAGGTGAAAGAGAGAAAAACGAATCATCAGGCACCGGAAGAGACTTCCAATGTCCTTTCAAGTCTGAGTAAACTATGCGGCTACCTGATAACAGACAGTCGCCCCTAGGGAATGCTAATCAGAGAAAGTTGGCATAGTTGTTAGGTCTCTCAAACTAGTAGATTCTCGGTACCAGAGAGAAAAAGTATGTAATTAGAAAATTGTTTGATTCCTATTGTTTTGTATTTCATATAAAGTGAATAGGTTTTCTTGATAAATATATATATGAGGAATAGAAAATCGAAAGAAAAAAAAACAAAAATTGTACAGTTTTGGGAAAGTATACAGAAGCGACGCTACTTTTCTCCTCGAAGTATAAAGTCTGTAGATTATTGTTAGAGGGTAGAACGTAGGCTAGAACCCAGTTGGTGTTGTCTCTCTGGAGTTTGTTGAAACGTGGTACAGATACTGCATATTAAACTAGTTCAACTCCTACGTGGGAAATTTGAAAGTTGAATTTTTGTAGCTCTTATGGCATAACAAGAATTATTTTTTGTAGGCAGCAAAAATTTTCAACCTGCAATTTTAATATGACAAGGAATCGAAATGCAGTATCTGTCCGTCTTCAACGGTGACGGTTGGGTCCCCGGAAGGAGGCAGTCGTTCGGCGAATACCTACTGCAACTCCTTTCAATGAAATTTATTCAAAAAAAAGAAAGAAAAATCAAAAAAAAAAAATACGAGTGTCGGAAGTTAAAGTTCAGCCTCGAGAACCCTTGCCATTGATTTCACCTCACTACTCTTTCATTCGTAATTAAAATTCGCGGATGAGGCGAAATTCTTGGGTTGAAAGATGGAACCACCCTGATTGGTATTAAAATATCCGAATTAAAGTTGGAGACTCCAGATTAAAGCGACTGCCGATTCTATATAAACTCAACTGTAATTGATGTGTAGTTATTTAGTGGGTAGAGATTATCGAACTTATAATTACGCGAACATTACCTATTATTGTACTGGTCTTAAAATACGGAATGAAAATTCGTATTCAAAGCAATGGCTGTGATCCATACTAATCATAAAAGGTTCAATTGTATTTGACATTGTACGTACGTAGGTTATCGCATTATATTATATATATCATAATTATATATTATAGTAATAAATGATATTTTCAAGATGGTTACGTTTATTCAGTTTTCAAATTTACGTCAATATTTATTGCATTAGCAGCAGTGCAAATTTGGCTCTAATGAGACGCTCAAATAATCATTAAATTATTAATATATTCGTTAAATTCTATAATTCGCGACTTACTACAATATCACCGTATACAACAAGCATATTAATTTCGAACAGCTTCCCGTTCGCGTTATCAATTATGTCAAAAAAAAAAAGAAGAAAAAAAAATGAAAAAATACCAAAAATATATACTAAGCCTAAAACCAGCCAAAAATACATTAAGTTAAAAAATAAAAAATGAAAATAAAAAGATTATAAAAAAATTCATTCAACTTTTCAATTAAAAGCTGTAAATATTTGACCTAATTAAATTATTCAGCCCTAAGTAACGAACAGTATACATATAATTGTTATAGGCATCAGAAATATTAATACTGCAGAAGACTCAGCAGCTAGATAACTATACAGCGAGCCTAAATACACCTTATACTGATTCTCAGTATGTCCAGGACTATTTTAGCCCGCCGTATGCGATATACTAATTCTTGAAATTCGAAATAAAACTGTCTTTAAAAAGAAGCTTCCTGTAGTTAGTGGTAGCCGGTCGTAACCGTAACGAAGAACCGTCAGTAAGATCGTTAAGACTTTGCCGCAAACCAGCTGGTACATAGAGAAATAGAAAAGGAAACGGAAGTGGTTGAAAACCAGTGGGAGATATGCTAGTAAAGTATCAATTTTGCCAAAAAATAATTTTCAAAATACCCTGCATGACCTTGTAAATTAACTGTAAACTCTACCGGTACGCGATGAAGATAATGAAGCTTCAAAATTGACACGAAGGAATTATGGTCGATGACAAGCGATTGTTTTGTGCGTTAGAATGCGGGGCCGTCAAACAACCGTTTTTAAAAATGAATAAATCCTGGAAACGTTATTGAAATTTTTTTTGCCACCGCGAAATACGTGTACTGTGACACTTTGGCAATCCACGGGCCTGCATTCTGCGATTTCTGTACATGTAATTACTGAGATAAGTGTGAAATAAAAGAATAATATGATTCTGATTGGCACGCTATACGCGTCGATGATGAAAGATGTTGATGTATTTTCACTACAGTCCTGTCTAAGTCAATTCATTTTGTATCTATACCTAATCAATGTATCTATTGTCATAATTTATGCCAAATAAATGTTACATTTACGCAAATTTCTACACTTCAACTGTCTCCGACTTCACCCTCGAATATATTCATCTCTCCCTTTCCCATTTCGGAGAAGACAAAGACAAGAACAAAAGGTAGTCACCTAACAAAAAGGAAGTAAAGAACATTCAAAACAATCAGGTAACACAGTACTACATACAATGATATCTACCCACCACCAAGCACCCGTTAACAAAGACACGGAAAATGCTCACAGAAGCGTTGCCATTGTTCAACGTCAATAGTCGCCACGGTAATAATCAAGTCATTGTCCAAAACGAAGAACTTAGTTCTTAACGGACATGGTAAAATACGGTTTTGCTATATAGGTATACAGTTCAATGACGATAGAGTATATCTACATATAAAGCCGAGGGTATAAGCTTGTCGGTCGTCGAAACGTTTGGAAAACCCAATTTCTCGGTCCACGACGTCGCGGCGGAGAACGAGGTGAATTCTCGACGGTAACTCCTTCCCCCAAATCGTTCAAAGCCTCACTCGCTGATTCATCTAAAGTTACTTTTCTTCCGTCTCAAAGCAGCCCGCAGGAAATTCGAATTCTCAATTTTTCAGGGGCAAAGCTAAGGTGAGGGCGAGACAGAAATGAAACTCGCAGGTATGCGATGCATATTCGCGACTTTTTGGCCTCACGTCGGGACACTCAAGCTCGACTACAGGCGGGTGCTACCAGCAGCAGCTGATTGTGAGATTCCAACTTCGCAGGAAGAGCAGTAGCAGTGATTTAATGAAGGTGGTCACGTGACATGGCAGTCACCACCTGCTGCTCCCATTTGCATCTGCAAGTTATATAGGAGAAAGCCACCCTGTGGTTGGATTCAGGGTTGTAGAGGAAGCAGTGACATCCGTAAACTAGCGCAAAGTTGTTTGACCCAGCAAACTTCACACCCTGCAGTCGTGAAATTGCATGTTTCGACTTTCGAGTGACTGCAATGCAGACGTACGTATGTATACCATGCCTCCTCTATACATTCGCCAATTTCATTCTCGCAAACGTTATGCTGCCTCAGCATCATTTCTCACCATACGCGAAACGGTCTTTGACACATTTCAAATTGCCTAGTTATATTCTCAGACGATGTTGTGGGTCTCGTATGTGAAATTTACTGGCTCTAGGTGTGTGTGTACACGGACGGGTTTATGCAAATTAGATCACTCGCGATCTACCAACGACTCGAGTTCGCAACGTCCCTTAAATATGGATCAGAGCAAAGTCGCGTTTGACCTACCTATCCAACTTTACACCTTCTCGCGAAACGGCAGTTTAAGAGTATAAAAACTATGTGTGCAGTTCCGTCTTTCACCAGCTTCATATGCCCCTCTGGTATAAATATCAGGGATGGGGTTGCGGGAGGTACGCGACCGTTCGATAAAAAACATACTGGGGCAAACCGCGATAAATTGAAAACACACATATTTCATGATATTCGATCTCTGCTCCGTTTGATTTGATTTTGAAAGAAGAACGAGGAACTGGATACATGGCGAAGGTAATTATAATA